>JAKLNE010000011.1:54553-644577 GCA_022814615.1 Waltergamsia citrina | reverse complement strand
CCCCCCCCCCCCCCCCCCCCCCCCCCCCCCCCCCCCCCCCCCCCCCCCCCCCCCCCCCCCCCCCCCCCCCCCCCAAGTCGTGTCTAACGGGCGAGACCCGCGAGACTATTTAAACACTGTTCTACCCCACTGAACAGTGGATGCTTGTCCAGTAAGCATAATTGCCAAGTACTCGGGAATCCATCTATGATTATCATGTCTGATGAAGGTAGGTGAAGCCTGCTCTTCAGTCCTGTCATCGTTCAGGAGTGCTAAGCCGCTGTACAGACGAATGGAGCCCAAAGGAAAAGCCCATCCTCAGACACAGTCATCCCTATCAACAGTAGACCGAGATGAGAGAGGCTAATACCTTTGTATGGCATGTTGCCGCAGCTAGTATTTGAACCTGGTTTCCCCCCCTCCACTCTTCTCAAGCTCAGTGCTGTCGGACTTTTCGTGATGTTTATTTATGCCTTGATTTGTGGGGCAAGTTTGTTTAGATGCGGACGGGGAAGTGGCATGTGATGCGGCTTAGCTTCCGCCACAATTGAGTGGTGCGCCACACAACGATCACAACTCCATGCTCACGATGACGACACTTTCCCCATATACTACGTTATCCCATGTTCCTCAACTTTCACGATTTTGGAACTGAATCCACCCAACGTACCCTTGAAATCATTCGTCACACGATAAACCAACCAGCTACGTGAATCGCAAACTCGAACAAACTAAATCATGGCCTCTCGCATTCCCACCTCGACTTCGGTCCTGGAGTCCGCCGTCATTGAGGCGCCATTCAGTGACGTCTGGCATCTACTCAAGCTTCAGGATTTCGGCAAATTCTACGGCGCTCTGGATAAGAGTGAGTGGGTCAAGGGCGCATCTCCCGACACTGATGTTGTCAGATGGTCTTTCAAGGATGGCACGGTTCTCGAAGTGAAGCAGGAAGAACACTCGGTAGGTCGATCATCGCACTCATCCTTGGCTCTTATATCTGACGACCGAGTAGACCATCGAGCATTTCATTACCTACAGCGTTATCTCAGCCCAGCCCGCGCTGAGCTACACGTCTGTCGTAAGCACTGTCCGAGCGTATCCAATCACCTCTGGATCTCAGGAGGGCCGTACTTTTGTTACGTGGAGCGGCAACTTTTCCAGTGATGCCGATGCTGGTAGGTCACCCCTCCATTACCCGCAGACCAAAACTAAACAACCGTTGCAGGTGTTATCGAGGATGCGAAATTCAAGCGACGTGAGGCTCTGGCCGATCTCGCAAAGTCCGTCTCTCGGAAGTGAGCCAAGGAAGGCCTTGAACGTATTTGTTGTCAAGCGCAGACTGGCTGAGGGACAATGAGCACGATTCATTCTTCGGCGGCTGAAATCACAATTTCGGGCAATGTCAATGGGCTGTTGATGAATCTATTAGTTACGAAAAGAAATTCTAGATGCAACAACCCACTCCAAAGCTCTTTGCTTGGCACCCAACTGCAACAATTGTTCCCAACTACCTACTATAATAGCCGTTAGTCGTACCGCGGCACAAAGAGTGTGGGTATATGGTAGCTGAAGTAAGGGTACGAACTCTTTTGACCCCACCGTAGATAACGAATTCAAAAGCCATCGTGCCACTGACCATTTGTGCCCGCGCCAGCGACAAGGCTGCTGCCAGTGACGCTCATTAAAAGCATCGTGATCATTTCGCTGCTTGCAGAAAATCGCAACATTGCCGACCGTTGCCAGCCGACAGCAATCACCGCCCCGCGCTGAAATTTAGAGCCACCACCACCGTCGCGAGCTTCGTACTTTGAGGTCGTTCAAGTTATCCGAGAGCTCTCTTCGCCGCTGAGCATTGATGCTAGATCCCGCTGTTTCCAGAACCTTCAGGTGCTCCTCCTTAAGCTCTGTGAACCTCTCATCTAGTTCCTTATGCCATGGGTATAGAACAAAGACTTGAAAGCCTAAAGCGGAGCTTGCGACCAAGAAATTGGTCACAGAGATGGCGCGCGTGACTATCATGGTTCTTGTGGTGCTCGACTTTCGGAAGAGACTCGGCGAGGGCAGAGGGCGGAAGAATTGACGTAGAACCAATCGAGGATGAGAAAGAACAAGAGAATCAAGTCTCAAGGCGGTGGCAGCAGCAGCATCAAGGCACGAGTATAACGAGGCTGAGGAACTGGGAGAGAGAGAAAAAAAAAAAAAAAAAAAAAAAGAAGAAGAAAGAAAGAGAAGATGGGAAGTTTCTCTCGGGTGAACTCGACGTCACAACGTGTCGGTCCCACCGAATTTTGCCGAATGCGCGATGCAAGGGCTCTACCTAGGTAGATCCAATAAATGCGATGATTTTCTGCTTTGGCGATAGGTTGTATTCCGATGCCGCTGTGGGTTATTCCACTCGCGAATCCACGATGGGACAAGAATCAGGCCACTTTCCCCAGCCCGAGTGGCTGGGGCGTTTAGTTAGTCATTCCAACCCAGTTCAGTTACAGTTACAGAGTTACCTCACTTCCTCTGACATGTGCGTTAGTGGCACAATATGGTTCCGAATTTTCACCCGGTTACCCAGCCTAAACGAACGGTCTAGAGCGCTCGGGAACTGTGTTGATCTTACTGGAATGGTGCGAATAGACTACCTATAATCTAGGCCATTCCGGCAGCAGTACGGATATAAACAACACACGTGCTCGGGTTCGCCGTGTTGTATGCCGATGAATTAATTACCCGAGTCAGGCGGCGATCTCATCTCTCCGTCCTCAAGCCTATACCATAAGTGTTTAACCAAGTGTTTTTTGAGCCTCAGATACACAGCGTGAATAGATTTCGGCACTCGGTCAAAATTGCCCCAGCCGCCTTTTGATCCTCACCGACGCGGCCCACTGCCAATCCACTTTTGACTACTTATTGTTTGAAATACTCATGACCAGCCTCAACCGACACGCCTTACCGCTCTTCAAGGCTAGGTATTCCATCGCCGCACAAGTCTGGAGCACCATCTCAGAAAAATGTCTTCTCAATTGAGAATTGTTGCTATGATAATAAGAATTTCGCCGACATCATCTTTTGTCAAGGCTGAAAAGAATTATTAGTGGGACATCAAGGCCCCACGAGAATGCTGCCTATTAAATTAACAACGCTTCGACATAAGGTGTAGCGATACGGATGATCACGAGGCCTACGAATAATGTTTTCATAGCCGCGGGTGGCATGTATGTCATCGGTTCGATCATGCCCTATAAAGGTAACCATCCTATCACGGTCTCTTTGAAATTCAAATGTTTCTATCCTGCTTTAGGGTATTCTGATCGCGGTGAGAGATGCTCGCGTGCAACTACAGGGATCCCGCCCACGTACAGATCGACCTCATGAAATTCGCTAAAGCAAACATCAGCACTAACAAGACGCAACGACATTGTAGGGCGTATAAATTGATTATTAATCGCGGATTTCATGCAATTGTACACAAAACTCCGAAAATAAAACTTGACTGTAGTAAAACCGCTGGGTATCCCTCGCTTTCTTAGCATCTGGACGGACATTCAACCAAAGACAATTTCGCGGGGAAGAGTAGCACCACTATCGCGATGGCCTTTCATCTTAGAAACGCCGCTCAGTCGCTTTTGTTAATCCCACTTGTTGCGCTCGTCTTGAATTATTTCCAAATTCTTCCAAGCTTTAGCCTATTGACGCAACTATATACCTCACACCAAGCAACAATCCCTGCAGTAGCTTTTAACAACGTCTCTAACACAACCTACTATGGCTTCACCAACCCTTTGACCTCTGTCTCGCACTTCCATTCCATTCCATATGCTCAACCTCCAACTGGATCTTCCCGATTTCGTCCGCCGATACTGCTCCCGCCTGACCGAGATTCCATCCTTGAGGCTACGAATACGGGGGCTCTCTGTCCGCAAGCCCGTGGTCCTGCCGCTTTTCCCTTCACCAGTCCAGTTACTAACACAAGTGAGGACTGTCTCACCCTCCGGATTGCTGCCCCCGCAGGCCTATCAAAAGATCAGAAGCTTCCCGTAGTAGTGTATCTTCACGGCGGGGGCAATATTCTCGGAGGAGGGACAGATCAGCTTTACACACCCGATGGCCTCGTTCAAGAGTCTGTGAAGAATGGACAGCCAATCATTTACGTGGCTGTAAACTATCGCCTCGGAATATTCGGCTATGCAATGAATAAAGCTCTAAGAGACGCCAAGTCCGCCAATGCCGGTTTGAGGGATCAGAGAGTTGCATTGGAGTGGGTGAGGGAGTACATTGGAGCATTCGGGGGCGATGGTCGGAGAGTGACGGTTGTGGGACAAAGCGTTGGAGCCAGTTCGCTAGGATTGCACTTGACTTCTTACGGGGGAGGGCAGGGCGTGCCTTTCGATCAGGCTATGTAAGTTCCTAGTGCTTTGCCTATCGTTGATTTCCATGTTGGTGCTGATACGTGGTGGTTTTTAGGATGATGTCTGGTGCAAGTGGCACTAACTTTAATATTATGAGCGACTACGTTGCTAATAATACGGTTTATGTTGCCAAGAAGGTTGGATGTACAGGGGATTTTGATTCCGAGGAGACTGTGCGCTGTCTCCAGCAAGTACCGATGCAAACGTTGGAGGAAGAGTCGATTGCCTTGGCAAGATCGCTTCGTCCTCCTTTTGGAGAACTATCGTTCTATCCGGCATGGGATGGTGATTACATTCAAGACAGGCCGTCTGAGCTGCTCAAAAAGGGAAAATTCGTGAAAGGTAGATATGCTCGACTGCACCCAGAATCTGGACCTTCTCTGAGTTTTGCTAACACGACTAGGCGTACCTCTTATCGCGAGCTGGGTCACCAATGACGGCGCGTGGTATCCCCCTCCTACTGTCAACACCTCCTCTGAGGTCTCTGCAAGCTTTGCAACCTTTGTTCCGGGCTTGACGGCTATAGGTCAAGAGCGGATTCTTTCCGCATACCCGGTTTCCTCTTTTCAACATCTCGTCCGGCCCGACGGCTTCCCAACTGCGCAGTACTACCGTGCTGCTCAGATCAACCGTGACTTATGGTTCACATGTCCCGTTATTGATTTTACATGGCAATATGCTCGCATGCAGGGCGGCCAAGGGCTGTCCTCAGTACGGCTCTACGAGTTCAACCAGACGCGGTTCGGTCCGGTGTACGAGGCCATGGGTGTCCCATTCTGGCGGGTCGCGCATTTGTCGGACATACCGTATGTGCTTGGTAATGAGAATGTGGCAGGAAATGCAGATAACGGCGCGGAACAAATCGCGTTAGGAAGAAGAATGAGCGGGAATGTGGCGGCCTTTGCTCATACGGGGGACCCGGAAGCTCCGCTTGATACTGAAAGTGGTGACGATGTTTTAGAGCGATGGCTGCCAGCCTACGAAGGGTCTATGGTTGGAAATGAGCTTGAAGAAATCCACCCGTCAAGGATGAATGTGAAGGTTATTGGGGGTAAACATGGAACAGGACTTGCGATGATGAAGCGAGATCAAACGGACAAAAGCCGGGCGTTGACAGAAATGGAACGGGCTATAGAGTGGGAAGACTTATTTAGAAGGTGTGACGTGATTTCATCTTTAAGTGAAGAAATAGGAGTGTAATTAGTTACTTGGATCTAAGTTTTTAATGTACTTGTCTCTAACAGATTATTGCAAGCATAAGAATGACATAGCGTACTCAGAACCTTCGGTCACTACTATGCAATAGCTGCCGAAATGTTTGAACATACGTAGTAGAAAAGGCTACAGACGACTAATATTGCTTTTGAAACTATTCTCACTATCTTAATTGATGGAAAACCCAGTAATGTAGTCTACTATAATGCTTATTAAAACAAGTGAATGATGGTTGTATGTATGCAATCTCGGCGGTAGTAAGAAAATATTGAAAATCCGAAACTAACGACGAGAAAAGCACACTGGCCTGTCTTTGAGAGTTTTATATACTCCGTAGCAGTAAGCACTACTCCGTGTACATTCAGAGCTTACCCTTGTACGAACAAGGACCCCCCGCCATTGCGAAAACTTCCTCCTGCTCAGCAATCTCACAAACATCAAGTTTGCTACTTAAGCTCATCAATATTCCCAGCCTGATATCACAGCGGAACCAAAGGTAAGATGGAACAATTAAGAGCTACCTAAGTGGGAATGAACTACTGACCAGACACGCAGAGCGCCCGTTGTACCTCGTCAGTCAGAGTGAAAGATGGATACCGTACGGTGGCTTTTGGGGGCAAAGCGCCCGTGCGGGTATATAGAAGGCGACGACATCTATCCGACACATGTTTTTGACAATTTTGAAAGTGTGCGCTCATTCGTTATAGCGTGGACGCTTTGCTTCAATGATGTCCTGGATCCGGACAAGATCCACCGCTCTCTTTGTCGCCTGCTTGAGGTAGGCGACTGGAGGAAATTTGGCGGTCGTCTACGGATTGGCCAAGGTCGTCTTCTTGAGCTCCATGTGCCTCCAGTCTACACTGCTGAGAGACCAGCCGTCGCATATAAAAATGACACTTTCGACATGGCTATTGAGGAACACCCCATAGCCAGCAAGCTCCCTAGACCGACTGGAGAGCGCATATCGTTCCATGCTGGGCCAGATGGCTTCCGCGAACTGTCAATAGCGCCAGGCGTGCCGCAGACGATCGAGGACCTTACTACCCGCGAGATTCCAATCTTGACGTTGCACATTACAAGTTTTAAAAATGCGACGATTGTATCACTATACTATCCTCACGCTATTATGGACGCAATGGCTCAAGGTGCCTTCCTTCGAGCGTGGTCGTCTGTCCTTGCTGGCCAGGAGGATCAAGTCCCTACTCTCCACGGCGCCAAAGACGACATTTTGTACAAGGCTGGCGATCCACACAGACAGCCGCAGACCAAGTTCGTCTTAGAAGATGTGCTCATGACAGGCTGGTCGATGGCAAAATTTGCGTTCCGCATGTTGTGGGATGTGTGTTGGGATAGGCAAATTAATGGTCAGACGATATTCCTGCCCAGGAAGGTAGTCGAAAAGATGCGTCATGACCAACTCAAAGAACTTGCTGACAAGACGCCTGAAGGCGTTGAAGGGCCGTGGATTAGTGAGGGAGATTCTCTGCTCGGCTTTTTTGGCCAGCAGGTGGCGCAGACAAGCCAACCCGGTCAACCGATGCTCATCTACTCACCCGTCGACGTGAGAACTCGCTTGGGAGAAATCATCCGCAAAGATGGCGTCTACGTGCAAAATATGATCACAGCATGCATAGCACCCATCTCGGCCACCCAGGCTATTGGTCCTGCAAGCGGTCTCGCGCTGGCATTTCGGCAATCTCTCGCCGAGCAAACAACTGTAGACCAAGCATTAGCATTGGTCCGCCTCATGCGTCGCGATTGGGACACGGGCACCAGCGCACCAACAATGTTCGGTACACCCGATCAGCTGTTGTATTGTGTGACCAATTGGACGAAAGGTGATCTAATGCAGGCGGCAAAGTTTGGCCCGGCAGTGCTGAAGGTTGGGGAGTCGGGTGAAGAGCGAGTAAACCCACCAGGTGAGCCGTGGTTTCATCACCTCCAACCGCTGAGGCCGAGTATGTTCCAGCGAAACGTAGTGACTATCATGGGAAAGGACCATCAGGGAAATTACTGGTTGATGGGTTACCTCAAGCCGCGGACATGGAAGCTTGTGAGGGAGGAACTGAACGAGCTAAAGAAAGACGAGCCGTGATATAAGCGAGTTAAATAGCATAGAACTATAAGTTATTATAGTTTAGTTGTTGTTTCTTTAATTGTTTCATCTAAGCTATTTTTTTTTTTTATAATATATATATATATATAGCATAATACCTTTCAATCTTGGAACCGCCATGATTATGTCAATTCACGCTAAGGTACTGACTCCTCTTGAATGAATACTATGCCATCACCTTCTTCAAGACGACTTCGCTAAGTGAGACGAGTGTCTTTGCCCCTACTACTTCCAGAGCAGTTACCTCAATACCAACTTCCGCCCTCACCCAATTTCTCAGCTCCACTGCCACAAGCGAGTCTATGCCATAATTTATCAGAGGTCGTAAAGGCTCTAGGGGTTCAGCAGAACCAAGGCTTCTCGTGAGCACCGCATTCAGGACATCTACTGTGGCAGCGAGCAGAGTGTCACGATCAACATCTGCTTTCGAGGCGTTCTTTAGAAGCGCTAGATTAGCGTTTCCATCTGCCGAGCTTCCAGAACCAGATGTCGACCCGGCTGCCGC
The DNA here is from genome assembly GCA_022814615.1 of Waltergamsia citrina. NCBI lineage: Eukaryota > Fungi > Ascomycota > Sordariomycetes > Hypocreales > Bionectriaceae > Waltergamsia > Waltergamsia citrina. The sequence continues at coordinate 636,362 of JAKLNE010000011.1, read as the reverse complement.
GCCAAGCGAGCTGAATCGGTGCAAGGGGTCGATAGGCGTTTGGCCGGGAATTAGGGGAACGGAAATACCCGAGATAATCTGACCAGTGAAGGAGGGGTCGCTATTCAAAGCGTGTGTCTGTTGAAGAATGCTAGCACGAACGATGCGGTGGAGTAGTGCCTCGTTGATAGGCGACCACCCAGCAGCTTCAAGACGGCGACTGAGGTTGCTGTGACCGACAAAGAAGCCAACATCCTCTACCACACCAAGATCGACCGTACAGGCAGGCAAGTTTTGTCTCAAACGGTAGGAAGCAAACGAATCTTGGAAAACATTGCCTGCTGCGTAGTTGGTTTGGCCCATCAGGCCGGCAAAGCCGCTTACGCTCGATAACATCGTGAAGAAGTCGAGAGGAACAGCTTGCTCTGTCGAAACTTGGTGTAAGTTCCAAGTACCTGAGACCTTTGGGGCTATTGGCTCCCGGAATTCTTGAGGAGTCATTGCTGTGAACATTCGGTCCTAGAGTGAATAGCCAGTTAGCTGTTGTCACCCTCCTATTGTTTCCGTGCTTGAGTTTAGCGGAATGGAGATATTTCTTACTCGAAGAACCATGGCGCCTTGAATCACTCCTACAATAGGCTTAGAAGCGGTTTTGAAGGCCTGCCGAACATCTTCAATGCTTGTCACGTCCCCCACGTTGAGATCAACGTTACATCCCATAGCTCTGAGGTTAGAGATAACTGCCTGGGATGCAGCATCATCATAACCACTACGAGACATGGTGACTATGTTGCGCGCGCCAAATCGAGCAAGATAAACAGCCAGGCTACCACAAAGGCCCTTGAAACCACCAGCAATGAGATAAGCCTTGTCAGATCGGAGTTGTAGTGATGCCGTTATAGGACGAATCTGTTTCCCGATTTAGCCTTGCTTGCGGTAAAATAGACTATCCATCAGTCGATACTTACTGGTAATTCGTTTCGGTGAGTGTCCTCAAACGAAATAACAATCTTACCAATATGCTTCCCTTTCTGCATGTATCTGAAGGCTTCGATAGTCTCTGTGAAGGGAAAGACCTTGCAAACATGCAATGGCTTGATATAGCCTTGCTCAATGAGTTTGGTCTTAAACAGTCCAATCCTAGGAGCCGAAAGTAAATATCACAGTTTCTTTGTTCCGAACTATAGAGTTGCAACGGCTCACCTTCTGGTTGTCTCATCTGTAATACTCTTTCGAGATAGATCGAAGGCTCGATACGACGCATTGCGATCGAATGGTTCCATAGACAGACTGTTACGATCAAGCATGTCCCTCTTTCCGATCTCAATAAAGTTACCATTTTCTGCGATGCAGCGCCAAGACTCATGAAGCATATCGCCGGCAAGGGAGTTCAGTATGACATCCACGCCTCTGCCATTGGTAGCCTCAAGTAAATGAGTAGCAAACGTCACCGATCGAGAGGAAAATATTCGCTCACGGGGAATCCCATAGTTTTCTACCAGGAAATCCTTCTTAGCCTCGGTACCAACAGTGGCATAAATCTGAAGTAAGTATCAATGGTTAGCCTCCTGGTAGTGTAACAGACGGAATAGGGAAACCAGTGGACTTCAACCTACCTCTGCGCCTAGATACCTGCAGAAATCAATAGCCGAAAGACCTACACCGCCCGAAGCGGAGTGAATTAACACCGTCTGGTTGAGTCAGTATGCTATCTACTTTTCAGGTCGGATTGGGGGGTTATACTTGTCCTTTTTGGACATTGGCAAGATCAACCAATGCATAAATTACTGTGTGAACAGCAATGCCCAGCGTGGCGCCGTCCTACGATTGCTCAGTAAATGATCCTAGACAAGGAATATGGTTATAGGTCCGCCGGGAGCTACTAACCTCAAACGAGATCCAGTCTGGAAGGCGTTGGACACCATGATAGCGAGCAGTCACGCGATTGGCGAAGCAGCCTGCATCACGTCGAACCAGGAGTACCCTCTCACCAATTTGAAGATTGTCAGGATTGTCCTTGCCCACGCGAGTAACCACGCCAGTGCACTCCAGACCGTAGCGGTAATCATCTGCCGCAACAAAGCCCATAGCGTTGGCCAAATCCTACAACGAATTTGTTAGAGTGCCTCTCATAAATTGAACCCCTTTTGTCCCTTTTTCTTCGCTGGCTTACCTTGAAGTTTAATGCAGCAGCTTTGACTTCCACTTCGACCTGGTCCTCGTCCAAGTGAGTGTTACGCGGCATCTCCGTATACACAAGATTGTCCAACGTGCCTTGTTTCTGGCTGACAAGACGAACATGTGACGCATGATCTTTGATAATCTCATTCCTCAGTGCTGGTCCTTCTTCAATCTCTTTGTCGGCCTTGTTGATGGAAAGATCAGGAACCACTCTGCTAACATAGTAAACCCCCTTCCTTTCAACAAACTCGCTATCATTGCTGTAGAGGTCTTTGGCTCTTGATAAGTACCCAAGAGCCTTGTGGACTGCCTCCGTGGTGTTCATTCCAGTGTTAGACTCTACATCCAGGCACATTATCTGGTGAGATTGGTATTCGGAAAGCAGCGTGCGGGATGTACCAAAGAAGAGCCCCAGTTCTGGATGAGTGACGTGCATTTGCGAACTGTAATAATCAGTGAATAGATAAAGTCATGAGATGATAAAATATGCTTACCCCATAGTAACCCAAAGAAGGCGGCATCCTGAATGGATTAGGCGTTTGAAAGCTTGGAACTGCTCATCTGTTATACGTGTAATCAGGGGATTGTACATTTCGTCAATGACTAGCACAATAGCCTCTGCCGGAATAGTATCAAATGGTAAAAAGTGCTGCTTCAGCTTCCAACCAAAGGAGGCTAGGCCGTTCTTAATCCCATCCATTGCTAGCTCTGGATGAACGAAGCATGCTTGATGTACTTCGCTTAATTGTTCAATCTCATCGCTTCTGTCCCTTGCACACATACCGACCCAGTCAAGTCTCGGAGACTCTTTTTGATGGGTCAGATCGAGAATTGGCGCAGAGTGAAATCCAGGAATAGCCATATTGACTATTGGGCATTTGTTCGAGATACCTAAGCTTCATGTTAGTTTGGAATCAAGATGGATAGAACGCCGTGCTTGCCATTGACTTCGTCTCGATCGACTTCCGCGACTACGAGTAAATAACCATGGTCCTCGATGACATCTCGGGCCCTCGCTAAAATCGGCTCTACATTAGCTGTCCTTGGACCGTGTACCTGCCACTTGTTAGCCGAATATGGCAGTAGAGCGCATGAGGCTTTACCTTGATAATCACTACATCGAATCTTTCGACGTTTGAGTTCTCAAAAAGAGAGTCTGAGTTCTCAACGACATATTCAACGTTGCTCTCACCCGAGTATATGGACCTGGCATCCAAACCAGATTTCTGGGATGGTAGACAAAGACGATACGAGCAGCCCGGAGCTATTTGACCGGCCCTTTCTCTCACACTGTCTATCCACAGACTCCGAGAAGCTTCAGGTCCGTCGTTCAGATTCACCTCCATAATTCTGGCTGAGGGACTCTTGTGCGCACAGAGACTGATCAACTTCGCAACACTTGTCACGGCTCTGTTCTCAGAGTCTTCCGCCGTAACTTCCTCTAACTGATTACCAAGCTGTTCAGGCGTAATGAAATGGACATCAGGGGCCCAGACAACCTGCGTATACGTGTGGGGCTTGTTTACACCAGCGTCTACAACGTGGTATCGAAGTCCTTTGATTTGTAGCAAGAGGTTGTCATAAGCTTCGTCAAACAAGCTGACATGGCTCATGTATCGCTTCTCATCCTCTGGCCGACCAACGCCCGTCCAAACCGCATCAGACACGGCTATACCACGATCTGACAGCGGTTTGTCTTCAGGTTGGGCCATGAGAACCAGTTCATCAATGAGAGCAGGAAGCATAAGAGAGCTAACAGCCGATCGATGGCCTTGCCAGAGAGCTGCAGTTCCTGTTTGCAAGCAAGCATCAATAGCGACCGGGTGCATGATGTAAGAGCTTTGTGGGAAGCGAGATTCTGGGATTGAGAGATCAATGATACCCCGGCTATGTCGAGAGCCTGCCTGGCTCTCTACCGACACTTGTCTTTGAAAGGCTGGGCCGAAGTTATAGCCAACATCGCGCATTGCCTTGTACCACACACTTCCAGGTGTTGAGTGCTGCAGAGGTGCCAAGTCGCCTTCTTCTGGGTCTTGGGTAAGGTCGAAGTGTCAGTTACCGAGCCAACTAATCATCACGGAAGCAACATACCTTTTCCAACATGTTCCCCAATGCTCACGAGTCCACGACAATGCTCAGCAGTTATATCTTTCGACACAGAAGTGATGACGAAGTCATGCCAAGATTCCTTAGTGCTGGGGCACGGGTTTAAAGACAAGTGGACTTTTGTGTCCTGGTCTTCCTCAAGCGAAAGAACACGGTGAAAAGAAATGTTTCGAAGCTTGAATGTAACTTTGTGTGCAGCAGCGTTGGGTGGAATTGCCCCAGTAGCCTTGCTCTTCTGAAAAATGGCTTCAACAGCCATCCCAATGTAGCCAGCTGCAGGGAATACAACGTTGTCTCCGAGCTTCGACCAATTAGCTGTCAAACGAACTTTCCGAGAGATGCAGTATGAACAAAGAGAGCATCTAAAAGTAAACATACCTTATGATCTTGAAGCCAGGTTACTTGGCTTATTCTGACATCTTTCTTCCATGTTGGATGATCCCATGGACTCCCTAGGACTTTTCCACCTAGCAAATCATGATGCACGAATTTGCGGAATCTCCAGTCTGTACTGGACTCTGTTTCATGCCAATACTTCACAGAATGATTCCAAGAATAATTGGGCAGGTCGTTGATGAGCTGAGGGGATGCTCCAGTATCTTCGCTGTCGGCATTTATGTACCTCAGGCTGATCGGATAACCGACTGTAAATAGTTTGCCAGCCATCTGAAGCAGAGATTGCCTAGGCTCTGAGCCTCGTTTCCATGAAGTTATATACTCTGCTTTTGACCCAGTTGCTTTCTTGACCTGGCTAACAGGACCAGACAGCGCATTGCTAGGGCCAAGTTCAATCAGAATATCAACGCTATTGGTATGTGTGATCATTTTTTCAAGAGCTTGGCTGAACAGGACTGGAGATTTCATGTTCTTTACCCAGTAGTCTGGTCCTGGTGAAGAGGTCAGAACTTTACCAGTCGTCGATGAGAACATGGTTGCGTGACCCCTTCCGGAAACAGTCCAATCGATAGCCTTCTCAAGGAGGCCATGGTACTCATTTGCGGCAGCACTCATATATTCCGGATTGTGATAAGCCGCATCAACCAAAAGGAGTCTCGCAAAATGGCCGTCGGCTTTGATGTCGCTCTCGATGTCCACGAGATCTGCCTTCTTACCCGACAAGGTGAGACTCTGGGGACTGTTGATGCAAGCAACCTTGACTGCCCTGCCGTCCAGATATGGTTGAACCACTTCTGTGTCAAGACCAACCGCCATCATACCTACTGGATAAGGAGCTTTTGCCTGCGAAGTCGCTTTACCTCTGTAAAAAGCGATCTTAATGGCTTGCTCTGAGGTCAAGAATCCGGCCGCTACTGCCGCAGCAATTTCACCAGACGAATGACCTACGACTGCCTGACATGAAATATTTGAGGCTTCCATTAAGGCTAGAAGAGCAAGCTGTAGCGCGGTGACCAAAGGCTGTGAGAGCTCGGGAGCTCGTAAATATTCGGCAGTGCGAGGCAATGTTAGCTCGTCTGTTAAAAGACATTAGCAATCATGTACTTTCAAACTATCCCGATATAGAGAAAGGCGCAGAAGCTCATACCATGCAGATTCCATTTGGGAGGATCGTAGGCTTCCTGTAATATTTGATCCAATTGCTTAATCACCTGGCGAGCGATAGGGAACTCCATTAACTCTCTACCCATTTCGGGCCATTGTGCACCCTGGCCAGTGAACACCAAGCCGACTTTAGGTGTTTCCGTACTTGCAGTTCCTTGATATAGGTTATGAATGTCCAAGCTTGTGCTGCTGGTAATAAGGTATCCACGATGGTAGTGCCTTGATCGCCGCTCAGACAACGTATACGCAAGGTCGCGCAGGTTGATGCTTACAGCGGGGTCACTCAAATGACGATCGAGTTCGGATACCTGCCTATTGAGTGATTGCTCGTCACTAGCTGAGAAGAACAAAAGCTGTGAGTTCTGTTCTTCATCGCTCTCGTCGGAAAGGACATCCAGCTCATCATTGAGGTAAGACGAAACATATGAGCCTTGGCCTTGAGTATCCTCGAGAATTATGTGGGCATTAGAACCACCATAGCCGAAAGAATTCACACTAGCTCGACGAAAATCAACCTTGGGCCAGCGGACGTTGTTTCGGGAAGGGCGTATTTTGAGAAGGTGGAAATCGATCTTAGGGTTGGGGTTGATGAACGTAGGGTTGCCAGGTATGATGCCCTTTTGCAGAGCCAGTATCGTCTTCACAAGCCCAGAAATTCCTGCGGCCGGCTCTGAATGGCCAATGTTGCTTTTCACCTTAAAGAATAGTCAGCATACAAACATTATTGTATAATCAAGCTTATAAGAAGTAGAGCGACCTACAGATCCAACGAGGAGCGGGTTACTTTCAGCTCTGTGTGGAGCAAACACAGATGCAACTCCATTAGCCTCGATGGCATCTCCGGCTCGTGTGCCTGTGCCATGGAATTCAACGTAGCTTGTCGATGCAAGGTCTGTGATCCCAGCATTTTTATATGCCTGTCTCGTGACTTCAGCTTGCGCTACTGAGTTTGGGCTCGCAATGCCAGGTGTCCATCCATCGCTGTTGGTCGCAGAGCCTCGAATTACTGCCAATATAGGGTCGTTGTCCCTAACTGCATCATCAAGACATTTCAAGTACAACATGTTCACTGCTTCTGCTTTGATATACCCATCTGCTTTGGCGTCGAACGTGTGACATAATCCGGATAAAGAAGCAGTGCCATTAGCGCCCATATAGTGATCCATCTAACAACTTGTCATTAGTTATGTGAGTCAAGAACTGCGCCAATACCTGGATTTTCATACCACATGCTCCGGGCTGAGGTAGATGTTGGCGCCAGCGACGATTGCAGAAGAGATTTCACCAGTGTGTAGGTATCTACATGCGAGATCTACACACGTCAGAGATCCAGAGCACGCAGTATCGACTGTCACACTAAAGGAGCGTCTCTATTAGTCTTTATAATTACCACAAAATTGCCTTTTACATACCTCGGTCCCTTCAAATTGAAAAAGTGGCTTAGTCTGTTGCTAAGCATTGCTCTGCCTGTGCCTATCATGGTCGCCGAGGCTCTGTTCTCTGGATCACGGGCTTGGACATCGGCATAGTCGCAAGCAAACGAGCTGACAAAACATCCAACCTGTGATCCATTCAATTCCTCCATGGTAGCACCAGCGTTTTCTAATCCTTCGTACACAACCTCAAGAAGCTGACGCTGCTGAGGGTCCATGGACATCGCCTCTACACGCGAGAGACGAAAGAACTGTGCATCTATATCGCGCGGATCGACACCTTGGAGAAACATTCCTCCAGGCGACGCCATGGTTTCACCCTTGAGAGATCCATCGTACTGGGTATCTAGGGAGAAGCGAGTTTCCGGTGGTGTATTCTTCGCGATTTTGCCGCTTTCCAGGAACTTCCAGAAAGCTCGCGGGTTGTTGCAATTGTCTGGCAGCCGGCATGCCATGCTGACTACTGCAATAGGCTTCTGAACAAACTCCCCAGCCTTGGGCTGGCCAGAGGTTATTCCATTCTTAGCTCTGCGGTTTGACTCGTCGCGCGGACCATCGCCATTCGTCGTGGTGTGGCCATTAAGGCTGTTCTGAGTCCTGGACGTCATTGTCCAGAGATGGAGGCAGAAACAAATGCTAAGGCCACAGTGATCATCAATCTACAGTATAGTAAACAAAGATGAAAAGGTGTTACTTCCTGACTTTTTCAACTAATTTGAGTACATGAAGACTGTAACTCATGAGGATGCTTCTTAGACCTTGAAATGATTTGTACCGATACTAGTGTATTTAACAGGTCTGATCTCCTTGTCATCCTAGTCCCTCACATTGGGAGTTTTTGACAGCATAGCGCAAAGGGGCCACTAATTATTTCAGATTTCATCCACAAATACGAGTACTGTGCTTGTGCAGGGCTACCACGCTGGCAGACTATTATTCTAAGCGTGGATAGTACGACCCCACAAGTCCTAATGTATCAAGGAGACAAGGAGACCCTAGCTGATACAATCACCGCCACTAGTGCTTTGACCATCTCACATAATTCCCAGCACCGTTCGAGGGGATCAAGAACCCAGACGGCTTACATTTAGCATGGGGCTAAGATGTTGAGGAGGGGTATACAATCCTACGGGGGCGTCCGCATCGATTTCGGATGGCAACATCTAGGAAAGTCCATACCCTGGCCAGCAGCCTAATGAGTGATTCTGAAATGCTCTTGATAGGCTACATGCCTTTGGTCCGTGATAAGCACTGAAACACTATTAACAACCAAGTACCTGCACCAGCGAGTGGCCCTCAGAGGCTATTTCGCATCTGTCTTTCAAGTAGGCGATCGTCCAGCCGTCGGAAATGGAGACTGCTTTCGCTATATATCGTCAGGTGTTTCCCCCTACGCCAACCTTCACTGAAAAATCTCTTCCTCGTCAGGATGGCCGCGTCTTCATTGTCACAGGGGGTAACTCAGGCATCGGCTTCGAACTCTGCAAGATTTTATATTTGAGCGGTGGAACAGTATATATGGCAAGCCGGTCACAGGAACGCGCAGAAGCGGCCATTGAATCTATTCTCGCGGAGGCTTTGCCTGTCAACAGCCCAGGGCAGCACGATGCGGAACGACTCAAATTCTTGGCTCTTGACCTTGGTGATCTGACTACTATCTGTCAATCAGCTGCTAACTTTGTAGCCAGCGAGTCTCGTCTTGACGTGCTCTTCAACAATGCTGGCCTGGCTGGTGGACCCCCAGGTTCGATAACTAAACAGGGCCTCGAGGGGCACGCGGGCACCAACTGCATCGCACCTCTCCTCTTTACGAAGCAATTGCTCTCGAAGTTGCGTAGCACTGCTGCCTCTTCGTCTGCTGGCGCAACTCGCATCGTATGGTCTTCATCCTTAAGCATTGAGTTTTTCGCACCGACAGGTGGTGTAGATATTTCCCTACTCAACCATCTTAATGAAGGCAGCAAGGGGACGCAGCAGACTCCACGCGAATATGGTATGAGCAAAGCAGGAAACTGGTTTCTTGCCATTGAAGCGGCGCGTCTTTGGGGTCCCGAATCAAGCCCAGGCAGCAATGACGGTATCATCAGCGTCACGCAGAATCCGGGACAAATAGACTCGAGAGCATATCGATATCGGTCGCCACTGCTAATGATGTTGTTGCGACCAACTATGTACAGTCCTAAAAATGGTGCCTACACAGTTCTGTATGCTGGGCTATCGCAGGACATCTCATTTGCCAATAATGGAGCTTATGTTCTACCGTTTGGCATATTGCAAACCCAAAGCACTAGGAACGACATCAACCGAGCAATCACGGACGGAAAAGCGAAGGAATTCTGGGGCTGGTGTGAAGAATTATATAATAGATACATATAAAACCACGGATTTAGGCCCTTTTTTTCTCCATTGACGTCGTGCTCGTTTGCGTCAAGTCCTCGAAGGCGATGATCTGCTAAGCTAAGTCCTCTTCATCGGTATTGAGGTCGTCAACATGGTCCTGGGTGTAACTTGCGCCATACAGCGGAATTGCCTCAGGGTCGTCGAAGCTGGCTGTCGATTCATTGGTCGGCCCTGTCCCTGGAGTCGCCTTATTCCTAGCGTTGACTCCAAGAATTGCAGAACTCCTGTCTGTACTCAAATGCTTCGGTCGAACAAAGATTACCATCAACAAAGCCAGGCCCGAAACCACTACGTACTATTATAACACATGTGTTAGCATCATTGGTACAGGAATATAGAGAAAGCTGGTTTGTTGCTTAGCCCGACATACCATGATCCATATATTCTCCACAGCCCACAGATATCGTTTTCTCACAATGTCCCTCGCCGCCGGAGGCAGCTTTGCAATAAGTGGAACATTCATCATTGCGTTTGCGCCACTGAATTGAGCAGCAACATCACTGTCGACTTGCTTAGCCAGCCCCGACTTGTCCATCAGGTTGCGTACTACCACGCCTCCGACGACCATTGAGAAAACTGTCGAGATTGACCGAACGAAACTCATAGTAGCTGCCACTGCTGCAGTGTCTTGTGCCGTCTCCAAAGCTTGAGCCGATAGTACTGGGCCTTCTATGACCATGCCAACGCCTACTCCTGCAACAGTCTGCACTATGACCAGCTCACTGGCACTTGTACCAAGATTGAAGTGAAGAAACAGCCCAACACCTAGAGTCATCACAGCAAGGCCAATTCTCATCATCAGCATGTATCTTCCGGTCTTCTTAATGTACAATCCAGCGCATGCCGAAGACACGCATAGAGAAAAAATATAGGGGAGCAAATAAAGACCAGAGGTCATCGAGTCCAAATTCAACGCAGACTGAAAGTATAGTGGCATGTAGTATGCAACACCAAGAAAAACGTATCCATGGCAGAAGCGAATGACATATAAAGGAGCCGATGTAAGAGAAAATAGACGCAAAGGGATGACGGGATTTTTGGCAACGTAGTGCTCGTTCGCCACAAAGAGTCCAATGCAGACTACACCGAGCGCGAGCAGACAAATGACGATGCTGGATCCCCATGAGTGCGAATGGCCACCAAGGTCAAGAGCAAGAAGAATCATCAATGTGGCGCCAACAATCAAGATGTTTCCAGACCAGTCCATGGCCTTCAACCCTTCTAATACTGGGACACGAGGGCTGGGTAGTTTTAGAGCAACCACCACGGCCACGAAAACGAAAAGGCTGATTGGTACTGTATAGTAATCAGTTAGCGCGAGCAAAATAGTACTGGAATTAAGGTGATTTGGCAAGTCACTTACAGTTGATCCAAAAGCACCATCTCCATCTGTACACAAAGATATCAAAGTCAGCAATGTCTCCAAAGGACGTGGACTTCTTTGCTCACCCAATTTGGCTAGTAAAGAATCCACCCACCACAGGTCCGACCGAGCTGGCTATCGCCCAGACACCAGAGGTCATGGCAAGATAAAGACTGCGGTCCCTCAAGGAGAACAGGTCACAGATAGCAATGTAGACCATTGTCTGCATCCCCGAGGCCCCTAGTCCTTGAATTGCTCGTCCCCCTACAAAGGTCTCTAGGCCTGTTACCAAAGAACATATAAGACTCCCAGCAAAAAAAATTCCTAATGCGATAAGGAGGATATTTCGTCTACCCCAGACGTCACCAATAGCACCCCATAGAGGTGTACTCGCTGTGTAAGCCAGTGTGAACGATCCACCGATCCATACGTAGCCCTCGGGTCGACCAAAATAAGCCACCATAGTGGGAAGTGCGGTTGAAACAATGGTCATGTCCAACGCTGCCACAGCAACAGCTAGGTATAAAGATGTGAGCGTCAACATGAGACCCGGTTTTGAGTTCGTTTTCTGGGGTAAATCCACTGGTTTCTCGTAGTCGGATTCGAAATCGTCCCATGGCTCCAAGGCATCCTCACATAGTGTGCTGCTGCTAGACATGACGTAGAGACCTCGTTCTGGGCGAGGGCTGGTACAGTCCTGTCTCGAGGCGTCGGTTGGATCGGCAGCGGTGACTGTGAAGCCATTGAGGGTCGTAGTAGAATTGGTAGGCTGGCCAGTGTCCGAGAAAGGTGGCATGTTGGTTGTTTAACGATTCGTTCCAATTATCGGCTCCTAAATTCTAAGCTCAGGTGCAAACTCGATTAGACCTGTCTTCGTAATGATAGTCAAGGGCTGCGAATTGCGATCAGGTACGGAGTGGTTCAAGTGGTCTTACCTAAGAAGCATCCATGCATGCACGCCCTTTATGTCGTACTATGATGTCGTTAAACCCCTGTCGTCATATTCCCACAAACGTAAGAGCTACTAGACCTGACATCGATAAGAAACTTTCACACCCCCCGAGCCACTTTTATCAGCGCATCATGATTAATGAAGGCCTCTAAAGCTGACAATAAGGGCATTTATTAAATGAAAAAATACAAAATACAATTTGTAAGGCTATTATTCTAATACGCTGGCTGTACTCAGCCGGTGCCATCTAAAATATGGGAAGAAACCCTGCTTATGTTTCAACTTGCGAGTAGGCCATGAAAAGGTCTGCAGAGGATTGGAACCTTGAAGGATGATGTGAGATTTTGGCACATTTCAATTATCTATATTTCTATATCTCTCTACGTGCCTACCCATTCATCATGGCTTCTATGCTACAACTGGCTGCAGGACTCGAGACCTGATGTAAAGAACGCGATATATATGTAGATTATGTGAATGAATTGGATCTTTTATGAGCTATCTAGAAGGAGAATGCATGGTACCGTCATGACTTATTGTTAAATCTCACAGGTTCGGCACGATGTCATACAGCTCTAAGGGGCCGTAATTGCTAGCGCGTGACAATCTTTGCTCATCGGTGGACTCTCTCCCGGCTCACACGAGAAAATACTCGCCAACTATACTAGGAAGGAGATCTTCCTTGCTCTATCCTTGCTTAAGTATGATAGTGCTTAAGATACTCTTAAAGGCCCTGTAATACATAGGTAAATCGTGAGAAAAATTAGTAATACGCTATTAATTTTGAGAGACGACTCTCAGGGGTGGACGATATGCAAGATCCACAATAGCCCCTATTGTTCCAAGCTAAGTACTGCAACATCACTAAACTCACCTCGGCAATTTCTTCCACCTATGAACAACTTTGTGATCACCAGTATCCTCTAGCCAAAGGGATGTTTGTTGTAAACGATTGACATGTAGGTGTCAGTAGGTTTATCGGAGCCTCGAAACAAATTAAGGCTAATATTAGGGACGCAGATCATTCCCTACACGCAATGGGTGGCTATATATGCAAGGAGAACAAGTCTCCTCTATCAATATCTTCATCGCTAGGCTGTTTTTAATGTCATCCACGCATTGCAGTACTTGAAATCTCGTGCAGCTAGGCTGGCGCCTATGCCATTATCATGCACAAACAATGCATGCTATGATTTAGATTGATTCGGGAAAGGAAGATTGGGGGCGAACGGACCCCACGGGTTGGTATCTGACCTTCACACCGATTCTAAGCCCCAGGGTGTACATATTAATCCTTCCAAGACATTATAGACCATATCAAGGGACTCAATCCCGGTATGAAGACGAGCACGCAAGGAGCTACCTGTCACGTTTCCGCAACATTCGTCTGGCTATTGGCTTCAACTCTTCCATCGGCACTCATCTCACAAGACATCACACACTTGTCATTATGGCTTCGCAGGACGTGGAGTTCAATACACTCGATGGCATCACCCTTCGGGGTAGCCTTTTTGCTGCCAACGAAAGAGGCGCCGGTTTAGTCATGAGTCCGGGTGTAAGTGAAACAAAAGATAATGGCGCTAACTCTGCTGACCACCGCAGTTCAACGCAGTGAAAGAGATGGTTGGCCTGCCAGCTACGGCAATGGCTTTTCAAAAAGCAGGCATCACTGCTCTCATTTTCGACCCTCGAAGTGTTGGGCTTAGCGACGGCGAGCCTCGCAACGACATCAATCCATTCAAGGAGATTGAAGACCTCTCCGATGCCTTGACCTTTTTATCCACGCATCCCTCAGTTGATAAACGAAAAGGCGTCGGTCTCTGGGGTATGTCGTTGGGTGGAGCCACAGCAATGTGTGCTGCTGCTTTGGATCGGCGAGCGCGCTTCGTCATTGCTGTAACTCCCGCAACACAGTATACCCATGACCCGTCGAAATTGCCGGCTCTCCTAGCGAAGGCCTCGAAAGATCGCGAATCTCGCGTCAAAGGCAACGATGCCTTCTATCTGCCTATGCTAACGGCAAACGGAGAGAATCCAGTAGGTTTTAACTTGGGTATGGATCGAGAGGCAGGTATGCGTCTCGTGGGTGCTCAAGATGAGAATGATGCCCTGCGCGCATCCCTGGCGCCCAATCATGTTAATAAAACTACGATCGCCACCTACCGGAACTTATTGCTCTGGGAGCCACGGAACATGTGGCAGTATCTCGACAAGACACCAGTTTGCTTTGTCATCGCTGAAAATGATCATCTTATTGGGAAAGATATTCAGTTGAAGCACTTTGAGGCTTTGCCAGGTCCACGGAGACTGCATGTGCAGGAAAACAGTGGTCATATGGATATCCTGGAGACTAGCGATCAGGCTAAGCTTAACGAATTGCAGGTAGAGTTCGTCCGAGATGCCCTGGCTGGCAAAGTTACTCATCAATAAACACGAGGTTGAAGGCAGCAGTAGGCACACAAAACCCCTCTATTATTCCTTGCCTGCTAATTATTTCGATCTTCTTAATATATACGTATAGCTGTTCCAGGCCTTAGCCTTATGAGTCTAATATTAGGGTTAGGGTTATTCAGTGAAGTAGAAAAACCCCTTGATATATAAGCACTATTGCTAGCACTATGATGATCATTGGCCAGTCCATAGAAGCCCTTGTCTACGTGGGGCCTTGTATACCTACTTCTCCCTTTGGCGTCGTATCTCGTACAGCCTGAAATTTTAGTCCAAACAGACATGGGTTAGAGCTTGGACCTCGCTGACCTAGGAAAAAGATTCCCTGTTATTCTGATTTTCCTAATGCTAGTCGATCCATATCGCCGAGATCCTTGTAGTTCTCAATGCCGACAAAAGGTCTCTGTGACCTACATAAGCCTTACTTTGTTACACACCAGGCCAAAGTCAAAGTAAGCTCATTATCGCTGCCTCTACTATTGTCGCTGAAAATGAAGTCGCTCATGCGCAACGCTATGCTCTTAGCAGCAAATTTGCTGCTACCAATAGGAGTTCTTCTGTTCATGATGGGATACTTTCGTGGACAACCGCCCCCTACGATAATCAATGTTGCCGTTCCTCCGCATCACCATAGCCAAGAGCCGGCAGCATTTGACCGTGTAATATTAATGGTCGTCGATGCATTACGAACGTAAGCTGCTAGTCACGCTCAGTAGGTTCGTCTAAGCCGCTGACGCTTGTTTAGCGACTTTGTTTATGGCGAAAACACAGGGTTTAGCTTTACACAAAAGTGAGTGCAGCAATTATCTTGTGTCGTTCCAATTGTCGAATTTTCCCAATAGATACCTTTTTCATTAGATACTCATGTCACTATAGACTTATTCAGTCCGGTGCTGCACTGCCATTCACAGCAAGAGCAGCATCACCAACCCTGACAATGTCTCGCGTGAAAGCGATGACTCAAGGCACAAGCCAGACGTTTCTAGACGTCTGGTTGAACATCGCCAACTCTCCAAATGCTGTGCGTCAGAAAAACACAGACAATTGGCTGGCCCGCATGAGAGATGAGCTTCCAGCCGACCGGAAGATGGTGTACTATGGGACTAAGACGTGGATAAGCTTGTACCCAGATATTTGGGACCGAACCGACGGCGTAGACAGCTACTACGTTCCCGTAAGATTTAGCTATGCCCATTTTTAAGGAAGAAAAGCAGTAGGGGGGCCGTTTCCTCTGTGCGCTGAACAGTTTCACAGGACCATACCATTGTAGATAACAACATAACGAGACACGTCGCCGAGGAGTTGGCGAGCAGCGACTGGAAAGCTATGATTATGCACTTTCCTGGGCTGGATCATGTTGCTCACCAAGGCGGACCAAAGAGGTAAGTAACTACATCTAATGCATAACATAATCAAAACCTCCGGCTTATGATAGATACCGGTAGCGCTCATATGCTAGGGAAGCAAATGCAAATGGACAGCATCGTCCGTGAGATTTACAACGAGATCGAGCAGCAGGCGCATTTGCAAAATACTCTTTTAGTTCTTGCCGGTGACCACGGTATGAATGAGAAGGGGAATCACGGAGGGGCTGCGCCAGGCGAGATCGCATCGACCATGGCTTTTATCACGCCCCGCCTTCGCTCACTGTTGCCAGGCCTGGAAAGTCCTGTTAAAGGACCTGTGAAGGACTACGAGTACTACTCTGTGGTTGAACAAGTTGATTTGGTACCCACACTTGCAGGTCTCTTAGGCTTCTCAATCCCTTCTCGAAGCATCGGAGTCTTCATCTCCCAGCTACAGAGACTATTTCCCGACCCTGACTATGCCACTCGATTCATGCTGTACAATGCGGAGCAAGTGATGAGAATCTTTATGGCTAGCAGAAGTACTGCCGCCCCTCAAACCCTGGAAGAACAATCCATACTTGCTCTGTGGGACAACACTAAAGAAGCCGAAGCCGCCTGGGTCAGGTCGCCCAGCGAAGAGTCCAGAACAACGGTTGCCAGCGCGGCTCGTACTGTAAGTCTCAAACTTGTTACTCTGTGGTTATCATACATGTAGCCTCCCTTCCAGTGTTTTCTTGAAACCAGGCTTACAGTATTGGAAACCAGTTTTGCCTCCATGCGCAAACGGTACTAGGCAATCCCGCGAACAGTCTGAGCTACCCGCGTCTAGCCGCTGGTATTCTGTGTCTGGCCACATCAATTCTGTTTCTCGCTATGGCTTCAAGTCCCCTCTTAGTGCCTTTAAGCAACGATACGGCGATCTTCATCCTACTATGTTTGTTCCATGCTGTGACTATGTTTTCCAGTTCGCTAGTGGTTCAGGAGCACCATTACTGGTATTGGACGTCTCTTCTATGGATAGCCTACCTAAGTATAGAAAGGTACAGCTACATACTTTAGATTCATGAGAAACATGCAAAAGCTAACTTTGATTACAGTTCCAAACGTCTAAAACCAAGTCTTGGGCTTGCGCTGCCAGCATTACTTCAGCTCCTCTCCCAATGCGTGAACCAGTCAGGTGACACAGAGTTCTTCATTCCAGATATTGCCGATGAGCTGATCCGGTCCTACCCCTGGGCACTTTGGGTCACTGTCATTGTAACCTATTTCTGGATTTCCAGGTCGATGGCCAAATGCCTTCCCCTAAGCCCTTTCATGTCTTTCTCGGTCTCATCAAGTCTAGGAATATCGGGCTTTGTCTTCAAGCTTGCATCAGCGCAGAAAGACAACCCGGAGTCAGTTATGCGTCTGCCTGAAGCAGTGACGGGATTCCTTCTTGAGATGAATCATATTAGCTTTCTCAGACATATTTGGACGGGCATAGCCGGTTTAGCGATCATAGTTCTTCTGCATGCTTTTTTTGTACGGACTGATACCAGACGAGGTCAGTGATTCAAATGCGCTGGCAGATAAGACCCTGACGTCCAGTAAGCTTTGCGGGTCAACTGACACACAACTAGATATCCTTTGCTCCCTTTCACAGTTAGGAAGTTTCTATCTTGCTTTGCAAACGAGGCCCAAGAGTCATATTATCCACTTGATCTTCTACCATCAACTTGAATGGCTACGTTAGTAATTACTCTAGAAGTATTCGAACGTCGGGACTTACTGACTGTCTTGCTGCTCGAAGTATCATTTGAATCGAAATTAGATACTCCTGAGGTATTGATTACTGTGCTTGTACTGGGTCAAAGCTCGTTCTTCAGCTTCGGAGAAAGCAACTCGATTGCTTCCATCGACATTCACAACGGCTTCAACGGTATCGAGGGCTATCCTGTCGTTTCCGTGTTCGAGCAAACCATTCTCAGCAACTGGATCGGACCTGTTTGGTGGACCATCGCCGGACTACAACTGCTTGAGTCAAGAAACCGGGTTTTATCGCAAGGCTTGAGCAGAGAGAAACAATCCACGGATGGACCTCCTGCCAACGGCTCTGTCCAACATGCAAATGGGGGTGGTGCGGTCGGTATCGAGCAAGCCATACAGAAGAGAGATCGCGGAATGATTGCAAAAAACGCCACCGGCCGCCATGGGGCGGGAGGCGTAATAAAAACTTCCGATCCTTCGTTTAACAAGGCAGGTTCCGATGGCTTTTTCGAATATCTCGTTGGAGCGACATTCTTCACAGCCTCGAGCTCTTTAGCTGTGATGATAGCGTGTATCTGGCTGAGGAATAGCCCTGACCTTTGGACCGTGCTGGCGCCAAAATACGTCTACGTTGGTTTGTGGACAGCATTTCAGCAACTGCAGATTAACTTCCTGTTATGTATGATGCTATGGAAAATGTCAGGCTGTTTGTGCCGGGCCTAGATAGGGTGAGACGGCTCGCATAGGAGGCCAGAATAAGCTAATGAATATGGTAGCACTCCCAACTAGATGCAGCCAAGAACTTCCTTGTACAATAAATTAGTGGTCTGACACATCAATCAAAAAGCTTTATGGGCACGCGTCACATGTCGATTGCCTCGGGAATATACGTGTAATCCTATAACTCACGCCCCTGGGCACAGACCTTTTAGCCCAAAATTATAACTTATCTGTGGAGACAATGAGAACACTATGTACATATATTGATTGTCATACGGAATAATCCTTACATAGCGCCTACAAGGCTTTTGAACCTGGTTGCCTGCTCTGCTTACATACATACTCGTACTCATAGTGTTAGAACAAGGATCGCAATTGCACCCCACCCCTACCCCCCCCCCCCCCCCGGTGCACAGGTCCGTGCGTACCCGGACTGGTAATTGGCATGTCAGATCTATTAGACGGCATACTGATGCCGTTTGACAACTTTTGGGCCGTCGAACATCACTTTGCCCCTTCTTCATGTACTGCAGGCTCGAATACATCCTGTCTACGGGAAAACTTTCCACAAGCACTAGGAGTTCCCAATTATGTCGGCTGAAGGGCTGCTGCAGCCGCTCTATGGAGTGAGCTGGATACAGTGCTCTTTACTGGTGCCACTCGGTGTAAGCCGCCAATGCCAAAGCTGTGAAGCAATGTGCGGAATGAATAACTCGGATATAGGTGCTTTTGTATAACGCGTTACACATTGTGTACAATCTCTGTTTCCATCCTCTGGCGTCTATTCCAGGATCCAGATTAAGCGCCGCGTCCAACCTTCCCTACCAAATATCTCGAGTGTTTGGTAAGGGAGCACACTACATTGCAGATCAGCATGCTGTCTACGGCCCCGTTGTGCGCTTTGCGCCAAACGACGTGTCATACACAAACGCGCCAGCGTGGAAAGAATCGCATGGTCACCGAGCAGGCCATGGCGGGCCATTACAGCGCGAGCGTGTCATGTGTCGTGATCTTGAGCAGTTTGGCGCATGGAATTTGATGGTTGCAAACGCGCCAGACCACGCGAGGCAGAGGAAGCAACTAGCGCCTGCATTCACCGATAAGGCACTGCGCGAACAGGAGGGCTTGGTCATGAGATACATTGACCTTCTAACTCAACGTTTCCACGAGACTGCTGGGACTGAGATCGATATTGGTAGTATGTTTAACTTTGCTACTTTCGATATTGTGGGCGAGGTAAGTAACTAAGCGGAGCTTGCACGAAATCAATCCTGATGATTACCCGGCTAATCCAACACATGTAAAGCTTGCGTTTGGTGAGAACGAGTTCCAGAGCCTAGAGAAAATGAGAACGCATCCATGGGTTGGCATGATTTTCTCCTTTCTGCCTATGCTAGGCCTCTACGGGGCCGTGCTGAAGCTCACGCCTTGGCTGCAGCCACTTCTGGACGGCCTCGTGCCTAAAAAGGCTAAGGAAGAGATTGACGGGCACGTAAACATGACAGTCGAGTTCGTCAACAGGCGCCTAGCCGAGTCCAGCGATAAACCCGACTTCATCAGCTATATTATGCGTGAGACCAGAGCCGGGCCGTCATCAATGCTCGAAAATCGTGAGATCTACGCCACCACCGCTATCATGGTCATTGCCGGTTCCGAGACGACGGCCACAGCACTGACTGGAGCTGTATATCTGCTTCTGCGCTATCCCGACAAACTGGCCAAGTTGCAGCACGAAGTCCGGCAACACTTTGCGGCTGACGCCGAAATAACGCACGTCAAGACAGCCGAGCTCAAATATCTTCTGGCCGTCCTTGACGAAGCTCAGCGCGTGTACCCATCGGTGCCTCAGCATGGAAACCGCGTTTCCCCTGCCGGCGGCTGCATAGTCGGTGACCACTATATACCAGAGGGTTCCATCATCGGCGTGACACCGTACGCTGCGTTCCGCTGCGAGACCAACTTCCGCGACGCAAAGCAGTTCGTACCCGAGCGGTGGCTTGGCGATGATCGATACTCGGGCGACAACCGGGAAGTCTTCCAGCCTTTTGGTTACGGCCCATACAGCTGTATCGGAAAGCGATTGGCGCACTTGGAGTCGAGGGTCATGTTGGCAAAGCTTGTGTGGAATTTTGATCTAGAACTTGTGAATAAGACAGAAGACTGGCTTAACCAGACTGCAAACATCATGTGGGAGCGCCCGCCACTCACGGTGAAATTGACAGAGAGAGCTGATTTCGGGAATTAAATCAACTGTAAGGGGGGAGAATAGGGTACATTCAAAGCTGCACGAGAACTCTCCTTATGCCGGGATAAATTTGATACTTGCCTCCGTCGTGATTCATTCTGATATTTACTCCTCCTGCGATCATTATACTTGTGCCACATGAAGGCAAGATAGGATCTTCTATTTATTAGCCTCCTCACCTACAAATCACATCTTATTCAAGGACCGCTCTAAAGATAAGCATCAATAAGCCGGACAAACCTCCAGTTCTCAAGTCAACATTTTCGCAATGGCTGCTGCCGCTACTCAACCCGCCGTCTCTGCCCCTGGGCCCGTGGATATGACCACCACGAACGGCACCAATGGTCATGCCACCCCCATCCCAGATGTTGTCGTGGGCAATATGCCCCGTTCCTGGTACACGCAGCCCTCCTTTTACGAGCTCGAATGCCGCGCTGTTTTCTCCAAGCAATGGCTCTTGATGACTCACCGCTGCCGTCTCCCCGAGGTTGGGAGCTACATCAAGTTTCAGGCTGCCGGCTATGACTATTTTTTTGTGAAGAACGGCAAGGGCAAGATCCAAGCTTTCCACAATGTCTTCCACCCGCTCGCCGCAATCAGCAGCTTCACAAGGATGTCGCTGGGGAGCAGAAGTTTGCGAACAATGTGTGTGCTTGCGGTACCACATAAGATATGTTATGAGTGAATGTAAAGAGAGTCAGACAGGGTAGATAATAGCACACTTCTTCCTTTGTAGAATTCACCCATCTGTATAACTCCGGACAGTAATCTTCCTTTATCATTTCTGTGTCAAAGTATTATAACATCTTTACATTCGTTTTATGGGTTTTAGCCGGGCTTTTCTTTAATCTTGAATTATGCCTTCGATCCAGACTTATTGATAAATACCCATCTAGAAGTTATTATCACGTCTTCTATTGTGATAATAGTCATTTACCTAGTATTGAAGTATCATGTCCTCTCCGCCTCTTATATCAGGAAAGGATGAAATTTAATTCAAATTCCGCTAGGTAAGCTAGTCCGGGTGCAAACACTCCCTGACTATAAAATCCCTAGAATATCTACTATATACTCAACATGAAAACACTACTTTTAGACTTCTATAATGGAACTTTTTCAGGTCACACACAAGGATCTTACCCTTAACTCCAAGCACATCAACGTGCAGATACAAGTTTTGTCGTTCTCGACTCGGTCCCAAACATAATATCAGAAAAGTCCAGCGCCATGCCATGTAAGAAATAGCTTCAAGACTTTAGTCCAAAAGCTTACGCACATGGAGTGGAGTAGATGCTAGGACTGAACCCGGGGCTAGAAGGGGCAAGCGGAGTTTCGGCCGTGCTCGTACGAAATCCCCATGGCATAAGGGCGTTAACAATACGGGGCCCCACGCGCGTTTCAACGTTCCTTACAGTACGGTATTCCAAGGAGGGTTAAACTAAAAGTTGTAGTCCGAAGTTAAATTTCCACGGTTTTACATTCATTGTCATGGGAGGAAGGCTTTGAATCCTGCATCTTCAGCAGTGAATCACACTTGAAGAGGCACAAGAAGCACCCGGAGCGCTCCTATAGAATTGGTAAAAACAAACCTGTCCCTTATTATATAACCGAGGTGATGTTTAAAGAATACCTTGGCACAAGGCTGACAATATGCACAAAGCTCTGGTAAAATTATGAGATTTATAATTTCAACCGCTTCGGTGGTTTAACTCTTGTCACAAGTGCTAAATACTTAACTGCCTTTCAACTCCTCCAGGACCAAAGTTGCGGCTCTAAAGTACGAGATCCACATCTCTATACAACAGTTACACCACAAACCTGTTTCAAAAGCCCTTATGGTCCGTGTAGTGCTCAGTCATCACAAACGTGGCTTTCTGTCCTTTGTAAGACTTTCTATGATGCATCCAGAGCTGATCGTCTTCACTCTAGTTGACAACACTAGGAGCTTATTTATCGCTTCAAAGTCAAGTTTAGATATTTCCTAAATTTTAAACTTGCTCTACAGGTAGTACCTACAAAGAGGAAATCAAGAATAGCTTGCGACGATTTCATCTTAGATGCGCCTTCCTGAGACTGAACGATGTCAATATACGTTTGGTCTTTTTCTTGATCTCGATGCACTATAACACATTTTTATATCGATAGATTGAAATCTCTTACTGATTCACCCCAAAGATCTAGCCCTTAACGTGTGCTTGGTATTGTAGTCTCGCTCAAATCGCCCATGCCTTCTCCACTAGTGCACGAATGTCCTCGGCAATACCCTGAGGATGCTCCAATGCTGCAAAGTGGCCTGCGTCGTCTCTTTCTGTTCAATCGTTAGCCATGTCCACATTCAGTGGTTTCTGAGAAAGGATTACACACCGTTATAGAATACCAAGTTGCCAGTCCTTTCAACAGCACGCTTTGTCGCTGGCTGCGAATCAAAGTAGAAAGAAGTAAAGCCAAACGGAACTTTGATAAAATTCTCAGGCATCAATGCAGTTTTAGCAAACTCGTGATGCCTCAAGTTCTCCTTGTATGGCAACATCGACGACATAATACAATTCGAGAAATAGTAAATGCTAGCCTGGGTGAGAATTGCTTCGGTCCAGAAGGGCTTCTTCTGAGTCTCAGGAGCCGAAAGCTCCTCGTACTTTTCACCAATCCACATGAGGATTCCCATAGGATTATCGTGAAGTGCAATCCCAATTGTATGGGGCTATAGATAAAAGTCAGCGCCAAGGCAGTACCTAAGTAATAAATTGGAAAGACTCACTCTCGTCCTCATGCATACCGCATACCCGATGTGGTCATTCAGCCAAGCATCTACCCTCTTCAACAAACCCTTTTCTCTCTCTGATTTTGCATCATTGACCGCCTCTTCGGGAGTGAAACTAGGTGCAAAGTTGCAGTGCACCATTTTGCATGAGTCGGTGTAGCTAGAGCCCAGCTCGCGCCCGACCCAATGCGCCCAGTCGCCACATTGCACTACGTAGTGCTGGTAACCAAGTTGCTTCATCAATGTATCGAATACTCTAGCGTTATCCTTCAGAGTCCAGCCTCTTCGGGGCGGCCACGAAGACCAGCCATAACCAGGCATGTCTACTGAGACAACGTTGAAAGCCTGTTTCTTTGGGTCGTCTGGATTGCTAAGGAGATCCCAGACTTGACTGAACTCGTAGAATGACCCGGGCCAGCCGTGAACTAGCAATATCGGGATGGCAGTTTCTGGTTTAGGCGCTCTGGCGTGCAAAAAATGTATGGTCACATCTTCAATGTCTGCTAGGTAGTGCGGATGCCGATTCAACTTATCTTGAGCAGAATACCAGTCGAAGTTGCTCTTCCACTCAGTGAAGAGGTTCTCTGCCCACTCATATTCAGGCCCTGTTCTTAAAATTAGCTTCAACAGTTTTCAACACGTTCTACCCCACATACATACCATAATCAGCCCCTGCGTCTGGTACAATTGGGCGTCCTGGGAATCGAGTGTCCTCAAGTTTCCGTTTCAAACGTTCAACTTCACCCTTCGGAACATCTACCTTGAAAGGTCTAATATTAGACATTTTGAACCAGCGTTATTCAATCAGTAACTAATAAATGTTCAAACGAGCTTGAATGTGCAGATTGAGTATGGTCTTGACACACTAGACCCTTAAAGGCTTTAGTAGATGCTGTTTTCTAACAGGCTTTATATACCTAGAACACTATAGCATTGAGAGTAATTCCCTCAGTCAGTGTGAGTTTCGGATTGTCATGAACGCATCACTTATTCGTAAAGCCCGAAAACAAAGGCTCATGGGTTATAAAGCTTTGCATAGAAAATCGTGGAGCAGCACCGCAATTCGTATCCACGCCCCACGGTACAATACTCTGCGCTAGCCAGAGCAGGTCTAGGGGAGTAAAACTAATGGGCTACCGAGTCACGACAACGTGATTTACGGCAAAGTGGTTTCGGTAATACAGGCGAGGCTTCGGCCGAACAACTTAAATCTAAGTTATCGAGTAGCAAAATCTTACTTATTGACACTCCGGCTTTCTTCCAGCTTTCTCGCCGGTTATCCCGCTAGCGTCTATATACTTTATCCGTGGATCTCTTCTGGCATAGCAATCCCTCCATCTCCGCATTTTTTCATTTCCCCGCCAGTCCCCAATTCGATCAGTCTGGGGCGAGCACAAGCTAGTAAAAGTGTGATGCGAGGGCCAACATAGTACGGGCAAAACCCATGCGCTGAGTGTTGTCCACCAAAGTCCTATCTTTCAGATATTTAAGTGTTACCGTCGTCTTTTGTCAACGAGCTCTATCAACCTCTATCGCTTATACTACTTCTATCAGTCAGGCCGCAACACCACCGATCACACAGTACTGCTCATCCAGCATCATGGCAGCCGATCAAGTTCATGACGATGGTAGTGGCCCACAGCCAGAGACTGATGTGGTGGCTTTGGTAAACAGTTGGAGTTCTGATGAGCGCCGCGAGCGTGAAAAGAAATTCGTTCGCAAGATCGATCTTCGCTTCCTACCTATCCTGGTCAGTACAGACCAAGTCCACAATGTTCCAACCTTCAGTATTACCAAAACTAACAACAATCAGAGTTGGATGTATATCCTGAACTACATCGATCGAAATGCTGTGCCTCATGCCCGAGTTCAAGGTCTGGAGGCAGACCTGGGGTTGACGGGATACCAGTATAATATTGTACTCAGTGTGACCTTTGTTGGATACATTTCAATGCAAGGTCAGTCAACAGTTGTTTTGAAACTACAATACGGAGTCATACAACACCTCAAACTGATACTGACTGGTTCCAGTCCCCAGCAACATGATTCTCTCCCTAGTTCGACCCAGCCTGTATCTATCTCTCTGCATGGTAGCCTGGGGCATTGTCAGTACGTTGTCTGGAATTGTCCAAAACTTTGGAGGACTTGTCGCTTGTCGTTTTATTCTAGGCATCACCGAGGTTTGCTAACCCATCTATAACCCTCCACTTGGTTCTTAACTAATCAACGAATATCTACTAGGCCCCGTTCTTCGTTGGTGTGGCCTTTTTATTCAGCGGTTGGTATACGCGCAAGGAAATTGGCCTTCGACTTGGCATATTTTTCTCCGCCGCCATGTTGTCTGGTGCTTTTGGGGAGCTCTTTGCCGCTGGAATAGCTGCGGCATTCCGTAACGTCGAACTTCTCGAAACTTGGAGGTGGATGTTCATTCTCGAAGGCATAGTCACCGTGCTCTTTGCCGCGATTACGCCTTTCATTATCCCCGACTGGCCAGCTACGACTAAGTGGCTTAGCAGAAAAGAAAGAACCATCGCAGTTGTCCGCCTCCTAGAAGATGCAGGCGAGGAAGAGGAAGACATTACGACTGGAGTAGCCTTCAAAATGGCCGTTACAGATTATCGTGTGTGGCTCTGCATTGTAGGACAGGTCTGCATGCAGGCCGTGGCATCTCTCTCCAACTTCCTGCCAACGCTAGTCCAAGACTTCGGCTACGAGAGAATTGAGACTCTGCTATTGACTGCTCCACCATACATCCTTGCCGCAATTGCCTGCATCGTCAACTCTTCAGTGTCGGATCGGATGGCTCTGCGAGCTTATTTCATCATTGGACCATGTTTGGTGACAGCAACAGGAATCATCATCACAATGGCTACAACCCACACGGCGGCACGGTATTTTGCTGTTTTTCTAATGTTACCTGGAGCTTATTGCTGTTTCCAGGTATCAAATGCTTGGATGTCTAACATCGCAGCTCGGCCAAGGAAGAAGAGAGCTATTGCCCTCGCCATGAATACGGCATTCGGCAACTCAGCCATGACATGGACACCTTATCTGTATCCAGAGAGCGAAGGTCCTCGTTATATAAAAGCTTGGTCGGTCAATCTGTCGTTGATCTTCCTTTGCGCATCTGTTACCCTTGTACTCCGCTTTTGCTTATCATGGTGCAACAAAAAGATCACTGAGGTGGACGCAGTGCAGGAGGTCATTAAAGATGGAGAGCTGAAGGGTTACAGCATGAATGAGAGTGAAGAAATTTCCACAGCTAGGGACCTCGACATCAGGCATACTGCAAAGTATCAGCTTTGACCAAAGGTATATATAAGTATTATTACTAATATCCCGCCACCCTTAAAAACTAGCTTTGAATCAATACCTGATCATTGCATGATGAAGAGTCGTTGAGCGTGGCTCTCGGCAGATAGTAAAAGTTCATCGAAGATTCATCTTGACTTTACTAGTTACCTGAGATATAGGTGCTCGGCAGGTAAAACGTCTGTGGTAGCTATGATCAATAACTTACGTATCTCTACGTAGCTCTTGAAGGCACGCGTACAAGGGCTCAGCTTGACACCAATCGCACTAATGTCACAGCTTCCATCGAGAGAATTTTATGTAAGCCAGCGAGAAAGGATGGAGATTACTCTAGAATACCAAGTCACTGCGAACGAAATCTTTTTTCTTAACACGGAGGAACTTTCACAGGCTATCACAACTCCTACTAGTAGCACATATTGCTCAAGATGAACAATGCCCGTTATAGTGAGCAGGACGAGGCTATTAGACAAGTTTTCCATTGCTAGAGTCTAGCAGATTTATCCTTAAGAAGTTGATGTAGTCTAGCTTTAAACACAGCTTCTTACATGAGGCTGTAATAATAAATGGATAGTATTGACCTCCAGAATAGTAACGATTTCCCTTTGCAATCCACTAGCCGTCCTTTTTTTTAGCCAATAACTCTTCTCATTTTCTGCCAGCGAGCTATCAGATTCTTTCGACATCGCTAAAGCACTGCAAGCTCCTGAGAGAGCATTGCCCGTTGAAGATGGTTTAGAATTCGTTCCTTCTCTTAACCTCCAATCCAGAGGTACTGTTTACCTTCCATGTGCGCACAGTCGAGAAGCACACCCTTTGACGGAGCCTTTCCTCCTTGATGAATGAATTCCTCGTCGCAATCTGTGCAGGACGAGTCTGTGCATCTCCACGAAGAGTAAGGTGGATCTTGAGAACCACCTGTCCATGCCAGGTCAAGCCCGATAGCACATCGGTCGCGATCATCGCAAAACGCATCGACGTCATTGCAGGTATCG
Organism: Waltergamsia citrina; assembly: GCA_022814615.1. NCBI lineage: Eukaryota > Fungi > Ascomycota > Sordariomycetes > Hypocreales > Bionectriaceae > Waltergamsia > Waltergamsia citrina. Next base: position 608,812 of record JAKLNE010000011.1, on the reverse strand, counting down.
GTGCCGGTCCATTTTATCGTAGTTATTTGGTTGTCGGCTGTCCGCGAGGGGCATTCATCGTCTTCGATAGCGTAGAGAAAGCCTTGGAACTCGGCAACTGCAGCGCCCAAAAGGCCGAATATCGTAACGGAGAGCTTCATGATTAGAAGAATTACGAGTTCCTTAGAAAGTGAAAGTAGATGGGTGATTTAATAAGAGACTTTTTGATGACAAGTCGCTGTAGGGCTCTTTATAGACTCTGGTTTGGTTAATGAAAGATAGTAGCGTCGTCAAGTGACGCATTGGTACGGCGTTTCCGTTTCTCAAAACACGCGACTCCAGTACTATTACGTATCCGATTTCCATAACTCGATTTACCAAGATGGAAGGAGTGTCAATCAAAAGACGTAGTGGATTGTAAATATCATAACCTCACCAGCGGACATCCAATCGCACTATGACTTTTTCTCGCTAATTTAGTAAACCCACCTTGGAACAGTGCCCTTTACAATGCAACTTCTTGTGCGGGTATTGGCTCCACCTTCAAAATCCATCTTTCTATAATTAGTTTGACTAGTGTTCCCCTTGAGAACCGGCTGGGACAAGAGGCACTTGGTCTCGGGGACTCTCGGAGCTGTAGCAACCCCTTCATTATCACATAACGAAGGATACATAGCATATTTAACTCACGCTCTTTCTAGATAGGCCAGATTTTCCTCTAGAATTCCTTTTTTTGTGTTCCTTTGATTGTGACGAAATGGCCACTATCTTTGCTCTTTACATTCTATATTGGCTTTATTGAACAGGCATCAACCTAGTGCCTGGCAACCGCTGAAGGCAAACATGGTGGCTATCCGTTGAGACACTTCATTCACGCCCTTAACATACACACTCCTTCACAGCCTTTACTATTCTCTACCATTCTGAGCAGTAGTTGTGGCAGTTTTGTAAGACACAGGTAATTTAAAGAATACTCGGACTTCGAATCACACCCCTAAATAAGCGTGTGTTGGTTGGAAAGAGATATGAACCAGATTCTACCTTTCTTATCAGCTAATAATATAAATCTTTCTCGCATCCACGTTAACTAGTTGGATGACAAGAGGCTCTTTTAATAGACTCAAGACCAGGACCGGAACGTCTGTTCCATAGAGAATTTCGATGAATGTTTCGGCATATCTTCTATTTCCAGAATTTTAACCTAGGGAGAGGTCTAGGTGCGTTCATGACCTTCGTCTGCAAAGAACAAGAAGTTCACAGCTAGAAACACTAGTTACGAAGCTATTCAACCTTTTTTTGTCCCGCGCAACAGCCGTAAATTTAGTGTCAGAGATACGACAGTCTTTTCGATTCATCGTCTCTTCGAGATTATTGCATAGTCGCTCTTTGTGAACACGGATAGTGAAGAACTTAAAACGCGGAGAGCTCTTCTCGAGGGAGCTCAGGTAGCTGTCGAGATAAGTGTCTTTCTCAATGTCTGGGTCCTGCAAACCTTACATTTCGCGTGGCCAAGACTAGTAAGGTGCTCGAAAATCATACTTAGTATGTCAGCGTAAGCCTTAGCAACTTATCCACCTAATTTAAGCGGCTAATACCCTCGTTTTATACGCAGATTTCTGCTTTAACTTTTCTATAGTTCAAAAAACGTTGCTTATGTCAAAGGCCTTTAGCTCACCTTCTCACTAGCTTGTAGCTAGCACGGATTCACCAAAGTGGTTTTTCTGCAGTTTAGACAGGAGAAGAATCGATCTTTGTATAAAGGAACTCGGATGAGAGGCTCAGGTATCTAGTAGATCTATCTGCAACCGTCGCCTTTTATATCGTGTAGCAGCCTTAAAGACTACATACTGTCCCTACCCAGAATACTAACTCGGATCAGGCACAGCCAAGCGAGCTATCTCATAGGATTTCGAGACAATTTTAACTAATTCTGCAGGCGTAACTTGGCCAACTGCCCGGATTAGACTGTACTGTTTGCAGAACAGATTAATAAAAGGCCGGTAACGAGGTCGTTCAACAACCCGGGGTACCGAATTTCCCCCAGCCCGCAAGATACCATTCAAGTGAAAGAGTGCGTCGCAGGTCACTTTTTGATAATCGCTCGCCTCGATCGTATGTCCGAAAAGATGCTACGAGAGAATTAGCTGAATGAATTAACGCAGAGCACAGATGAAACATACCTTAAAAGCTTCTACAGCGGCTTGGCTATCCCAAGGGGTGTATGATGCGCTGGTTCTGTCAAGGCATTTGTCGAGGACCTTCATCAATTTCTGTTGCTCCTGGTCGTCTTTCTTATCGGTGCTACCAGCGGGGGCATACCCTTGGCCTTGCTGGGGGGTAATGCCGGCCACGGTAGTTGTGACAGTTTGAGTGAGTTGGTGTTCGACAGCCTGAGTTGCGGGCTCTTCGGTTGAGTGAGTCGTTTGGATCGGTGAGATGCGACGTCTTTTTCGCTGACGTTGTTCTGTCATCTCTGATGTATCTGGCGGAAGTTGACCTTGATCACTCTGGGCGGATATACCTGAGGGGCCACACTCCCGTTCCAGCAGATAACGAGCACAGAATCGGGATACCTTTGCCTCCTCTGGAATTGATGTTTTTCTCCTAGAATTGTTGGCGGCAGGGTTCTCAATCATGGACTTTGTTGCCCATTCAACGTAGTAAAAAATGTACTGCTCAAGGTCAGGGAAGATTGAGACTGCGCGCCATAGCCCCTTCTCGAAACCAACTAAGATGTCAAAAGAAGAGCCCTCGTCTGGAGCGGGATCGTTTGTTAAGCGTCGCACTACAAGGCGTGTCCTGTCCCTCTTGGGCAGCGGATCCTGGGCTCTAGTTCGGGAAACGCGTGAGCTCGCCTTGGGAATGAATACCATTTCACCAACAACGACCGCAAGCTGCGATCCAGGAACTCCTTGAACTTCAAGCTCGAAGGGACTGAAGGCTTGGGATGCTTCTCGATAGTCGTTTCTTCCCCAGGCTGTAGACTTGGTGGTGTCATCCAGCTCGTGTACGCGGATGACCAGCTGCTGACGGCGGGCTGTTGCGCCTGTCTGGTAGCGATGGCCCTTGAAGTTTTTCGCCACGTCGGTCATGGTGAATTTTGACAAATTCAGGTGATGTAAGGAAAGATTCGATTGAAATTGCGAAGGGATGCGCCAGGTGAAGGGATCAGTGTTTGGAGGTAGGTTGCAGGAGATGTTGCAGACCTGAGAGTGGCAGTGAAAGGAAACGGAAATTGTGATGAGAAAGTGATTTGTGCGCAGATCAGGTCAGTGGTTGCATAGGTATTGGTAGCATTTCAGGGGCTTTCCACTGTAAGCGTTGTAATAGGAAGCTGTGCTTGTCCTGAGTTAGTAGTTATGAAAGATAGCGTTTGGGGAGGAGCTGAGCTCAGTATGTTTTTGGCCCAACACAACTTCACGTGTAAAGGTCACCCATTTTCTAACAACTAGGTCAAAGAACTCTCTAGAAAATCATGTCTACCTAGTTTCACTCTCCTTGGCTACAAATGTGTTTCTTCCATGTTGACCATACTCGTCAGCGTCAGTTATCCCCCTCCACCCTTCTCCAGCAGAATCGCTACTCTAAGATACAGCCGACTTACTCCCCTACGTCCTCTCCTTCACAATCACAATAACAAACCTCCCACTCGAGGCAATCGTGAGTTTGTCGGTGGTAAAGTCTTGGAATTGGTCGTGATTTCCCCGCCGCCCGAAGAAGACGAATTCATCGCCAGCGTAGTCGACAGCATCGTTGTCGGTAGCGGCGTCAGTGTCGAGCCGTTCACGAAGCAGTGCTCACACTGAGGGTTCGTTATGCAATTGAACCACCTGTTCCCAGCAATATCAGTAGCTGCTTCCCTCATCTTATCTTTTCTTTGTTTATCGGGAGCATCAAGAGTTACTTACGGATCAGTGTTCTCATCATGCTTAGAACAGTCGCAGGGACCCCCAATCCAGCAGTTGTCAGGCGGCTTGGCCCTAGATGTCGTCGAAGGGGTAATCGTGGATTCATCGTGACTGATCGATGTACTCGTCCGTGACGAAGTCGACAAAGTTTGGGTAAGGAGGTTTGGGCGATAATCACGGCTCGTGATACACTTGAAATACCTAGCATCAGGGGTTAGCCCCTTTTTTTACTTCTCAGACGCCCAAAGCCAAACATACTCTCCTCTTTCTCCGTCTAGATCGTCGCAATCGCATTGCCCACCTTCATAGCAGCCGTCGAAGACTTTCCTTGAAGACGATAAGAATGTTGGAGTGTCCTTTGGCGTAGCCGTGACTGCGGCACGGGCAGCCACTAGTGCCGCGTTTGCTCCCAGCGACCCGGAAAGGAGCAGAACTCCCGCAAGCATAGACACAATAGGGCGCATTGCAACTGGCAGAATCAAACTTGAAGCAATGAATCTAGTTCGCAGTCTGTTTGAAATTGCAAAAGTATCCCCCAAGCTTTCTAACAATTGAGTTGGAAGACGAAGGGCATCAAAGATCTTGATTAGTGAAAGACGAACTTGAATGTCTTCATGTCTGCTTGTGCAGCTTGAGGTGCAAGACCACCGTGAATCACAGCATTCGTTCCTTTTTACACAATTACACTAACATTCATTTTTCAGCTCTGCCCAGCTCGCCAGCAGCCGTGATTCTCAGCTGAGCCTGATCTTTCCAGTGTGCTACGCCTGCCTTGCTCCACCACGTGGAAGACCTGAGGCGAGTCTTCGGCTATTTAGCGAGAATCAAGATCCGGTCATCTAAGTCCGCACATAACTGAGTCCAGATAACCCGGTGGTAGCCTAGGCATCAGTGTCCATGGCAAGTTCAGAGCTACACTCACACCGCGTCGTCAGCCTTGACGAACAAGTCACAAAATCTACACGTTTCGTCAGAGCCGCCTGATATTGCGCTTTGAAATCAAGTAGTGCTTATTATCGACAATATCAAACGCTGTATCCAATCGTCGTTAAAACGACATATGAACGCTGCCTTTTTTGTAGCCTATGTGTATCCCAAAGGCTCCATGTAGCAGTTGAGTGTATTAACGCCCCGTCCACCATTCCGTCTATGCATTATCCGGGCCCCTTATCCAACCTTCATGCTTTTTTCTTTTCTTCTTCTTTGTTCGCTAGCTTCGTGTTTCGTTCCCTCATGTCGTTGATCCATTTGCGCAAACATGTCACCACATCGAAGAAATGCTTGTCCACGTCGATTCCACCGGCTTCCATAGCCAGTACGCCACCGTAGATAAACACACCAAGCAAGACGCCAAAGTCCAACAGGTGTGTAAGCCACCAGAAATGCTGCGTTCCCAACGGACAGTCGACGTACTCAAACTTCCACTCCCAGCTCTCGTAGTCAAACCACATGCTCAGCAGACCAGCGTTCCCGCCAAAATCGCCCATCATGCTGCGCACGGTGATCTCACGGCGGCCAGGCACGCCATCCAGCTGTGGCAGCTGCTGCGCCTTGGCGTCTTCCCACCGGGCAATCTCCCATGACCTCTCCGCTGCGTCGGTTCCGTTTGTTTGATTGATATAGTGCCACGTATCGCAGCCCTCGTGGTCGTGTCCGTTGAGGATCAAACCTGGGCGACCGAGGCCGCCTCCTGAGGCAGCAGTGTTGCCGCTCATGCCGAAGATGCCCTCCCAGAAACCCTTACTGGCATCCGCGCTGAGCAAATACTGCTCTTTGATGCCTCCACCGTCGGCGGACGTGTGGAATTCAAACATGGGTCCGTCTACGCAGATCCCTTCAGGCTTGTACGTAGGGATGTGGGTTAGCAGAATGGTGAAGCCACCCTTGTATTCGACTGCATGTGAGTTTCCAATCGCAGCGTTGATGAAGCTGTAGGTAGCATCCTGTAAGGCTTGGCTCTTGGCGGGCGTGTCGAGGTTCATGTCGTTGACGACAATGATGCGGATCTCAGGTGGTAGTCGTCTCGAGTCCGGATTCGTGTCGTCATCAACAATGGTTGCGTTGAGCTCTGGGTCTGACACTGGCAACTCAAAGCGCAGCTCGTAGTTTGCCTTGCCGAACACCCTCTCAAAGCGATCCATCTTCTCCTCGTCCAAATCGCCGGCATACCCAACGTCGTGATTGCCAACGACGTTGAGAAGGCGATGCGCCCAGGCCTGCTCCTCGACCGAGCCATCCAATAGCCCCGAGATGTTGTAATCGTTTGTCGGATATTGAGCCAGCTCATCCGACAGCCTCTCACCACCCTTGAACGTGCGGTTCCAGAACCTCTTGCCTCTCCTTTCGAACTCGTCATCCTCGATCCACTGGCTTCCGACCAAGTCACCAAGAATCGTCACATGGGTTGGCTGCGTCCACCAATGCATTGTACGGTAGATGTGCGCCAGATAAAAGTCGTTCCCCCATAAATCGAAGCGCTTGCGGAAGGACTCGAGGATATTCGGGATGTCTTCGAAGAATATGTCGATAATGTCGTGTAAGATCATTCGTATGCGATCGCGAAGATGAGGATGCTTCTTACGGTACGTCACGCGCTTCCATATTGATTTAATCTTGGGAAAGTAGCCAAAGGCATTGGTGAGAATCGAGGTATCACCCTCGAGCTGCGGATCGCCAAGTGTCAGCATGCGAAAGGGCGCGCGGTTTTCCACCAGCGAAGCATTGCGATCAAGCAAATTGTACGGCCAATGCAGGCTCTTTGTCGCCTCGAAAGCCTCGGTTGTATCCCCCGATGGCGCTGGGAATGCGCATCCGCCAAAAATCGGATACAGATAGAGGTAGAATGTACAGGCTATAGCCAGGGGCACCAGGAGGCGTAGCCCATGGCTGAGGTGGGTGGCTACGACCGCCATGAAGGTGCTGGATAGTTCGGGCGCCTATTCAGCACGCCGCGAGCTACTCTCCGTAGCAACTCGATGGCGTGGGTAAGTTGTGGTCGGTCGACCAAAAGTTGAGGTTCGCGTGAAGATCGCTACGATTAGTACTCGTAGAGTAGCAGCGATTACCTAGGGGTCCAACTCTAAAAATGACCCCCCTGATCGCGTCTGGCGTCAGCGTCAATGGCTGAGTAAGCTTCTTTCTCGTCCATCAAGGTACCTACTTACCCTAAAGTGCGTTCTGGTTATTTTGAACTCAAGATTGTGAACTCGGCTGGAGTAAAGAGGTCATTTCCTCGTTTGCGGTGCTCAATCTCTTCTCGCAAATGAAAGAGAAAACTCTGTATTCTGCGAGTCTGAAGTGCTGCAAGGGGTGGGCTTGGCTGACGCTTGCATGTGGACGCTGAACTTGAATGTTCGCGGTTTCCACGAAATCACAGTAAATATTCATCGCGTACCTTATGTACTCGCCAGCTCTCGACAAAATTATGTTTGGGCAGGATTTCTTCTTAGATTGCGATGAATATCTTCATTCCCCTCCCATTCAGGATAGCAACGTGGCTCGCTACAAGTTTCCCTCACCAGGGCCAGCATAATTGGAATATACCTTACCGTCGCTGGAAGAGAGCAGGGGGGCAGCAAGGCGAAATGACGGGGCCATTAGATTTTCTTTGTGAACCAAACTCCTCTAGTCCAGGGTCTTTAAGGAAAATACCAAAATACAAGTGCCATGTCCAGCGTATATGCAAACACCTTTTCGCCGCCTCTCTGTACTCGTAGAATCTCATGCGTTAGGATCGTAATTCTCATCTTCCTCCTTGGGCCACTCCACCTCGAACACAGCCTCATCACCTGGGTCGTCGAGAAATGTGAAAGCCACGATACCATTTTGCTTCAGACCAGCCTTTTCCGCACCGATCTCCTTCTCATCGTTGTACTTTAAGCGCTTCCATCCGCGAGTGGGGTCATTGGGGATGGTGAGAACGGCGTAGGCTAGGGTGGGCTCTTCGCCACTGGAGGGAACAGGCGTTGTCTTGGGCGGATCGAGTGAAGATGTGAGACCATTGGGATATCGCTCCCTCAGAAGATTTAGCAGCTCTTTGCTGACGGCGGCCATCGTGTCCATCGCATCGATGAAGAGATAGATGGTGTGAATGCCATGCTTGAAGCGTACAGACAAGTACGTCTCGTCCACCGGTGGCTGCCAAACGTCAGTAAACTCGCTTGATTAGGAGAATTCAATAAAATTTAAGACCTACTCCCATTGTTCTGATGTGGTTGACTGAGACTCCGTCTGTGCCTACATGTAAGGCACTTTTCATGGAGGGGCAGCTTTGGCGTGCCCTCATCTACAATTGACTCTCGCGCCGTCACGTGCAGACGCGTAAATCAGGAACTCTGGGTTAGCACTGTATGCGAAAAGACAAACTGTGTATATTCACTGTACGGAGCTCTGGATCTTCCCATACCGAAAAGTTGCAAGCTGCGCATTTGGGATAATTTCAAGACCTTCAATGACCCGAGACAACAAATCTGACTCAGTTGCGCCCTCCTTCGACGGAATCTTCTTGAGAACCACGGCTCATAATTCTCAAGTCCGACCGCGAAAGACGACAACCTCCGGCTGCCACGGCAGCTTACAAATATAGGTCACGATGGCCAGCCTCAACCCGATCCCGCCGAACTCCAGCGAGTCATCCGCCATGACAAAGCCGATGCGCCCTGTAAGACCGCCGATATTCCCAACAGACGAGCACCCACGGCTGTCAACATTGACACCGCTGCGCGTGGCGCTGGGCAGTCTCGTGGCCGGCCTCATTGGTGCCTCTCTGGGGGCGACGCAGGGCGGTCAGACAGCGCAGCTGCGATTCCGCGCCGAGCACGCTCACAAGATGCCAGACTCCACTACGGGATGGTATCTCTACCATAAGAGCAAGAACTATCATGTTATGCAGGGCGGCATCCGGGAAGGGTTCCGGATGGGCATACGGACGAGCTTCTGGAGCTTCATGGCGCTGTCGCTGGAGAGCACGGTGGATAGATGCCGTGGGGCCAAGGATATGTTTTCTACCATCATCGCATCACTTTCCGTTGCGGGAGCTTTCTCACTATGGCGTAAGTTGTGTCTTAGTTGTGACGAAATGATAGCCTCATCGAATCACAGTGCATTGGATCACATCACATTACATTGTTTCCTCTTCTCTCTGCACTCCCCTCCACAGTCTCCCGGACGCCACCATCCAGGTTTGGATCTAGTTGTCAGATCTGCTCTGCCCTGAGTATAACATGACCTGGTCCAATTACCTGGAAAGTGGTGACGCAAGTAAACGAGAAGTTCATGCTGTCATTCGCGCGGGAGAACCTATTCGCTAATGTGTGACCGTTGGACAAAAAAACAGATCGTTTCTCCATTAGCACAGCGGCCCGGACAGCAAGGTCCGGCCTATTGTTTGGGTTGGCATACGGGGGGGTTCAGGATTTGCTTGGGCTGGCTCGTGGTCGGCCGATTGGCTACGTGGACTTTGTCCGACGTCGCTTAGGCAAAGAAGGAGCGGGAGGAACAGACCATCACGATGCAGCATCGTGAGATATTCGTACACCGAGAGCGTGGGGAAAGGGAAAAAAGAACATCACTAATACGAAACACCATACCATGCCAATCTCGTACTGTGGAAAAAATTGGCAGAGGCACGAAGCGTCGACGGGGGGAGACCCTGGCGCCGGATTGGAATTTCCTATGACTAACTACCGGCCAATGGCGCGGGGCGGGACAAGGTAGCACAAGCACCAGCTGGCGTCTAGAAGAGCCCGAGGCCGGGGTCAGATGGTCACGAGGACGTACGGGGCGACCGATGAGAAATCACCCAGGCGGTGTTATGTGGGGGGTTTGCTTTAGTTCTTTTTCAACTCCGTCAACGCCGTGCCAAGGATCGTGAGTTTTGGACGAAGGCGGCAGGGACAGACATGCTCTGCTTCTATTACCACCTACCAACTCGGTCAGTAGCACCAAGCGCTTGTCGAGTGCAGCCAGCCTACCTTAGCCAGCCATCCAGTCTAACCAGCACCCCTCCCTCCCCCCTCTTTCTCTTTCTCTTCTCTTCTCTTTTCCCTTGTCCCTCCGCTACTTCTCATTGTGGTAGGCAGTGGAATGAGGAGGCTGGTCGGAGTAGTGTGCAGATAAGACCAACAGAAAAAGAGGAAGGGAGCGACAAGAGACTGGAGAAAAGGGATGATAATAAAGATCAGCCTGTATCAAGTTTATCTATAGAATGTGAGTCATGTACATAATCAAGAGTGAGCACGGCTCTGGCATGATGGGCCGCTCGGATCAGGGTGAAAACCGGAGCGGAGCCCGAAAGATAGTGCTAGTAATAGTAGTCGTGGAGAATACTCATAGGGTAATGGCAATTCCGAAATAGGGTCATGAGCCAATCTGCATTCCTCAAAAGACTGCTGACCGACACTAACAACCCACAAGGAAAAAGAAGAGAAGAGAAAAGACAAGAGAACAAAAAAAGATGGGGCGGGGAGCATGCGCAAAAGCACTGCCATGGAAGGGGGGAGATCATTCCAAAGACAGAAAACAAGGGGCAAAGGGCCAAAGGCGAGTCGTCTTGTTCCAAATTGGATAATTGCATCCTTATCATTCGCCAATGGCTGAACGCCATGAGGGTCGTCTATCATGCAGCGCTACTAGTACTACTGCAGTGCTATCGGCACTCCGTAGAGATAAAGTTGGAGTTGGAGGTGTTGAATTGTGGGTTTTCTGTTCTGCTCCGGTCGCGGATGCTGTAAGGTGCATGTCTACGGTTACATTCGGCTCGCAGGCGGCAGGGGGAAGAGAAGAAAAAGAAGAAGAAGCAGTGAATGCAGGTTGATTTGTGGTGATTGGGTGTGTGATGGTGGCGTGTGGTGTGTGGAGTGTGGCGTGCGTAGATAGAGATAGAGGCGTGTAAATGTAGAATGGAAAGTAGCGGACGGCCACGTGATGCTGATAAGGGCTGATTGCATACCAGTAAGGTCCTGATCGTAGGTAAAGCACTGCTGCCGGAAGGCACTGGAAAAAGAGGCGAAGCAGCCTAAGGCATCTACACTCACGCCTAAGCAAGGTCATCTTATCCAGGCTTCATGCACTCTGCGCCTTGCTCATCCTCATTCTGATATGAGATATGATACGGACCGACGACGCACCAGGGCGATACTCGGACGCAGACTGCTCATGTACGCACGGGGAGACGACATGGGCTTGCCCTTGTGCCTGCAGCAAGCACTGCAGTGCCAGCGAAGAAGGATGGATGGAACAGGCAATAGATGGATGGATCGTCTGTCTGGACCCTGGCTTCAGGTTGGACATGAAAGTTTGCCAAAGTCCGGGGATCGGAGTTGCCAAGCTTTTGCCGGTGTTACCACTGCATATTCGATCCGAGAAGGGGAAGGGAGAGAGAGAGAGAGGGGAGACCCTCTGGTCATGGCGTCGGTCTACAAACAAGGGCTGGTGTCGGTCTAGAAAGCTTATTCCTTTATCTCCAGGTCCTGTTTTTCTGGATCTGAGACGATCCGACTATCAGGTGGCTGTGGCTGGCTGGAGATAAGACATGCCATTCGACGCGAACGCTGATTGCTGACGCCGCTGCCGGAGATCGGAGGGAGGTGTCTTGTTTAGTCTTTTCTTTCACTCTACGGAGTACTCGTATCTAGTTTAGTTCTCCATATGTGGTACTAGTTGGGGCCACGGGATGCGCAAGCCACGCCCCCCCGAAACGCTAAATCCATGCCCATGTCCCATCTCATACCCCCAGCCTTGGGCAAGAGGCCAGGGCAGTGTAAGTGACGGTCCGTTGTCGCTATCGTGAGGTGGGCGTGGGCGTCGGCATAGAACAAGGCGCGGAGGGCGAGAGCGGACAAAGGCCACGATAACCTCGACCGCACCACCTCGTAATTTCCGTCTCCTCTCAATAATAATAAACCCTCCTCCCACCCTTCTTTTTCTTCTTCTTTTCTTCTCTTTCCATTCCATTATTTATCATCGTCATCTATCCTCTATTGAGTTGACAACAGACTATCAATAACGCTTACAAACACCACACACACACACACTTTGATACCACCACTATCAAACAACACAAACAATTCTGACGCCATACACTCGACTCGCCCAAACCAAACTATCTAGGACTACGAGCACCTATCCCTAGTACTTGAAAACATCACCACCACCTTCACACTCCCAGTTATCCTATCAAAGGAGTGCAATGTCCTCCGTCTTCTCAGCGCGAGGACTTCGTCTTCCCGCCTCTCACGTTCCCAAGACAGCTCTCGCCCTCCAAGCGAGAGCTGTCCCATCTTCCGTCCAACCATGGTCGCCTCCCATTCTGGCGGCGGTCGTCGTGAATCACGGTCGTCGCTATAGCGTCAATTCGGTCGTTTCCTCTCACTCACACTCTTCTCACTCTCACGATGGCGCCCTCACCTCCTCCTCACCTGCTGCCTCGCCAGCCTCCTCTCCCTCTTCCTACTCTTCTCGCCGGCACATTCACTCCTCGCAGCGTCGCACATCTACGCTTGCAGAGCATCCTGACGCCATCATCCCGCCTATCATGGAACCCTCCCGAGCGCCTCTCTCTGTGCTCCCCTTGAGCGTCATCATCCGCTCCCTCGGTACCACAACAGTCTCCTCCTCTCCTCTCCTGCTGGGCCCTTCTCTGCGCATCATGGCTGCCCTCGCGCACTCCCGCAACCCCATCCTCAACCCAGACTACAACCCTTTGCTACGCTTCTTCCTTAAGAAGACCTTCTACGCCCAGTTCTGCGCGGGCGAGAACTCCTTGGAGGTTCGTCACACTATCGATGGCTTGAAGAACATTGGTTACACTGGTGTAATCCTGGGTTACGCACGCGAGGTTGTCCTCTCCGAGACGCAGGCCAAGGCCCTCGCTGATGGCAGAATTGGCGAGGAGACTGATGAGATCATCCGCGATGAGATTGCTCCCTGGGCGGAGGGTACTCTGGAGACGGTTCAGCTTGCACAGCCCGGTGACTTTGTCGCTCTCAAGTAAGTTCATCTCCCACAAAGATCAAAGCTTTGAAAAACGAACTGGAACTAACATACAACTCTAGGTTCACTGGCGCAGGCAGCCTTGCCCTCCACCAACTCTCCAAGCGCCTTCCTGCCTCTACTTTCCTGGCCCAGTCTATCGACACCATCTGCAAGCTCGCCTCTGAGCGCGGCATCCGTCTCCTGTTTGACGCCGAGCAGGATGCTCTTCAGGACGGCATTGACGACTGGACTCTCGCCTACGCCCGCAAGTACAACCGCGACCCTGCCAACGCCGTCATCTTCGGTACCTACCAGGCCTACAAGAAGTGCGTTCCCGACGTTCTCGCTTCTCACCTCAAGCTCGCCCGCGAGGAGGGATTCACTCTGGGTGTCAAGCTCGTTCGTGGAGCCTACATCAACTCTGACCCGCGACACCGTCTCCACGACACCAAGGAGGACACCGACGCGTGCTACGATGGCGTCGCGGCTAGTGTCCTGACCCGCCAGTGGAACGCTACCGTCCAGGGAAGCGGTGCCTACCCTTCTGCCAGCATCGTCCTCGCCACGCACAACGCCGAGTCCGTCCGTCGCGCCCGTGCCATCTGCGACGCCGGAGCCGCCAAGTCCCCCATTGCCTTCGCCCAGCTCCAGGGCATGGCCGACGAAGTGAGCTGCGAGCTCGTTGAGGCTGGTACCCAGCGCCAGAAGACGGCAGCGTCAGTATCGGCTTCGGCTACCGCTACGGCTTCTGCTCTACCTGCCTACAAGTACCTCGTCTGGGGCACCACCGGCGAATGCATGAAGTACCTCCTCCGCCGCGCGCACGAGAACAAGGACGCTGTCCAGCGTACTCGCGATGGTCGCGATGCCATGTGGGGAGAGTTGGTCCGCCGCTTCAAGTCCGCTTTCGGTGGTCAGGTGGCCTAAGCCCACATCCCTTATTACCAATATTCCTCCTTTTTCACAAATAATTCTTTTCTTCACGACAAAATGATAATGACCCGTATGACGGTATTACCCAACAAGACTAGACAAAAAGGGATCTAGACTTTTTTTTTATTATTTCATTTTTTTTTCGCATGTTCAGCTGGTTTGCTTAGCGGGAGTTTGTCAAATGAGACACCTCAGCGGGCGAAAACGGATATTCATACAGACTTTGGCTTTTTGTGTCTTGGTTTATGAGACACATATCGGAGACATGGAGTACTGGCTTTGCAATTTTATGATAGCTCTCAAGATGAGAATCATTCGGTCTATATTAGACTAGAGCAGACAAGATTTTAAAAAAATCAAGAAAATTACATTTAATATTTAATCCCCGATACAAATATGCAGTGAGATAGTTATGTGTGAAAATGCCAACCAAAAAGATAACACAAAGAACGGGATACTAACGTGGCTATGAATTGCCAGCTATATCTCGCTCACTTGTAATTTGTTCCTCGAAAACATCTACTTTTGAGTTCTCTCTCACGCCTCACAATGCCTTATTCCGTTAAGCCTATACGAACTGATTTGTATACGTAGCCTTCGCGACAAAGTACCGCTTCCCTTCACCGACTTTCCAATTCTTGACACGCTTGACTTCGAGCCTCAATGCAGATCTTCTCCATGTTTTCACTGTTTAGCGAGGACTTGAAGAGAGGAAACACAGGCGAAACCGAGCTCGAGCCTAACCTTCCTTCCAATGTCAAGCAAGCATGAATCGGAATAGTCAATAAATCCAATCACTCAAACATCTAATCCGTTGATTTATCAGGAGGAGGAATAGCACATTGATTTACTTGAACTCTTACCTGCCCTTTGTCTACTTGTCTTAGTAGGCCATTTGAATCGCGCTTCAGCCTCCAACATCTACTTCGCTACCCGCCAATACTGTAGTCCTGTTATATACACGCTGGACACATGGGATACAACAAGCACAACACGCCATTCTACTTTCCCATATTTATAGAGGTGTAAGTTGCCATATTTCTTATAATCTTTTTTTCTTTCTTTTGACGGTATGTAGGTAGATAGGTTTTTATCATCGCCACTCAGAGGCCTCATGTGCCATGGACCCAACGTTCCTCATGTCGTGTATCGTCAGTCGTATATCATGCTAGCTTGGATGTAATTCGTCTATACGTTATATTCTAAGCTTCTATAGCATATACAAGAACAGTGAGGCACGTTGCTCGTTAAGCTAGCTGTGCCATAATCGAACGTCCGAGAATGCTAGATGTCCATCGCCTTCTTGACAACCCTTGGATGTCTCCACGCCAAGAAAATGCAACATAAATTTCGTTAGTGATGATCGTCAACGCTATGCAAAAATCAGTCGTATCACCCTGTGACGCCTATACACCAGCAACTCCATGGTGATGTTGCTAAGAGTGAGGGTGATGATGGGTATTGTGTTGGTCGTGTGGCTGTGAATGCTGATGAGGATGCTGATGATGCATGTGAGGGGGAGGCATCCCTTGTGTGGTTTGCTGATCGAACAGCATCATCGGCCAATGCATCTCATGAGGTGTTGGATCATTGCCGCCAGTCAATGATACTGGCGGGCCCGTGTGTGCGGGCGAGGTGGCTGTAGTGTTACCCAGGCCCATAAAGTTGTCTGTGCTGTACATATTGGGGAGCTGAGCCATAGCTGCCGGCCAGTCATGCCAGGCGTTCCCGTTAGAACGCGGCGGCCAGAAGAATTGCCCAGTTGGATTGCCATGCTGTGTTGCTTGTGGCGCGAAGGCTATATGATGGTTCCCTGGCGCTCCACTGACCCCAGTTGACGCAGCAGCTCCCGCAGGGGCTGTCGCTGGTAAGTTGGTATTCGGATAGAACATCAACGTTGCCTCTCCTCCGTAGGTCGTGTTCATTATAGAGCTGCCTTGAGACTGCTCGTCGTAGCTCATTCCGGTATAAGGTGCATGAGTATCTACGCTCGGATCCGGGTAGTATCCGCCAACCGCTGGCATGTCGGCCTGCGGTGGCGCCGAATGGGGCTGGGGTGGTAACTGCTGAGCATGACCTTGCATAGAAGTGTTGATGGCGAGCTGTGGTTTTTCTATCTGTAACGGTTGTTCAGGTCGCGGGTTCGTGCCCTGGTTTGAAGCAGACCGCTCCTTTTTCAGCCTCACAGCAGGGGCTGGTGTGGTGGTTGTTACAGTTGTTGTTGCTGCTGCTACTGCTGCAATATTCCCTTGTTGCATGTCACGCTCGATCCAACTCATAGTGAGATCTACAACGTGTTTGATCTCATTCTGGATTTCAGGTCCAGAGCCTGTAAAGGTGTCGTTAGCGCTAGTCTATGGCGGTGAGGACAAAAAGCTTACCAATCAACTGGGATACGGTCTTGATGATAGCCATCCAAGTATCCACATGATTCTGCAGTGTAGCGACTTCTTCTGGCGTCGTTCTGTGCCGACGCTCCCAATGTGCGACTAGAATGGTAAACAGGCATAAGACGTAGGTAGTCATTGCGGTCCAGGTGATGTCGAGTGATTTCAGATCCATCAACTGCTTGTGCAAGCCAAGCAGCTCCAGAGACGTTTCCTCACAAATGCGCGAATTCTCTGCAATCAACTCTTTATCTGGCACGGGGTTTACTGAGTTGTGCCGCATCCAAAGGCGCGTTTCCAAGCCAAATGTCTTTACGTAGACAGAACAACTCAGCTTTTGTGGTTGGGAATCAAGATCTGGCTGGTCCAAGGAGAGCTCTTGCGGTATTGAATCGTCCCATTTCCGAAGCTCCTTCTCTAGATGCTCAATGATTTCCGGGTACTGTTGCGTGTTCCGACGAACGCCGTGGATGTTGGTGTACATTTCCAAGATGATAGGAACAATCTTGAAAGCGTGCAAGGCAATAGCCCAGTCTAGGGGCCTCCCCTCCTCGTCCGTTTCTGGCTCTCGAATTCCATCCTTAGATAGCAACTCATCATTGACAGGTACAGGCATAGGTACATCAAAGTCCTGTACAGTCATTGGCATCGGGCGTCCGCAGCGGCCCGTCATGTAAATAAATACAGACAGCAACACCCACCATGTCCTTTTATGTACCTCAACGTCGAGATTAGTCCCGCTGCGGGGAATCTTTGGTGCCAAATTGAGGTTAAGATCGAGGGCGCGTTGAAAGGCCAGGTTGGAAATGAGAGTTCCGCAGCCAGGTTTCGGAAAGGCCCTTGTATGTGTCGCAATAAGAACGATAGACTGAACAGCGGCTACCTCTGGCAGAATCATGAGCTCGGATACCTTGCTCAGCGCAAAGTGGTAGTGCTTATTTGAAATTTCGTTGAGAGACTCGCTTTCTTCTGCATTGCGCAGGCTGGATTGATAATACATAATAGCGAACACCATGTGAATCTGCACCAGCTCTGGTGTAGAAGGCACGAAGCCCTCTTCATCATAGATTCTCTCTAGCTGCAATCACAAATATTAGTTTTCGATATGATTGCAAAGGGAAACGATAAGACCTGAGGAAGACAACATACCAGAGCCATATGTGTGGGTCCGTGGAGAATTGGAGTATATCTCGCTATAACAAGAAAAAACCACTTTGAATAGGTGAAGCCTTCTTCGCGAGGTGGTAGGCCAACATCCACTGGGGGTTTGACACCCATCACCGACTGCACGAATGCATGGACGGACTTATTGACTATGCGAGTGCCATTGGGAGAGTCGGTAGGCGGTTCGTCCACATCTGGAGCCTTGAATACCGCGGTGTCGATAGTGGTACCCATTATGGAGAGTTTTGTCCCTCTAAATGAGCTCAGCGGCTTGCTATCCCCACCAATCCCGAAATTGTTTTGCTCAGGGCCTGTCTCTAACTGCACGCCTGGATATTTGGGTACTATGTGAGTCCGGCCAGACGGTACAGCAGTAACTTCCGAATCATCACCCTTTATCATGAGGCAGCCATACTGTTGCCAGCCGTCGTCACCTGAAGCGCTCTCGTCCTGGGGCGAGCCATCCGCATCAGCCGGCGCCGCTTCTGGTTTCACTTCAATGCCCTTGTCGCGTAGGAGTTTTTCGAGATCCTCCATGCGCTTATTCAATTTCCCCGCCTCACGTTCTAGCTCTTGAATGTACCCTCTGCGCTCCGTTCGTCCTGTAACGCGATCGGTGACGTAGCATTCAAGACCAAGATTGGCGCAATGAGAGCAGCCTTCAGGATGAGCATCGCAGCGAATTTTTCGAACCTGCATGTGTAAGAGCAGCCGAATTAGTCATTTCGAAAACCAAAACATTTAATAAACTAAGAGAGAAAGAGAGAGGAGGGGGTTTACCTTGCACCGATCGCACGCCTGTCCAGTGCGTGTGTATGATGACAATCGGCTTTTTACAACGCTTGAGAAGTCCTCGCCGCTGCGATCCACTCGAGCAAGCTTTGTCTTGCTGCTCGAGCTTGAAGCGGAGGCATCACCATCTCCTGCGTCCTCGGAAGCGGAGCGCTTAGTGATTGGCGCGCTGCCGCCGGTCGAATGACCTGACATAGCAGCACCGACATTCACGCTGCACCCCGTCCGGCGCTGGCTCGTAGATTTGCAACGGTTCGTGGCGGACACGGAGCTGCAAGTAGGGTGGTTGCGCGCCGTGGGCTGCCCCGGGATTGGGGGCCGTATCGCGGGCGGTCGGGACAGACAAGCAATGCGCGACTCGGGATTGGGCACGGTTGGTCTGCTCTGTAATAGCGCACGGCGGCAACGGGAAGGGTCTTGAGGGGGCTGCTGATTTTCGGTTGGCTGGGTAAGACTTTGGTTATTAAAGAAAGGAACTGTAAGGTCATCGACACTGCCGTCAAAGCGAACAATCTGGAAGGAGTTTGACCGTGGTCGCGCTCGCGGTCTCGCGCAGCGATCGGCTGGTGTGCTGGTGACACTTTCACCTGGGGTCGATCTCCAACAAGTACCTGTATTACCACTGCCACGCCCAGTCACAGCACCATTAGCCCAGTCTTGATTTCCCCTTCCGGGGGATGCAGCAATTGGTCTGGAATGCGTTGGTGTGGAGTGCCGACTGGCGGGGGCAGATTTGGCGCATTGGCGGTATCGTCTAGGTACGTTTCTTGGACAGGTGGGAACAGATGTATATAACGAGTCTGAGAGGGGGAAAAGTGTCGTAGCATTGTGAAAAAGCTGAGGGTGATCCTGATTCTGATCCATCACCAGAGATGGTGACGGGCAACTTGAGTCAAGCATAGCAAGATCTGGCTTGACGTCCTCTCCGAAGCCGATGCCGAAGGCTGGACCTATGTCAAGGCAAGTGTCATTCGAGCTTCCGTGGGTGTCGTCCCGGGTGTCAGACAGTCGGTACTCTTGATCGACGGGGGCGAAGGGTGCCATCACATCCTGCCCATCTTGCGGGGCCTGGATATCACCCATGCTGGTCTGGATACCCCTGCGAAGAGTCTTGCTAGATCCTAGTTAGAGCCTAGCTAGGGCCCGAAGGCGTACAGTACGAGTGCTCGTATCGTAATAGTCGTCCTTGGAAAGCAATAACCAGTCGCCCTAGAGAGCTAGCTGCGGGTCAGTCTGGGACTGCCGTCGTAAGAACTACTACAAGCAGTTAGCATCATAGTATCTTTTCCCGTCGTCGCGGCTTCATGTGGGACATTGTCAGATGGCGAAGCGAGGGGCGAAGGGCGAGGGACTAGGGACGAGGGCGAGGCGCGATGTAGGAATTTCGACGGAATCCCAGTTCCGCAACCAGCCAGCTCCGAAGCCCTTGTTTCCATAAGGGTCGTCGTTATCGCACGCCCCGGCATTGCTGTTGGATTAAGGATCTGTCAGAGGCATGAAATCAGACTGCTAGTCCAATCTCAAAGGTCCCTCTACCGCCACCTAGGCAAACTTGGCGCGCTTCGGCCTCCGGGACTTTTCTCGCAAGGCCATTTTGCCGATGCCAGCATGAGACTGACAGGCTGACAGCTGCCGACGCTCAGACAGTACCAAGCTAGATGGAGATAGATGATCGATGGAATGGAGCATACTAGGTAGTAGTGTAATACCAGTAGCGTAACGTGGAGGGTGGGGCTCCACGCTGCAGACTGAGTCAATTGCAGATGTGATGGAGACAGTCCCTCACAAGTCTTGCTGCCTCAGGCGAATGCAGATGCTGTTGCCTTAAGGCTGGCGCTGCAATGCAAATGCAGGAAGGAGCAAGCAGAAGCAGTCAGGCGAGACAGGGCAGGACCGCACCTTCCCCAAGGACGGACACGAGTGCGAGGGCAAATGCGAGGGCAAATGCGAGAATCGAGGCGAGTACAGGGCGAGTACGGCTGAAAAGTTGGGTGGTGCCTGCCCTGAACGAGAACGATGCAGCCAGCAGATACTCGGATTGGCGGAGACAGGCTGCACCTTCCGTCTATTCCAGGCTAGGCATCTGCACTGCTGCAGGTACGTTGCCCTCTGCACTTGCCACTCAGCCCTGCACACAAGCGTCCTGCTCATTTGAAGATACAGGCCTTTTCTGCAATCTGCTCACAGTCGGTACCTTAGAATATTGGTACAATGGATAGAATCGTCGACCAGTCGCCCATCCCATTCACTTTTAAGCCTCAACTGTCCATTATAACCACCCTTTCCCCATTCCATCTTCATCTTCCACTTTACCTCAGACCCCAAGCTTGCCAGGAGCAACAGCAGCAGAGCGGGAATGCGAAACAGGCACCAATCCCGACGCGCTGGATCAGAACTGTCACTGATCATCGTACGAGGGATGACAGGGTTCGTTCACTGGCAGGCCGGGATTGGTATCCGGAATTGGATCAACTGCCATGACGGAATGACATGATGGATCCCAATTGGCAAGGCCTCGTTGTCCAAGCGCCCAAAGCCCGGTTAAATTCCCCGTTGTTCTCAACGGCCAACCGAGCCAAGTCATCCGCACGCAACTCGGGCCACCACACCGGATGTCCCTTTTGGGCAAAATCCTCGGCATAGGGTGCTTACCTGTACTTGTGGCTGTGGGTTTGTGTCGTACAACAGCCTGAGGGTCGAAGCCAAAGTGCACTTTAGCTTCGCCTAGCCTTCCGAATCGAGGACAGCCCGAGGAGAAGCGTAGATGTACAGACGCAGGTCGAGCCTCATCGTCAACCCGAGCCAGACACAGGAGGTCGAACTGTCGAGAGATCAGTTGTGACGACAACGGCGTAATATTGCATGAGAATGAAATAGGCTGTGCAGCTTTCTACTTCTTGGCAGAGCCGAAAGGTAACCGGGGCAATCTAGTTCAAACGACTGCGCTAATTCGAATAATTCCTTCCTAGGATGCACCTATAGTTAGACAAGGTTACCTTGTTCTTTTATATTGGCGCGGCAAACCTCGTATGACTTTACATTTATTTCGCAATATTAGTATGAAGCTTCTAGGAACGGGAAGTTACGACAAAATCTGTCGATTATAGGCAGCGACGCTGGGTTTGTATTAGGATTGAGGATCAATCTCGAAACTCCAAGTTTCTGCTGTCTACAGCGCTTAGTATTCCAAATGAAGCCGCTGGCTAGGGCTGATTCGGCGCCATGGCCGCCTGGGCTTCCTTACGGAAACTAGGCCTCAATATGCTGACGATCAATCCTTCCGTGCGTGCAGGTGGTACCCCAGGGTCAAGCTGGAATCCGGGCCAAGAACGCGGGATCCCTGCCAGAAAGCATCATAACTGCCCAAAAGAAATTATTTTCCTTGGTGTCAAGTCTTTTGTGAATGTACCACGTCTCGGGTGCTCAGTGAGCATCGCCGAGACCTTAGCAAGCCACCTGGGCCCTGAACTTGGGTATTGAGAAAGCTGGTGGAATAATTGGTACGATGTGACCAACAAGAGTCCCAAAGCTAATCGTGGTAAATGTATTGCACCCCATGCGGTGTTTGTGCTTCTAAGTGATCACGATACTCGGCTTTTACATTCCACACAGGGCGCACAGTCTGCTCTAACAAGGACCATTCACGTGTTTATAGCCACTGTAGATGGTGTACGCGCCCTCTTGTGCTCATAGCGGTCTGCATAACTTTTAGAAGGGAAAGCTAAAGAAAAAATCTTCTTCTACCGGTACGCTGCGTATCAATTAAAGTTGTGTTGGATCACTATTGTACTAGTAGGTCGGATGGGGGTGTTAGGGCCTTGTCATTCGGCTGGAGGTTGTCACAGAATGCAATGTACATGTAGGAATTCATTCTTCGGTCGAGGGCTAACTAATAGTACCAAACTCTTGGTAACAGACAAAATGGAATCCCTGAGGTTATATTATTCGGATCCGATGCAATCTCCGGTCGCTGGAGGAAGAATTACCTACTTAATACCTTACAGCAAAAGCTTCCTGTTTGGGTTTGGTGTCGAGCAGTCCAAGGGACAGTATCCAGGACAGTGTTAGATCTTCTATGAACTGTACAGCCTTCGAAATGCCCCGCGTATGATTATCAGCAACAATTTGTTTGACCCCTCCAACCTTGAGACATTGAGCCACGAGGTCTAAACATCGGCATCCCCAAACCTCTGGCCGTCGCACCGTCTCTTCAAAGCATTTCAAAGCCATGTCTACAGAAATCGTACAACTGGAACACGTCCCAGCTCCCTACACTGTCCACCTCGCCCTATTCCGCAATGTCCGCAACGCAGCTTTTCTTCACAGCCAGCTGTTATCGCGCAACATTGATTTCGAGTATGGCCTGGTTGATGCTTCAGTAGTATGTATGCCTCGAAAAGTTTGCAGTTTCAGCTAGTTATTAATAGGCCGTCTTTCCGCAGGTCGTCTCCCGTCTTCAGATCCTCTCAGCTGTCTTCAAGGCCATCACCTCTGCTGCAAATAATGCACTAAAGACGCCCAACGTCCACTCTGAAATTGTCACATGCTTGAGTCCTTCCAGCAATGTAAGCAAGCCTCATGCTTACCTTGTTGTTTGTTTACACTCGAGGCCAGAACCTGCACTAACTCTCGCCGTCAGATTGCTGAAGCTTATCGCCGATATGGCATCTCTCCCTCAACCAAAGACCTCCTGGTGGTGAAGATTGCGAAGGACGGCGCGCCTTCCAGCGCGAGCATATCGCAGCATCTTTCTGCCAATTTCGAAGGCGATCAACTCCCTGTCACAGACGAAAACCTTGCCGCTGCTACCGACATGTCGAAAGTCTCCAAGTACTATAAACTGAACGGACTGAATTGGCTGGACGGGATCAAAGACCAGCCAGCAAAACATAAAGAACTTGAGATGCTAGTGCTCGGTTCAATGGCGCTACGAGGAGTTTAGCGAGCCGAGCCAAAGTCAATCTCGCCGTTGACAATCTCAACCGGCGCAAATCCAGGCTGACCCTCAGGTCCCTTGATGTCTTCCGATGCTACTTGCCGCAATGCGCTGTAAAACAAGGTCGCCCCCGATTTCTACCCTGGCTTTTGTAGCTATGAGTATTCCAAGAGCACCACAATGAAGACCATACACCACGCCGAGCATAACGTATCTCCCCCAGTCATAGACGACAAACTCAGCTTTGTTTCGGCATTTCAGATCTGAGCGCGAGAAGCTCTTGGTCCGCCCAGCTTCTGCTATGCTTACCTAACGATTCGAAAGAATGAGGAGGAGATACGCGTTCTCGAGCCAAGCACTAGACCTTCGGCTTTCGGCTTTCGAGGAAGCGAAATTATGGTCTCGAGCCTAATTACACAAAAAGGAAGCTTTGCAAGATCAATTTGAGGACTCTGCCTATCATTTGAGCTAGCTTGCCTCTAGAGCGACAAGACACTATGCTCTAAGCTTCCGACGCACGCAGAGCCCTTCGCCATTGATGGTGCGATTATGCTGCTGGGTTACTTCACCCAAGCCAGGATCTGAGTCGCCGAATTAAAGGGCTCGATCCTGCAAGCAGCGATCGCCTCTGTCATATACCGGATTACTTGTTCAGCTTGGAGATAGCGTCTACCTGTCTTGGTGCACTCGCGCGGTAGTTTTTCGGATTCAAAGATGGCCTAGAAGAAAGGTAGCTAGGAAATATCCTCAGTCTATCGGTTATGCATCCGCATGCCAAAGACAACATGCTTTTTGGACAGGTTTCATACACGTATAGAATCAGAAGAAAGCCCAGGATGGGAAACCCCCCGATTGATCCATGTACACCCAACATATCTCGTCTACCAATGACATTGCACCGCCTTCTCTTGCCCTGGGTAGACATGATGTTTATAATCCTCGGCGGTTCGATGCCAACCTTGACTATCCCTTTCCGTCCCGTAAGGCTCCAAACTTGTACTGAACAGGGGAACAGGCCAATTAGCAAAAAGGTCTCTACATTCAGAAAGGATATTCACTGAGATTACATAGCGATACCTCTATAGCCGCCACAATAAGACGTATCGATAAGTTGCTTCGGGTCTTCCTCTTATGATCAGCATTTGTGGAATCGGTACATCCTTGGAGCCTTACGGGACTCAAAGGGATAGTTCGAGTAAATATTCATACTTAGTACCACGTGATTCATCAGTTGGAAAAAAAAAAAAAACTTACAGCTCTCGGTTATTAAATGTTCAATCTACCTAAAAAAATACACAATTATTTCTATCCTCAAACAACACTCTTGTTCCCACGTTCTGTACGGTACAAGGTGAGCTTATTGTGGTTGCGGCACACAGAGGTGGCAGTAGTTCAACCGAGCTTTACCCGGCCTAGCTACGAGAAATCACGCCTGCAGGCCGCTCGTGTCGCGAAGCCTAAAGCTAATGCCTGCTTCACCAACGGATTAAAATTCCATCAATCTTTTGTTTTAGGCCGCATCATCTCGGTTGTTGCCATCCAGCGCGAGCTCCACAACCGTCACAATGGGCAAAAAGAAGCGCGGTCATCCCGATATTGAGGAGATCCTCGGTCGGCCATGGTGCTATTACTGTATGTTTAATGCTGGTTATCGCATCGCGAAAAGCGCTTGTCTATGAAGATCGATGCTGACCGCACAATGACAGGTGAACGTGACTTTGAGGATCTGAAGCTTCTTATTTCACATCAGAAAGCCAAACACTTCAAATGCGACCGATGTGGGCGCCGATTGAATACCGCCGGAGGTCCGTCTGCCCTCGAACCCGCCTACGCGACGATTACCCCGATCGCTAACAGGAATGTATAATAGGTCTATCCGTTCACATGAACCAAGTGCACAAGGAGAACCTCGAACACGTCGAAAATGCGCTGCCGAACCGCCAGGGCCTCGAGGTCGAGATTTTCGGAATGGAAGGTATCCCTACAGAGGTCCTTGATAGCCACCGCCAGCGCCTAGTCCAGAACTTCTACCAGGCTCAAGAGGATCGGCGGATAGCAACGGGTAACCCGTTGCCGGGTCAGGCCAAGAATCAGAGGAAGAAGATCAAGGTTGAAACGGCTGAGGAGCTGAAGCGCAGGCTAGCGGATTGGAGGGAGAAGAGAAAGTACGCTGCTGCCAATGGAGAAACTATGGAGGGCGTTGCGCCTACAAACGTGAGTCTCAAGAGAGACTTCTTGTTCTCACCTTTCATGATGGCTAACCTAATCTCAGGCCGCGACGTACCAACAACCGCAGCAGCAGTTCCCTGGCTATCCCCAGCAGCAA
This sequence comes from Waltergamsia citrina, assembly GCA_022814615.1. NCBI lineage: Eukaryota > Fungi > Ascomycota > Sordariomycetes > Hypocreales > Bionectriaceae > Waltergamsia > Waltergamsia citrina. The sequence goes on along the minus strand of JAKLNE010000011.1, from coordinate 583,414 downwards.
GCACCGTATGGCCAGGTCCCCGAATCGATGCCCGCCCGACCACCGAGCCACGGCCCAGGCGATGCTGGTCTACCTCAGCGCCCTGGCGACTACGCCCCACGTGGCAGCGACATTGACAACCTCATTCGATCAGCTGCCCAGGAAGGTGACGCGGCCAAGGCGGGTAAGAAAGAAAAGGACAACAAGAAAGGGAGGATGTTCTATGATGACGCGGATACCAGCCCTGAGGAGCGGATGGCAGCCTTGCCACGCTACGCCTTCACTGCAGCTTGAGCTTGCAAGGCAGATTGGGAAAAGGGGTACTAATAGGTGGGGGGCTGGTTTCTTGGATCTTGCTGTAGGGCAGGGTGTGTTTGCATCTATAGCTGGCGTTCTGGCGAGTGTACAGTAGGGCATATGTCAATGTGAAAACTATCTGGTTTGCAGGCAACGAGCCAACGGAGCAGGTGATCCAGTCGACTAAGGTCATGGTAATATTAACTTCAAGGGACGCAAGCTGCGAAGTAACAATAGATTGATTCCCAATGGTACGCCGGCGCAGACCCGGGAACGCGGATATCATCTCACGGCTAAATTGACCAGCAGTTCTGCGCTAGTTCATGACGATGCTACCTTACCGACCGGCTGAGTTGGAGAAATGAAATCATATCCTACCCGGCAATTAGCTTTGCTGCAGGTTCGTCGATGCGGGGATAAAGGGGTTCGATCTAGAATAGTAGATCTGTTGGTTGGTTTGCATTTGATGCCCTACTACTTACACTCTCCCGGGACGGCTGAATGGAGAGGTATCCGCAATTGTTCTTGGAGAAGGCCTATTTGCGCTTTTACCCGGACTGGTGCAGGTATTCTTGGCATTAGTATCATGTTCAAATGAAATGGCTAAGATTAAGGGAAGGGATAAGAAGCGTTTGGCGGAGTTGGTTCAGGTCTCGGGACGAGCATCTCCGCGAAACCCAGAGAAACGATGCCTACTTGAATACGTCGGTCTGCCAATTAGATGTCACAACTAGAAACGACAGTATTTCGCCCTTGAAAGACTTGGGACGTAATCATGCTGTTCCTCTTGCTCTTCTTCCTCCTGCCCTTGGCCTGTGCCTTAGGCCAGGAGAGAATCATTCTCCGCGGCAATGAAACTACTGAAGATTCGTTTCGGCTTGCAGGCGCAGGCAATGGTACCGGCCAAATTCTCGTCTCCAGTGATGACTATTGGGGTGTCATTCGAGCGGCGGGTGATTTGGCTGTTGACTTTGGTCGAGTGACGGGGACAAATCTCACCCTCAGCAATGGGGAGAAGGGCGCTGAACCGGCTGAGTTCAAGTTTGAGCCTGTCGATGTCAGAGACAACACAAATGTGAAAATGATGATATGATTTTTGCCAATGAAGTACCAGCTAACCCTGTGAACAGTACTCTACCATTGGCGAAGAGAGCTTCCAAGGCCCACGATACTCAGATCCCCATGCCAGCCGGACAGTGATCATTGCAGGCACCATAGGCCACTCGAGTGTCATTGACGACATTGTTGATTCTGGAAAGCTTAACATCTCCGAGATCAAAGGGAAATGGGAGTCCTTCATCACTAAGGTTGTCAAAAATCCTATTCCAGGTTGCGAGGAGGCTTTAGTAATTGCGGGAAGTATGCCTCGCGGCACAATCTACGGACTCTACGACATTAGCGAGCAAATCGGCGTTAGCCCGTGGTACTTCTGGGCCGATGTGGCAACCAAGAAGAGAACCGACATTCACGCATCGCGAGAGCAGAAGACGCAGGGTCCGCCATCAGTCAAGTACCGTGGCTTTTTCCTCAACGACGAGCAGCCAGGGTTGACCAACTGGGTTTCCAGCAACTGGCCTAACACCTGGAACGACGCCGCTGGCTACGGGCACGAATTCTACGCATTGGTCGCTGAGCTACTGCTCCGCCTGCGTGCTAATTACCTGTGGCCTACGCTTTGGGCGTCCATGGTATACACGGATGACCCGTTCAATCAACCTCTACTCTATGCGTACGAGATCGTTCTGGGGAGTTCTCACACGGAGCCCCTTATGAGGGCCCAGAACGAGTTCAAGACATACTATGAGGGCGAGTGGGCGTACAACGAGAACAACCAGACTATTGACGAATACTTCCGCTACGGCGTGCAGCGAGCTAAGCCATACGCGCGAAACAGTGTGTGGACCATGGCCATGCGAGGCTCGGGCGATACAGCGATTGAAGGAATAGGCATTGATGTCATCATCTCTATGCTGGAGACGCTCGTCGACAACCAGCGTAACATCATATCTGAGGGTCTCGGAATTGACGATATCACCGAGGTGCCCCAATCTTGGTGCCTCTACAAAGAGGTCCAGAGCTATCAAGAGCGCGGACTAGAAGTCCCAGAGGACATCACGCTTCTCTGGTCCGACGACAACTGGGGCAACAACCGCCGTTTACCACTGAAGAACGAGACAGACCGCAAGGGTGGCGCGGGCGTCTATTACCACTTTGACTACGTCGGCGGACCGCGCGACTACAAATGGATCAACACAATCCAGCTCTCTAAGACGGCGGAACAGATGCACCTCGCCTACGCACGTCAAGCTGATCGAATCTGGGTGGTCAACGTAGGGGACCTCAAGCCTCTCGAGATTCCCATCAGCCACTTCTTAGATCTTGCGTACGATACGAAGCGATGGGATGTTGATAGCACAGCAGAATGGGTGCGAGCATGGGCAACGCGTGAATTTGGACCAGAGCATGCTACACACATTGCCTCGATCTTGAATAGGTACAGTATGTACGCCTCACGGCGGAAATATGAGCTACTCGATGCGAGCACGTACTCAGTCATCAATTATAACGAGGCCGATGTCGTGATGAAGCAATGGAAGGACCTGGAGCGTGACGCTGCAGACGTGCATGACATGCTATCTGAGGAGAAGCAGCCGGCTTTCTTCCAGATGTTGCTGCATCCAGTCCGGGCGGGAAGGATTGTCCATGAGATTTATGTGTCGGCGGCGAAGAACAGCTTGTACGCTGGACAGAAGAGGAACGTCGCCAATGACATGATTGACCGATCGCGGAAACTCCTGAATGCTGATGCAGAATTGACGATGGAATGGGATGACTTGCTGGACGGCAAATGGATACATATGCTTGACCGTGCGTTTCTTTTATACCCGCTTTCCCCTCGAGTCATATTGTTCTCGACATCAATCCCGTAATAGCTCCTACTAACAAGAGTTATAGAGACTCATCTCGGCTACGATGGCCACTGGCAGCAGCCCATGCGAAACACACTGCCACCATTGACCTTTGTTCAAGAACGACTCACAGCTCTAGCGGGCAACGTCCGTCTCGGTATCGAAGGTTCTAACGCTAGTGTTCCCGGCGACGACAAGTACCACGATAACTCAGGCAACACACTACAGCTACCGCCTCTTGACCGCTATGGAGAACCGTTTCGCTGGATTGACGTTTTCTCTTCAGGCACGGCAGATGAGTGCGAATGGAAGGCTGCTGCTAGTGAATCGTGGGTGACGCTCAGTGAATATGAGGGCGTTGTCGGTGTCAATGGCCAGGATACACGGGTTCGGGTATCTGTCGAGTGGGATGAAATACCAGATGACGCGCCTGAGGAAGTCCTTGCCACGATTAACGTGACCACGCCTTGCCGGGCCTGGGACAAGTCGACTTACGGTTACAATGAACCCCTAATCGAGCTTCCAATCTATACACGCACTGTTCCCAAGGCTTTTACCAAGGGCTTCGTTGAGTCAGACGGGTATGTTGCCATCGAAGGGCCTCACTACCAGAAGGCTATCGACGCATCATCCACTGAGGCCACCTACCACACGTTTGAGGACTACGGTCGAACCCTGGGAGGCGTAGGGCTCTGGCCACTGGATCTCGACAAATTGAGTGTAGACGAGGCTCCAACGCTTGAGTACGAAATGTACATCTTCACCAATGACACTCTAGCCAACGTTACGTTGTTCATCAGCCCGAGCCACAACTACCTTACCCAAGCCAATCCTCTCGAATATGCCATCGCTCTCAGCCCAGACGACGAGGAGTCGCCTGATTTCAAAATGGTAAAGCCCGTGGGCCCGCCAGAGGTTGACAGCATGCCCATAGGATGGAATAGCGCTGTTGCCGATGCTGTCTGGGGCGTTCACACCAATACTACGCGGACGGGCTTCGAGGTTGGTAATCCGGGGGCTTATACGCTTCGCATCCGCACGTTGCTGCCGAGCTTGATTATTCAGAAGATTGTGGTGGACTTGGGTGGTGTGAGGGAGTCGTATCTTGGTCCGCCGGAGAGTTTCCTGGTTGGTGGTTGAGGGGGTAGGGAGACTCGCTTGGTTCACTAAGTAGCTTTCAGGCTGAAAAAACATTTTATCTAATTTACTAAGCTATTTGCGTCTTTTGCACGTCACTTCGGACCAGTGGTTCCGTCTGGTTATTCAAAGATCAGGATGCTCCGATGACAGAATATCATCCAACCCTCTCTCACGCAAAATATCTTCAAAGCTCTTCAACTCAACTTTGATCTTCAGATCCTTCGGCTCGATCACCTTGCCCTTAACGCCTTGCATAAAATGGTACTCGCTCAGGAACCCAGGTCCATCCAATACCTCGAGCGGCAGCCCGGTAATCCTGTGCATGCCTTCCATATCCTCCTGGTGATTCTTGGCGCTCTTGCCAGTGATTTTGCTCCATATTTCAACAGCCTGCTCGGCGGTGACGTTGCAGTCATAGGCGAAAAGAATTGTTCCAGGGTCCTCGCCCAAAACCAGAGCTTTGGTCAAGAGACCAAAAGTCTCGGGGATGTGAATCACAGGGAACACGGTGTTCTCCGAGCCGGGCAGCAGCAGCGTCCAATCCTTCCCATCATCAAGCTTCTTATACTTTTGCGGAAGTAGGAAAGCATTGGTCCAGTAAGCGCCAGGGTAGATGAATTGCGTCTTGCCTTGCAGTTGTGGCGCCTCATTCTCGATGTATTTGACTACAGCCGCCTTGGAATCCCAATGACCAGAGTGAGGGTACTTTCCACCGGAAGCTTCCTTCATCGGACCCAGAGCCGAGTAGACAAAGCGAGTGATTGAGGGTATGCCGCCAGCTACGTCGACAGCGTTCTTAGCGTGGAGAAACTCCGTCTCAAACCCAATCTCAGTGCATCTCTCGCGGGTCTCGCCAGATTTGACAGCAGCATTGTAAGGTAGCCAGAAGTCAGTGTTGAGAAATACAGTGGAAGCGCCGTCGAAAGCTCTGCGGAGGGACTCCTTGTCATTGAGGTCGGCTTGAACGACTTCTGCCCCGGCAGAGGCGAGTTCTTGGGCGGCTGGGGATGAAGGGTTTCTGGTGAGGGCGCGAACGGTCCAACCTGGTTGCTGGAAGAAAGCTTTTGCTACGGCCTTGCCTTGGTGGCCTGTGGCGCCGACGACAGCGATGATGTTATTGGTGGTTGACATATTTTTGAATATTTAATTAGAGGTAGGAGAATAGTCTGCTGAATTACATTAATTCAAACCCGAGAATCCCAAGGGATAACTTGTATTTATAGTCTTCACCATACATATATTTCAGTCTTCTCTCCTTGACTGCATGTATAATGCCTTCTGAATAGCTCGTGCTAGATTGTCCGAGCGCATCTGAATTTTTGTCTTCACTTACACGACCATCCCTCATTACCGTAAGAGCCTGCCGATTATTGGCTGCTGAGGAGTAAGCCATGTCGCCGCCTCAACCCGACAAAGAGTAAGCCACGGCGCGCTGCGGTGATAAGCAGTGGCGTGGGGCGTTTTTCGGGGTTACCGGCGGTTATTAATTGCTACGGCGGTGGCTTACCCTTTCATCTTCAACATCTTAGACAACCTCTGAGAACGGATTGGCTTACTCGTTTCATCCAAAAGATCCTAATAGAGTGGCCAGGGGAGATATTTTCACAAAGTTGATAAGCCAGATCGCGCAATGATGCCCTTCTTTCACCATGGGGGCCCGGAAACACTACCGGGCATCCCGGACGTCTCCGCCGGCGACGCGGTGTCCCAACCCGGGACCGGGCGCAAGTCTCGCGTGCCGACCGACGGTGCTGCGCCTAGAAAGAGGCGGGTCGTCACAGCCGCTAGAAAGGAGCAGAATCGCGTCGCTCAGGCGCTGTTCAGTGAGTCTCTATGCCTTGCTGAGAAGCACGTTCACTAATTGCTATGAGCAGGACAACGGAGGCGGGATCGTCGTTTAAAGCAGCGTCAAGAACATTCTCAGGCGCAGAAGCCACGAGTTCTACGCCCAGCCAGTCAAGCCCATGAACCAGTCCCACCTAGTACACAGGACAGAGCTATACTCGGTCCGTTCGGACTGAATGTCGAAGTAGATGCTTCGTCTACTGGCGAGTCATCCCCATCCGACTCTAATCAGATCTACAGTGAGCCTTCCGGGAAATGGGAGAGTGATACTGATCTCGTGAATTTCAAATGCGACTTTCATGCCGATCCAGTAACCAACACGCTAGAGTTCCTCCCATCCACCATCTTCGGAGCCCTCCTCCACAACGCTCTACTCCTCGGCTTCGACCTCCACGACATCGCCCGCTGCGGTACCGATTCATCCTCTCCCCTCCACCGTCCATCATCACCACACGACGACCCTAAAGCACTCCTCGCATCTTCAGCAAACAGTTTCTCCACCCCGCTACCTGAGTCTCTCAAGCCTACTCTTACCCAGATCCTTATCCCCCACCATCCAAGCTTAGACCTGATTCCGCTGCCGGAGGTGCGCGACAAAGCCATCACTCTATCAGCGGCTATGCCGGGTATTTTCAACGTGTGGGAATTGAAGTTAGACATTTACACCCGAGGCGGGCTGTGGAAGCTCGATGTGCGGGCGAGCAAGGATGGAAAGATGAAGAGTTGTCCACCGTGGGAAAGGAGTAGCTGGGTCGCTGCGCCGTGGTTTTTGGAGAAGTGGAGGGTGATTGTGGGTGAGGAACGGGAGCAGCTGTCTGGAGGGGCTGAGTGAAGGCTACATATTAACGATTGTACGACATTGATTCCCATGCTTAGAAGGGGAAGGGGGTAATTCTATAGAGGTGAAACAAGACAGTTATAAGACTGCCGATCACAGCGTAAGCGACGACCTTGCTTCTCTTTCAAGGCACATTTCAAGGGCAAAAGTCTTTATTAATACCTATCTGATAACACCAACAACAGTCCGTGCAGACCACACGCAACTCCCTTTATGCGATCCAAAACCAGATCCTCTCAAGGAAGTTCCGCGGCTGCACAACCGGCCACAAAGGCTCCAGGCGGTCAATTTCTGCTTTGCCCGACCAGAGATCCATGTTCTCCACTTTGACAAACTTGGTCTTCTTGACAAATTTATATGAGAGAAATAGAGTGAGCACGATAGGGATGTTGATATACGGTGGGATGAAGGTCTCGGCACTGAAGCGGCCCGGGAAAAAGGCGTCGAAGCCGTTGAAGAAGGCGATGAAAAGGGAGAAGCAGATGGCAAAGTAGGCCAGGAAGGGCTGCATGGGCGCCTTGTAGGGCAGTGTGTTGCGATCAATGCCGTTGTACTTAAGACCGTGGTAGAAGCGTATGTAGGTATACGACACAGCGGACCAGACCATAAGGGTGGAGACAGCACTGAGATTGCTGATCCAGAAGAACACTTGTTGTGACTGGTTGTTGACGTTGAGGTAGCTAAGGCAGCCGAGAGCAGTAGTTGCGCCAACACAAGCATACGGCACGCCGAATCGTTCAAACTTGAGGAAAGCAGGTGTTTTGCCATCGAGAGCAGCTGAGTACAACACACGTGTGGAGGCGTAGAAGAAGGAATTACCAGCAGACCAAGCCGAGGACAGGATAATCCCGTTCAAGATGCCAGGTAGAGCCTTGATTCCTGCGTTCTCGATCGCAATGACGAAAGGACTCTGGTTGGCACCGGGAGCATCCGTACCAATGGCATCGAGCAGTTTGGGGTCGTTGTAGGCGACACACAGGCCGACGAGGAACACAGACAGAACGTAGAAGATGGCAATGCGCCAGAAGACTCGGCGAATAGCCTTGGGGATGTTGCGACGCGGGTTCTCAGTCTCTCCTGAAGCGACGACAACCATCTCACTGCCACCGTAAGAAAAGGTGGCCTGAATGAAGACTTTCCAGAATCCCAGGAATCGTCCGAGTGCCCCCTCTTTCAAATAGGCATTCATCGGTCCAGGATCCTTCCAAAACTGGAAGCCGATGGCCTGACCATCAGGCCCGCCTCCGCTGGTGATAACGACCATGAGGATAATCAGGCCGACGATGGTGGTAAGCTTGATGGCACCAAACACGAATTCGGCCTCACCGTAAATGCGCACTGGGAACAAGTTGATAAGGACCTTGGGCAGTAGGAAGATGGTGATGAGGGCGGCCCTGGGAATCGAGTGCGACCAGTAATCGACAATGACACAGCAAACGCTGACTTCAATGGGCACTCCAATGGCGAATTGGTACCAATAGTTCCAACCAAGAGTGAAGCCCAAAGCCTCATCGACGTAACGAGTAGCGAAGATAGGAACACAGCCAGGGATAGGCAACCATGCAGCCATCTCACCAAGACTGTTGATAACGCAGTACAAGTTGAAACCCGTCACAGCGTACGATATGAAGGCAGAGAGCGGACCGGCAAGGGAGAGCACCTGGCCCATGCCGACGAAGAGACCTGTGCCAATGGCACCAGAAAGAGCGAGGAACTGTACATGTCGTGACTTGAGCTTTCGGTCAAGCGTACCCAAGTGCTTGAACTCCTCTTGGAGCTTGGGGTCGTGTTCGGCGCCGTCGCCCATCTCGGCGGCCGTCTTGCGCTGCCGGGGCGCCTCGCTGATATGGTCAGCTCCATGGTGATGAGCCTCGATGTCGGCGCCGCCAGTGGCCTCTGCAGCGTATCCCATCTTGATCTTTGGAGCTGGAGAGAGCAGCAAAGCAGGTCCGGGGGTTTGAAGGAGAAGGTATCCCAACAGAGAGGGAGCTCAGCAAACGTGAGCTAGAAAGATGAAAGAAAATCCTAATGAGGGGAGTGGGCGGATAAAGTAGGGTCAAAAAGATACATGGGTGTCATTTTCCCCAACATGGAAGCTATCTCACAGCTTCCCTCTCAAGTCGGAGTAGATACGACTCCCGGGGACAGGGACCCATCATTCGGTCCTCATCCAACCAGCTCTACCCCATGGCAATCGAGACAAGGCCAGTTGCTCAGTCGACTTTGCTATCAGTGACCCGTCCTCGGCCTTTTCCCCCGCATTCTGTTGGTTACGTCGCGCACTGACCTGCCCAACTTGGCCGAAGTGTGCGCCGATCCCAGTCCAATGTAACGTGGAGAAAGCGGCGTGTAAGTTGAATTGGTGGTTCGCCCAGGAGGCCCGTTGAAAACATGACCAAAAAATTGCACAGGACAAGGGGCACGACTGGGAAGAACTTCCCTGGCCATTGTGGCAGTCTAATTTGATTTGCTAGACAAGCGTAGCTGGCATGGGAGGAGCTGACAGTGGGCTGTAAGACGCCAATTATCGCTGTCTTTTGATTCGAGATAACCAGCTGCACCAAGGGTTTGCCATGTAGGAGAGTAACACCGGCTCGAGACTATTTGCTGGAGCAGACGCACAGCAGTTGACCCCAACGAGTCTATGTGAGCACATGTGACGAGGCTCTGAGTATTAAATGCCTCCCTTCTCACCACCATATGCAGAATCGAGGTCGTAGCTTTTGGTGTAGCACAACCTCCATGTCGCGAGTCAAGCCCTCCGAGTCAGTTGCTCACTGGTAGGTTCCAGCAGGCCAGCACGCTCGTAAAACACGCTTGTCGTCAGCAAAGCGGCCGACACCGAACCAACAGGAGGGCTTCCGAATGGAGTTGACGCCGCCATAAAGACATTGCCGGCTGGGCGAACTGTCTGGACTACGCGAAAGCCTTGGCTTTCAAGGGTGTTAGCTTTTAGTAGCGGGGTCTTTCAGCCACCGCCAATCCATCAAAGAGCGAGGGCCGCCAGAAGGCGAGAATACGGTCATTCGCCGCGGGTCGCGTCCCGGCTCTAGGGAGCGATACCCGAACGAGCACTTTCACGAGTCTTTGTGCATCGTGTGGCTGCGATATGGTGTCTCTTGGCTCGTCATATTTCATACTGATGTCTTCTGGCGCTGCGCAGCTGTGCGGCACAGTCTATTGGTGTGCGGCGGGGAAAAATGCTTATGGCCACGGCTCATGGGCTGCTTTCAAAGAGTGCTCGAATCAAGGGTAGCTGTCCATCCTTGGGGGCGGTTGAAGAGGGAGACACGGCTCGTGCCATTATCTTCCTCTGAAGACGAACGGATGAGTCTCCCAATGGCCACCACCAGATACGGTTTTGCTCTGACTGCGTGAATAGGCACGGGTAACAGCTTAGACATGGGTTTTCAGTGAAATCCATGGATACTCAAGCGCCATTGTGAATGACTTGAAGCATCCCAAATGACGCGTCCCAAAGACAGCGGTAGTGTTAGAGAAACACATTGTAGGAGTCGAAGTTGGGCTTTGATATTTGTAGGCGACAATTAAATGTCTGCTTAGTAGTACTCTCTTCACTCCTTTCTTGCGATTCTTTTCGCGGTTGAGAAATGTCTGATCTCTTAGGCGGACTGGCCGAGGGCGCAACTGAACGGCGATACTCTAGTAAAGTCGCCTTCGCCAACAACAATATTTTTACCTTGTGAGCCTCCATGAGGACTTGTGTTTGAATGTCATACTATGCATTGAGACTCGTATTGGCATATGTGGTGGACATGTTCTCAAGTGACATGGAGAGGGGCAGGCAATTGAGATGATAGTCAATGTTACTAGCAACAAGATGGTGGAATTTCCAGACATCCAAGATCATTCAATCACACGTTCCCAAGAGATTATATGCTCTTGACTGGTTGGTCGTGTATTCTTTACTCCAATGAAAACCGCAGAGACAACTGGCCTTTGTATGCGCTGGGAATCATAACAACAACAATGAATATGATGCCCTGTCTAGGGTAGCTGCAGGATGCGCTTTTCGCAATTTCGATTGGAGGCAGGAGCAATCACGAAGATCATGATGTTTCAAGAGCCTGAACAGGACCCACTTTAATCTGTTGTTGGGGCAACGCCTTATCCGGGGTGGAACAACAAACGAGAAGGAGCCGATAAGCAAAAGAAGCTAAACGTCACAACTTGAAATTCTCCATCTATAGCTAACAGCTTATTCACTTTCACGATCTCTTCATATACCGACCGCGACGGGTGACTGATTGACTGACTGACCAACAGCAGCTTCACTTCTTTGCTCTCCTTTGCCTGCTTCTTCTACAGATTATTTTCCTCGTCATCGGTCTGATCTTTGTTTGTATATCGACTCGAGCATCCTTTGCGCACGCACTTCGAAAGTTCTATTCACGCTCCATTGCACGCTCTGAATCCCGTGCTGGACTCGAAGACATACCACCAACCAAAACACCATAACCTCGCAATATAGTCAGACTGGAGTGCCTGCAGAGCTAAAGCGGCACGCCATGGCTGATTCAGGACAATCGTCCATCACAGTGGCCGGTACGAATCTTGCCCCTATTCTAGCATTCCAATGCTCTGAACATCACTGACGATCCTTCCACAGTTCGCGTACGGCCATTCACTATAAGAGAAGCTGCCCAAGTGTACGCCTACCATTCTTCGACGAAGCTTGCCTAGTGAAAGGCCGATGCGCTGACCTCCTTATTGCAGACATAAACATGACGATGGTACCGTTTTCCTCGGCGATGGCTCCTTGGCTGGCGCTCCCGCTCCAAAGTTGAACCAGCGCGGCATTCGAAATGTCATCAAAGTCATGGACGAGCGTTGCTTGTAGGTAGCAGCATTCTCCATACAAGCAGCAGATGCGCTAACTTGGAGCCTCAACAGAGTATTCGACCCGCCGGAAGACAACCCTGTGCACAAGTTTTCGCGATCGGTCGTACCAGCATCGAAGAAAACAAAAGACCAAGTTTTCGCTTTCGACCGTGTTTTCGACGAACATACCAACCAGTCAGACGTTTACGAAGGCACCACCAGGAACCTGCTCGACAGTGTCATGGATGGCTACAACGCTACCGTCTTCGCATACGGTGCCACCGGCTGTGGCAAGACACACACAATCACGGGTACCTCGCAGCATCCCGGCATCATCTTCCTGACCATGCAGGAGTTGTTCGAGAAGATAGAGGAGCGCAGCCAGGACAAGACGACCGAGCTCAGCTTGAGCTATCTCGAGATCTACAATGAGACCATTCGAGACCTGCTTGTTCCCGGAGGCAGCAAGGCTGGGCTGATGCTGCGAGAAGACAGCAACCAAGCTGTTACCGTTCCTGGCTTGACGAGCCACCACCCCAAGGATGTCCAGGAGGTCATGGACATGATTGTGCAAGGAAATGAGTACCGCACGGTGTCTCCCACAGAGGCCAACGCCACATCTTCTCGATCCCACGCCGTCCTTCAAATCAACGTGGCTCAAAAGGACCGCAACGCCGATGTCAACGAACCACACACAATGGCCACCCTCAGCATTATCGACTTGGCCGGATCCGAGCGAGCTTCCGTTACCAAGAACCGTGGCGAGCGTTTGACCGAAGGAGCCAATATCAACAAGTCCCTGCTGGCTCTAGGAAGCTGCATCAATGCGCTCTGCGACCGTCGACAAAAAGCGCACGTACCCTACCGAAACAGCAAGCTGACACGACTGCTCAAGTTTTCGCTCGGCGGAAACTGCAAGACTGTCATGATTGTCTGTGTGTCGCCCTCGAGCGCCCACTTTGATGAGACTCAGAATACCCTTCGATATGCCAACCGGGCGAAGAACATCCAGACCAAGGTGACGCGAAACGTCTTTAACGTCAACCGCCACGTCAAAGACTTCTTGGTCAAGATCGACGAGCAGATGGCGCTTATCAATGAGCTGCGTGCTCAGCAAAAGGACTCTGAAAACACTTTCTTCGCCAAGTTCCGCAAACAATGCGACAAGCGTGGATCGACGGCTCGTGAAGGCATTCAGCGCTTGCGAACAGCCTACGAAACCGCCGCCAGCGAGCGTCAAGAGCGAATCACTAGCATGAAGCGTCTGAAGGCGTTTGAACGCCGCATCAGCTTGTTGTCTGCATGGATCGGCGCTTTCGATACTATTTGCGATCAGCGCGGAGGGGAGAACGAGTGTATGCCTCAGAATTTGACAGCAATCCGCAACACGGCTCAAGGAATCCTTCTCGAGCTCGAAGGCAGCCGTCAGCATATTCATCAGAAGCTGGAGAAATCCTCTTGGGAGCGCCACCTTGAAACGGCTCTGGCACATAGCCTTAAGCAGCTGGAGGGATCTGACAATGCTGACATGGGAGAAATCGCCAGTCTAGAGCGAGAGGCTGAGCTACTCAAGTCCAACTTTACCAGGGAAGCTTACGCTGAAGTTCTGGAGCAGGAGAAGGGTGCAGATGCCGCTATGATGCAGATGCTGCTGACAGCTCAGTTCGAGATGCTCTCTTCCATGTCAGACACTCTGTCGATGGATGAAGCGTCGGCAGTCACACATGCTAAGGACATCATCCACAAACTCTTGCAAACCGGATACAATGCGGCGTCTCAGGTGGTGAAACCCGATGGGTCGTTGCCGGTTGTGGAGGCCTTTGCACCAACGCGCAAGGGAACGCCCAAGCGAAAGAAGTCATCCATCGCACACGTGAAGCCGGTTCATCCCCCGTCTTTCCCCGCGGTGCAGGACGATACTGCTCATGTCAGCCCTATGAAGTCCTCACCCAGGCGGCATAGAGCTTCCACCTCGGCCAAGAAGGGCGTTACTTTCACACCTATCAAGAAGTCTAAGGCAACAAGAGGTGTGAGATGGCGAGACGATGAGTCGGAGGCCGGCACCTTGGCCGACTTCTCACAGACACCACAAAAGGCGACTTCTTCGCCCCCAGAGCAGCCATCTCCCCAGAAGGCAGCACCAGAGCCTTCAGACTCAGAGACAGCAGCTGGACCGACGCCAGTGGCGATGTCTATACCTGAGGAACCAACCATTTACGAAGAGTCAAGCCCCCGCATTGAGCCTCCCGGGGCTACAGGCATTTCTTCCAAGCCCAGCCGATTCCAAGCTGGTTTCTTGTCCAAGAGCACTAGGATGTCTCTTGCTCAAGACGGCTCTCCCAAGCTGACACCTCCTTCTCTCAGCATGAGCTTGGGCAACAGTTCTCCCGAGTCGGACCGTCAAACACCGCCCTTGCGGTCATTGGATGCTGGTAAGGCCAGCAATCTGACGCCGCCGTCGGCGAATACTCGCCACCGTCGCTCGATCTCTAGCCCTCAGCGATCACTGCAGGGTGGAGTGGACGAGAACAACCCACCGCAGCAAAGTGCAGGCTCTGGTTCCGATTCAGAGTCGAGCATCTTGGACCCCCGCAAGCTGAGAAGCGCTATGCACAATGCCAAAGGCCGTAGAGTGAGTGTCATGACAGGCACGGCTGCTTCAAACGCTAAGCGAATCTCATCTATTGGTTCGCTCAATGGCGGTGCGAATGGCTCAAGGCCTAGCATGCCTGGCTCATCGTCTCACGCTCTTGCCAGCAGCACTAACGGCATTTCGCGTCATCGTCGCGGCAGCAATGAGAGACGGAAGAGTCCTCCCCTGACTTGCTCTCCGTTGGACTATCGTAGTAACGGCGATGGCAAGGCTCTCACTGCTGGTCAGGCCAGACGAATGAACATGGGTGGGAGTGTACGTGTGGAAAAGAATACTGGAGGTAATGATGGCACTAGTCCTCGCGAAATGCGTCGCGTCACTATTGGTGTCGGGTCGGGTGCAGGACAAAGGAAGCCAGAGAATCGGGGGAGTATGTGGCGATAATTGGGGATGTTCCATGGGAGCTTCAGGGGCTCCTGTTTCATTTTGTCTTTCAGCGTGTTGTTGTCTTATGTCGTCTCATGAGTTAGAGCGCATGTCTACGGACTGGCTCACTTGCATTTTGTCTACATTGCCTTTGGCGTTGTTGGAGGACGTAGAAAGCCTCCCGGATGGTGTTGCGTTTCAGGATGTAGATTGGCATGTTGTATTTGTAATAACGATGAGTGGCTATGAGATAGTCAAGTTGAGACCGCTACTTTTCATCAGTCTTTTGTCCGATTGTCAATCGTTTGAACGACCGTGTGAGATGTGTTGATCGTCCTAATTACCTCAATGTGCTTCTCTAATCCTGTGACGGACTGATCCAATGAGCCGGCTTACGAATACTATCTAACTTCGCACTTAATGGAGATATGCTTACCAAGCTACGGTTATCTCGGACTCCAGCCTGCATGTAAGCCCCCAAACCCAAATACTTGATTGCAAACAATGCAGCGCAGTCTGATGATTACTGACGTAGGTAGAATGAGGAGAAAATAAATCCTCTTGATGTTAAGCATTTAAGAGGAAGCAATCTCTCTCATTTTATAACGGCAATCAATTGTACAGAGCCTTATTTACGAGTTCTGAAAGTTAATTATTCTTTTCGGAGAAATAGCGATACAATCTGTGTGAATATCCATCATGGCTACCAGCGAAGCGCTCGTAACTAGCGTATCCGAAGAAGGCCAACCTGCCCTTGTGAAGAAGCAAATCCCACTGCCCGTGCCTGGGCCGAAGCAGGCGAGGGTGAGAATATCCCGCGCTGCGCAGAACCCCGCTGATGGTACGAACATTATCCTATGCTGCATTTTCTTTGGTTTATACTAATTGATTGGCATGGTTAGTCTGGGGATTTGACAACTCTGCCTACGGCGAGGGAGCTGTTCTTGGCTGTGACTTTGCGGGCACAGTGGAAGAAGTTGGGCCTGGCGTGACGCGTTTGGCTAAGGGGGATGTGGTAGCTGGACTGATTTGGGGAGGTAAGTTCTCGGTAATTTTTCATCTACGACAGTGCGAAGCTGTGTCCCGTTGACAATGTTTGTGTAATTGCTAGGCAAGGATAAGGGACTGGGTACGTATGCTCAGCATACGTTGGTTGACGAGAGTATCTGCTACAAAGTCCCAAGTGGAATCTCCCTCGAAGAGGCGGCGACAGTTCCTCTTGCAGCGATAACGTCTTTCGTGGGCTTCTTCTCTAAGGATCTGCTGAATATTGATCGGCAAAAGGCGACGGGCGAGTATATTCTCATCTGGGGTGGAAGCTGTAAGTACTTACCTGGCCCTTGAACGAGAGTACGCCGCTGATCCACGAAAATTCAGCGAGTGTGGGATTGTATGCCATTCAAATCGCAGCTCTATATGGCATGAAAGTTGTGACGACATGTAGCCCGAAACATTTCGACCTTGTTCGATCCCTCGGAGCTGACCATGTCTTTGATTATCGTGATCCCAACCTTCTAAAGTCCATCAAAGAGGTCACGCCTGGCATCAAATTCTTTTACGACACTATCGGCACTCAAACTTCAATTGAGACTGGATCGCAGGCTCTCACTGAGCAAGGAGCGATTATGAGCATTACGCGGCCTGGAAGGCAGTTCACGGAAAATGTGTCGAAGAATATCAAAGTGACTGGTGAGATTGTGTGGACTGTTTTCAACAAAGAGTTTGCATTTGGAGATATGTCTTGGCCGGTACGTTGGGCACTTTGTAGATACGCGGGCATGAAGAGCAGAACTGACGGTAGTTTCTAGGCAAACCAGGGAGACCACGATTTAGCAGCAGAATTCTGCGACAGCCTGCCAAACTATATTCAGAGCGGGAGGATCAAACCCAATGTGCCGAAGGTTATTCCCGGAGGACTTGACGGTGTGAGCAAGGGCTTCCAGGAGCATCGCGACAAGAAGATCTCAGCCTACAAGATAGTGTATGAGGTTCAAGCAGTCATTTGACGGTATATAAGGTCCGGGAGGCGCCGGCAGTTGTTTGAGATGACGATAGGCGGGCTTTGGTGGTTATTGTAGGAAGGTTTGCTTAGCTCTACACAGCCTCCAACTCAGATTGAAGTTGTGTCTCCAGACGCGTCGCCCACTCAGGATGTCTTTGGTCTATGATGCGGGCCGTCTCACTATGCTGCATTCTCGATTATCCCAAAGAAATATCTTCCGAATTGTCTCGAAAGCTGTTGTTGTGTATTAAAAGTCCAAAGATGTTGGGATGTAGAGGCCGTCATTACAAGAGAAAGTGGTTCAAGAAGGACCGGCTCTATGTCGCGCTATATGCCAGAGGAGGCCAGCCTACCATGTCTGGAGGCGAAGATAAGTAAGGACATTTCATTTTTACCCTTGACTTATAGTCGTTCATGAGCTGACCTGTCGCAGGTATCACTGGGCATTCATCGTAGGCCCTAAAATCGAAAGCGGTTCAAGCCGAGGCAGCCGATACCACGCGAAAGAAAGCGTAGCACTTGTCAACGGCCGACAAGAAAGGCGATGGACCTTCGAAGACAGAGATATCCGAATGGCACCAACACTTGCGCTAATGGTGCGCGTGTTGGTGGGCAAAGTGCGACGAAGAGACAGACTTGTGTCTGTCCTCAATAACGTGCCGATGCGACCTGAGCGGCGAGATTGGACTTGCGTCTCTTGGGTCAAGGAAGGATTGGAAGCGCTGGCGGCGGATGGGAAGGTGTTGGGCACGGCTGTGACGGATTGGATGAAGATTCGGGATGCGGTGATGCAGTATGTGCAGCAGAAAGAGGCGGAGCATCGGTTTGATGGGCTTTCTGAGAGTGGGGAGTTTGAAAAGGATAAGGTGCCAACCTTCGACATGATGGAAGGGCAAGAGATAACGGCTTGATTGATGGTGGCTGAATCTTGCTAGCAGTTGTCGTGTCTTCGTGTAATACCAACGTTGAAGCGTCGTTTCCCATGTCTACTAGCAGGACTAGTAGTGTCTTTCAGGTATCGCCAAAGTATTGTCGTCGGATGTGCTCCATCTTCAGCGCATATGGCCATGGTTCCAGAAACTGGTCGACGGCAGGCTGCCAGAAGCGGTTGAGAGGACTCACGTTCCAAGCACTTGTATACTCCCAATAAGGAGGCATCCATCCAGCACACTCCCAGTCAATGATACCTGTGATCTCATCGCCCTTGACTACTATGTTGAAGCTGCTAAGATCGCAGTGAGAGAACACTGGCCCATCCCAGGGCTGGCCGTGAAAGTCAAGAAGCTGCTGTAGATCGGGAGACAAGTCTGATGTGCCCTCTTGCAACTCAACACCGTTGCGAAGCTCCTTGTGAAAATCATGAACTGATTTGAAGGGGCCCCAAGATGATTGCTTCGGTAGCCTCTGGTCAAAGATAGGCCCTCCCGTGACATTCGCCACGCCCATCCCTGGAGGTGGAACAAGAGAACGCAGCTGGGCAACGAAGCTCTTTAATGATTGTAGAATCCTGAATTTAGACTCTTCGCTGCGATCTAGCCATGAATTAGAGAGGCTTTCGCCTTCAAGACGCTCCATGAGAATGTAAACGCGATCTCTAAATTGAAAGGCAGAGTACACATTGGGTACAGGGATGTTGGTTTTCTCCGCAACAAAGCGCATGGCGTGGGCTTCTGCGAGGGAAGTAAAAGCAGTAGCCTTGATGCATCGGCGACCAGGAAGAAAGACGACAGCATCGTGTTGTTTTAGCCATCTTTGAAGGGGTGACCATGTGAGGATCGCGTGGGCGAGAATGACATAGAGTTGGACAAAGAAGCCGTCATTGATGGCCAGTCGATCGGCTGAGGTGTCCTCCATTGGGGCATGTTTGAAGCAAAGAAGAATCCGCCTGCATTGTAGGCTCAGTGCGCCGATGTGTCGCTGAGAGTCATTCTCGAGGGAGGGATAAATGAATAATGAAGTTGGGAGGTATTAGATGGTAGTAGTTTCTAACGTTGGCGTAGGCAATCGACTCAACGCCACCGTTAAAGGTCACGTGTCGATTTCAAGAGTCAAGAAAATACGGCAGAGATCAAGGGAAAAACTACAGCTTGAGGTAAATAATAATTTATAATGAATCAGAATATACATAAGAAGATGAATGCTTATTCTAGCGTTTGATTGATTTAAAAGAAGGGATGATTTTATTCTGTATAAAACTAGAGTTTCTGTTAGGTATAAAAAGAGTAAAATGTAGCGATATTTATTGTAAGCGACCCTAATACTTGCGGGTACTAACTTTACTTCTCTCTTCTAACCCACATCCGATAGCTTCCCATCTCATTGAGTGCTGGCATTGCAATCAATTGAAAGCCTCAAGGGACAATACATTCCCAGTGAATAAAACCGTCGGGTTGAATATCGCTTCTTTAATTACATGTCGAACAGGACCGCGACTCCCAAGAAAGTGCGGCTGGCGTGTCATCGCTGCCGAGTGAGGCGCATCAAGGTGAGCATCGATTCACTCCGACTCTGAGCCTCATGCTCTGTAATCATGATTATGGAACAGAGTAGGGACGATAAAAGTATGTATGAGTTGACGATTGATCTGACAGTGCGACGGACAAGTCCCGGCATGCACAAATTGCGCCAAGGCTGGCCAGGCCTGCCTTGATGTTGATGGGCAGAACTCGGATGTTGTCATCCCTCGAAAGTCAGTCATCTCGGGCTCTCCCTGGATGGTCTTATCGCTAACTCGGGCCATAGTTTCGCAGGCGCCGCTCGCGCAAGGATTCAATGGCTCGAGAGTATCATTCGAGACCGTCTTCCTGATGTAGATCTCCAGGCCGGACCGCAGGTCGAGCCCGGGCCAGCTCCGGATGCCGAAGGACTTGAGGTATCACCGCAAACGTCTTTGTCTACCTTGGAAGCATCGCAGGCTTCGAGGAAGCGTCTGGCTGAGGAGCCGGGCCACGCTGATGATGATACATCCTTCCCAGAACGCGCTCATACAGTCGCGATGAATCTTGGGATGCTCTCCCTCAATTCTGATTCTCCTCAGAAGCATTATCTCGGGTCTAGCTCTGGGCTTCTCTTCACGACCCTCATCGGCGCGTCGCCGCCTAGTGTTGAATCAACGCCGCAGGACAGTAACGCAAACACTGGAGGTGGACTTACGTGGCACGACGAGGCTCTTCATCGGGACTCTAATGGCAAGTACTACAGAGCGCTGATTGCTTTGCTCAAACAGGTAAAATTGACCCGAAGTTTTCCTCTACCGATTTGGTCAGCTGGTGTCTAACGCTGGCTTTATAGGAATTACCATCGAAGCACGATGCGCTGACTCTCACGCACACATACGTACGCTGGATGCATCCTGATACTCCCTTCCTGGAGCCGTCCTCGCTCTTTGAAGCGATCAATGCCTTTTACGCCTTCATACAGGATCCCAGCGAGTACAACGTTATGCCTCTTGGCTTCCCGAGCACTATGCCTTCTTTTAGATGGAATGGGCGCCAAGTAGATCCCGGTGCCGCAGAGGAAGAGGGCGTCACTATGTCCGTGATCGCCTTCATCCTATTCATGGTTCTCAATATTGGCGCTCTTGTACAAGTCCGCTCCCGAGTGTACGAGTTCCCACCACAGAAATACTACCGTGCGGCTCTGCAATTTTCGAGGGACGCATTCGCTCAGACCTCGCTTTCTTCAATCCAGGCATTGATGATGCTAGTCGTGCATAGTATGATGACACCATCAGAAGTTAATCTGTGGACGCTTGTGCACCTTGGGCTGGCCTATTGCGTTGAACTTGGTATTCATCGTGAACCGACACAGATCTTACCCCACGACTTTGCGATACAGCAGGTCAGGCGATACACCTTCTTTACAATATATTCCCTCGATAGGTGTGTATTTTCTTTTTATTTCCACCTATCAGTCTATTGTCTCGTCTACTACTCATCACTGACTCCGGTCTTCAGGTCAATATCCTCCATTCAAGGAAGGCCATTGGGTTTTAGAGACGAAACCTTTGATGTACAATTACCTCAACCTCCTCTACCCGATGAAAGAGACATAGGCGGCGCGGTTCCCGAGTCTTTTGCGGCGGCCGTCAATCACTACTCGAATTATCGATTTAGGCTCGATCGCATTGTCTCCGATATCAAGCTTCACCTATATCATCTCCCCACGGATTCTAGCTGGTTTCCCTGGCCGCAAGACCCGACCGAGCATCAGAAAAGAATTAAGCAGACCTTGGAAAGTTGGGGGTCGGATATTTCAAGAGACATCTTTGACTTTCCATGCCTAGACGATAGACAGCGTGAAGTCTGGAAGTTGAAGCAAAAGATTCTCTTCCACTCCACGATGGTGCTGCTTTTCCAGCCATCTCAGGTGGTAAGGAAGCCGTCTCCGGAAGCGCTCAAAGTCTGCTTTGATAGTGCATCGTGCATTCTCACAGGGTATCAACGTCTGCATGACATACAGAGCCTCCATATGGGATGGAGGTCGGTCCAGAACATTTTTGCTGCGGGTGCTACACTTATATACTCATTTTGGACCTCGCAGCTAGTGCAGAAGAATGCGTCCCTTGCTACTACTTCTAAGGATCTACGGACTTGCTCCAACCTTCTGACGATTGGCGGCGAATGGTGGCCCTCGGCCAAAAATGGTCAACGGAGCTTCGAGTCTGTCACGGATCTCACCATGCGGAAGCTATATCTGGGCGACGCCGGATCATCAAAAGCCCCTCGTCTATCGCTGCCTGCTTCACATCTGGAACACGAGCGCCGTACCGGGGTGGAATTGCATGAAAACCAGGAACATGCTGTTTCAACTAGACTTGATCAAGGCAACATTCAGCCTGCAGAAAGCCTTGATCAACTCCCGCCAGGCCAGTCTGAGGATTCATGGCAAGGGTTGGGCGGAGCGGTCCCAGACCAAGCCCTATGGCACGCAGCAGACCAGGGTCTAGCCTACGACCCCGAGATCGAGATGTTTTTAGCTGACTTTGACAACTCCGAATTCACCTGGAGTTTCCCGCTGAACAGCAGCTCGTACGCTGAGCAGTCCGGCATGCCTTCTCATCCGAGATTTTAATTCAAGCTAGCAGTTGGAGTCCTCCCGCAACCCCAAATTATTTGGCGCCGTGCCACCCCGCGTTGTTGCTCCGCAAGTGGATGCCGGAGCAGTCCGTCCTGCTCCGACCCACTTACGGAGCACTCCGTATAGCCTCGGTCATCACGAATGTCGTGAAAACGATTAGTAGAATTGTTGCCTCCATCGGTCCCTGCAATAAAGGACGTCGCTTGGGGAGGAAGAGGTTCACGCATATTGAGCTTCGTCACGAGAAGCTTTACTCATTGAGAGGCAACTATGGCGCTCACAATACGACACCCTGCCTTAAGACGGGTCACTTTTGCAAAGCATATCCAATTGCGCCAGAATCGCTCTCTCGCGACATCCTCAAACCCTGTCGCGCTGAGCCCACTCGAGCCTTACAATGCGCTCGACTACAATGCGCGTCTGCAGGCGCTGAAACGTGTTCAAGGCATTGCCGATCGACCCTTGACGCTGTCCGAGAAGGTGCTTTATAGCCATCTTGTTCATGATCGTGATACATGGGCACTTGACGACATCAAGCGTGGACAGACTATTCTGAAACTCCGGCCTGATCGCGTCGCCTGTCATGATGCGACAGCGACAATGGCACTCCTCCAATTCATCAGCGCTGGCCTACCTCGGGTCCAGGTCCCGACTTCTGTGCACAGCGACCATCTGATTGTGGCCGAATACGGCGCTGAGCAGGATCTTCTCCGGGCTTCGGGAGATCACCGTGAAGTCTACGCTTTCCTCAGCAGCGCTGCTAAGAAATACGGTATCGGATACTGGAAGGCCGGAGCGGGTATCATCCATACGACTATTTTCGAGAACTACGCTTTTCCGGGAGGCTTAATGATTGGCACAGACTCACACACGCCGAATGCTGGTGGAATGGGTATGATGGGTATCGGTGTTGGCGGATCTGATGCAGTTGATGCCATGGCTGGAATGCCCTGGGAGTTGGTTTGCCCCAAACTAGTGGGCGTTCGTTTGACCGGCGAGCTCTCCGGATGGAGCTCTTCAAAGGATATCATCTGCAAGTTGGCTGGTATCTTGTCCGTCTCTGGAGGCAAAGGCAAGGTCATAGAGTTCTTTGGACCGGGCGTCCAAACACTAGGAGCTACAGCTATGGCAACAGTCTGCAACATGTCTGCCGAGGTCGGATCCACATCTTGCATCTTCCCCTACACCGAGTCCATGGGTCGCTATCTCTCGGCCACGAAGCGCGCCGACATTGCTCAGTACGCCAACTCTTACATGAAGACACTATTAAATGCGGACGAAGGCAGCGACAAATACTATGATGATATTATTGAGATTGACCTCACCACTCTCGAACCCCACATCAACGGTCCTTTTACCCCGGATCTGTCTCACCCGCTCTCGCAATTCAAGGAACATGTACAGGAGAGCTCATGGCCTTCAAATATCAGCCATAGCATGGTAGGAAGCTGCACCAATAGCTCATACGAGGACCTCGAGAAGGTGTATAATCTAGTCCAGCAGGCCAAGGCTGCCGGCATGAATCACACCAAGACCCCATTCATGGTGAGCCCTGGAAGTGAGCAAATTCGCGCCACTGCCGAGGAGACGGGCATCCTGCAAGGTCTTCGTGATGCCGGAGCAGTTGTGCTTAGCAACTCTTGCGGCCCTTGCGTTGGTCAATGGGATCGTAAGGATGTTGATGTCCGTGGCGCTGAGAGGAACTCGGTTATCTCGAGCTTTAATCGCAACTTTACCGGTCGACACGATGGGAATCCCGCCACACATTCTTTTGTTACGTCGCCCGAGATCGCTACAGCCTTCGCTTACACGGGCGATTTAGCTTTCAATCCTACAACCGATGCCGTGCCTTTCATCACCGAGTCTGGCACTCAATCACACTTTCACTTTACTGCGCCCACGGCTAAAGAACTCCCCGAAACTTTCACAGACGGTGATCATTTATATCAAGCTCCTATTATCGAAAACACCAAACAGTACAAAGTTGATATCGACAAGAACAGCGACCGCCTCGAGCTCCTTACCCCCTTCAGACCCTGGCGAGATGGACAAGCCAACAACATGCCTATCCTGATCAAAGTCGCTGGGAAATGCACCACTGATCATATCTCGCCCGCCGGTCCTTGGTATAACTATCGCGGTCACCTTACGAATATTAGCCACAACATGCTCCTCGGCGCCACAAACAGTTTCCTGCCCGACAATACTTCGTTACAGATGATCGGCAAGACAATTGATCCCTTTGACAACAAGCTCAAGATGGTTCATGAAGCGGCGCGAAATATGGAGAAGCATGGCGTGAAATGGTGTATCATCGGCGATGACAACTACGGCGAGGGCAGCTCACGCGAGCACGCGGCCCTAGAGCCGCGCTTCCTCGGAGGCGTTGCTGTCATCGCCAGGGGGTTCGCACGTATTCATGAATCGAATTTGAAGAAACAGGGTATGCTGCCGCTAACGTTCGACAATCATGCCGATTACGATAAGATTCAGGAAGGCGATCTAATCAGTCTGGTGGATGTGGATACAGAACAGCTTGAGCCGGGGAAGCAGGTGACGATGGAGGTGACGCGCAAGGATGGAAGTAAGTGGATTAGCAAACTAAACCATTCGTATCATGCGCATCAGATTGAGTGGTTAAGAGCGGGAAGCGCACTTAATTACATCAAGGCGGCTATGGATGTCCAGAGTAGGTCCTAACGTGGATCACGCATATACTGCGGAGTTGGGTGCACTAGGATTTTCTATTTGTTTAGACCTTATCGATGGAATGTAGATTGGAGAGATATTCATTACAAAAAAATATTCTCGTGTGTAGTCTTGTGTTTACTCTTATATCTTATGATGTATATTCCCCCTATGTTTTTTTTTTCTTCTTTTCCTTTTACTGTTTTCATATATATGACATATATTTTGCTTTATTGAAGAGCAGCACTCATAGTGTCTCCAATCGAGTCTGCTTGACTGAGGGTCTTCGAAGAACATCAAGAACGTATTGGTAGATTGAAAAGCTGAGCGCGCCCGATACCTGTTGATCAGAAGGATTAGAACATAATTTCAGATGCCTCACTTATGGTCATCAGATAGCACTCACACTGAGGCGCACAAGTCGCGGGGTGGTCCCTCTCCATAGACTCTGAAAACCAGCATCCTTTATTGTAGAAACAAGAAAGTATAACGTGCCATGGCGCCCGCCGCTGCCGCCAAGTCCTTGCATCTTCGTTTTGATAGTGTCAAACGGCATTGTTGCGTACACTGTAATCACACCAGCTGCTGCACCCGACACAGGCGCTGCAAGGGCGCTTTGGTTAGCCTGCTTCAAAGGCCCTTCGATGGCGCTGAAGATGGTGTGATAAGATGTAAACCGGACGAGAGCATTGCTGCCCTGCTTGAGTGTCACCGGTACAACCCCTCGATAGAAGCCACGGATTCCATGAGTCGCTGCCGTTGATCGTATCACGTCCCATGTAGATGTGAACTTGCGCTGCCCAGCTCTGTCTTCTACTATTTTTGTTTTAATACTTTCGCCGGGAGTAACTACCGTTATACTCTCGGCAATGCCTGCCGCAATGCCAGAAACCATTGTCGACAGTGTTGTGGGTTTGCCAGACTGCGGGTCTATGGGCAATTTGCTTCTAATGAGGTCAAATGTCAAGAAGCGGACTCCGGACTTTGTGGCGTTGGAGATGCAGAAGGCGCCAGCGCCTGTGTAGAGGACGCCCACACCATGATCTCTGACGGTTTGGACGAGAAGACGGAATGGCGAGACAGAAGTTCCAGCCAGAAGTTGCTTTCGCGTTTTAATGTACTCGGTCGGATACTATGGTGTAAATTGTCTTAGGGAGTTGACGTTGTGAGACATCTTGTGCTGCGGGACGTACTGTTACTAGGGACTCAACTCCGCCTGCTGCTCCTCCGGCTAGGATTGACTGTAACGGAGATGGTGGTGCTTGCTTCTTATCTGCCATATTCGAGCCTCAATGAACAATGAGAATCATGAAAAAAAAAAAAAATCGTATTGATAGACTAAGACGGGTTTCTAGTAATGCTGGGGCATAATGTAACACTGCCTTTTAGATCTCAAGGGCCACGGCAAAATGACCGCCATGCGACTGGGAATATCACTCCTCGTCCCCAAACGTAACCCTGCCAAAGTTTCGCGTGCTCCTGCATTTCAATGGTTGATCCAATCTATTCGGACCACGATTTCTGTCCTTAGACTCTTGATTTTGACCTCGGAACTGACCTAGCGGAAACTTGACTCGCGGAGACGGGCAGCTCCGTGTTACTCCACCAACTCAAGGAATGCTCCAGCTGCAGACGATGGATGGCCGAACCAACACGGATACCAGATCCGGACTTCACTTGGCATTTCGGGAGACCAGTGCTATTGGTCATTACAATCGTGCAAAATAAAGGCAGACTTCACATTGTTGAGGGCATCTCCAGAATCTTTACGCTAATTATTCTACCTGCGTACTCGCAAATGATCTGACGATGTCTCCCGGAACGATTTCCGAGGTAAACAACAGTGACCTCTTCCCTAGAGGGGGATGGGACACGCACCACCATATCTTCGAACGTGAGAAAAGTCCCTTCAGCGAAAGTCCGCTTTGTCGCTCACGTTTTAGCAGCGCAGACGTTTCCTTATAGTCCCACACGGCACCTAACACCACCAGCAGCCACTATTGAAGCATTTGAGAGCTTTAGGAAACGGTTGGGTATCACCAATTCCGTGCTCACCCATGGACTGTCCTACGGGGATGACTGCTCATCTCTCAAAGTTTTTATTGCTCGATTGGGCAATTCCAAGACATCGGGTATTGGGGTAATTGACCCTTGGAAGACAACTGATGCTGAGATGCGCGACATGGAGGCTGCTGGTGTATGTGGTCTTCGCGTGAACTTGTACCCTCTTGGTGCTATGGAAGATGTCAATCTTCAAAAGCAAACCTTGCGCGCCTATATGAAAAGAGTTCTTGCTCTGTCAGTCCCTTGGACTTTAACTATGACAACAATTCGTACAGAGTTTTGGGATATTCTGGAGCCTTTCGTGCGTGAGGAGGTTGCGCCGAAAAATATCAAGCTGATCACCGACCACTTTGCACTACTCAAGGGACCGAGCATGCTCAGTGCTGAGTATCGCGATAAGCCTACCGAACAGCCTGGTTTCCAGTCAATAATGCGACTGGTTTCTGACGGCCATCTTTTTGTCAAGTTGAGTGCGCCGTATCGAGTGAGTGAACAGGGTCCGCACTACGAGGACCTGAAATATTTAGTGAGAGCCTATGTGGACGCGAACATACATCAAATTATCTGGGGAAGCGACTGGCCACATACACCGCGGATGAAGGTGCGGAGCCATGAAGAAGCTATGAAGGAAACTCCGTTCTTGGATGTCGACGATGAGGCTTGGTTACGCAGCCTTAGGCAGTGGCTGTCGGACGAGGAATGGGATCTCATATTTGTGCAGAACCCGAAGAGACTATTTGGCATCTAGAATGTACTAAGTAACTATGAAAACTATATTCCTCAAATGGTCGGTCATATTTACTATCTAACTGTTAGAATTCTCTGTTTTGGTAGTGTCTAATCATATAGGCACGTAAGACTTTGATTTTGCTTCAGTATTATAAGCCCTGTGTCTTGTCATGGAGAATGTTTTCGGAAATTACAGTCTATTTATCCTTTCTGATCCTTTTAATTAAATCACCCATACCCGCTCCCTTTCGAAGTTCAATGAACATCTTCTCATCCACTTCAGCTCGGGCTTCACACAGCTCAACCACCTTCTCAATTAAGGCCGGAGGCACCGAAACCACGCCGTCATCATCAGCCACGAGGATATCTCCGGGGTTGATCCAAAGATCTTTCTTAAATTGAAGAGGGAGGCCAATCGCCGATGCCCTTGTGAATGTGTTCGAGCCAAGGATAGAATTGCCCTTCGCAAAGACCTGGGAGGATATTAATATTAAGGAACGTAGACAATGCCCAATTTCTTACCGGAAAATTCATATCCTTGTGCTCATTGACATCTCTCATGCGGCCATCAATTACGACGCCTTTGGCGCCCAGGTACTTTGCTCTCGTAGACATCAAGCCACCCCAGCAGGCGGACGGTAGACCCTTTGGCTGTTGGATATACATGATCCCCCCTCCCTCATTGTAATCAACGAAGTGTTTGTCAGGCTTAGGTGAGAATTTATCACTAGATTCGACCATCTTTACTGTAACAGCCGGACCCATAATGCGGCCATTGGCGTTGGGGGAGAACATGCGGATGCCATCAAGGAAGCCACCATATGGGACCTTCAATTTAACCAAGGCATCACCAATCTATGCTCATTAGCATTAGCACATGTAGAAAGACTTTGATTAAACACTTACATCGCAGCTGGTAAACTTGCTAAGCAGGTGTAAACCCTTGGAAGATGCCATAATGGGTTCTTTGGCTGACAGCAGCGATGGTGCGTAGCACTGCAACTCTCTCTTGAGAGTCGGAATATGCCCCAAATCCAGATCTGGGTGATCACTGAGCTAATCGTCAATTAATCTGGAGAGATATCCTGGAGTAACAGGCGTTGTTTGCACTACTCAGGACATCGAATGTCCATGGATGTCTCCGTACGTTCCGGAGCACTCCGTGTGAGTCCCATCTAATCATTTTGACCACTTTACGCCACTGAGAATATCGGAATGCATACGCGAACAAAGCTGGCCGTCTTATCCGGCGACCCTAGTCATGATGACATCTCCGCAGCTCCAGACCAGGTTGGAACAAATCAAGGAGCGCATATTTCTAATTCCCCGATCTGAGTCCTAAATTCCTGATAACATACATAGCATGTTTACCCTATTACCAAGCGCTAGCAAATCTGTGCACGGGATCGAACTCTAGTGTCGAGTTGTAGGCCCCGGAGTAGTCCATGCTGGAAACAAGGTGGTGTTCCTATTGGCTGCTAACCAAACCTTGGACTGTTCCGGCTAAAGGAGTACTCCAACAAACCTTACTGAATCGACAATTACTGAGGCGCCCAGTTTTCTATCCTATTGCTCTTGAAATTTTACCAACCTGGCTGATGTTGAAGTATTCTTCTGGGGAATATGTGGGGTATGGGGTCGCTCCTCGTGGAGTCGTATTTCTCAACCGTCAACCGGCCGTTGAACTAAGGTTTTCCTGTGAACGAGGTCCCTTGACAGGAGATCTATAAGACTGAGAGCTTGCTTCTTATTCATTGAAGGTTTTTATCAACCCTTCTTTCATTTGAGTCTCAGTCATCTGACAGTCAAGCAAGTTCAAGTTCCATCAAGTCGCTCCTCATAGACAGCACTCTTGCTTGAATCTCGCCCATGACCCTTACGATGGCGGAGACTGATCTCAAGCAGGGCGCGCGTGCGTCCGCGGAACACTTTGATGATAATTTGCCTCAAAAGTTCGAGGTCGCTCTGGGTGAGAATAGCAACAACGGTCTGGGAATGCTCGACGCAGAGTACGAGGCTGCGGAAAAGCGTCTGGTTCGCAAACTAGACTGCACCCTCCTGCCCATGCTTTGGGTCCTCTATTTATTCAATTATCTTGACCGGAATAACATTGCGTGAGTTTTGAGTTTTTCCTAATTCACTTGGTCAATTTGTTCATTGATCTTAACATTCTACGAATAGACAAGCGCGGCTGAGCTCTTTTGAAGACGATCTCAGTCTTTCAGGCAACCAATTCAACGTGGCCGTCTCCATCCTCAATGTTGGATACATGCTTATGCAGCTCCCCAGGTATTTTTCAAAGCTTTCTCATGGAGCTCGTATTAAGGCACTTGAGTTCTGACCTGATACAACAGTAACATGCTTCTCACACGCACCCGGCCATCGTTATACATCCCTTTTTGTACGGCACTGTGGTCTATTATATCTGCTGCCACTGCAGGCGCAGGAACCTACTCTCATCTTATCGTTATTCGCTTCTTCCTCGGTATTGCAGAAGCACCTTTCTTCCCTGGCGCCATGTACTTGCTTAGCTGCTGGTATCCTCGCAAAGAGCTTGCTCTTCGTACCGCTATTCTCTACTCCGGCGTGCTGCTTGCAACGGCCTTCTCTGGGTTGATTGCGGCGGGCGTATTCGCTGGACTTGAGAATGTCAGGGGCATGGCTGGCTGGCAGTGGCTCTTCATTATTGAAGGTGCTGGTAGCTTTGCTTGCGCTATCCTCGCTGTGTTTATTCTACCTGACTTTCCGGGTATGAAGTCTGGAGCTGTTAGATGGCTTCTCAGCGACAAGGAGCAAGCGATTGCTGTCCACCGCATCGAAAGGGATCGCGTCTCGCTCCCGGAGGCCGACAACAGTGTCTGGACAGGTCTAAAACTGGCTGCTAAGGATGTTCGCACTTGGGTCTTTGTATGTTCTTGCTATTGCCCTTACTTTCTCCGTCTCCAACAGTATCAATGCTAACCGGATTTCTAGGTGATTATGCTCACCGCCAATCACAGTGCCTACGGCTTCAATAACTTCTTCCCTACCATTGTTAAAGGCTTCAATCTAGGCGACCGCACCCTTACTCTTGTGCTCACCGCCCCTCCTTACCTCGTTGGCACCATATGCGCCTTTGCTACTGCCTGGTCGTCGGACCGCCGTCAAGATCGCGGCTACCACATCGCCGTGCCACAGTCTATCGCCTGCGTTGGCTTTATAATCTCTGTTGCCACCCTAAATAATGCTGCTCGTTATGCCGCTGCCTTTCTATACATATGTGGCTGCTTCTCTTCGAATGCTATGGTGTTCAGCTGGGCGAGCTCAACGCTAAACCAAACACCGGAAAAAAGGGCAATTGCGACAGCGGTTATCAATTTGCTGAGTCAGTTTGGAAATATCTGGAGTCCATACTTCTTTCCTTCAAGCGATGGGCCGAGGTATGTGATGGCTAATATTCTAATGATGAGCTTCTCAGCACTGTCTGTGGTTACTTGTGTGGTTATGAAGTGGATGCTCACAAAGGCGAATCGAATCCTACGTGAGTCAGGGGAGAACGTCAATTTGTTCACGTTATAGGCAAATCTTTATGGACTATATTAATCATACCTAACAACTATAGCGCAAGGTTACGAGACTCATAAGAATTACTGTTTATAGCTCTTGTACCATAGCTTTAGAAATCAGAAGATGTTTCATTACGGAAGAACAGCTTGCAAGTTAAAGGTGTAATGATCAAGTACATGCAAGTATAAGTGGAAAGTGGACGTCCCCCGTCAGTGAAGCAGAGTGGGCAGAGTAAGATGTCAGCTTAGGGTTATAACACGACCCTACTGTTAAGAAGCTCCACGTATAGATAACAGTTGTGACGGCCAAGAGTTAGGCAGGGCCGACGCTTGGCAAAGACTAAAGCCGAGGTCTGACTCACCGCCATATGCAGTACATGCCGTCCTCAATGCCAATGGACTATAACATGCACTTTAACTCCGCGACGTCGTCTTCTCAGCCTCGCTTTACGTGTACAGCACAACTTGCTACAATATAATGGCCATAAGAAATTTAAACAGCCAACAAGTTAAAAGCAGTTGATAGGGTGTACTCCAGGCGATCCCTCAAAGCTTTAGTTGAATCTAGGAAGTCAGTTTCATTGTCTTTCTACCGTAGGAGGTGAGTGCCGCGAAAGGTCCGGCCAAGGACCCGGCCAAGCCGGCCAAAAGCCGGGCCAAGAGACAAAAGGCCCACAGACCCGGCGAAAAGTCCGGTCAAGGACCGAGGCCAATTAGACGATTGGACCAGGCTTAATCGCCATTCCATGGTCCTTTTTGTCACGAGTACGTACATTTTTGACTAACGGGCGTCTAGGTATAATTCATCTTATCATCAATATTCACGATTCGCACGGAACTACTGTATCTAAGCTTCGTAGACGTGTACCTTCGCTCAAAACCGTGCTTCCTTTGCTGTCGATTCCTGTACGAGAAGAGTATTTAACGGGGCGTTCCAAAAGTATCCTTATCACTTATGCACGATGCTGTGTACGTAGCCGGCTTGCTGATCGGAGTGAAAGATGGAGTAGATATCAGGTGCCCTTGTACATCGACTAATACATTTCCGGCTCAGGCATGACGACTCCCCTGCCGGCTGAGGCAAGTGGTGCCGAGTGTCATAGTAATGCGGAGGTTAGTGTCACGCTTTTAATACCTACTAGGACGTTGGCAATCAAAGCATACAACGAATGGTATACGTCGTTGCCGACCAGATTTGTGTTTATTCAACCACAAGGCTACTTCATTTCTGCTTTATTGCCACCCTTTTGACCACTCTGCAAATTACATCACCAATCTATAGATCTATCACCATGACCCGGCTTGGAAAGAAAATCAGCATCAATGTTGACCTCGGTGAAGGCTATGGCAACTTCCGAGCCGGCCCAGATGCAGAACTCATTCCTTTAATTGACGTTGCAAACGTCGCTTGCGGCGGTCATGCAGGGGATCCGATTATCATGGCAGAAACAGTCCGAGCTTGCAAGGAAAACAATGTCAAGATTGGCGCGCATCCTGGATATCCGGACATTCAGGGTTTTGGTCGGCGGCAAATTGCAATGCAGCCTGAGGAACTAACAGCTATAGTGCGTTACCAAATCGGTGCGCTCAAGGCTTTTCTCGATCACGAGGGTGTACCCTTGAACCACGTTAAACCACATGGTGCCTTATATGGTACAATGTTCAACGACATAGAGGCATGCAGGGCCGTATATAAGGCTGTGCCTTCTGGTGTACCCGTGTTTGGTATGGCCGGAACGTTCCATGAACAGGTTGCAAAGGAGTTGGGACTGCCATTCGTGGCCGAGATCTACGGAGATGTTAAGTATAATCGAGAAGGGAAGCTCATTATTGATCGAAAGAAAAAGTGAGTAAAGCGTCATTGAGAATGAACTTCTGGAGCGCAAAATAGTTGATAAATCTTCGTTTAGAACCTGGCCACTAGACGAGCTCAAGGCACACATATCCGCCCAACTGGAGGAGTCCGCCGTCATCGCAGTGACTGGAGAGAAAGTTGAGCATCCGATTGGCAACCATGGTAAGTTCACATCAGTACTATTCATTGTTAGAAGTCGGATGCTAAAATCTCAGACGTATCTTTGTGCTGCCATAGCGACAGTCCTGGTGCAGTTGAGATCGTCAAAACGGCTCGCGGTCTAGTGGATGACTTTAACGGCCGAGCGTAGAAAAGAACTATATCAAGCACGACAGTCATTCTATTTTCGCAAGAAATGAGAGGGATCCGTTAGAATCGATAAGAATCATCTATGTGTGTAACGTAATATATTGTGCTATTTGAAACTATGAGCTAGGGAGCACTCCTTGAATATCTTCCACTGCAGCAGCTACCGCCATCAACTTCTCTTCGCCGCCGGGCAATCCGAGTATCTCTAACCCCACAGGTAGTCGTGGTCCATTTGAACCTTGCTCATGGTCGTTTATTAAAGCAATCGGAACAGATATAGCCGGGAATAGTAATTGACTTGCAATAACAGTGTTGGTTGGGTATGTTAAGCATGTCCACCTGAGGCAATTGAAGTTAGCACGCGTACGATCTTCTGGCTACCCTCCTGAGGCAGGCGATGGGAGTTAAGTATTACCTTCCATCCAGCACATCCTGTTGCTTTGGCGCAGGTAACTGTGAAGTTGGGTAGACAATGGCGTCTAATCGATGGTCTGCGAAGATAGAAGCAACTGTACGGCGGAATTCGAGCTGTTCCAGGAAGGTTTTGCCCAGAGCTGGATCCGACTCGGGCACAGAGGGACCTTTGATAAAGGCGTCAATAAGATCCAGGTTTTTATCGCAACCACCGTTGGCATGGAGCTCTTCAAGACGGATGTGCGAGAGACTAGGCCTTGATGCTAGGAATTTGTTGATATCTGATTTAGCTCGTGGCACGTACATGGACGTGCTGCCTCGGAAACGGTCTAAGTCAGTTATCGATACTTCAACCAGCTCGGCACCGTTTTCCGTGAAATTGCTAAGGGCTGTTTGTAAAGCATCATTCACACATGGATCGGTGCCAAACACATCTCGAAGAACCCCAATGCGTCTGTTCCCCATGGATGGGCTTAGAATAGCATCTTGAAATGGTGTTGATGATGCGGATAACGGGTGAATTATGTTAAAAGCCGTTTCAGGGTCATTTTCGTCGTATCCAACAATGACGTCTAGGATTCTGGCGGAATCTTCAACAGTTAGAGTCATTGGCCCTGCTGTATCTTGGGGTTCAACAAGCGCCGACATGCCATGCCTGCTGATTCTTCCTGGAGTAACTCGCACCCCAACAAGACCACAAAAGCTGGATGGGAGTCTGATGCTACCTCCGGTATCTCCTCCAATGGCGGCGGCAGCAAGACCTGCACGTACCGCCGCAGCGCTTCCACTCGACGAGCCGCCAACGTCACGGCTGAGATCGTAAGGGTTACAAGTCATGCCGCTAGCCGAGGAGGTAGAGAACCAAGAAGTCGCCCAATCGGGCATCGTAGTCTTTCCGAGGATTATTGCACCCGCTTCTTTGAGTTTTCGAATGATAGTAGCGTCTGTGGTAGGAATGTATTCTGAGCATGCTTGGCTGCCGAATGTCGTTTGGAGGTTTGCGGTCTCGACTTGGTCTTTGATGGCAAGCGGAACGCCAAATAAGGGACCTCGTTGCGAAGCTGGTAAAGCCTGGGAACACCAATCAGCATGTACTTTTAGTCTTGCTACCTTTGCTACACAGCGGCTGAGTTGGCGCAAATCCGTGTAGCAAAATTGGGCATGTTGACGAACGTCCAAGGCCTCAGCTTGAGCCAAAGCATCTTTGTTAACCGTGACATAGGAATTGATCTGCGATTCTATCTTATCTATGGCTGAAACATAGTGTTGGGTAGTACTCCTCGCTGAGACCTTGCCATTTGTAGAGGCATGGACTAAGGCTTTGACGGACAAGTATTCTGGTTGAACGCAATGCATTTTTAAACAGCTATTCGGTCGGGAACCTGGCTGATTTCTCACAATTAGACTGGAGAATCTGCAGTAATATGGTATGATTCTTATGCTACGAAATGCGTGGTTTCTTGACAGCGCAGAAAAGCCGTCTGGGCTCTGACTGGCCTAAACTTCTGAGCTAGTATCATCTCCTTCCCCTCCTCAGGTTTGTAGGATTGGGCTCGGCATGATCTTCCTGATTTATGTCTACAGTTAGTACGCTCTGGTGGATCTGACGTGCCGGCTTAGATCTGCGGGGGGCGGTGGGGGACCGGCAAAGAGTTGTATGGCAGTCCGGAAGCGATACGTTTTCCACCGGCACCAGGAATTGTCCCCACGGGGTTTAATGCGATGGGCCCGCCTGTTAATTTGAAATTGTTAATAGAAGAGTGGCAAAGGCGAGTGTCAAAAGGTGGGCTCCATCATCTGCGCCTATCCTTCGCTGCAACGAGCAACTCTGACAAAACTGAAAAAGATTGAGGCTTGGACACTATTCCAAGTTAGCCCTTGAAATGATAAAGGGAAAAAAATGCTTCAGATTGGAAGAGAGGAATCATCAGTACTTATTTCCTGGTTGTGGCGAATTCCTCCTCACTTCTCAAAGTTGTACCCTAGCACGACTGCTGTTTTTCGCCAAAATGACTTTTCTCCGTGTCTTACTGCACATGTATACTGAGAAGTCTTGGTCGTTCTTGAGCAATTATATATTTTCAGAAATATTAATACATGCCACTGATCTTCAAATACATGATTACACTTTCAAACTCATTAGATCTGGCCAACTGTAGGTAAAGTCATCCAGCCGAGCGCGCTCTTGCCAGATCGATTTGGCCGTAGCGCTTGGTGTAGACGTCTCAACAAATATTCCGCAATCATCGATCGTCTGAAGACAGCGCATCGAGCGATCCTGAAGTGCTGGCGTTACAGCCTCGCAAGCAGCAATGAAGAGGACCCATCCGATTGTGAGAGCGAAGTCCTGGTCGTATTGATTCACTTCTAAGTAGGGTTGTATGAGGTCGAGTGTCTTCAAAACCGTGTCTTGCATCATGTTCGCATTGATGTTGTACACTCTTCGATAGAAGTAGATGATTAAAGCTTGATGTATAGCGTGAATCAGAGGCTTGGAGTCTTGCTTCTCGAATGGCGTCGTTTCATCCGTGATCAAGGACTGTGGTCTTTCTGGTCCTGCTGGTATCTTGGACCACGACCAGATCTGCTGTTCCAGGGTCTTGATATGTGTTTGAAGTGCAACGGCCAATTCTGGCTTGCCAATTGCTTGCATCTCCAATTTTGGTTTTTCGTTCACCAGGCCGATCGTCTGGGAATGCAGGGTCATGAGAGATTCTGGAATCCCGTACATGTCTGGATACATGGTGAGACACCAGCTCCCCGACACTTCTAGATGTATGTCATTATAACCGACTTCGTCTGATTTCTCGGTCTTGTAATCCAGCTTGCATAAGCTTGCTTCGCTGGTTTTGAAGTTGTTCCCTACTATTTCATCTGGCACGGTGTTGCACAAGGAGATCAGGCCTGGCGAGTCTCGCTCTTGGAGCGTCCGAACGGGCAACACTCTAGTGCTTTCCATGATCACTCTGAGATGTGTGTACATGTGATGCATCAGGCGGACACTGTTTGACTTTCCTGACGCAGGAATGCCACGGCATCGGATCAGTCGCTCCGCATCAGAGAGAAGCTTTCTCACAAGTTTCGGTCCTTCGAAGTACAACTTAACACCCAGGTTAGTCAAATCTGCAGAAAAACAAACAAGGGAACTGGTAAGCTCTTACTAGAACGAACCCCATCCCAAGAATAGCCATCAACAGTTCCGTATACTTAGCTTGGTTATGACCATACAGTTCTGCTGAAAGAGCTTCTTTGAGATGTTTCTGCGCCTCATGTCGGTGTTTGAGAGCAATATTGTACCAAGAGG
This sequence comes from Waltergamsia citrina, assembly GCA_022814615.1. Lineage (NCBI taxonomy): Eukaryota > Fungi > Ascomycota > Sordariomycetes > Hypocreales > Bionectriaceae > Waltergamsia > Waltergamsia citrina. The sequence goes on along the minus strand of JAKLNE010000011.1, from coordinate 546,556 downwards.
TGTCTGCAAGCCGTTGTCCAGCCGTGGATTTGTGGAGGTGGTAAGCACTCTTCGCCAACAACGTATACAATATTGTCAAGCGTGTGTGAGAGCTATGATTCCAGATGGATATCTCGGCGTATGTTTCCAAGCCGCACGGGAGGAGCAGTTCTTTCCATGGAGACATTCGTGAAGGAATTAAAGAGCCATTGCATCCACCTAAAACCACTTCCTTCAAGTACCTTAGAAGCTTATCTCCGTGCATGGGCAAGATGCCTCCAGCTTTCGGATCAGAGCTTGCTGTAATCATTCCCGGAATGGTGCCGATGGCTTGCTCTGGGTTCGCAACAGTTCGCGTATTATTGTCTGAATCCTCATCGTGCATATATGTATTGGTAGTACTCGTGTCCAACTCGTAGATCGTATCATTCAATGCAAAATTTGAGGAGGCGTCTTTATAGAGTTGGTTTGTTTCGATGGGATCAGCATTATTTAGCTGTAATGCGTCTAACCCGGGGTCGAAGAATCGAAGTTCGTCTCGCATCCAGTTGTGAATTTCCCCATCTAGACCTACGGAATGGAAGTCGCCTGCTATGTCATTCAGCATCTGTGTAGGTGAGCATCCAAGGGTGGAAGGAAAAGAAGGTATAGTGTCAGACATGGAATGCCATGGCTCCAGGGCGTCGTTTGAGGTACAGTTGTCATGGAAAAGTGATAGTGTATTGCCCGTGTCCAAGCTTTCACTTGTTCCGGGCAAAAGACTTGGCTCAGAAGAAGAGTTGGTCGAGTTATCTGGGTCAGTGAAAGCTCTGAAAACACCAAAAGGTCCAAAGGTATGGAGCTCAAGATCATGTTCAGAGATCGACTTCAAATCCAGGTCAGCCACGGCATTGTCGGCGGTATCATCTCCCAAACTCTGCACGAGGTCTATAGTGTGTTCCTCTCGGACATCTTCTTTGTAAAGCGGGAAACGATAGGAGCTGTTTCTTGCTCTATGGTCTGCTGTGGGAGTATCGAGCTTCCAGTCCGTGTTGATCCAGAGCAAACTCGGAGCACTGCCTTGACACTCAATCTTGAGACGACAGCATAGACTGCATTTTGGCTTTGCTTCGTCACATTTCAAGTGACGGTCTCTGCATGCAACACAACCTGTGAATGTTCGTGACCGAGAGGGCTTGTTGCTGCATCCTGAAGTCGCTTGCTTTGATTGCCTTCGGCTCCGCTTGCCGCGAATCGCGATATTTTCACGCATGATCTCCAATGTCGCCGTGGACAGTCAGGGCCAGCGGAGATGAGCTCAAGTAAATTCGTGGGGATTCAAGGTCGAATATCAGTAAAGGGGGAGAATAAAGGCAAGTGTTCGCGGACTGGACGGAGCAGTATTAATTATTTTGTGCAATCAGTTCGGAAACATGGGGAACCATGGCCACTGCTCCAATTCCCCCGCGAGTAAGCGTGGAACTGATACAGAGCAATCTATCGACTGGGCTTGGAGAGCGGGTCTCGACTCATTCAAGCGAGCTCTGTGGTGGCACTTGGCGAGTCATTGAATTGCCCCCCTCACGCTGAGCAGTTCAAAGCAAGGGCCAGAATGGGTACAGCCAAAAAGTGAAGAATGGGAAGGTTTCCGCGACCTGCGCTAGCGCAACGAGAGGTATCTCAAGCCCCACCAGCTTCAAGTATTATTACATCAATCGCAGGGGGGGTTGGCTTACTTGGAAATCCTAGCCATGAAGTTCGTTAAGAGGTTATTATCGCTTTTCAACGCTTTCAAGAATCTACAGATAGGAAATAAGAGATAGATTTTACTCATCAAAGACCATTATAAGTTTCATAGAAAGATTGACAAAATGCCTTCTCGTTAAGTGGTTGAATTACATTTTGCACAAGGCCTGCTGACCATTCAGGGTGCATACACTCTGCTAGTCCATTTTAGTGGAACGGTTCAGGTCCAAGTCACAAGCGGAAAGTTACCCCGGTCTTTTGGAGACCATCACTGTGCTGCAACGACGGCTTGTAGAGCCTCCAACAGACCAAGAGCACGAGTGTAAACCAATCTTTCAGGAGAGCATTCAATATAAGGTAGATAACTAACTACCGCCATTGTGATGACAATATCTTTTTGTCGTGTTCTTTCCCCTTAACAAGTTCCAACAAATTCTCGCATCTGGCAATGAAGTCGCCTCACTCCATTTCCATTATTGGATGTCACGCGGAGGGTGAGGTCGGAGATGTCATCATCAGCGGTGTGCCCGACATACCCGCCGATTCCATGCACGAAAAGTTGCTGAAGTTTATGGATCAGCGAGATGATCTCCGTCGGCTATTGCTTCACGAACCTAGGGGCCGGCTGGAAATGAGTACAATGATCGTGGTGCCGCCCTGTGACCCTAAAGCCGACGCCGGTTTCCTAGTGATGGCTCCCGGTGACTGGGTGCCAATGTCAGGCTCAAACATGATTTGTACTACTACAGTTTTATTGGAGAAAGGATTATTGGCTATGACAGAGCCCGTTACTGAGGTTACCTTGGACACAGCGGCTGGTCTCGTTGCGGCGACGGCAGAGTGTTCAAATGGGTCGTGCAAGTCTGTTTCCTTCAACAACGTTCCAGCCTTTGTTTGGGCACTTGGGAAAGAGATCAATGTTCCTAATGTCGGTAAAGTTCTTGTTGATATTGCCTACGGTGGCCAGTGGTATGTTGTGGTCTGGGCCCAGGACTTAGGGGTGGACGTTACTTTGGGTAACGATCATGGAAACAACCTCGTCGAGCTTGGCAAATCGATCAAATCTGCTGTCCTAGCTTGTTGTATGCCAACACATCCCGACAATCCTGCGATTAGAGGAATCAACAATGTAATCATTAGCGAGCCTTTATCACCAAATCAAGGCGACCTCTCCCTCTCCGTCAAGCATGCAGTCATTATTACCCCCGGCAGATTGGATCGAAGTCCCTGTGGAACAGGAAGTTCAGCTAGACTGGCAATCTTGCACGCTAGGAATCAAATCGAAGTTGGTCAAAAGGTCCAATTCAGAAGCATAATCGATACAATGTTTGTGGGATACGTCAAGAAAACCTCGAGCGTTGGCTCGGGTGATGCGGTTAGGGATGCAATAATTCCCAACATCAAAGGAAGGGCGTGGATTACTGGGGAGAAGCACGTTTATGTTGATCCAGATGACCCATTTCCACGAGGGTTTCAAATATAAAATTAATCATTTCGTTAGAGTGAGGATTCAACTGTCCTTATGAATTATGTTCGCATCAGACTATCAGGATAGACATTCGCTCAATCTACGTTGATGTAGACCCCTCCTTCCTCCTCCCTTTAGTATCAGTTCAAATAATAGACATATACGAACGGGACGAATTGCTCTTGCCTTCGTCCAGAATATGAACTGTTCAATCTTAGTTGCATCTCGTTAAGTGAGCAATCCTGCATGTAGGCATAGATTGCGAAAAGCAGGCCCTGACGTCCCTCGATAAACCTTCTAACACATACCAATTCTGCTTCTTGCGTACACCTTAAAACTAATATCCCCCTCAACAACAAGGGAAATATCACGATACCCAGAGCCACGCCCATTCCTCATTCGATCATACTACTGCAGTCGAGTTCGAGGACTCTGTCCTGGTGTGATTGGGACTCTGCGGGAACGAAGGGCTCTCCTTCCCCTGTGCCGACGCTTTATTGGCCACCTCGATATCAGCGGCGTCCTGGCCGGGATTCGCAGTATGATACTCTAGGAGCTTGAGGGAGGCGTAGCAGCCATATGCTAGCAGTGTTCCCATAAAGGGCCCCAGCCAGAAAATCCAGTGGTATCCAGGAAAGCTTGTGACAACGGCCGGGCCAAACGAACGGGCTGGGTTGATAGAGGTTCCATCGTAGTTGGTTCCACAAATGTGTGCGATGAATACTGAGATACCGATGCCAATGGGGGCTAGGTAAGTGGACCGATGCTTCTCGACAGCGAGGAAGTAGACAGTTAGCACAAGTTGTGCTGTGAGGAACATCTCGAGGAAAAGGCCCCGGACAACGCTCATATTATCAGCTAGCTTGTTGCCAATGGTGAGTGGACCGGGAATAAGGCCGTCGGTGACTGCGGCCGCGGCGATAGCAGCTACAACTTGAGTTGGAAAGATGAAGAGACCACGTAGCGGCTTCACAGCTCCGACGAGAACCAATCCAAGGGTTACCTAAACGTCATTATCATTAGCATTGGTTGGAGATTGATGCGGGAAGCAACAACTTACAGCCGGATTGAACATGCCCCCTGTAACTCGATAGAAGATCCACACATTGACCGCGAGCGCCGTACCGAAAGACGCAGCAACATACAACAGACTAAATGGAAGTAATGGAGCGTCCACGTTGTTTGGGTCGTTCGTGTTCAAAGCCGTTTGGGCGCCAATATAGGAGAGTAGCAGGAACATAAAGGTCCCGCAGAATTCACCAAAAACGACAACGACAATGTTTCTCGCCTCCTCAGGGAGCATATGCGCCCTTCCGCCGGGTACATCTCCATTGCTTCGGTGAGATCGAAACCGGGGAAGTAAGCCCAGTGGTGCCATCTTAAGGGAGTGCTCAAGCTGATCTTTCGGGATGTATGGGTACTTTCAAGTGTCATGTATGCGCTTGGCAGGCGTCCGCTTGTCACAAAGCATTTGATTATCGGAGTTACATGGGGGAGGTTCTGACAGATAAATGCTCGATTCCAAAGTTCCAAACTATAGGTTGAACAAAGATGCTCGAAGCTAGAACCAGTAGAGGCGGGTGGAAACGCATCATAGATAATTGGAATTTCATAAGAAGTCGGCGATATGGGTAGAGGCGTCTGCATTTGGAAAACTGACTGGATGCGCTACAACTCTAATTCAACTTATGAATGTTGTTGGATGCTTCGTTTTGCCAATTCTAGTAAAGATCCCATGCCACCATGAATTGGCTTCGGGATTCACATGCCTCGGTGTCACACCTTTAATTCGATTCTACAGTAAAGCTTAGGTAGAGCTCCGTTGTCTGGTGTGCTGTTTACATTCCTTAGCCCCCGCAACTTACTTCTCATCATGCCACCACTTAAACCTACTTCGAAGCGGCCTAGATAGAAACACTCTACAGTTATTTCCGACCATCAATTAGGCCGATTGGATTCTTCCGTAGTAACTTTACCCAATTTCTTGGAATGGAGCTGCTTGGGTGTTCAGGACCGTCAAATGAACCTCGCCGTAGTGAATTCATTCCCCCCTTCCCCGTCACAGCTGCCACTCTGTAAATATAGCTTCAAATGCCGCAATAAAGTTTGCTTAGGGTATAAAAATCCCAATATTCAGCAAAGCCACTAGTCAGTCTTCTTGGACCTCAAAGAGGGATCACTGAGTTAGACTCCCCGAATTCTCATTGCTTCGCAGAGCCGCTGCGGACATTATGGTAGTACTTTGAAGAGGATCCAGTGACAATCCAAATATGCGAACTCAGAAAATCAACATTATTTAAATTAGGTTTGTAAAAGCTCCTCCTTTACTTGCAAGCCCGTTGAAAGCTACACATCGATAGGACGGGAGGCCTTTGTGCATTTCAGAGTATTAATACTGGCATTGAATTCTCACCCGATTTTGACACGAGCGGTACAAACATGAAAACGGGGGTCAGCGATTCTAGGACCTACGCATTCCAGAGTGAAGAGTCCTTATCGCATCTAAACATTTCAGCTAGATAGAAATTATCTGCTCCAATGGAAGCTTTATTTAAGCTGCTATATTCTGATGATAGAATAGCAAGTCGATGCCCATAAAGAACTAAGATCTACAGTCTTCTATTCATTTCACTCTGGTTTCCGACTATAAAACGACCTTGGGCCATGTGAAAATCCGAAAATTATTAGAAGACGTCGAACACTTAGCCCAAATCACGGAATAGAGGAATAGCGATGAGACTCAGAATATTTGTCTCTGCTCGATTTCAATGCCTCTATCCTCGTAAGCTATGCCATATGTATGCGCATCGTGTTGATAGTCGAGGTTGTGTCAAATCTTCCATTCTTCATGAAAGCATTCTTATAGAGAAGTGAAGACTTCGAAGAGTTCGGGGAAAGCTTCGTAGGCCAAAGGCTATAGATAATGGGCTCACTAGTTATTGTCATTTTGAGTGGGAGCAACAGAAAGCTGATACGCCAGAGAAACAATTGAATAAAATAAATAAAGTGTGTAGCACTTGATGACTTGGATTCTGCTAAAACATAAAGATCAAGATAATATAAATTGTCTTAGGAGATAACTAAATTTTCGTGATCTCGCTTTATGAATATCACTCCTTCCGATCACGACATAGCCGATTCTTTGATATTGTTAAACTGTTCGACTGAGGGTTCTTTCTTACTGCAAGTAGGATTTGACTAGGTTGACCATAAGAGGGTGTGCGTGACCCAATTTCGAGGATGTCGATGAGTCGAATGTGACTTGGGGACATTTTAGGGAAAGTTTTGCCGAAAACATGGGGGTTTTGGAGTGGGTTGGGGTAAGTCTCCTGTTTCTCCACGTGGGGAGCTATCATCGCGCTCCCGATGCTACTTATAGAAAATCTCGGCAAGCTATGCGCGAGAACCCAGATGTATCAGGGTCTCTAAGCGTAGTGAATATCAATATTATTTTTTAGTCATAGATTGTATTGTTTGCCCCTGGATAGGCTATGTTTCTTTCTCCAACCCGATGAAGTATGATGTTGGGAAATACTATACTCCTTAGTAGGCTCTATACATCATCCCTAATCCTCCCTGGTGAGAGGACATCCAGTTCTCAACCTTCATAGTTTCGAATTCATGCCCATTTGTCCCTTTCGAACTTCTTGGACAAGCTGAACAGCGCCCGCGGCGTAACCATAGGATGTCTGATATCCGTATCCACCATGGCCGTAGTTATGAACAATACTAGTCGAGTCGTCTAGTTGCTCTTTCTCTAGACGCACACCCCCTGTCCTGGCTGGCCGCAGCCCAACTACATGCCGAATGATGCTTAAGCCAGAAACTCCGCGATGATCGGCAAGTTCCGGTCTGATACTCAACACTCTAGACATGATTCGTGATGCCACATCGTTATCCACGTTTGTGTTCCAATTACCGATGTCATAGGTTCCGCCGAGCACCGTGCCTCCTCCAGCTGCCCGCTGCATGAGATAAAGCTCTTCTCCCGGGCCATCTGTGGAACCTGAACAGAGCAGCATGGGATGGGATTCGTTGCGAACCAGGGCGATCTGCCCACGAATGGGATACAGGGCCTTGTCTTCGACACCCTTAAGCTTGAGTGAGCCCAGACCTGTCGCGTTAATTATGATAGATGCTGGTAAGCCCGTGTGACTGAGACTCTTGGCTTCAGAGATGTCGGAGATGGTCGCACGCTTCACCACCACGCCATTCTTAATTAATTGACCCACCAGCCAGTGCAAATACATAGGTGTGTTGAGACACACGCCAGTGTATTCAGCAGATGAATCATATCCATCCAAGACAGATTCTTTTGGTAGCTCAGAGTAATCCTCGAAGAGGTTCCTATACCATGGGTTTGGGCTGAAGGCGTGAACAGGAAAGCCTGCACTCGTTGTAAGATCTTGATTGCGACGTGGCACGCGGCATTCTAAGGAACGCAAGGGAGTGGCAGTTAGTAAATTTTGCACGTGAGTAGGTGACACAAAGGTCGAAGATGCTGCTTACTTTGGAAATGAATCCCTGCCTCTGGAACTTCCTCTGCTAGTCGTTTCAACTCGTGCCAAGTTTCGGACTCCCATCGTTTCTCAGCTTCTGTAGACATACTAAAGAGAAGATGGAGTCAGAGACAGAGACAAAGAATTATCTTTTCTGCGAGCTTTTTAGGCGAGACCTACGGGATGATGTTGGCCCCAGCGACAGGAGATGCATATTCAGGATCGTTGTCGCCGGGCATGTGCTTTCCGACAACAGTGATTTGGTATCCTTTCTTCTTGGAAAGTAACAAAGCGGATGTAAGGCCTGAGACGCCCGCGCTATTGAGGGGCTTTCAGCAAGAGCATAGCCAATCGGAGAATGATATCACACTAACCCGACAACAACGACGATACTGTCCTTCATATTGAAAATCACAAATACTACCTGAACTGTAGGGCGACTGGGGACGATAAACAAGTTACAATCCGAAGTTTGAATGATATATCTTTACAAGCTATACTATTAAACACTCTTTATAGATGCACTGCTTTGTTCGGGTGGTATTGGATGCATATGGAGAACTTAAGTGCTGCTCGCGCGGTAACTTTCCCGGTTAGTCGAGAACTCGCTCTCGTCCCTCCCAGGGTCAGCGGCATCCCAATCGAGAAAGCCGCACTCGCCGCCATTGCAATTGACAACGGAACAGAACTGTTGATTAGCCCGGGTGATTAATTATTCTATCACTCGACATTTGAAAGAATGGGGCGGAAGGCCTGTCTCTTTGAATGACACAAGGTGCTGCCAAGAAAAAATTGGACACACATATGGGGGTTCCCACTAAAGGGTTATGGGGTTAAAGTATCGATACTAGACAAGGTCTCTCATTCTCGAGGTTCTGCTCAATTTCTTGGAAGCACCTACATGTACTGTATTTCAAAGACATAGAGCGTTGGCCTTGAATACATCTGAAAGAGGCTATTTCGTAGCCCTGCGCCCCAGAAGTCAGGTGGTGCTGATGCTCCGAGCGCAGCACTTCCTCTCCTCTCCACCCGTCCGTCTTGATTATGCAGCTCCTCTAGCGAAAGCATTTGCTCTTTCGGAAAAGTATAGCGGCTCCTCTGTCATGATTCAAGAGTCGATTAAGCACTGTACGCCGCTCGCATCGAGAAGCAGAAGTACGGCTAAAATATTGAATGAGTATTTTAAGGCAAGCAAAGTACCTAAATCAAAATCCAGTACCCCGAGAATTGAAATGCAAAGCAAAAAGCTAAACGGAGAAATAGTGTTCAAATCTATCATAAGCGAACTCTTACAGGCGTTTTATTGAACATGTCCTAATAATCTGACAAAAGCAATTCGAAAATTGCCTAAAATATCTATTACTCTTGTTTGACTTATGACTATGCGGTAAGGCCAGGCCCTTGAAGTTATGGAGATGACTTACCGGGTAGGGGAGTCGGGGTTTCAAGCACCACGTGAATGGAGCATTGATTACTACTGCATTGACCGCCCGGGCTGCATTGTCCCTTTCCAAACAACTTCTTGCAATCACATACTACATGGGAACAACCGCTTGGCTTGAAAGCCTCGTGGTAGTAAAAAAAGTACTTATCCGGTTCTTGATTTCAATTTCTCCTCTAAATTGAGTTTCTATGGGCTGTAGTCAACTCTATCATTTTGAAAACACGGGCGGCGTTGCTTTGACCAACGCCCACCGGCATGGCTTCACCAGGAGGGCCGATATTCAAGAAGCCTAGGCACGTCAGCGTTGAGCCCTATTGCATATTTTGTCGAGAGTCCCTAGATGTGGATGGATGCCTGGATATCGGGTACGCGGACGCGAATGTTCGCGAGGGTAGCGAGACTGAACCGTGGGAAACGGACGTCTTCGCATGTGAGTCTGATGAACTGTCCTATTGAATAAGCACACGCTCGCTGACGTCGGATATGAAAAAAAAAAAGTCTTCTCCTTCCCATCAAAAGAAGAAATCCCAGAAGGCTTCCGTGCTGTGGCCATCCGAACCGATACTAGAGCATCTTACTGGCGTTCAATTTTCTCCTTAGTTCCAAGAATACTGAGGGCAGAAGGCCTAGAGTTATGCTATGGTCGCCCAAACTGCCCAGATTGTGACCCAAAGCACACCAATAGCTTTTGCCACACTGTATGTCTCCAGCTAGCGCAAACCAGACTTGGTCACATCAACCCTCGACTTCTTTGCCAAATCGCCTATAAATTCAGTCCGACTGTCCCATGGTCTGTTACGTTGAAATTGGTGAGAGGGAGTCCAAACAGCACCTTCCCTCCAAGACACGATGAACTTCTTGGAGACACTGAATTGACTGATCTACTGAGGTTGATCGAGAATCGCTTACCACTGGAACTTCAACGCATTATTTGGGGCTATGTCACAGGGCTTGCGAGAAGCCTTACAAACTGTTCGGCTGCACTAGGTCCTATGTCGAAATATCTACTACAATAATCCACCCTCAGATGTGGAGATCCCCCTTTTGGCCTAGCGGTGTAATTTGTACGACATCCTATGAGAATTGTTGCCGTTCATAATACTTATAATTTCTGCTAACTTATGTAGGTCAAAACTTCAGCCGATCGAGATCTTTACTACGGTCCATACGTTATACCACACCATCGCGAGGGACGAATCTCACAACTCAGATCGTGTGGTGTGAATCTAGTGATAGGCTTTTTCACTGATCCTACGACTCTCAGCCAGGTTCATATGGACTGCGTTGGTGTTACAAAAGTCCGGAGAAAGATGCGTTGGTTTGAATATTACACGTCTTAATGGCTACACTGATATCCTCGGTCAGTGGGATCCCTCAGATCCAGATACTATATCAACGCTTTACCGGAGAGAACAAGGGCCCTTAGAAGCTTTGACGATTGTGTTCTCGGACTTCCCCAATCCGATCGAGCGCTACGTCAAGAAGATTCTTGTAGGCGAGGTCAGTGACCAAAAGCCAAATTTCATCTGGGATCAGCTGGACTCGGTGCGTTAACCCCATAGAAAGCTCTATCTATTCATACTAATGCAGGGTCTTTAGGATCTATCATGGTGGTTTACTGCTTCTTGCGACTACTTAGAGCCTTACTCTGGCGAAACTGTAGAGAAAGAGGTGGAAGACACATTTCTCGAGTCGAGTATTGTTGAATAACAGTTCTTATCGGGATTCTTATCATGGAATTTTGTAGCTAGCATTCAACTTATGCGCTAACATGAAATTCTGGAGCTTTCGTGACAGATAGTAACCACAAACTTATTTATCGCCGAGTGCCTGATATCACTAGCTTAGTTGGTCATGTTATGATGATTCCATAATCCAACCAAGGGTGATAAGATATTTGGATAAGGTAATCAGAAGAGGCCTAGCCTACAGCCTACATATCTTACAGAGTACCTTGAATAGTAACGGTTCTACTTGTGCTAAAAGCTGCGTATACGGACTTATGATGACAATGTGACTTCGGCCGTTGAAGGCACGGTTTAATGTGTCTGGAGAATCTTCGCCGACACGCGTTTGACAACGAGCTAAGGTAAAAGTGCTTTATTTTAAGGTTATTATTTCCCTGGTGATTACTATCATACTGCTAGCTTAACACCGGCTGCCTTGAGGGCATTAGCAAGATCCTCCCGAGGCTTTCCCTCAAGCAGCTCAAAAGGCTTTCTGATACCCCCAACTTTCCATCCGCGTAACTCCATACCAGTCTTAACAGCAGCGCAGTAATTATTTGCCTCCAAGATTTTGCAAATAGGGAATATCTTTGCCCAGAGCTCTCGGCCTTTCTTCAAATCACCCTTGACAGCAACCGCGTCCCACAGTTCTACAGAAAGCTCAGGGATAAAGTTTGAAGCGCCCCAAGCAGACCCTTTAGCGCCTGCAGCTAAGCCGTAGAAGGTCAATGTGTCCCATCCATTGAATGCCGTGATCTTGGAGTGGACTTCAGTCTCAAATAGCATTTGAGTGAGGGCAGGGGCATTGCCTGAGGTGTCCTTGAGGTAGTGAACGCCGACATCTGACAAGCTAGCGAGCTCATCTGGCGTCAAAGTCACACCAGAGGCGGCCGGAATGTTATAATACATAATAGGGAGTTTTGAAGCTTCGTGAATTTCGCGCATCATGTTGCGGAGCTCCTTAATATTCGGAGCATCGTAAAAGGGGGGGACGACCATAAGAGCAGCTGCTCCAGCCTGAGCCGCATGCTTGGCAAGGCCGACAACACGAGAGGTGGAGAGATCGCCTACTCCCGCCACTACGGGCACACGTCCCTTGGCGGAAATAATGCACTGATCGAGGACCTTTTTTCGTTCCTCATCTGTCAGAGCTGTGAACTCGCCAGTACTGCCACCTGGAACAAGGCCGTGTACGCCGCTCTCAATAAGATAATTGACGTGTTTGTCGAGAATCTCATAATCCACTTCGGATTGGTCGTTCTTATAAGGGGTGGCAAGGGCCACCATGATGCCCGTAAGCTTATGAGACGACGACATTATAGCTTTAGATCTAAGGTCTGGCAAGTTTGGGCCTGTTGTCGGGATGTAAAATTTCCGCAGGTGATTTGGGAATAAATGACCAGCAATTTGCATCAATCTAGCAAAATGCGAAATAAAATAGAAAGATAAATAAAATCATATTTGAGACTTCTCGTGATCGCGTTGAGTTTCCATATCCAATGGTTGACTTGGAGTCCAGATAGCAATTAAGTCATCCTGGAGCTAAACTTCAAACCTTCGCTTTCCCCCATAGGTCCGATGCCACATGTTTGGTGCATATCAACCTGTACTGTCGACTCCTCTTCTGCATGTCGTCTACCAAGAAGTTATGGCGCTTATTTGCGTAAGGTCTGACTTTTCTTAGATCCGCTACTGCAAGCCAGTGGCCTTCTACTTCAACCGCGGAGGCGTCATCCGAAATCCCCACAACAAACGTTGGGGTGGCGTGTGGGGCCAACTTTGTGAAATTGGAAAGTTTCCGCGAGAAGGTTGATTGATAATGAACTCGGAGGGTTACACACATCGCGGACACTTTCCCGCCTACTTGTATCTTGAATGCCACCAGAGTCGTCTGACAACCCCCACTTTTTCATCGTGACCCTCTACCGATGCGACTTCGGCTTGTTGTGAGGGGAAAGGTATCCCGACTTGGGGGAAGCTGTCATATCGTATCAACCGAGACGGGGAACTCAACAGACGGGGTGTACAGCGGCCTTGCACATGTTTCTAAGGCCTGAGACGAATATGTGAAAGCTCAGTCTGAAGCCTCAAAACAGTGACTTTCATGAGATCCATTTGAGTTAGATAAGGATCATATCGGTCAACTTTGCTCCATTACAGCTTTTGTTTCTTCAACATCTTTTTACTTAGTAACCACTAATCATGGCTGGCTCGCCTTCTTCCATCCAACTCACTGCTCCCAATGGCCAATCCTGGGAGCAGCCAACAGGACTGTTCATCAACAATGAGTTTGTAGCCTCAACAGGCGGCACTATCACATCTCTCGACCCTGCGTGAGTCGTCATCATTAGATCCCATGCCGAGACGGCTCAATTGCTAAACCCCAGTCATAGAACAGAAAAAGAAATCGCTACAGTACACGCCGCCGGCGCAAATGATGTGGACAAGGCTGTCAAGGCTGCCCACGCGGCTTTTAGATCGCCAGCATGGAAAGATCTTCCCGCTACCGATCGTGGGATTCTCATGACGAGACTTGCAGATCTGATGGAGTCTAAGAAGGAGCTTCTCGCAACTATTGATGCCTGGGATAACGGTAAATCTTACACTGAGGCCCTCACCAATGACCTTGTTGAGGCCATCACCACCATTCGCTACTATGGTGGCTGGGCGGACAAGGTACACGGGCAAACGATCTCAGTGCCCAATAAGTTTGCATACACCCTTAGACAGCCTATTGGTGTGGTCGGACAGATCATCCCGTGGAATTACCCTCTGTCTATGGCCACCTGGAAGCTTGGTCCAGCGCTGGCTTGTGGCAACACTGTTGTGCTCAAATCTGCCGAGCAAACGCCCCTTAGCATCCTGGTATTCGGCCAGTTAGTCAAAGAAGCCGGATTTCCACCTGGTGTTGTGAACTTTATCAACGGCTACGGTAAGGAGGCAGGCTCTGCGCTAGTCTCTCATCCGCTGGTCGATAAGGTCGCGTTCACAGGGTCAACGGCAACGGCAACGCAGATCATGACTTTAGCCTCTGCTACACTTAAGAATATCACATTAGAGACCGGTGGAAAGTCGCCATTGATAGTCTTTAATGACGCTAACTTTGAGCAATCAGTTAAGTGGTCTCACATGGGTATCATGTCAAATCAGGGTCAAATCTGCACAGCGACTTCACGTATCCTTGTACAGAGAGAAATCTACGACCGCTTTGTAGCTAGATACGTCGAAGAAGTCAAGAAGACCAGCAAGGTCGGCAACCAATGGGCTTCAGATACATACCAAGGACCACAGGTTTCCAAGCAGCAGTACGACCGCATCCTTTCCTATTTTGACATCGCAAAATCCGAGGCCAAGGTAGCCGTTGGCGGCGAGAAGCTATCTATCGACGGTGGCGGCGGCTACTATATTGCTCCTACAGTTTTCACCGACATGAAGAGCGACTCCAGGATCTGGCGCGAGGAGATCTTTGGCCCTGTGGTTTGCATCCGGCCATTTGAGGACGAGGCCGAGGCTGTCAAAGAGGCCAACGACTCCCAATATGGTCTCGGCGCTGCTGTCTTCACTGACGACCTTGAGAAGGCTCATCGTGTTGCTGCAGAAATTGAGTCCGGCATGGTCTGGGTCAATAGTACACAAGATTGTGACCCCCGCGTGCCTTTTGGAGGTGTTAAGCAGAGTGGAATGGGTCGGGAGTTGGGTGAAGCAGGCTTAGAGGCTTATACTCAGGTAAAGGCTGTCCATGTCAACATGGGCAATCGACTGTAGAAGAATAGAGGACAAAAGTCATGGAGGCGAGAGAAGTATGTTCCTTGTTAGACAATTAGACAATCAGTTATAGACTCGTCTCGGCCTTCAGCACTCTCCTCCGCTTACTTCTGGAAGCGAACGTGATCTCGACACAGTTCCAGCAATGATGTGTGAGCTTGTCCAATCTGTTGCGGGGTCTGACTCTGATTCAGGGTCTTCGTTCACCTGGCGATCGCTACCCTGCCAAGAACGGGCGCATCCGAATAGAGTGGATCGGGATACTGGTAGGGTTGAATAGCCAGTGCCAACGACTTAGTACGGTTTTACACGAGAGACTCCCTGGAATGATCATGTTTTCCCAGTGTCTACAACGTCTTCTTGCCATCAAGCCCAAAGCTGCTTGTCAATTGTCTAACAGAATCAATGTCTCTTATTTCCCAATTGCAGATTTGGAGAGCATTCCAGCAAACGCGCAGGATTCAGGCTGACTAAATTTCAGCTGAAAAAGCGATCAAGCCACCAAGAATACTAACCCGGCCGGTGCGGCTGAAAAAGGCCCCGGCGCGTTATTTCCTTCTTTTACTCACGCCCATCGAGGAAACGAGTGGCCTCTGATGCTTTTGGCTTATGCAAGATCTCGCCATCACTAGTTGAAACCGAGCTATGTCGTCCCGTCCTAACAACGATGCTGCGCCGCCTCCTCTGCCACCCCGTAGCCCGCTTCCTCCGGTAGGTGGTACAAACCACCCGCTGGGTGAGGTTGGCGGTGACTGGAGACAACCGCCATATTATCAACTGCCCTATCATCTTCCTCCGCCTCCGCCTGGGCCGCCGCCAAATTTGTCCAAGAATATCTCCCCTGAATACTCACCCTCCTCTGCTCCGTCTCAAGGGCCTCCCCTTCCACCGAGGAGGCCGGTACTCTCCACCATCTCTAGTGAGTACCGGCCTCCAATACCTCCCCGGCCACAATCTCAGCAGCCGCATTGGACACAGCCGGTATCAAATTCACCTTCGTCCACGACAAACACTACCGGCCAGCCTTACAGTTCACCGGTGACTCCTCATATCGCCTTCCAACCGCCGCCGACGGACCTTCCTCGGAATCTGAGCTCTCAGCCACCACCTCTTCCGCCCAAGGTAGCCCTCTCTGCTCCTTTGCAAGTGCCCAAGACCTCTGCGAGGCCGGCGTCTATGTATGATGTTCCCCGTACTACGGGACTCACTCCGCCTGTCAGTCCGCCTCAGCCTGCAACTCCAGAACCTAGGCCGCGGCCGGTTTCGACTCACTTTCCGCCGCCTCCACCAGCTAGACAGGAACCTGAGTACTATCAACAGTCTTTCGAAACGCCTGAGGCTATTGTCTCAGAGACATGGATATCCCCTTCGATTGAGATTGTACCGCAACAAAGCGACCCAGTATCGGACAAGTTCCAAGAGGAAATGCCACCAAGTAAACCGGGCTCTACCGAACTCGAGGATGCCGAGTCACAGCTCTGGGAAATCCTGAGCTCGACTTCTTCACCTAAAAACGAGACAAATCACTTTCCTCCCCGTCCCCTTCCACCGGATTCAACTGCTTTGTCGCCGGAGCCTCCATCATCTAGATCCTTGTCTCCGGCGCCACTTTCGCCGGCAATTAGGAAGTCCAAATCCGACAGCAAGTCTACAAATGTCTCCCCATCTAAGTCTGAACCTGGACCTGTCGACCTGGAAACTTCTTTCAATGACCTATCTCTGGGGCAGAATGAGCCTTTCGAGAGACAAGACAAATCCAGTGAGACCAAAGCCGATGAGAGTCTACAGAACGGTATGCCAGAGCAGGAACATGCAGACTATTCCGGGGCGAATACGAAGATGCCCCCTACATCCAGTTCCGGGTCCCAAAGTTCAACAAAGCAGGATTTACCAAGGCATAAAACTCTAGCATCATGTCTCGATACGCCGTTGGACATTGCGACAACATGGTACTGGCATGCCGCAACGCCGGATTTCTTAATATGCTCCAAATGCTATGTGAACCACGTCCTCAAAAGTCAGTTTCATGGAGCTTTTGCCTCCGAGTATCTTGACGCCGCACCGCATAGGGTATGCAGATTCAGCAAGACTCGTATGAAAGAGCACTTGTTTCCCGCTGCTGTCTTGTCGGGCTCGCTAGATAAAGCCATTCAATGGATGCAATTACGCCCAACAATCAAGGACTGCCTAGGGGTCGCAGGCACCAAAGGAGGCCATGGTGTCAACTGGTACAAGCCAGTAGCGGACGACATCCCCGGCCTCGTTGTTTGCGAAGCCTGCTATGAAGACCATGTATTCCCGACACAATTCAGGCCAAAGTTCCAGCCTGTGCCGCAAAATATGCACCAACCACAAGATACATGGGCATGCGACATGGCCGTTTCTTTTATTCAGAGAGTCTTTGAGTACAAGGCCAAAAGCAACGATTGGTGTGAGTTTGTAAGTGAAGCCAAAGCAAGACTCAGTTTCGAACCGTGTCCTGGCCAGCAAGCAAGAGGAACTTACAAGAAGGCTTGGTTCGTGCCTCATAATGGGCCAGCAGGGCTAATCATCTGTGTTGCATGCTGGGCAGACCACGTTCTGTGGACAGGAGAAGATGACAAATGGCGACAGGCCACGGAGCTACAGGAACAGACGGGAAACAATGTGCAATGTTCTCTAAGCAAACTGCACATCCTGATGAGTATGGCACGTTCTCATGAAACAAAGAAATACTCCCACTTCTGGAACACCATCGACAAGTTATCCAAGTCACCAGCTTGCGACTCCAATGGTATCGCTGATGGGCGTTGGTGGACCTTGCCTTCTGACCCAGAGGGTTTTGGTATTTGTCAAGCTTGCTATGTTGGTTTTGGAGAGGGTCTCGAGATCGATCATCTTTTCAGGCCGAAAATAACACCTCCCGGCAGCCGTCTACTTTGCTGTTTGAATCCTTCGCACCCACGATTCAGTCAGTATTTACAACAGGTAGTCAAGATTTATCATACCCACGACACGACTGCTTTCGAAGACTTTGCCCGCGTTTGGGCAAATATTATGCCGTGCCAACGAAACCAGGATGCGCCCGATATGCCATGGTATGGGTGGTTAGACTGCACGATCTGCCCTGAGTGCCACGCCACTTTCACATCAAAGCACCCGAGGATGGTAGCCCAGATGGAATTGAAAAACAAGAAGCTTCCGAACAACTTCATGTGCGAGATATATAGCCCACGCATGCGCAGAAAGTTCGAAGAGTGTGTGACTCTTTCAGATGGGGTCGACCAACAGAAGCTGAAAGAGATGCTTGAGTTCTCGCTACACAGGCGTCAAGTGTATATGAACACTGTTCCTCAGATGCGCATGTTTCTCATGCAGGCGAAGATGAATTCGGCGGAACAGACCAGGCTAGGAGCCATGAGCATGCTCCATATGCAAAAGGGACATAACGACCAGTTGGTCTGGGGCAGCCCATACAGTTGGAGCGCGCCAGGTATGATGGGTTCTTATGGGAACTACGACTTGCTTCTGTCGGCGCAGTATAATCAGCAGTCGATGAATATAGTCTCGAATATGGGGACCATGACGATGCAGGTTGAGATGTTGGAGCAGAAATGGAGGGCAGTGGAATGAGCAGACTTAGGTGCAGCTATGAGAGCTGGCTTTGCTCTCACAATAGATAGAAGCGAAAGAAAAAAATCAAATTGGCTGCACTTAAATGTAGTCAACCTGGGCCAAGAACACGAGTTAACTATCTATCCCATTGACTATCCTAAGGCACCAAGGGTGTATCTGCAAGAATTCACGCTACCAAATTGTTAGCACATAGGGGCGAAGGAATATAGATTAAGATACAGGGGTAAATATATTCCTTAATATGTAATTAGTTAAGAGGTTTATACAGTTTTCTTGAAGAAGATATGCGGAAAGACCACTAGCTCTCAGCTACAACCTTAGCAAAGTGGCGGCAACCCGAGAGGCTCTTCACAATCGGGCTCGTCACCGCCAAAAGGCCTCGATTAAGGCATCTCCAACCCTTTCAGCTGCCTCGAAAACAAGACCTGGCTACATGATCGCTCTGGGATAGATGTGTATCGATTGCTCATTGATGCCTATCGCCTCAGCGTCGAAGATGATTACATTGTGAGCGGTGATGTCGCTGTTGGAAGCATTTACGATGGGGCGCCTGATTCCCTCATCGGATTTCAGGATTTTCTGAGGGATGTAGAGGAGGAATGTGGCTTACTCCCAACCTGTTGGAATTCAGACAAGAAAAGAAGCTGCGAAAGATTCGGTATGAATCGGAATGAGTTCCAGAACCTAATGTCTACCGTTGAGAAGAGCGATATCATCAAGCATTATGGCGATAGCCAGTTCCCTATGCAGCTGCGCATGTTTGCTAAGGCTGCTCTCGGCGGCGGACCGGGAGGACAGGATGGCACGGCTATGAGGCAGATGATGATGGCTATGGAGCAAGGGACTATTGAGACCCATCTTGGGTGACTTATGACGTGTATAAGGGCGTTGATGTCTTACAGCTAATTCCGCCCTCGACCAGAAGTGTGGTAAGACGCATAGAAGTTGAATGTTAAACAAAGTTGTCGGTCCCGAAAGAAATTCAAGCTATGGGAGTCTGATGGCGATGAGCTCGCATAACTATTCAGAATTATTCGTTGTCTGTGCTCTCAGGTCTATTCTTGCAGAACCTTGGCAAATTTGTCTCGTTGGGCAGGACGATCACTGCCCAAAAGCAACCGGTAAGACATCTTGCTAGACACTATGACATGCATACTCGGAAGAAACCGAAGTAAAACAACGCATTATACAGCCCCCAATGGCTCACTGAGTAGCTCCCAATCTGCACGTAATGAAGATTTCGGTCCCGGATCAAGTGGTGCCACCCGAGAAACAAAATCGACAAGCCCCCAGCTCGAGCATGCAGAAGATCTACATTCATGCAGGATATGGTGACACCCGCAGAAGGCTTTTTCTTCTAGCCGCCACTGAGACTTTGGGTAACATTTCCCCATATTATGATCTCTGCCAGTTGATTCGATCTATCTAAGTTATATACTGTGCAGGTCTTACCTACAATTAATCTTCTTTTGTTTCTATCTGTTTGTCTCGGGTGATGAGCGACGGCTCGGGACCGAAATCGAACCTATCCCTTATTATACAGTCTCTTTTGTCTAAGCCACTATTTTTTCGTTGTCGTTCAAGGACCTAAAATGAGGCATCAGTTAATGCTTTTAAAAGTAAGAATGTGTGCCCTCGACAGCTAGTTCGCATTTTCTCTGCTCCTTATAAGCAAGAGCTTTGATTGTTCACCAATTTGACCCTTGCATACTACATTCTATTCATTATGAAGTGGTTTATCCTTACCTTAGCCATTTACGGAGCAAGCTCCATGGCTTCCCCAAATGAGATACCAGAAGGAATGGTTAAGATCGAATTCTCCAATATGGAGATTCCCGCGGCCACGCAGCTAGAGGCGCAGCGTGGTATCTGCACGGATAACAGCCAGGACTGCTGCTGTGCTTGCGCCTGTGCTTGCGCTTTCCCATGTGTCGGCTGCGGTGTAAGTCTCCATGCTATCAAATCAGAAGCACAAGTCTTCTCTTGATCAGATCACTGACAGACTAAACTACTTATAGGATCATATCTGTCCTGGCGAATGTTGGCCAGGAAATTGTTAAGTGGGATCTCCAACCGCAATGTGTGCGGATGGGCGCGGATACTAGGAGTGGAACTTCGGTACTCGAAAACTCTCTGCAGAGATGTTTCTTTTTTTATCATCTATGCAACGACCAATAAAACCAGATTCGTTTTCTAGAAATATAGAAAAAAAGAAATAAATAAGTCGAGAGGGCGACACTAAAACTCGCATCATGTCGGAGCGAAGAAATAGTGGAACTTCTGATCCAACGCTTGATATTATCTCCCATGAACGAAGCTGGATTAATCTATTCCCTTGACCGCCGTAAGTCTCCAAGGAGGTACCAACAGAAATACACACACTAATTATTAAGTATCGTAGAAGTAGAATATAGAAAAGTATGTACACGCTGGGTGCGTACACACTTAGAGTCTGACAGGAGTCAAAGTGATGATGAGTCGCATCTTGAACAGCATATTTCTCCTTGAATCACCGCAAAGCAGAGAAATAAATCATCAAAAATCCACATCTTTTTACACCAGTTTTGAAAATATAAAAGCCATCATCAACCCTTCCCAGTACCTTTCCGCGCAGAGAGAGCCGTCCGCATCCGCCTTCATCCGATTGGTCCAAATAAGTGGGCTCATCCGTTCCTCATCCGAACATTGAATCTGCAAATCAATCAACAAACCCGCCGATGCCGAATCTCAACATCCGTAAATTTAATTAAATCTCGCCGAATCGTCGACCGACTGGCCCGTTACATGCATGGCTATATCACTCTACTAAGATCTTGCTAAAGATTTTATCTACATTGGATCCACGTCACGTGGAAGAAAGAGACCGGTCTTCCGATAGTTTAGCCGTCTTTTCCGCACTCTATCCGCCCTTCCATCCGCTCCTATTGTTCATTCATTCAATTGGAGACGGATCGTTGGAGACGGAACCAGATCCAATCCAATTCGATGGAGAGAGATGGTCGCACAATATACGGCCGCATCATCCGCAAACGCACCGCCAACGCCTGCGATGGTTGCAAAGCTCGCAAGTCCAAATGTGACGGCAAGCGGCCATGCAGCTACTGCTTGAGAAGACAGTGCCCGGATGAGTGTCATTATAGTCCGCGTCCAGGTCAACATGTCCGGGAGTCACTGCAAGGCCAACATCATCGGCGGAGTTTTGCGAATCGCGGCAATGCCATAGACGAATCCAACGGTGGTGGTTCTCGTGGTCAACTTCCGCAATCACCTCCTCCCTCCGCCGCCACAGGACGCTCAACAAGGGGCGGCTCATTAGAAAATCCGGAACAACAACAACAAACACAAAACGAACCCGCGGACCGGAACAGCGCTAACCGAACTACGCGATGGCAGTCCGTAGTTGGAATCGGATCGGCTGAAGATGACACGGAAGTGCCCCGAGACGCCCGGCTGCTCTGTGACGCCCAAGGCAAGCTGATCTTTATCGGAGACTGCGCGCCGTTATCCTTCTTTCAGTCTGTTCGCCAGCTTGTCACCCACCGTGTAGGACCAAATGCCTTCGCCCCTGAAACAAGCCGCTACTCTGTCCTGGAGAATGCCCCAGGTAGCCAGTCCACAACTCAGGGAAACCTCTTTGGTAGCAACAACAGTAACAGCAACGACGGTGGCCCTCCTAAAGTACGACCACAGGACGTCGCGCCCGCCATAGCCAGCTATAAAGCAACAACAACGGGCCTAATCGACCTATTCGATGAATCCACCCTCACAGACGACATACTCCTATGGGCTAATCTGGACCGAAAACCGCAAAACCTCACTTCCGCCATTAACTACACCATCCTCGCCATCGGCCGCCTCCGCGACGATGAGCCCTCCGCCCAGATCTACTTCGAGCACGCCAAAGCCCAAGCACTCGGTAGTCTTGGTGGAGGCGGCGACTTGGGCGTGGGCACTGTTCAGGTTTTTCTCTTGGTAACAGTGTACATGCTGTGCTCGTGTCAGATCAACAGCTCTTTTCTCATCCTGGGTATAGCTGCGCGAGCGGCGTACTCTATTGGCTTGCATCGTACCGAGGTCAACGCTCGTTTCGGGCCGGAGACGAAACGCCAGCGTGATAGGTTATGGAAAAGCCTGCGTGTCGTGGACCTATTCCTGAGCACGTCCATGGGCAGGCCGCCTGCTATATCCGACGTAGACTGTACCGTGCCGTACCGCGCTCTCGATGGAGATGGGAATGAGGTGTTTGACCTGCTGAATGCATCGGTCCAGATCCTGTTGGTCATGGAGGGCATAGTCAATGAGATATATTCCCGTCGGAAAGTCTCGTTGCAGCTAACCGAGGGTATATCCATCCAGCTCCGCGAGTGGTCAACACGTTGGCTCCAGCGCCTCAAGCATGTAGTCGACCAGCCGTCCGACCATTCGCAGTCCCAAGTCTGCGGCGCCTGTCAGGTTCTGTCGTCCTACTATTACGCCGTGATGCTCGTATCTAGGCCTTTCCTCATGTACGAAATGCACAGCCGCCTCACAGAGTCATCAGAACCCGCAGTCCGGCATGCCGCCTTGACATCCGGCAAATCCAAACTCGCAGATGCCTGCATCGATGCCGCCAGTCTCCTCGTCGATCCCATCTTAGATCTCCTTGAGCAAGGAGCCCTCGCGGCTCGCCTTCCGCTCCTAGTATCATGGCTCTTCGCATCCTCCCTTGTGCTCGGCCTTGGTCTCCTCGGCGGCTTTGGCCGTATTCTAGAGAAATACACACGCATATCCATCCGCGCCCTCGATCACTTCGCCCTCTCCGACGCTCACGCCACGCAGTACTCCCTCATCGCCCAGTCTCTTCTCACCACAGCGCTCGAGCAGCTCGAGCAGCGTGAAATGCAGGAGCGCCTACGCCGCACACAGAGTTCCAATCAGCTATTTGGACTTATCCCACATGGAGCGTCCACGACCTCTTCTCCGTCTTCTTCAGCAGCAGGACCGCGGTGGCAGAACCGTCATATTGCTGCGTCGCCTGCACAAAATGCGGGTGCTCAAACAATGGCGGGAAGTCCTGCACATTCTACTCATAGAAGCCGGGAATCGTTAGAGAGGCCAGATCTGCATCAGCCGGGGTCTATGACGGGTACTTCGCCGCGGACGGGAGGTATTGATTTTGCTTTGCACGGGCAGAGTGACTCAATTCTGGACGGACAAGATGGGGATCTATGGGGCGCATTTCAAGGAGGAAGTGAGGCAGATCCTGGGTTGGCACTGAACCTGTTCCCTCTGCTCGACGCTGGGGGTGGGATAGATCTTGCACATTACCTATAGAAGTAAATGAAACCACGTTCATATGCAAATACATCGAATTACGGCCATGGATAAGATGAATGTGATCGTATAGTAATAGTAGCCCATTAATCATAATCTAGATAATACACTCATGTAATCCCTTTTCGCTCGACGATTCTTATCATAAAGACAATCAAGCAGACTTGTTCAGTCCGAGCGCCTCTCGTAAAATTTGCATAAATCTCCAAACATCTTCGAATCGAGAGTACAGCGGCACGGGGGCCACTCGGATAACGTTGGGCTTCCGCTTGTCGCACATGACACCATTCTCCTCGAGAGCCGCGCTAACAGCGTCATGCATCTCCTCATTAGCCAGCATCACGCTTAACTGCGTGCCGCGCTGCAGCGGGTCACGCGGCGTGATGATTGTGAAGAGATGTTTGCCAGAAGAGGCCTGCATCTCGTCCATAAGGTGCTCGGCGTAGGCCGTCAAGACGAGTGCTTTACTTCGCAGGTCCGCCATGGAAGTCTTGTTGAAAACGCTCAATGCCCCGGACAGGGCAGCTAGATCAATACCTGACGGGTTGGAAACTTGGTAGCCGCCAGCGCCAGCGGTGGGCACGTATCTGTTGTCCATCAAGAACCGCACGCTTTTGTCTCCACCGTACCATCCCGTTAATCGAGGGCGGTAGGAAGGTTTTCCGGATCCATCCTCGGGCCATTCCACCTTTCCGTGACGCTCGTGGACAAAAGCACCAGCAATGCTGCCGGGGCCGGCGTTGATGTACTTGTAGGTGCACCAGCACGCAAAGTCCACGTCCCAGTCGTGCAGCTTGAGCTCGACGTTTCCAGCAGCGTGGGCGAGGTCCCATCCTACAACGATTCCCTTGGCCTTGGCGTGGGCAGTGATGCGCGGGATATCAAAATACTGGCCTGAGTAGTATTGGATACCGGGCAACAGAAGCAAAGCCGTCTCATCAGCGTGCTCGTCAATCGTTGCCAGGATCTTCTCGACGGGGATGCACGAGTTCTCATCCGGCTCAATCTTGACCATACTCTTCTCCGGGTCAAGGCCATTCCAGGTGATTTGACTCTCGATGGCGTAGTAGTCACTGGGGAATGGCCGCCACTCAAGAATAATCTTGTGGCGCTTCTCGGTAGGCTTGTAGAAGCTGGCCATCATGAAGTGCAGATTAGCCGTCAAAGTATTCATGATGACAATCTCATGTGGCGATGAACCGACGAGGTCCGCCGACTTTTTGGCGCAGTCCTCGGCCATGTCTTGCCATGGCGTCAAAGGAGACTGGTCTATCTCCCGGAAGTGACCCGCCACGCCGATGGACGCCCATGTCTCCAGCTGAGCGTTGATGTACTCACGGACTGCTTTGGGTTGGGCGCCCAGCGAGTTTCCAACGAAGTAGATGCCCTGCTCAGAGTCATCTGCCTTTGATGCGCCGTTTACATGAGTGCCATTAGTGCCGTTGAGTGAGGCGGCGCCTACTTGCGGGGTTAGTACAGCGACTTTACAGACAAGCGGCAAATACGAAGAGGGGAAGATACCAGGTATTCTACCATTCAGTGCCGTCTTCTTCATAGAAACCTTGGTTGGAATTATGAATTCATCTCGCAGGTGGCTCAGAGAATCCTGAGAATCAAGTTTTTGGGCAAATGCCAGGGAGTTCGCATGGGGGGGAAAGTCGGCTCCTTTTCCAGCACGAAGACGATCAACGAGCTGCGGCAGCTCCATCGCTGTTGAATTAAATGAAGGAGATATTTTTGCGGCCAGTGAAGAGAATAAATATGAGGGGACTCGTGAGAAAATTAAGAGGAGCTGGGAAGATTTTATTCTCCTGATAAAACGAACTAAAGGGATCCGCGAGAATTGGGTTTGTCGGATCGGATAGAGAAAGTGCGCCCCGCCGTCATACATACAATGCCCTTTCCACTTAGCGGCTATGATTTGTTCCTTCTAGTGCTTCTCGTTCCACGCACTTTCCACTCCACGCGCTAAGGGCTACATCCGTCGTTCCTTCCTTCCGTACATCCGCTGATAGCCGCCATGCACATGATGGGGCAAGCGCATCCGGCTCCCGATCTTGCCCATTTTGAGGCCCTTGCGCCTCATGATTGGCAGGTACTCAGTCATCACCCTGCACAAATTGATCAACTGGGATGTGCATAATTGATATCACTGGCAGTGCATACTAGTATGATGATGACATGCATTAATTTCAGCCCTTCTAATGCTGCGACATGCTACAATCGTTGATCATGAGAAAGTCAACGAGTACAATCATTGAATCCCCAAATATCGCCTACAACTGCGATAGTTCGCGAAACCGATCGTCACTCAAACCACTGGCATCCAACATTGTGTGGATCGGCGAACTATCAATGAACTGCACACATCCAGAATATGTACAAAAAGAACATTTTTGAGCACATATTCACATCGACTTGCAACTAATTCGCTCATGTATCTCGATCAAAAAGTTCAAATTACGTACCAAAATGATGAATCGCATCTTTCTTGCGCCGATTTATAACAGCTTCCGTTCTGCACCTCCCGTTGACCCTGTGACTACGTCCCGGCCCCACCGCGGATGTCCGGGACTCGGATGCGGATGAGAATATTCGCCAATGCTCCGGACGAGGGAAAGGATCGTGACCATGAAACCTGCTGATGGCTGAAGTTCTTATTGCATCTCGTTTGAATTCCTCTTACTATCGTCTCTCATCTATATATCATCATCAGCTTGAGCACAGCGTTGTCCATTCTCTACCGCATTTACAACCTCATTCTCTACAACTTCAGCACAGCCGCCACCCACACACCATGTCACCGCACGCCTTGCCCATCCAAAGGGACGAAAAGACTCCAGACTACTTTCAAAAGTTTGCTGTTACTTCCAACGCCTTCCTACCAGAGCAAAGCCCCTGCGAAGTCCTATCAGACCCCTACTATGAGCCGTGGGAACTCATCGCCCAGCATCTGCCACAGCTCATCGAGACCAGTCGTATACACAAGGCCGTAGCTGAGCTCCCCGTGCTTTCCACAGATAAGCTCCGGTACGAGTCGGAATGGCGGAGAGCCTATGTTATCTTATCCTTCCTCACACACGCACATGTCTGGGGAGGAGACAAGCCGGAAGAAGTGAGTCGCTGACGGTGCTATTGATTCAATAGTCTCAGGCATACTAACGCGGATATTAAAGGTGCTGCCGCCCCAGATCACAGTCCCCTTTCTCCGTGTATCATCACACCTCGAGCTTCCACCTGTCCTCACATACGCCGCTGCCAACTTGTGGAACTTTACAAGCACATCGAAAGACTTCACAGATGTAGAGTCCTTAAAAACACTTGTCTCCGTCACAGGCACCGAGTCGGAAGCATGGTTTCTCCTCATCAGTGTGGCCATGGAGGCCAGAGGTGCAGGCATCATCGAAACCATGGTGAATGCCATCGAAGCCATCAGAATCAGGGACTACGAGGTCATCATCAGCGCTCTAGAGGAATTGCGAAAGTGCATCCAGGACGTCGGCCGATTGCTAGAACGCATGTACGAGAGATGCGACCCTATGGTCTTCTACCATCACATCCGGCCTCTGCTTGCAGGCAGCAAGAATATGGAAGACGCCGGTCTACCTAGAGGCGTCTTTTACGATGAGGGCGACGGCAAGGGGAGATGGACGCAGCTCCGAGGTGGTAGTAACGGACAGAGCTCCTTCATTCAATTCTTCGACATCGTGCTTGGCGTCGACCACAAAGGCCACGGCACCAGCTCGGAGCTTGACGAGCAAAGCTACCACTCAGAAGTCAGGGAGTACATGCCCGGCCCGCACGCGCGATTCCTCGTCCATGTCGCCCGCTTGGGAAGCATTCGCGAATTTGCGCTCCTACCATCAAAGACAAATGAGCACCGCCGCCTGCGGGAGGCGTATACAGCGGCGACGGACGCCCTCACAGAGTTCCGCAATAAGCACATTCAGATCGTGACGCGGTACATCATCTTGCCGTCCAAGAAGCCATGGAAAGGAACGAAGCAGAACCTAGCCAGCTCGTCGTCGGCGGGCAAGAACGTGCAAGAGCTCACGGGCACTGGCGGCACAGCTCTGCTGCCATTCCTGAAGCAAGCCAGAGATGAGACAACAAAGGCCGGTAGACTGACATCATCAGCAGGCTGGTTAGAGAGAGGATCACTGTAAATAGAAATGACGCCAGCGACGGAAATTATGAACACATGATAGATGTAAATAGACAGAAGTAGAGAGAACAAGCCAGTTCCGCCACGAAGGAGCTGTTAATGGAATTCAAATGAAATGAACCCTCCCTCATCTTTCTCTTCATCAAGTATAAGGCTGCTCCTTTGTGGCTGTGGCTGTGGCGGCGGCGCCTTGGAAAAGGGAAAGGGAAATGGAAATGACCAGGCCGCCACAGTCAGATTGGCGAGTTAGAAGAGTCTCGACTCGGTTCGGGAAATGACGTCTGCGTGCCTGAGGCGTTCTTTCTACACTTCATCCCTGGAATCTTACTGGAGAATGCCCACGAGGCAGAATGGGTCCACTTATTGACCTGCTGACCAGTGAGAGCTGCGTTTTGGCGGAAGAAGCCCCACCCCAACTACCCGCTTCCAGTGTCACTAAGTAGCAGACCTCAACCTCACTTCTACGCTTCTCAGACACTTTCATCTCGGCAAGGCTACGAAAAAGTTTTCCTATCACCAGGGACCAAGGAACGGCAAGGCTGAATTCACATCAAATTAGATGCCCAAAACTTCGCTCCCCTGCCAAACGCCGTCTAGAATCCCCAGGAACGCATTTGCTACGCCGCACAGAGCGCGCAATGGCGCCATCCCGCTTGTCATCGCCTTAACCGTCCTCGCCTCTCGTCGTCATGATATCGATCCCCTGGCTGCAGGTTTCTCAACCGCTGCGAGGCGATGTAGTCGAGTGTCTGGAGCTCTGTTTCATGTTAGCCAACGGCATGCCTTGAACCTTTGGGGAGGACAACGCGTACTAAGCTCATCGAATCGACGGGATATCTCTTCGTCCTCACGGCGAGCCTCGGCTGCAGCGCTGCTTTCATGAGGATACTGATGTATTCTTCTCCTTGAAAGTCTTTCCCTCAATCTATCTGCTCTTGAATCGTCAGACATAACTGGCGACGAAGGCCAATCGTCTTCATCCACCAGCTCTGACTCCGTGCTGTCCTCTGCCCAGTGGACGTGCTTTTTCCGAGAATGCTCTGTTGCATATGCGGGTGGTTCTGGGACTGCTGGCGGCGCAGAGTACTTGGGATTGTATCGCTCTCGAGATCTTGAGCGTCGTACCGGCTCGCGGCTGCGACCCCGCTCCTCGATTCGTTCTGACTCGTGGGCAGGCCACGTTCTGCTTCGGCGGATTTCTTCATCGCTAGGATGTCTGCGAGAACGTCTTCTGTGGTGTATCCGCACGTTGATGCCTTCGATTTCGATTGGGCGAGTTTCCGGGGCTCTTTGACTGGACTTGTGCTCTTGGTCGTATACAATCTTGTATTCCCCACGACTATCTTTCACAACCCGCCATTCGGCCATCTTGAAAGCCCTTGATGAGACGGACAAAGATGAGCCGATAGGCAAAAAGTCTTTTCGTTTTGTTTCGCGAAGCTATGAACGAGTGTTCAACAGCTAGACTCCTAGAGGGGTGCTTAAGTGGTCCTTCAGGGTTTTAAACAGTTCTCCTGGGTTGTCTCTTTTGTTTTTGAGATGGCAGAAGGCTTTGAGAAGTTTTGTGGTCTTTTTCTTGATGAATCCGAGATGAAAAAGAAGAAAGAGTTGAAGGTTGGTAGGAGAGGAGGAAGAAGGTAAGGGAGGGGGTCAGGTTCTTTATGCCATCAACTCGGGGACTGCTGAGCCCCCGGTCTTGGCCAATCAGCGCCCCCCATTTTCAACGTCACCTACTACCATCTGCCTTGTGGCCACGGCCAAAGCCCCGCAGGTCCTTCCATCCTCCTTGCTACCTTTGTTCGGACTACCTTTTTGCCTTTTTCCATTTCTTTGCACGTTTACTTCTTTATCAGATCTTCTCTTCATAACACTTCGGCTACCATCATTACGTCTAGCCTTATTGCAGCCGAGATACTACATCTCAGGGCATCGTTCGCCCATCGCCTTACGGGCTTTATCACAGCCATAGGCCCGGTTGCTGGAGGCTTCCACGCCGCCGCTCGGGTATTGAGTCAAGGTTTGCAATTTGTAAGTCACCTATTACATGGCAATCGGTTTTCTTTCATAGGACTTTGCAGCACGAGACAGTCTGTATTCGCTACATGGTGATACTTGCCCTTACATGATGTCAATGAAGCATAGTCGGTAACACTCAAGCTTGTACCTTCATCAAGCGTAGCACGGAGGTCTTCAGCTCATTGTTACTATCGAGCAGCTGATAACGTAGAGATTCGTTGCTGCTTCGCTTTAGGTTCTATCATCTATCATCTACCATTACGCCGACGGAGGATGGCGTCGAATCATGGCATTACCAAGAAGTAACCCTCCTCTACAGCACACAGCTGCCTCATCAGTACTATGTCACATAGTAGTAGTAGCAATCTTTTTACCTTCCAAGGTAAGTGGCTGGCTTTCGGGACGTGTCGTTGACCGGGTCTCGCGGTAAAGTAGTCGAGGGGTGCCCGCATAAGCGTTCCGACGCTCATTGGAGCATCGTCCGCGAACCGATCAGCGGACCTGCATGCAGAAAACCCAACCCAACCACAACCCTGCCCGACCCGTTCGAGCCACCCTCACGTCTTCAATACGCAATTTACGTAGATTGTTACCATCTAGAGCAGGCTCTCTCAAGTGGTTGCCCTTCGGGCATGGGCGCCATGTGGCCTGTCTCTAGCACACGAAACACAGAGAGGTCTGGCGATAGGCAGACTTGGAAGCAGCACGAGTAGGGAGTACTGAGTACTAGTTAGACACACGAATCACGCTGACTGCATATTTAGATTGGTTTGAACGATATACTCGTATTTTACGCAGAAACAAGCTCGTCACCATCTCACCCCGTTACACTAAACCGCACATGGTCTCTTTTGGCGGCATCGCAGGTCCCACACGCCCCGTGGCGCTTCTGCTTAAGCGCGGATCCTGACCAGTGGTCACCCACCATCCTGCGTCAATACCCTTGCTAAATTCTACTCGGATGAGCTATGCGCCACACTAGGTGATTAGGATTCGGGTCTTCATTTCGAATGTTCTCGCCTAATGGGATTTTAGTTTCAGGAAATTTGAGTAGTTGTTTGCCTTAATCTACTGACTGTGAGGCACGTGTAAGACAACTGGAAAAATTAATGAAACGAACGTTCTCAAACCTCTTTGTTGAGTCACACGTATAAAGCGACCAAAGTCGATGGAACAGAGGTCAAGAAGAATAGGGAAAGAGACTCATCGATGTTTAGAAAATCAAAAAAAAAAAAAAAATCCTCTAGAGATAAATGAAGGCCACTAAACGTAGCGGTTTGTATCAATATGGAGCGGTTCTAGGGTAGATCGGATCGCACCGAGCCCACGCGACGGGACGAAGCGAAACGCGAACAACTGAAACTGATCAACCAACGAATCTTCATCCTCCCAGCCCTACAAGTTCCTCTAGATGCCTAATCGAGAACACCCTCGTCACTCAACCACGAATCCCATAAGGTAAAGGATCAGAGTTCTCAACGTATTTCCATTTGCTCACCCATGGCGCCCCGCAAACGCGTGGCTGAGCCTTCAGGCGATGATGATGACGCCCCCATTGCCAAGCGTCGCTCGTCACGTCGCGCTGCCGCATCAGCATCAGCCTCAGCCTTACCAGCTCCATCAGAGTCTCGGCGGGAGAAAGAGTCCAAGTCCGAGAAAAAGTCGCCACCTGCCTTGGTGAAGAAACCTGCCAAGCCTGCCAAACAGAGCAAGGCCACCAAAGACAAGCCTGCCAAAGAGTCAGCCGCCACCAAGAAAACGGATGGCGCCAGCAACGCCAGTGGCGGTGCAAGAGGAGCATCGCCGGATCCTGACCCTAAGGACATTCCTATTCATAACCCTGAGTGTGTTCAGCATGAAGGTAAATGGTACTGGTTGATGAAGGCTGAGCCGGAGACGCGCATGGAGAATGGTCATGATGTGCGTTTTTCTATTGACGACTTGCGCGCGTGTACTAAGCCGGAGGGTTGGGATGGTACGTTTCATCTACTCATGATCACAAATACAAAAGATTCAATGACTGACAGAGATGAACTGCGTACAGGAATCAGGGCATATGCAGGTATGTTTACATTGCTTAGCTGCGCACTTGGCGAACATATGCTAACGTCGGAGCAGCGCGGAATAACCTGAAGGCTATGAACGCCGGTGATATGGCCTTCTTCTACCACTCCAACTGCAAGACGCCTGGCATCGTGGGCACCATGGAGATTGTCAGGGAATTTTCAGAAGACAGTACGCAACAGCCCGCCATCAAACATCCTTCTTCCATCCTTGCTCATCTTCATATATGCTAACAAATAACAATAGAGAGCGCTCGTCGCCCCGGAACACCTTACTATGACCCAGCCTCGACCAAGGATAAGCCACGCTGGAGCCTCGTCCATGTTGAATTCCGCCGCAAGTTCGCCGTGCCCATTTACCTACCTGAGCTGCGCGAGCTGGGCAAACCTGGCGGACCGCTAGCCGAGATGCAAATGCTGAAGCAGTCTCGGCTCAGTGTTAGCAAAGTTGGCGGGAGTGAGTGGGAGGCGCTGTGTAAGCTGGCAGATGAGAAGGCTAAGGAAGCTGGGTTGGAGCACGAAGACGCCTAAGAATGAGTTTTTTAAGCTCGTCATGATGAGAGAGAAAGCCCTTGCAGGGATAGAAGTCACTGGCTAGCTCGAAGAGGCACAAACGTGGGTTTTCATGAACCATTTTTGTTTTTTTTTTATTGTCATTTACCATCATAAACTAGGGCATACTGCATCAAAGCCCGTCTTGTTTCCGACCGTAGAATAAGAGCACCATCATCTCATATGCTTCCTAAACTAATACCTAAAAAAGGAGATACAGGAGGTTCATGTCCCAGGAATATTCCCAAATCCCATCTCATTTTCCATCCCACGCAATCTAAGCGCGGTTAGCCCTGCGAGGCTGGAAGGAAGGGCCAGGAGCAAAGTTGCGGCGAGCCTTCTTGTGGCCAGCAGCGGCGACAACATTGGCGCCAGCGTGCTCAAGCTGCTGAGGCTGCTCGTGGACTTGCTGCTCGGCACCGACGACCTTGACGGCAGCCTGCTGGGGCTGCTCGTGAACCTGCTGCTCAATGACTTGTCCGTGGGCATCGACCTGCTGAGCCTGGTGGACGTCAACCTGCTGCTGCTGCTTCTGCTGGATGGCTTGCTTCTCGGCGATGGCTTGCTTCTCGGCGATGGCTTGCTTTTCGGCGATGGCTTGCTTCTCAGCGAGGGCCTGCTTGTCGGCAAGAGCCTGAGCTTGCTTCTTCTGCTCGAGGGCTTGCTTCTGCTGCAGCTCCTGCTCCTGCTTCTGCTGAAGAGCCTGCTTCTCGGCAATGGCTTGCTTGTCAGCTAGGGCCTGCTTATCAGCGAGAGCTTGCTTATCGGCGAGGACCTGCTTGTTCTGGTTGACGTCGACGAGGTTGGTGACGTTCTGCTGGACGACGTGCTTGTTCTGCTGCTGGAGCTGCTTGTCCTGGAGAGCTTGCTTGTCGGCAAGAGCCTGAGCTTGCTCCTTTTGCTGGAGGGCTTCCTTCTCTTGAAGAGCTTGCTTGTCAGCGAGAGCCTGCTTGTCGGCAAGAGCCTGAGCCTGCTTATCGGCCAGAGCTTGCTTGTCGGCCAGAGCCTGCTTGTCGGCGAGGGCTTGCTTGTCGGCCAGAGCTTGCTTGTCGGCCACAGCTTGCTTGTCCTGTACGACTTGCTTCTCATTGACGACCTGCTCATGTCCGTTGACAACCTGCTTCACCTCTCCGCCGACCTGAGCATGGCCCTGCTGAACCTGCTGAGCGGGCTGGTGGAGAGTGTTGTTGGCAGCCTGGAGTTGCTCGAAATTCTCAAGCTCCTCGGCTTCATCTTCATCCTCCTCCTCCTCCTCTTCCTCCCCGGCCTTAAGCTCCTCGAGTTCCTCGGCTTCAAGCTCCTTGGCGTCATCCTCGGCCTCTTCCTCATCCTCTTCCTCATCTTCTTCCTCAGCTTCCTCTACGTCAAGGAGCTGCTTCATAGCTTCAAGATCAGCGCCCTCGCCGGCGCCCTGCTCGATGAAGGTCATGAGCTCTGCGGGAACAGGCTCATCCTCAGCGTCCATCAAGCTGAGCAGGTCGCCCAAGTTCAGACCCGCGGCGGCGGCGTCGTCCTCCTCCTCATCTACCTCAATCATCTCACCCAGATCGAGGTCACCAAGGAGATCACCCAGCTCGAGTCCATCCTCATCCAAAGCCGTGTCCATGCTGAGGTTCTCGCCGAAGCCACCGAGCATCTCATTCAGCGTGTTGCTGAGTTCCTGGCCCTCCTGGTCGAGAAGACCACCGATGCCGGCATTGCCAGCTTGGGCTCCGGCTTCCGCTCCGGCTTCGCCAGCCTGTCCATTGACGACGGCGACGTTCTCGGCACCGTCACCGGCATTCTGGACAATTTGCTGACGACGAGCGAGCTTGTTGTTGCGGGCAGGAAGTGCAAGGGACGCATCGAGCAGCAGAGCCGCAACGACGGTCTGACGGAAAGATTGAGTGGCAGGCATCTTGACTGATGATACTCTTCACACACCAAAAAAAGATAGAAAAAGAAGTGGGTATATAAGTAGAGAAAAAAAGACGTTCAACGAATGTCGGCTTCAAGCCTCGACTCTTGATATAACAAAGATTGAGAAAAAAAAAAGGTATATAGAACAGAAAGTCTACCCAGTAGACACTTGGCACCGGGCCTTTGGAGAAGAATGAATACACGCGACGAAAATGAACGGAGACGAGTATCAAGGAACAGTTAGCCGAGGAAGCTTGATAGAGATCAGAAGAAACAGAAAAGGATGAGCTGGGTGAGGCTTCTCTATATACCATAAGGTGTGCAGTGGTGGAACGGGGGATGCCATGCATGCCGCCAGGGGCAAGGGGGATAGTCTAATTCATTTTTCTTGCTTTTTCCCACATTCCGCAAAATAAGGGATCAATTGCGAGCTCACCTTTGGCTACAGATTTTGTTTAAGGTTGTTGTTAAGAAAAGATCGGCAAATATTATCGTATGCCGGGGTACTGCAACGTGGAACCCCCTTCTCTTTCTCTCTTCCGACGCTGGTCGAGACAACAGCTATTCACCACCACCCCGGTAAAAGTCTAAAAGTAGCTGTGCGAGTAAAAGAGCAACAATGCACGAAATGCTATGGGACCCAGTCCATGCAGGAAAGACCCCCATCATTGGTTTGTTCATCTTCGTTTTTCTCTTGGCTCTCATCTTAGGTTAAGATCCGCAAAAGCTTATCTGAGTGTGCTATGGGGGGAAAAGGTAAAAGGCAAGGTCAAGCCCTTGAGACTGGTTGTCAAGTCCGGGGTTCCGGAGGTGAACCCTTCCGGTGTCGTGTCAGGACGCGCCGAAACCGGTTGCCGGTGCTCCTGAGACGAGCTTCGGTGGTGGTTTGGTGTAAGGCGGAGGTTGTTGTAGGGCGGACTCTGACGGTGCCTGTTTCAGGATGTACTCGTATAACCTCACCAACATTATTTTCTGGAGCCAACCCGCAAAATAAAGAGTAAAATAGAGTAAAAACATTAGTTGACTTCTGTAACATATGAAAAATCAGAAAATAAAAGTTACAAGACTGGGGTTGTTGAGCCGAGAATCAGGTTTACGGTTTTCTTTGTATGGGGCGGCCGTGGTGGATGATACGGTAACTAGCCGGAGCAGTGTTTTATCTAAGCCTCACCGGAACACCACTTCCCTTCTCAACCCAAATCACTGGTAAAACTTTGAGCAAACAATGCAAATCAAAGAATTGAACTAATAATTGAGCAAAGCTAAATAGTATCCTGCCATCGTGTCTCGTAGCTCAGATACGAAAACAGTCTAGCTCTTTACACCTTCCAGACAGGAGGTCGGAACCGAGAAATGTAGGCGAAATATGAGAAAGAATATCGCATGCATTACTATTTGCAGATATCTCAGCGATTCAAACTGCAATGTATCGCCGAAGTAAATCGGTTTCTTCGCGATTCCCCTATCTTCGGACGAGTAAGAGTGTGGCCGGTTGTTGCTGCTCCGGCTTGGTCAAACATCAGATCGATCCAGATCACGGCTTGGGCCTTGCCAAAATCCCCCAGTTTCGTCTCACCTCGTGAAAAATTCCTGCTTGGCTTTCGTATGAGCGTTTTCTCCATTCTTCTTTGCCTTTCTTCCCACAATATCAATGGGTCGCTTCATTGATGAAGCCGAAACAGAACTGACGAGACCTATGGAGAAGGTAGTCGCGGGGCCTTGTCCTCGTCTCCAGCGCCCCGACTTGATGATGCAAGACTTGCATGCGTCGTCTCCAGATGGGTCTGCGTCTGGCAAGAGTATAAGTATTGCCAAGCCTCGGTCTTGTCACGCACGACTGACGGGTAGTACAGATATTCCACAAAATGACGAAGCTTTATTCGCGTCGTGAGGTGACGACCCTTTCGTTAGGTCATCGTCAACAACGCTCTGTGAGTTGCCCGTTAATCCGGCAAAATCAATAGATATGAAACGCCGAGTCCTTATTCATTATCATCATAGAAATGCTTCCATCGCTGAAGGGCACACTTGTGTGCGAGGCTCAGTCCTGCTGCCTCATCATACAGTCATCAAGATCCGTTTCCTACCAAGTTGAGCACATATGCAAGAAAGTTCTTCCCAACATGATACCAGCTCCAAAAACAAACTGTACCTGCTCCAAAAGATCCTCTTCCTTTTCTCTTCTACAATTCTGCGCTCTCAGTTTCTGGCATCAATAGCGACTTGAGGAAATCAACAGTGGATTGGATCTCATCGATATGGCCTTTGTTCGCAAGGTATTCGATCTGGTGGATATCGCGCATGCTCGGAAACTCCTCTTCTGGTGGTCCCTGGGCGCGCATATCCGCAAACCCCTCCAGCTTTTCATCTGACTGCAGACTCAAAGCACTCGAGATTTGCTTGAGGTGAGCCGTCACATCGCGAAGCATATCGGGGCTCAATGATGTGAAAGCGAGGTGGGAGATTATCTTTCGGGGCGACCCTCCGAGGTCGGATTCGATCCAATCCGAGTAGTTGTTGGTGAGAATGAGATTCATTCCATCATTCAGGCTTGAAAAAGCCGATATCAACTGATAGATTCTGTCCTGAATGGGCGGTTTAGTTGTCGTGCTGCTGATTCGTTCGTGGAGGTGGCCAATCATGTAGAGCAGCTCGCGGATCTCATCGCGCAGCTCATATAGCTCCTTGCGGAGGCTGGCTAGCTGCGTACCGTCTGGGTTCTTCTGAGTTTCGTCTTCCTCCTGAGGGAAGTTCATGCTTCCGGTGCGGAACTCATTGTATTCACTGCGTTTCATTAGCAGCCATAATCAAGCAAGCAAGGTGCGCGGGAAGGTAAATCATACCATGTGATCAAAGGGAGAAACTCGGACATGGTCTGGCTTAGCTCGGTCAACTTGGAGCATGTCTCTTCCAACTGCACAGCAGTGCCTGTGAGGCCATGGACGAGTGTCATCTCGACTTGCACCCACAGGCCTGTAAGACAGGTTTGCAACTCATTCCTCCAGTAGCCCAAGCTAATAGTCTGGGGCACTTCATCAATTGATCTTGGACCACTGTTGTTCCAATGGTCGGCATAAGCACGCACCATTGGGGACAGCTCCTGGAGCTGGTCGAGGAGTGTGTGGCAGGCGTGCTGTATCTGGTGCATGATCGGGACGCGGAAGGTAATCATCTTTTCGATCCTTTCCGATAAGACTGCAGAGATATCCGAGAGTGTGGCATGGACCTTGCGAAGCTCCTTGAGAGCGGTTACTGGATCCTCCCCATGCACGGACGACGAATGAACGGTTCGAGTATTATCTGGTGATGATGCATGTTCGTCTTCATAGGTGTAAGCCCTGGGCTTTGAGGGGTCCGGTGTGTTCTCAAGCCGGTCGGTCATGTCAATCACGGCTGGTGTATCGACGACGGGAGCATCAGCCCGATCGGCGTAAGCTCGCATGGTATCAACCGGTCCGGCATCAGCAGTCGGAGTGGAGGGTGCGCCATCTGACGGGCGTGTTGACCTTGCATCGAATGCTGATGCGGCTGAACCGGCTTCATCCGATTCATTGCGAATGTAGCTTCTTCCATCACTTACAACACTCAAGCTTCCGCTGACGCTGGCGCTACCAATGTCATCAGCACCTTTGGGAACGAGATGGTCATCCCCAGTGGTGGACGTTGATAAGGATCGGACCGAACCAATGTCATCCACCTCGAACCAGTCGTCCTGGATGCTGGTGCTTGTGCGACGAGACGTCGACTCCATGGCCATAATATTTTACCGTGGGGGCGATGACAAATAAGACGGAGGGCGATGGCAATGTGTTGTGATTACTCTCGCAGAGCCAGACGAGATGCCATGATGGGAGAAGAAGCTCTTCCCGTGATGCGAAGCCAAAAGGTGATGAAAAGTGACGGCCTGGTCAGGCTACAAGATGAGGCAAACAATTGGGAGAGGGGAAGGGAAGAGGCGAGGTGAGGCGTGCTCGCATCTCACAGGCCAGCGACTTGGAGTAGCAGTCGTTGCCTTGTTTCTCTTACATTTTTATTCTGTTAGTCGGGAACTGCCAGTAAGCTGTCAGACAAGGCATCTGCATTTCTGTAAGACATGTAGAGGTACAGAGTTGAGGGGCACCGCTGGTATATAAGTGATAGAGTCTCTAATACTGTTTCGTATTGGTACGAGTTGAGTTATGGACATGGAGTGTCTAGAACTCCGCGCCACTCAGCCATGAAAGATGAGGCCGACGAGTACGGCTGGATTGCGTTATCAAG
Source organism: Waltergamsia citrina (assembly GCA_022814615.1). Classification (NCBI taxonomy): domain Eukaryota; kingdom Fungi; phylum Ascomycota; class Sordariomycetes; order Hypocreales; family Bionectriaceae; genus Waltergamsia; species Waltergamsia citrina. The sequence goes on along the minus strand of JAKLNE010000011.1, from coordinate 508,066 downwards.
ACTCTGACAGCATGGTAAGAAACTCGTAAAGCAACTTTGGGTCAGAGGTTCTCTTTTCCCCAGTTGCCGTCAATCATAAAGTCCTTAGTACGAGTACTATTATCTAGTAGCCTAGGGTCAGGCTTCACTGGCAGTGATTATTGTAGTGGAGCTTCCCGCTGTAAACCCTGAACTGAACCCTTCTACTGTTAGTCGTATTCGTATCGTATCCCTCCATTCTACCCTGGGCTGGCTGCCTTAACGATGACGAGATTTGTCAACAGTCGAAAGCTGCTAGGCAGAGTCGTCATAACTCGGACATGGTATCTGAATTGACGGCGGCTTCTTATGTTGTAGGTAAAACTCTCCGAAAACCAGGACCCATCAGAGTTGATTAATGGTGCGTAAATAGGGGTAGAAGCATGAACATGAGGTAGCACACAAGTCATTGTGCAGCCTAAGCGCATCCTGAGATAATAGCGTCCGTGTGTACTCATTTCCATCCAAGCAATATTTAGCTAGCGTAGACTCTTAATTACGTGCCTAATAGTTTTAAAGAGAAAATATCTTAGAAGTAAGATATCTTATTCGTGATCCATCTATATTCATACCTAGAAGTGTTTCGTGTTGAACTCCCGCAACTGGAGGTTACTTCCTAGGCCCCTACTACTACTGGTACTTTTATCCAAAACTACTGCAAGGACATGCCTTTCCAACGTAAGCGAAGAGAATAAACGAAGGCTGCAGGAACACACCGCGGGCCACAGCATATTATCGGTTGGTAACGTCGGAGGGATACACATCCACCTCGCTTAAAGCAGGGTGCTCGGCGTCGTACCCTAGGCACCATGCAGACAGCCTCCCGGATCCAATTCCTCTGAGCCCTTATTTATTAAGGGTTCATGTCGAATGACAGAGGCGGGTGTATTAGTGCTGTCAATGATAGTGATGGCTGGCGTAACGGCCTTGCCATCCGCCGTCATCAACGGGAAAGGCCTCGTCATGGATTCGGGAGGTGGTAGTGCCGAGCCACGGCATCATGGGATCATCGCCGGATCACCCAAACTCTCTCTTTCATTGATTATGTCTACACGGACGAACAGTAAAACCCGCCGGTTAGACTGACTGAGCCTCCCCAGCAAGCGCAACATGGTCTGATTTCCAGCTTCATCATAATAATAGCGTATGCAAGCTGAGGAACAGGAGAGATGGGGGCGCTAAAAGGGGATGGCGTATGTGCCGCTACCAAGCCTGCTGATCATTTCATTTCGATTTTCCCGTCATTTTCATTTTCTGTACCTAATCCAAGGGGGCGGCAGTGATGATCTGGTCTAGGCGGGTGGGTAGGGGCACTTTTCTACACCAACATTTGCATTTGACAAGTTGGCCAGCTCCATAAAAAGAGTTGTTTACTCCAAGTTGGTCGAATACGAACACGAAGGGTGCATATCGCGAGTAGCTTAGGTTAGGTAGCTGGAAAGAAGGATGAAATACACAATTTATTGTGCTCAGGCCGTTTGTTACCTTATCTAATCTTGATTCCCCATAGATGGACCTCCATTCCAGGGGTTGAGCCGCTAGAAGGAGGGGTCTTGGCGGCATTTACAGTGGAGAGCAGACCTGCAGGCCCTGCAGATGCCCTGTACCGTAGGATTCTTCCACTGTAAAGGTCCGCTAACGGAGCCCATGCAGCGCCCTGCAGGACAGTGCAGGTAGCGGGTAGCGGTAACGGAATGGCGGATTGCAGATTTTCAGGGACGTGCTCGCTGAAAATACTGTCATTTTTATTTTTTTCTTCCATCGGTCGGGGGCCATAAAACTGTGTTCAGGCCCACTCACCGCCTAGGAAACGGCCTAACAGAAGAGCCTAGCAGAAAAAAAAAAGAAGCCCCTGTTTATAGGGAATCCATTGGGCCAGGCTATTGGTTCGCGTCCAGATCCAGATCCACCTCATCATATCTCGACATTTTGAGTAGAAACGAGTACTCCAGAGTCCACAGAGAGAGAGGATCGCTCACCTCAGCTGTTGACATCCTCAGGCTTCCTTTTTCCCTCCTCCTCCTCCTCCCCTCCCGCTCCTTGTGCCTTGCTTTTGCCCTCCTCTCCTCTTCTCCAGATTCTGTGGTGTCTCCTTTTACATCCAGTCTAACTCTAGTCCGGCCGTCTGTTGGTCGCGCCGTGACGCCCTCAATCGCTTGCGCTTCTTTTTTCCTTAGTATTGTTCTTCCCGCCGCCTCGGGGCACTGGCCACTCCTTTACCTCTGCTTCGCCGTCTTTTGCTTTGGAGGTCTCCTCTACGTGAAGACGACCTCCAAGTATAACCTGTAAGTTTCCATTCGTGCCCCCTGCCCTCCTGTACTCAATCTTGATCTTGTCTTGTCCTGTCCTGTCCTCTACCCTCAACGGTCCGCCTCTCCTTGAGACATGTCTCTCCTCCTACGTCGTCTATACCTGGGGTGGAAGAGCCCTGATCCTGCCCCATCATGCCTACGTCTTTTTCTCCTCCCACCGGCAACACGTGCTCACCTTCGTCTCTAGACCGGCTCCCGGCCGTCCAACATCCTCCAAGGGACAACATCGCCGAGCCCAATCCACGTCCTAAACCCCGCCGCCGAGTTACCTTCTCCGAGCCCGTCGCAAATGATAACGACGCCGACACCATGATCAGCGCGTCTTTCCTCCCCAGGCGCTTCCGCGGCGAGACTGCTCAGCCCCCAAATACCACACCGACTTGGCTGGGCAAGAGGATTACGCCTTTTCTGCAGCTGCTGGCGAGCCTGGCCTGCTCTCACCCAATCCACCTCGTCTGCCTCATCGCCGTATTGGCCAGCACCTCCTATGTCGGCTTGATCCAGGACAGCCTCTTCGATACTACCAGCAGCGTTGGCAAGGCCGACTGGTCCTCTCTCGTCGAAGGCAGCAGGGAGTTGCGCGCCGGCCCTGATACCGAATGGAAATGGCAGAGCGCTGTGCAGGGTGCCGCCGGCGAGGACCAGCACCTCGCTCTCCTGACTTTTGTCTTTCCCGATACTCTCTCAAGTGATTCGCCTAGCAACGCCCCTCTGTCGCACGCCGTTCCCATGCCGGACAACCTCTCGATTACGAGCCTGCCTACTACCGAGAACCCCTTGACCACCTACTCCCAGGACAGCATCCTCGCCTACTCCCTGCCCATCAAGGAGGCCCCCGAGTTTGTCTCGTTCGCCCAGGAGATCCCTAACGAGGATGCGGAGGAGACCGAGACCGGCCACGGACGCGAGAAGAAGACCTGGATCATGAAGGCGGCCAAGGTCACCACCCGCAATACCATCGTGCAGTGGGCCAAGAACGCCTGGATCGAGTTTATCGATCTTCTCAAGAATGCCGAGACCCTGGATATCGTCATCATGTCCCTGGGCTACTTGTCTATGCACCTGACCTTCGTCTCGCTTTTCGTGTCGATGCGCCGCATGGGCTCCAACTTTTGGCTCGGCATGAGCACCCTCTTCTCATCCGTCTTTGCCTTCCTCTTCGGCCTGGCCGTCACCACCAAGCTCGGTGTCCCCATTAGCGTCATTCTCCTGTCTGAGGGTCTGCCGTTCTTGGTTGTCACCATTGGTTTCGAGAAGAACATTGTCTTGACCCGCGCTGTCTTGTCCCACGCCATTGAGCACCGTCGCGCCCAGGTGCAGGAGTCCAAGGAGAAGCAGTCCAAGGGCAAGAAGGCCCCCGAGCCTTCTACTCAGGGGCTCATCCAGTACGCCATCCAGGCGGCCGTTAAAGACAAGGGTTATGAGATTATCCGTGACTACGCCATCGAAATCGTCATCCTCGTGCTTGGGGCTGCCTCGGGTGTCAAAGGTGGCCTTCAGCAGTTCTGCTTCCTCGCTGCTTGGATCCTCTTCTTTGACTGCATTCTGCTTTTCAGCTTCTACATTGCCATCCTGAGCATCAAGCTCGAAATCAACCGCATCAAGCGCCATGTCGAGATGCGCATGGCCCTTGAGGATGATGGCTTCAGCAGCCGAACTGCTGAGAATGTTGCCAAGAGCAACGATGACAAGGATGCTCAGGAGACTTCCCTCTTTGGCCGTAGGATGAAGAGCAGCAGCGTCCCCAAGTTCAAGGTCCTGATGGTCACTGGATTCGTCTTGATCAACGTTGTCAACATCTGCACCATCCCCTTCCGCAACCCTGGCTCGCTCTCCAGCATCCGCTCTTGGGCCGGTGGCCTGGGCGGGGTCGTCTCCAGCCCGCCCGTTGATCCCTACAAGGTCGCCTCCAACGGTCTGGAGGCTGTTCTAGCTACGGCTAAGGCTCAGGGTCTTTCCACCCTTGTCACTGTCTTGACTCCTATCAAGTACGAGCTTGAGTTTCCCTCGATTCACTACGCCCTGACGTCGTCTCTCGGCGGAAATGGCGGCGGTATCAACGGTCTTGGTCAGTTGGATGACTATGGTGTTGGTGGCCGTATGGTTGGCAGCTTGCTGAAGAGTTTGGAAGACCCGGTCCTCTCCAAGTGGATCGTGGTCGCTTTGGCTCTGAGCGTAGGCTTGAACGGTTATCTCTTCAACGTCGCCAAGACTGGCATCAAGGACCCCAACATTCCGGAGCGTCACATCGATCGCCGTGAGCTCGCCAGAGCTGAGCGTTTCAACGACTCCGCCTCCGCCACTCTGCCGCTTGGCGAGTATGTACCGCCCACGCCGCAGAGGACCCAGCCTGCCACCCCAGCCCTATCCGACAATGAGTCCGAGAGTCTTGACATGACCAAGGGGAGAATGGAGGACGGGATCCTTCGCTCCAATGAGGAATTGGATGGTATGCTCGCTGAAAAGCGTGCTCCTGAGATGACGGATGAAGAAGTTGTCAGCATGTCCATGCGCGGCAAGATCCCCGGTTACGCTCTGGAAAAGACTCTCAAGGACTACACTCGTGCCGTTAAGATTAGACGTGCTATCATTGCCCGCAACAAGGCTACATCGGAGCACACAAGCTCTCTGGAACACTCCAAGCTTCCTTACCGCCACTACAACTGGGAGCGCGTTTTTGGTGCCTGCTGCGAGAACGTTGTTGGTTACCTGCCTCTTCCCGTTGGTGTTGCTGGACCCCTGGTCATTGATGGCCAGAGCTACTTCATCCCCATGGCCACAACAGAGGGTGTCCTCGTAGCAAGCACGAGTCGAGGCTGCAAGGCCATCAACTCGGGCGGCGGTGCTATCACCGTGCTGACTGGCGATGGTATGACCCGTGGACCTTGCATTGGTTTCGAAACGCTCGAGCGCGCCGGTGCTGCTAAGCTCTGGCTTGACTCGGAAACTGGCCAGTCTGTCATGACCAAGGCTTTCAACTCGACCAGTCGCTTTGCGCGCCTGCAAAGTATGAAGACGGCTCTGGCCGGTACCAACCTGTTCATCCGCTTTAAGACCACTACCGGTGATGCCATGGGTATGAACATGATTTCCAAGGGTGTTGAGCACGCCCTGGGCGTCATGGCCACCGAGGGTGGATTTGAAGACATGGCTATCATCTCTGTTTCCGGAAACTTCTGCACGGATAAGAAACCCGCCGCTATCAACTGGATCGATGGCCGTGGCAAGAGTGTGGTGGCCGAGGCCATTATCCCCGCTGAAGTTGTTAAGAGTGTGCTCAAGAGTGATGTTGATGCGCTCGTCGAGCTCAACACCTCCAAGAACCTGATTGGATCCGCCATGGCTGGCTCTGTGGGTGGTTTCAACGCTCACGCCGCCAACATTGTTGCGGCAGTCTTCCTGGCCACTGGTCAGGACCCGGCGCAGGTTGTGGAGAGTTCTAACTGTATCACTACAATGAGAAAGTAAGTTTCACTGACAAATTATATTCCTGTATAAGGTATCATTGCTAACGAAAGTAGCCTTCGCGGATCGCTTCAAATCTCTGTTTCCATGCCTTGTATCGAAGTCGGCACACTTGGTGGTGGCACTATTCTGGAGCCGCAGAGCGCCATGCTTGACATGCTTGGCGTTCGTGGCTCGCATCCTACTACCCCTGGTGACAACTCCCGCCGCCTGGCCAAGATTATTGCTGCGGCCGCGTTGGCTGGTGAGCTCTCTCTGTGCAGTGCTCTGGCCGCCGGTCACCTTGTGAGAGCACACATGGAGCACAACCGCAGCGCAGCTCCTTCGCGGTCCTCCACCCCGGCTCCCCCGCCAGCAACCCCCGTGACGTTGGCTATGACCAACGCTCAGGAGAAGTCGAATCAGAACTCGGCCGCCGCCGCGCGATCCAAGAGGTGAAGCTCTTAATCGGACTTGATGGATCAAATTGGAAATAAGGGATAGATTGGGAATTGGAGTTGACTTACTTTGACGGGTCGGCTGTGGGCGCCTCGTGCTCGCCCGCCACCTTCTGGAATACGAAAGGCCGTCGCATCGCATACATAAATATATCTAGACGAGCTGGTTTGGGATTTCCTTGAGGAGTCCCTCCCTTTTGATTTCTTCTACCAGCGGAATTGTTTGTCATGTCCATCGCCAGTTTTGAGCGAGGATCATATGTACATATTTAGCTATCTGATAGCGAGCCCATGTCGCATTTCGCGACGCGCCAAGCAATACATACTTTAATCTGTTCCATCATACATCCCTCTACCCCAATCATGATGATTATGATGGTGAATATTGCTTGGCTTTGTTAAGCTCCTCCCCTTCTATCGAAACCATCTTCACGCCCTTACTCACAATCCCCTCCTTGCACTTCTCCCATCCCTCAGGATCAACAGGCCTTGTCCCCTCTTCAATAATATACGTCTTGAACCCTTCCTCCGCCGCATGCTCCGCCGTAGCTCTCACACAATAATCCGCTGCCAACCCGACAACAAACACATCCGTCACCCCCATCCCCTTCAACCTCTCCGCCAGCCCAGTATCCTCCACCTTGAACGGGTCATAAAACGCAGAGTACATCTCCACTCTCTCATCCTTCCCCTTATCCAATACCTCGTGGATCTTTGAAGTATCGAAACTAGAGTGAAATTCTGCGCCAGGGGTGTCGGCTACACAGTGGACGGGCCAGAGGGTAGTTTCGTAGGTTTTTGAAGGAGAGGTAGGGTGTGTTATGGTTGTGGTGGATGTAAATGGGGGAGGGGAGGATGAATGGTTAGAGGCGAAGGAGATGTGGGTGGGAGGATGCCAGTCGCGGGTGGCGAGTCTGAGGGGGAAGGGGAGAGTGAGGAGGGTGTTGACTGTGGGGGAGATGGAGAGGCCGTTTGGGACGGCGAGGGAGCCGTTCTGTGAGAGGGGTGTGAGTACCTTATGATCTGGGATGGATGAGGCTGGATGGGATACGTACGGGTGGGCAGAAGTCGTTTTGGAAGTCGACGACTATGAGGGCGGGCTTGAACGCCATTTCTGGGTCATGAAAGTGGAGTGGAATCAGCTGGCGCAGAGTATTTGATGAAGCTCGCGGTAAGAGTAGATGAGCTGATATGGTGTAGTGTTGAATATCGAAAGTGAAGGCAATGGTGATGACGATAAGAACTTGGACGAAAAGGGAAGGGTAGAGAAGAGAGAGGGGCTTCTAAGACCATTCGCCGCGTAAAAGTGGGCCACCGACGGTGCTGGAAACGGCCCCACTTTGCCGTGCCGAAATCTATGGTTGATTTAGGCAATGTCGATTTTTCTTGAAGTACGAATGTGTAGAGAGCTTGGACATAGTCAAATTAAATAACGGACTGGGAAGGGCAGAGGACTCATCACCCGCTCTTTCGAATGTAAGGCAAACGCCTCCGCCCCACGGCAAGGCCACCCATCGATGTGCTATCGCTTTTCCAGATCATCATCCACGGTCAGGTCCAGTGCGTGTATGAAAGAATATTCTCGGCACAGGTGTATTTCGGTGATTCTGCATGAAATGAAACCGTAAACACAGATTATGACCTCAGGGTTTGTGCCCCTGAACCGTAGATAAACCTTATCTACGATGTTATCAATTGGTTTCCACAACAAGCTTCCATTCACGTCGAAGGCGGTGGCTGGGAGCTTTCTGGAACCAAGCTCGACAAGCTGCATCGACACACGGTGACTGGACATGATTTCACTTGTATGAATTTCTTGACGGAATTATTGTCGAGCTCAACAAACTGGGAGAGCATAGGGCATGATGAACAGATATAGACGATCAGAGACGCTTTGTATCTAGATCAATGTCGATTTCTTCAAACAGCTTAAAGAAAGAAGAGTCTGACCTTGGGTTGTCTTGTCTGTTAGCAGAGGAAGCTTTAAGTTTGCTTCCAACAGCGTTGTGGCGGCCCACATACTTTATCGAGTTTTCCCATATCAAAACAATCAAAACAAGACAGCCAAATCCTTTCCCTAACAACACTCTCCAGCATCTTTCACCAGTTATACCATGCCTACGCGACAATCTCTACAGACACCTGAAAATCGCTCCATACGAGAGACACGCAATCATGAATTGTCTTATGTACTTTGACAACGACCCCGGTCATGCCTTTGACTATGAGCAAGGTGACTACGACCGCAATACTGCCTTTTCTCCTCGAGATCCCATCGACTACCGGCCAGCCCTCCCTGGATATCTCGACGATGTTATACACACTGAGATTCACCACCATACCATTTCTATGCGACAATTTGACTCCCAAGTTCTTACCGTCATTCGCAATCAGTCTGCTCCTGGTCCCAGCAGGGCTAAGCGACGTCGAAGCAAGGAGGAGCCTCCTGTTTCAAGAACATCTGGTAACGGTGTGACTGGGCGTAAAAAGAGACGACACAGCGACGATGGCATCAACCGACACCTGCTTCTTAAGAAGCTTGCCACAGAGCAAGATATCTTACGATCAAAACAAGAACAACAACAACAACAACCTGAACCCCAACTTCCTCCTCATCAGCTCAAACAAAAACGACAAGTCATGTTCAAAGATGACAACGACCCAGCCAACACCATCCACACCTATTCTCCCCCAAGTCCAGAGAAACGAAGAGTAATGTTCAAAGAGGGCAAAGACCTAGCCACCAACATCCAGACCGGCGAACCCATCCCATACTATTCTAGACGACCACTTCAAAGAGTCCCCGCGGAGGACCGCGAATCCCCTGATGACGTCGCGTTCAATAACCTCATGGACTCCATCGACGTGGATGCCCGTAGAAACGACGCCGAGCGTAGAGGTCTCCTCTTAGATCCCGAGCTCGAAGCCAAAGAGGAGGAAGAAATCGATCAAAGAATCGAACAGGCCAAGGAAACTACGAGAAAATACGAGTTACAGACCATAAGGGAAGGGTTCCTGGATTTCCGGCTGTATGTAGCGTCCAACATGGGATACATCCTGCACGCTTGTGAAATTGTTCGGGAACACGGATTGGACAGACGGGGCAGCAAAGTCCGGATCGGGAGTTACCAGGGGGATGAAGCAGCGTATTCAACGCGAGGTGCGTATCGCCCCTCTGATTACGGGCAAAACTTACCCAGGATCTCGCTTGAGGCGTATGAGTCCATAGCGACGAGTCTCTCTGCGCAGAGTGAAGCTCCTGACGCGAATCAATGGAGTTGGGCGATTGATCCAAATTTGGTGTATGAGAGCAATGATGATGCTCGTCTGAGTATTGATGGGTTTGAGATTGAGTGGATGGGTGGGGATGAGGAGGTGAAGAGTAAGAAGAGTAATTGGGAGATAGAGCAGGAGATTGAGGACGTCATTGATCCGATGATGCAGGTCATCACCTTTGATGAGCATGATATGGACGTGGAGCAGGATCCTACCATATCAAGAGGCATGGACGGGGACACTGAGTAACAGTTGTGACGACAATCTCAGGAGATCGGATTAGGAGTTGGAAATATTTAGATTACGACTAGTTTTGGGATTATTATGATTGATGGTGTTATTTTTGGATTAGGCGCTATAGCTGATAGATTAGACCAAGGGTTATTGGCTTCTTGCACTAGCATTTTCTAAGATCCTATTGAGCTGGCTTCGAAGAGTTCAAGTGATTAAGGCCTCGGACTTATACACTGCTTTTTAGCCTTGACTTCCTCATCTTGGTAGATGAGTCCTGCCTTAAGGGGATGGCGGCGTGTAAGTGATACATTTGCCTCTCCTGACAACTGCTGCGCTACACTACACTGACAGCTCGCGAGAATCTCTGCTATGCCCTGTTGCATCGTTACTGACTTTCGACCCAAGGATTCGAGACTCAACTTTGCTAAAGTGACTATCATATGCCATTTGCTTTATGTTCATCAGCAAGTTGCATTGAATCTTGCCAGTAAGATATCGGAGTCGTTTACGACCGTAATGTCCCAGATATACCGACTTGGGGTATAACCTTTTCTAGACGTACAATCTTTGAATTATTGCTTAAATGTCAGCTGTATATACTCCTAGATTGGAGGAGTACAAGCAATGACCCAAAATTCGTTCGACTCCTATTGGCGCTATTCAGTATAGCGAGTCGTGGTATTCTTCTTCTTATACCACTGTTCAGAGGAAATGCTTCATCGCGACTAGCTAAGGCCGTTAGTTCCGTTAGAATAAGGGCATAATGTTTAACCCCGCGAAAGAACGCCACTTTGTTGTGCTCGGAACCTCGGACTTGGCACTTGGAGACAGCGTCCGGAACCAATGACAGACTATTCTACGAGTAATTAATCGATCACTTCCAGGCCTGTACTCATTATAAATTATAGTCTGAAAAACTATATAATATGTCTCCCATCATAGGCTAAACGGGCCAGACGAAATGTGGCTAGCTTCTACTTTAAGGAAGTCTACTAAGATTTCTCAATGAAAACAGACAGAGCAACATATATCATTTGACTGAAGTTTACTATCAAGATGAACGAGCAGCCACTTATTATCGACGGTCTAACACCGCGGGAATCAGCGCTCGATTCCTACTATCGCATGACCTGGGCCCTCGACCTAGACAACTGGGACTTATTCGTCTCCGGCTGGTCAAAGTCGCACACTCCCGTCTTCCTCCTCGCCGAGAGCGACAGGCACTACACCGGCCTCGACGAAATCAAAGCAGGTCTATACGACGTTGTCGCCGGCGGGCTAGACACGCAGCACATGGCCACGAATGCTCGCGTCTCCATCGACACAGCTACCAAGACGGGGAGGATGTGGATCCAGGCTTTGAACCAGCATTATAGGAAAGGTACGGAGAAAGATCATACGGCTCCGCGTCTTTGGGGCGGGAATCGGTACATGTTTGATGTTGTGGAGGATGAAGATGGGCAGTGGAGGATCACTAAATGGACGACGGAGTTTGGGTGGAGGGAGGGTGAGTTGGCGATTGTGGGAGATGCGACTCAGCGTGCTGCAGAGATGGTTGAACAAGTTAGAAGCCAGAAATGAAGGACTAGCTAAGTAAGTCACCTTGCCCATACATACAGTTGCCTAGTCAAAGTCATAAGCACTAGTTAGAGCTAAGCTTTTCCCCTACATCTCTCTCACCCAAAGACAAATGTAATTGTTTCAAGCGTCTGATGTACGCTACGAAACATTAGTCCTACGGCACAGCAAAATCGAAAGAAATAACAAGAATATTCCACATCCTTCTCACACATTCTCATATATTCTCACACATTCTGGCGACGACGAGAAACGACCATCACCACATTTTCATGAGCCATTTCGCCAATCATGTAGGCAGATGAGCCATACAGACTCATTACTTTCAATCACTATTTATACTTTAGCCTCCCGCTGCGATTATCAATTTAAATTAGCATCGCAATTCGCCTCATCTTCTATTCCATTCTATTCCATCAATCGACAATCGGTCAAATTTTACACTTATTCAAATTATTTGCTTTGATTATTTACTGAAAACATCATGGCCGCTCCGTACGCCAAGATCCCCGCCGGCGCAACACTGGACATCAAACCCTTCCAAGCCCACGTCTCCGACGAGAAACTCCAGCATTTCCGCCAGCTTCTCTCCCTCTCGCCCATCGCCCCTCCTGTCTTTGAAAACACCCGGTCCGACCGTACCTATGGCATCTCGCGCGACTGGCTCGAACATGCCAAATCTGCGTGGCTCAATGACTTTGACTGGCGCAAGCATGAGGACCGCATCAATTCGTACCCAAACTTCAAAGCGACGCTGAAAGATGGCACGGAGATTCAATTCCTCGCGCTCTTCTCGGAAAAGCCGGATGCGGTGCCTGTTGCGTCTTTTCACGGCTGGCCCAGCTCTGTCATGGAGTATATGGATGTGCTCGATTTGTTAAAGGAGAGATATTCCCCGGCGGACTTGCCGTACCATTATATCGTTCCCTCGCTGCCCGGCTACGCTTACTCCTCCGGACCCCCTAAAGACACCGACTACGACATTGCCGCCGCCGCGGATGCCATGAACGAGCTCATGGTTGGACTGGGCTTCGGATCCGGATACATCGCGCAGGGTGGCGACCTAGGCAGCTTCGTGAGCCGAACACTAGCCATGGGCTATGACGCCTGCAAAGGCATGCACGTTACTCAGATGGGCATCCCTCCCGCCGAAGACAGACAAGACCCGCCGGTAGACGCCAAGGAGAAGAGAGCAATGCAGCGAGCGGGAGAGTTTGTTGATACGGGATTCGGCTTTGCGCTGGAGCAAGGGACCAGACCGGCCACGATTGGGTTGGTGCTGAGTTCTAGTCCGCTAGCCCTGCTGAGCTGGATTGGAGAGAAAATTCTTGCATGGACGGATGAAGAGCCTCCTCTGGAGAAGATCCTCGCAGACGTCACCTTGTACTGGATGACAGATACCATCCCCAGAGCCTTCTACCACAACCGCGCTTTGGCCGGCGGCGATGACAACCCCAAGATCGCGAGACTCAGCGCCATCATGAACATGTCAGCTCTCAAGCTACCTTTCGTGGAGAAGCCCTGTGGCTACTCCTCTTTCTATTATGAGAATGTTCCGGTCCCGAAGAGCTGGGCTGAGAAGACGGTTAACCTTGTCTTTTTCAATGAGCATGCCAGGGGTGGTCACTTTGCGGCGGGCGAGAAGCCCAAGGAATTGCTTGATGATGTGGAGGAGTACATCAAGAAAGCCTGGAAGACGGCTGCTTAGATTGGACGACAGAATCATTGGCGATTGATTTTATGATGAAGCAAAACTTCCTTTCAACAAGGAATCAGGTGCCTCCATTCAGGGAGTCGGCGGAGGAGAATCAGGGTAAGAAACCACACACTCTTTTGGTCAAAGATATCTTTATTTCTAACAGTCATTACCGATATTTCAGATTGTCATTACAACCGTTTCCTCGTGAGGTCAACCTCCTACGCATGCATGCCACAGCATAACTGAGCTCGAACACAGCCCAAACTACTCGGTCGCTCTTAATGCCAATAACTAACCAGTGTTAACAGGGTATATTTTCCCTTCAAGAGCTCTACATTTTGCGAGGCCGTATCTTCTTCCGACGAAAGACCCTTCCATCTGTTTCGTGCGACCTAGACCCGTCGTCAGCAAGTTGTAAGAATGAGCCATGTCGTGACGAAGCCTACTCCGTGGAAAATGACGAGGCTGGGAGAGATCGTTTCCCAGACCGCCGAATACTATCGGGATGTAGCTCTAGCTCCATTTCTGGCAAGGGAGATTCTTCGGCCTCAATGGGCTCAAGCTGCTGGGGGCTTTGGACGCCTTCTGTGACAGCGGATAACGGTCCCGGGGTTCTCGTCCGCCCACTGCCGCTCTGGGTAGATGCTTCAGGTGATGCCGAATTAGAGACAAGTCTTGTAGGTGGAGGCGAAGCTAGCTGAGGCGGTTCAACCAGCGCCAGAGCTGGTATCAGATCCATAAGGTCCAGATTACGCTGCTCCGAGCTGCCTGCTGCCTGACTATCATCGGCAGAGAAGCCAAGCAGCCGCGATTGACGCGCGTCTGTATCCTGGAGGAATGATTCTAAAGGTTTTGATTGCAAGGGCGACGATAACTCTGAGCTCGAGCCGGAGTGTTGCAGGGGGCACCCATCCTCCGAACTGGATTCCCGCTCCCAGTCTGGTGAGTATAGCTCTTGGGGTTTGAGCAACAGCAAAGGATCCTTAGCTGACTTCCAAGACTGCTCTTGTGACACGGTCGGTCGACGAGGGGTAGATTGTGATCTAGCATGCCTGGGGTGAGTTAGACACATAATGTAGGATTTGTGAGGGCGGAAGGGCATCCTGTGCTTACTTTTGAGCGTCGAGAATTGGATTCTCCAAGCTGATGCTGCTACTTCTTCGTCGCCTAGTAGATAAGCGCTCTTCGATCGTCATGGAGCTCCCTGAGGGCTCAATGCCCGCGAGATCGTCCTCCATGTCTTCGATAGGATGTGTCAGGGCGGGAAAAAGACAGGTAAGCATAAAATAAAGCGAATAGACGTAGTGAAGGATGCCATGGAAGTAGAAGGACCTGAGCGTAAAGGCGCTGAGCCACAGCCCACAAGTCCAGCCTTATTTATACACATTGCAGCAGAGAAAGGAGGGGGAAGTACCAGGTAGATGTTCCCATCGACCCGAGCGATTGGAACCGCCTTACGCGGGACGCACCTAGTCACCACGTAGACTAGGGCCTTGCGCAATTGTAAGCACTTGGCCCAGGCCCGCATGGCGGTCTCCCAGTAAGACGGGATGCGAACCACGAGCAAGGAGGGAGGTTTGAAGAGAACCCCTGTCACATGTGCGAGAAGATGTAATGAGAGAAGAAGAAGCGCCAACTATTATCCCACCAGTACCAGATAGTCGGCGCATAGGTAGGTATGGACCGATGGTGCCGGGCCCGCGCCGACGGTACGCTGTCAACCTAGCGAAGCGAGATGCTGTAATAGCTAATGCAACAGCGTCTCATCCGGAGGGGGATTGCAGGGGTACTGGCCTTGGAAAACGGCTCACTGGAACGGTGGAATGTCTGCCTCGCGGTATTCTCTGCGTGGTCCGGAGATTGTGTCTGAGTCTTGGCCATGTGCCCGAGGAAGAGAATTGAAGATGGCTAGCCATGGTCGCCATGATCGCCATGATCTTAGACATTCTCATGCAGCATGTCAAGCGTGCCCAGCGGGATCGTCTCCCGGGTTATTTAAGGCACCTCGTTCTCGGGATGTCTCTCGGAATGTTTCTCTCTCACTACGTGCCAAACTCCAAGGACACACTCCAGGACGGTCCTGGACGGAGAAAGGGGCGGTGTGGGGAGGTCCCAAGCGGCTGGGACAGAGGTGCATGGGATGAATCCCACTTCCCAGGGGGCGGCGCGTCCCATGGCCTAGTCTAGGGCTTCTAGGCACAGGAACCGGTGGGCGGGATGGGTAGGCAATTGGCTAGCCTTGTGTGTGCCAGGGTCAAGATGCTCGACGGTAATTACTTCCCTGCCGTAAGCACGCAGCTCATCCGATTCTGTTAAGACCATGAGAGTAAAAGTCCGGCCAGCTCCGTCGGCGTTAAATACGTCCACATCCTTGACCCGACAGCCAATTCAACGTTCGTGTAACGTGGCACAGCGCCACGTCTTGAAGATGGACCCGCTTCATGTCAAGCCTGGGGAGTGTTTGCACGCTGTGATGTCTCGAAAAAGACAGAATATCCGACTGTTGAGGACCGGGGAAGCAATCCGAAGCCCTCTCCCCTGTTCCCGGGTTGCTGGGCTGTTTTCCTTTTTCTGCCGTCTTAGTTGTGCTGCATGACCTAGCCACGCCTCGAATGAGGGAATGATCAACGTGATCCAATGAGAGATGTGAAGACAGTTGACAGGTCTGTGGCTTTGCCTTGATAAAGATTACCGAAACTTTTCGCTGCTGCATCATTCATCACAATTAACAGGCCATGTTTACAGATTAGGCCCGAGACAAGAAACCGAGCCTATCAAACGCGTGGACTTGGACTCAAGTTAGCATGGGAGTGAATCAGGCTTGTCGCTGCATTCCAAGTTCTGAGTAGAGAGCTTCTTGTCCCGAGGCGTTCATTGCTTTTTGTGACTTGGTTGCCGATGGCATACACGAACTGCAGAATACAGCGTTTGAACCTTGGCAATCACATAGCTTAAACTAAATGACAAGCGTAGTTAGCCTTGACGCAGGAGAGAGGGCCTCGCATTAGTCCGTGATTAGCATTATCTTGACGCCTTGTCCTCTCCCTTAGCCTGGAATTGAACGGGTAGATCGACAACGGTCGGCGCTTAAGTGAGCCAAGTCGTCACATCAACGGTCTGTAGTCGCTAAGATTTGAGACTCGAGTAATTCGTGGCGGACCGGTGAGTTGTGAATTGACTTTGGTCGCCAAGCACTTCCACAGACTTCCCATAACTTGAGGTTCCACGCCCAGCCTTAGCTTCCGCGTCGATCAAATGGGGTCTTTGCTAGTGTTAGTGTAGCGCTTTCGGATGCGGCCGCATCGGCATCGACGGAAGTAACGTCATCCATTGCTGGCCGAGGTATGATGCCAACTTTTAGGTGTTTCTGAGCCATTCGAGCCAGCCACCACCAAACGCGTGCGGATTTTTTTCTTCGTAACTTCCTCTTCAGTCACAATATCCAACCCAGAACGCTCAATTCCGGGCTATTGTGAGTTACGATGGCTACTGAGACGCCGCTGCCCACGTTCACGCTCAGCGACTATGTCAAGTTCTTCGGCGCTGGTGCGCTGGCGGCGACGTCAACACACGGCGTGAGTGGTGAATCAATTTGTGACGTTTGACCGAATATTGACCAACTTCCGTAGGCCGCCACACCAATTGACGTCGTCAAGACTCGAATTCAGGTCGACGATGCCTTGAAAGGCTACAACATGATCCGCGCCGGGCGTACCATTGTAGGCAAAGAAGGCGCTTCAGCACTCCTTACCGGCTTTGGTCCTACAGCTGTCGGCTATCTCGTCCAAGGAGGCGCCAAGTTTGCCGGCTACGAGTTCTTCAAACGACAATATATCAAGGCGGCGGGCGGTCCCGACAAGGCCGTGGATCGCCGAACCGCCATCTACTTGGGGGCCAGTGCTACGGCCGAGTTTTTTGCCGATATCTTGCTGTGCCCTCTCGAAGCCACGCGTATTCGTTTAGTATCCCAACGTGGTTATGCCTCCGGGTTGACCTCAGGCTTTGCTCGCATGGCGCGCGAAGAAGGCCTCCGGGGATTCTACTCAGGCTTCGTCCCATTGCTGTTCAAGCAGGTACCGTTTGCTGTGGGTCAGTTTACAGTCCACGAGGCAGCTAACGAGGTCATATACCGAGCCATGGGCCCAGAACGCAAGGCGAAGCTGACGCGCCTGGAGTCGACGGGCGTGGAATTGACCTCGGGTCTGGCTGCTGGAGCTGCTGCTGCGGTACTCTCTCACCCAGCTGATACGCTTCTATCGGCCATCAATAAGGGCGCCGGAGACCCTGGCCAAGGCGCAACAAGCCGCATGTTCCAGTTGGCTCGCGAGTTTGGGCCCAAGAAGCTGCTTACTTCGGGCTTGGGCCCCCGTGTGGTCATGACATGTGCCTTAGTCTCGGGGCAGTTTGTCATATATGCTCAATGCAAGGCTTTGACGGGAGCTCCACCGAGTCTGGAGATTCATAAAGAGGAGTCTTTGAAATAATATACGAACCCGGGGAAACATACATGTATACAGGAGTTAGCGGAGGGTTATCATACTTACCAAGTAGTACCTAATTGGAGTTCCAACTATTAGAGTCTGTTTGCTGAGCCGGCGTGGGTCCTGAAGCAGCTGTGATGGAATTCAATAACGACTAGTCTGGAGCTACCCTTATTCAGCTTATTGAAGGAATTCATTGAAGTCTGAATGGGTGGCAAGGCGTTCTTGATGGCACGTGCGTGTTGATTCGGGGTTGAATAGCGTCATAGGGGACAGCGGAGGATGTTTCCCACTCATTAAGTAAGAGGATAGAATAAATAGAAGCTCCTTCGAAAATGGGGAAGCCCATCCAACGGCAGATGCAAAGATGATCACGGGCCGATCTTGGACGGGAATCTAGAGAGGAAACGAGCGATGATGACGGAGGGCTTTGAAGTTTGTGGAGACGATGTTACTGTGAAACGAGAAACAGACTCCGGTAGTGGGCGGGCAGCTGGCGCCTCAGGCACTAATTCAGCCCCGGCTGCGAAGCTTTCAGTGGTAGCGTAGTGGGTGCCTCAGGGCGGCACAGCGGGTTTCTCAATGGGCTTTTTAGTGTTTCTTTCAGTGGGAGGCCCGCTGAGGACGCACGCTATTTCCAGGGGACTTTATCCCTGCAAGCACTTTGTTAGGGAAATACCTCAGATTGCCTTTGATCTCTACAGAGTCACAAGTACTCCTATACTATCCGCCTAAAATAGGAGGCCACGACTACATCATCTCGCGGAGGATCCATTCACATCTCAACGTCAGCCATGATTTCTGTCTGTCATCTCTGTCAATAACCCACCAGTTCGAGTGGCATCTCTCTCCCGAGCCACACGTTTCCAACTCTTTTTCATTGTCGTTCTCTCGCAAATACACTTTCACTGCGTAAGTCACCATCACGTCCACCCTCACGAGCAAGCCTCGTGCACCACCGTTCTATCCGTACATAGCATACTGCGTCCTCGTACGTTGCATTTGCGAATCTTTTGCCTGTCTGGGCATCGGCCAGCCACACGTGCGCCTCCTTTTGGCACCGACTCCTGGCGATTTCTACCACTCTCAACATAAACTGACGCTCATTTCTTCGATCAGGCATCTTCGAAGTTTATCTTCTTTCGAATTTGATAGTCGCCAGCTGCATCTTTTTGCGTCCATGTATTAGCTTTGGGTCCGCCCCCTTTAACGAAACACCTTCCTTCTCCCGTCCGCTTCCACCATGAAGCTCTCTTCGGTCCTTGGTCTCCTGAGCCTGTCCGCGGCGTCAACAGCGGCGGGAGTCAAGAGAGATCACGCGAATAACGACTACTACGTTCTCCATCTCGAGCGCGGAGTTGAACCCCAGGACGTCGCAAAGAGGCTGGGCCTTGAGCACGACGGGGCACACGCTCTCGACGACCACCATGTCTTTCGATCCCCCAAGTCAGACGACGACCACGTCAGCACAGCCATCAAGGAGCGAAAGAGGAGGAAACGAGACGTGGGTGGCGAGGACTTGCTAGACAGTGTTCTCCTGTCGCAAAAGCAAAAACCTCGAAGGCACCTCGAGAAGCGTATTATCCCGCCACCCCCCGAAGACTTTCCTCTCAAGCCCCGACAGGAGCCTGTCGGGTGGGCTGTGGAGCGGCAAAGCGAAGTCATGAAGGACCTTGGAATTTCCGACCCGATTTTCAAGGACCAGTGGCATCTCTACAACACTGTTCAGACGGGCCACGATGTCAATGTCACCGGCGTGTGGCAGGACGGCGTCACTGGCCAGAATGTCACAGTCGCCCTAATTGACGATGGTTTGGATATGTACAGCAACGATCTCAAGGATAACTACTTCGCCGAGGGATCTTGGGATTTCAACGACCACGACCCGGAGCCGAAGCCTGAACTCTTTGATGACAAGCACGGTACCAGATGTGCGGGTGAAGTCGCCGCAGTAAAGAACGATGCTTGCGGTCTCGGTGTCGCCTACGATGCCAAGATTGCCGGAATCCGCATTCTCAGCGGTGATCTCACCAACGCAGATGAGGCTGAAGCTATGATCTACAAGTACCAAATGAACGACATCTACTCGTGCTCTTGGGGTCCTCCCGACGATGGCCGTCACATGGAGGCTCCTGATATTCTTATCCGTCGGGCTATGCTCAAGGGTATCCAGGAGGGACGTGGTGGTCAGGGTTCCATCTACGTCTTTGCCAGCGGTAACGGTGCCTCGTACGGCGATAACTGCAACTTTGACGGTTACACCAACTCCATCTATAGTATCACTGTCGGCGCCGTCGATCGTGCTGGACTGCACCCTTACTACTCGGAACATTGCTCGGCCCAACTCGTTGTGACCTATAGCAGTGGTAGCGGCGATTCGATTGTAAGTTCCGATTTTTGCCATCAATTGTAGTAATCAACTAACGGAGAACAGCATACAACTGATGTCGGCGAAGACAAGTGCTACAGTGGCCACGGAGGAACGTCCGCTGCTGCCCCTCTTGGCGCTGGAATTTTTGCCCTGGCTCTGTCTGTCCGTCCCGACCTCACATGGAGAGACCTGCAGTACCTGGTCCTAAACACTGCCGTTCCCGTTGAGGACGAGAACGCCAACTGGCAGGAGACGGCTGTGGGCCACCAGTTCAGCCACTCCTTTGGTTATGGCAAGGTTGACTCTTACGGTCTTGTGGAGATGGCCAAGGATTGGGAGCTCGTTAAGCCTCAGGCTTGGTTCTTCTCGCCTTGGCTTCACGTTAGGAAGGCTCTCCCCGAAGGCAAGCAAGGTCTCTCGGTCAACTTTGAGGTGACGGAAGACATGCTCAAGGAGGCCAACCTAGAGCGCGTGGAGCACGTTACTGTGACCATGAATGTGGAGCATACCCGTCGTGGTGACCTTAGCGTTGACCTGATCAGCCCCGAGAAGGTTGTCAGCCACCTCGCTGTTGAGCGTGAGAAGGACACAGAGAAGGCTGGTTACGACAACTGGACTTTCATGAGCGTTGCTCACTGGTAAGTCAAAAGCAGAACCCACTGATAAAAATGCAATGGCGCTAACAGAAACAGGGGCGAGTCTGGTGTCGGAAAGTGGACGCTTGTCGTCAAGGATACCCGTATCAACGAGCACAAGGGCAAATTTGTCGACTGGCACCTCAAGCTCTGGGGAGAGTCCATCGACGCCGACAAGGCTAAGCTGCTCCCCATGCCCAAGGAGGATGACGACGCCGATCACGACGAAGAGGTTCAGTCCACGGCCACTGCACCCGCTGCTACTGACACGGCCCCTCCTCGTCCCGACGAATCTCACGGCCACGACGCCCCCGACCCAACGGACCAGCCCAAGCGACCCACCAAGCCTGGCAAGCCTGCACAGCCCAAGCCAACTGCCAGTGAATCCGAGGGCGAGGATGAGGATGAGACCGGTACAAGTGACGCTCAGGAGGCCACCGAATCGTCTAGCTCCGATTCCGACGAGCACCACTGGATCTCATGGCTTCCCACCCTCGGCGCCTCCAAGACGGCCCAGATCTGGATCTACGGCGCCGCCGGTGCCATCATCATCTTCTGCGCTGGTCTCGGCGCCACTCTCTTGGTCATTCGCAAACGTCGCCAGCGCAACGATACTCGTAACAACTACGAGTTCGAGATGCTCGACGAAGAAGAAGGCGAGGGTCTCAACGCTGGCGAGAAGAACATGTCTGGCTCGCGCCGCACTCGTGGCGGCGAGCTGTACGACGCTTTTGCCGGTGGCAGCGATGACGAGGAGGACTTTGATCGCTATAGTGACCGTGATCCATCCATGGACGCTCGTCGCGAAGAGGAGCAGTATGTCGTTGGCGGCGAGAGCAGTGACGAGGATGATGATGACAACGAGAAGAGGGGCGGCGAGTCAAGGCCCCTGCGATAAGCGGGCATCCTTTCTAAAAAAGCAACGCATGATATCCCAACCATCATTGGCATAAGCACCCCAACCGCTATTGAATAATCACGGGGATGAACGTTCCTTTCCCCATTGCTTCTGTTTTACTGCTTTTGTTTTCGTTTCATCTCCTCACCAATGGAGGAGGGGAGCACGAGGATGGCGACTGTGTATGGATTGACCTCTTGTTGGTTCGCGATGGGCATTTTGCTTCTTTTTTTCTCATAGAATCGAGGCGTACGGGTTCATTGGTTTTGTTTGTCTTACTACTAGTATACTGAAAATTACATAAGTCTCAACATATTCTTTTATATCATTGACAGAGGGAGTTGCTTCGTAAAGTTGGACTGAGTTGTATTGTAATCATGCATGCTACAGCCAAGTGAAAAAACCAAGACGCCAATTCCTGTTCAAACGCCAACATCTATGAAGAAGAAACGTACGGGCTCTCTTCATCAAAAAGAATGATTTGAATCATGCCTCCACCCCTCCTGGACCACCTTGTGCCTCCATCTCCTTCACATAATTCTCCCATAAATCGGCCAACTCGGAATAAAACTGCACATGCGCATCCGCAAGTCCCCCCAGCTGACTCTTAAATTCGACCCTTTTAATCCTCTCAAAATCAGCCACCTCATGCACAACCTCCTCATCAAACAAATCACTTGTGGCCCTTGCGCGCTCCACCTCGGCCGTAAGCTCTTCCACCCTCAGCTCCAACTTACGCGCCCGCTCCCGCCTCGCCTGCTCATGGTCTACACCGCGCACGTCTTCAATCTTGTTGCGGAGGAAGCCTCCCGGGCCGGAGTGCGAGCCGCCGCTGTAGCTGCCGCCGGAGCCGTGGCCTTGGAGGGTGTCGCGCTCGGATGTGGATTTGTTAAGGTATTCGGTTAGTTGTTCGTGGTCAAGCTGCTTCTGCTCGCGGGCTTTCAGGAGTTGGCGGAGGCAGAGGCTGTAGGCTTGCATGTCGCGGAGGGAGCCGAGATAGTCTGAGTCTGTGACGTCGTGGAGTTGGCGGAGGTGGGTGGCTGAGTCTTCGATGGAGGCTGCGAAGGCGTGAACGGCAGGTTCCACACCGGGTTCGAGAGCGATTAGTTTTTGGAACTGCTCTGCCAGGTCGTGCATGTCGGATTCGAGATCAGCCTCGCGACGGGAGACACGGGCGACAATCTTCTCAATATGTGCCAGGTCCTCGTCGAGCTTGTCACTCTTGTCCTTAACCTCAATAAAGCGACGATCCGGCCGATGAACCTTGGTAAACGCATTGATGAAAGTATCGGCAAAGTTATCAAACACGCCACCAGCACCACTAGCCGCATCCCCACTGCTGGCACGAGCACCCTGCGTCTTCACCGTAGCGTTCCAATCCGGGCTCTCAAGAAAGCTGTGCAAGATGGGAGCGCGGCGAAGAGTAGGGTGCAGGCTGAGACGGGTGAGGAAGCGCTGAAGGGAATGGGCTCGGCGGGAGGTAAAGTCGGAGCCGAAGCGGTCGCCGCGGACGTATTCCATGCGCTGCTTGTCGGGGATGGGAGGGACGGCGGCGGCTGGGTAGTCGCGAGAGAGTTGTTTGAAGAGGAAGACGAAGTCGGTGAAGCGGCGGCGGACGGAGGTGTGTTCGCGCTGGAAGGAGGGGAAGGTGGACTATAGCATAACAAGTATCGTTAGTCGGAGTTTAGGATAGAGAGGGTACTGATAAGAGAACTCACGCTTGTGGTGATGAGGTAGGAGACAAAGGCGTCTTTGGTGCCGTCGTTCTCCTTGATGGGGGTGTCGACTGTACACTCGAGGCGCTCGCTACCCAGACGATGAGGCTCATGGTCTATGTTTGTGCCGGGACCATCCATGGTGTGACCTTGGTCTTCGGCGGGAGTAGAAGCATGGCCTGCTGGATCATTGACGGGTTCACTCCAGGAGACGTTGGAGAAGTTGTCCTGCTCGGGGTCGGACATGATGGCCATTGTGGGTGCACCCCGCTGCTGCTCGAGGATGCGAGCTAAGCAGGTAGTTGAAGTAGATTGAAGTCGTGAAGCTGAACCTTGGGAGTCGAGCGAGGACTATCGGGCGAAAATGGTGGAGTTGATTCAGTTAGCGGTTCGTGGATGAGGTTGTGTCGGATTCGGAGGGTAGAGGTTAATTGCGCTGCTCCTAAGGGAAGGTTGAGTAGCTGCAGCTGATGCTGTTCCTGCCGCTGCTGCCTTTACTGCCGCTGCTCTCGGTGACGACGACGTGGGGCAGCGACCGCAATAGGACTAGCGGGGAAACCCAAGCCACGATAGAGATGACTAAGACATCAAGGATATCGGATCGGGGACAACTGGTCGTTGGAGGACCATCACGCGGTTCCCTCTAGGGGCACCACAACCCACGACGCATGCACGGAAGGGAAGGAGGCACGTATCTAAGCAGCTGACAGTTGTATTTTTAAGGTAAGGTATAGCCTATTAGTGAGAGATCTATGTCTATTCTCCAAATGCGCACCCAGTTCCTCCGTCTCCAAATTGCTTCAGCAGCCAACAGGCTTTACCCACGATCCAAGTCGAGTCCCGCGTGACTCCTCTCTCGCGCAATCAAACGGCGCGCTGGATCATGGCCTCACGGTCAGGGCCAGTGCCGATGTACTTGATCTACTCGAAATTAGCCATTGTGCTGCTGAGTCAGTATGCGCAACGTACCTTGACTCCGACAAAGTTCTCGATGTACTGCTCGCGGTCAGCGTCACTGCTCTTTGTGCTAGCTCAGGCGGATATGCTCACCTCAACATAATCGCGGGCCGCCTTGGGGAGATCGTAGTAGGTCCTCGCGTTGGTGGTCGGCTTCTTCCAACCGGGCATCTCGTGGTAGACGACCTCAGCTCGCTCCAGGATGTCAAGATCCGCAGGGTAAGAGTCCAGCTCCTGTCCGAAAGGTTAGCGTATCTACATCTATGACGACCGTCGCCATCACTGACCTCTCCGTCGATCTTGTAGGCGATGGCCACCTTGATCGTTTCGAAAGTATCCAAAACGTCGAGCTGCAAGATGTTAGAGGATTCTGGTGCGTGTCACAGGCACGCCATGGGCAGTATCTACCTTGGTGAGATTCAGGCTGGAATAAAAGTTGATCGAATGGCTGTACTTGAGAACAACAAGGTCTGTGGGTTCTTGTCAGTTCCACTCTCTCCTACACTACCGCTCAAAGGTTTGAGGTTGTGCGTACCGAGCCTGAAGACGGTCAGTAAATTTGTTAGTAGCTGAGAGCTATGACTAAAACTCACCATCCACATCGTCGTCTGCGGCCAGTCGACGTTCCCTGAATCTTTGTCAGCGGTAGGCACTTGAAACTTCAAGTACGTGTGTGTCCTCACCCATTCTCGTCCAATCTCCTGGAGCTGGGTGCCAATCCTGAGGTTGTCAATACGGCTTCGCAGTGGCTTCAAGATGGAAATTTAGACGTACTCTTCGGTATCTTCGGTCTTGAAAGCGCCAGCTCCGACACGGGTGGTGTCTGTTGCCAGTTAGCCATGAATCACGGACTTGGAGCCATCGACATACAAGCCTTGACCACTCCAATCGTCTCCGTGATGTTCTTGGGGTTCAGGGTAAGTCCGCCAATGATACCAGCAAGCGTGGTACTTGAGGAAGTGACGTACTGTAGATAGCCATGAGCATTAGTGCGAAATAAGAGGCCAATTAGGCGAAGACTTACAGGGTAAGAGCCAAAATCAACATCCAGCATCAGGGCCTGTTCAATTGGGAATAAGCACGAGCCCAGGTCCTAGAACCCTTTCCTTTACAGTCCTTGCGGGACTGGGGAAGAGGGCCGTGAGACCACGGGCACGGCGCTCGTTCCACCAATGAGTCAGTACTATCCGATTAACATCAGGATAAAAACCTTACGTTTGCGCCTTCGATGACAATCTTCGTATCGCCCTGCTGAGCCGATCTCATGAAGGACACGCCGTCCACGACGTACTTCTTCAGCGTCTCCCTGTACTCGACGAAACGAGCAAGCTCGGCTTCGATGTCGTACTCGAACAGGTCTCCGTAGCGCTTTTGATAGCCATTGGCCAGGCGCCTGACCTTCTGCTCGAAGAGCTCGGGATTGAAGACGTCAGTCAATTTGATGCCAGTTCGCTAAGAAAGTTAGCGCAGTCCGCTCGCTTGCCATGGCTATCCCTTACCGCTCTGCTTGTCTGGTAGCAGGGACCAATGCCTACGGCGGACGTTACAACTCGTTACTTCAATATAGGGTCCCGAGGGCAATGTACCGCGTCGTGTTGTTCCGATAGCCTTGTCTGGGGTAGGCTTTAGCTGCTGTTTCTCCACGACAATGTCGAGAACGATAGGACGAACCTCCAAGCTCTGTCTCCTCGAGACCATCCACTGCCATGTGCATGTCCAAGAGGACATTAACCCTGTCAGAAACAAGGATTCGATCATGGACCGCCTCTAGACCCTTGTCCGCGAGCTCTTGGAGCTCGCTGAAGAAGGTTGGGCTAGAAGACAGAGTTAGCCTTCTTAGGATGTTCGATCGATCGAGCGGCGCGAGCCAGGTAAGACATCAACAAGATGCCGAGTTATCTGAAGACTAACACGTGGAAAACGACTCCGGAGCCAATGAAGTTCATGCTATGGTGCTTGTCAGCCTCGCCGTTGCCAGCTTGAACGATGGTTATCCTGGGGAGGGGTCGTCATTTGGCGACTTCCCACCGCCGGTTTCCAGGTCCATACCATTTTGGGTTCATCAGCCCAGAGGGCAAGAGGTGGAAGCTGCCTCCGTGTTAGTTAACCCCCAGTGCTTCCACCCATGCTGGTTCCTACCTATACGACACGCCGTTTACACTGGCAGGCCCATTAGCAACACATTATAGCATCAAAATGACGATGGAGATATAAACGAACTGAATTTGGTGACCTGCATTACTTCCACCCTTTTTTTATAGCTAATTAGCAGATATTTCGGCGTATATTTGGTGTTTTATGGTGTTGGGGAATGTAGGAAGTCGTTGGTGTTGTGGATATATATTGCCTGCGAGGTGACATACCGCGGCTCGGGCACAGAGTTGCGCGTCCCGGCACTGCCCATCAACTAATTTTCCCTTCTGAGTAAGCAGTATCGTTAGCGGTCGAAGTGTAATCGGCAATCGGCTGTGTCGGGTTCTTGTCGAGGACTCACGCCTTCGTCGCCTGTAAGTAAAGTCGTGGTCAGTATCATGAAGTTGGAACTAATATCGGCTGGGCGCGGGGGAGGGGACGTGTCCCGGGCCAGGGAGAGAGACATACCCCATTGGGACCCGAGAATGACAGTGATTGTCATGTTGCGCTGAATCGAGTCGAGATTGGCGGTCGTGGGTGTCGTCGTTGCGATGGCAGGGGAGAAGAAGAGGAAGAGGACACGATCCGGCCGGACAAAGTTTGCAATTCGAGATGCGTCAGAGAGTACCTTACCTTACCTTAGCCACGCGACGGCGGGGTACCTTACTTTACGTGCGCTAAGCTAAGGTAGCAGGACGACTGCCCCTCGTGCCCCTCGTGCCCCTCATTCCGCCATTCTGGAGGTAAAGTAAGGTACCTTGCCACCAATTGTACTAGGAGCGGTACCGACGAGCGCTTGCGTGCGACACTTTTACTCGTACATCGCATTGGCTTTTTTTTGGATGCCGAGCAGGGCCCAGTACATTACCTTACGTCTTGCTCCCACGTCACTGGCTGGGCGTCGTACATATGAGTGTTGGGAATGTAAGGATAAGGTGGATGCAAATTCATTATCGACCAGCGATTGACGTGCTGTGCTTTGTTGTTGAAAACTACAACATTGACTTGATACTGGGCAAAACTTTCAATGATTTTAACAGGGGTTAAGATACCACTGAAAATTGTAATTTCTCTTGCCTTGGTCTCCTCTTGTTCATGGTTCTGGTTTGATCACAAGGGTATACTAGCATGTCGAGCGGGAGTTGGGTATGAACTGAGGCTGTAAGCTAAGATGAAGTAAGCGCGGGATGCCCTGCGGGAAAGAAAGTTAAAATATGGCAATAATCGTCGGTGTTAATCAATAGCGCTCTTTCTAGCTTCTAGTCCTTTTGAATAGTTTGGCGCAGTGAAATGAAAGTATATACATAAGTAGGGAGGATATCTGCAGATCAAGGTTGTCAGTATGCTGACATGCTATTGAATGTCAAAGAAGAAGAAAAAAGGAAACCGAAATCAATAGTCATTAATTACCTCAGTCTCCTCCCCCTGAAGCAACGGAGGCAGACACCCTAAGATCCTACGACTGCTGCTTGTCATTGCCATTGTTGGCAAGCAGATTAGGCGAGCCCTTCAGATCCCCTCCAACGACATCCGGAGTGCCATTATCAATAATGTGCTTCTTAATCTCCTCAGCATCAGTGATGCCATCCACACTCATGGCGTAGAGGGCAAGACCAGCCACCAACGGCGTGGCCATAGAGGTACCATTGACAGTCTGGTAGCTATCATCAGCGTCAATCCAAGCCGACTTGATCTCAGCACCAGGAGCCATAATATCAATCACATCACCATGGTTGGAGCCACCACCCACTTGCTTCCAGATAGCCCAATCCGGCTGCGTGGCTCCAACCGTGAGAACCTTGTCGCTGAAAGCAGGAGTCATGTCTTTGGCCGGCTTGGCCTCATTACCAGCGGCGACAATACTGAGGATGTTATCCTCGAGAGCTTCTTTGAGCAAAGTGAGCGTCATATCCTTGGACTCATCCTCCATCCTAGGGCCTGCGAGAGACAGGTTGAGCACGGCCTTGCCAACCCGGTCTTTAGTCTTGATGTCGTTGATGGCCCACTCGATACCTTCAATGAGGATAGCAAACTCCGTGCCGGCAGTTTGGAAGACTTTGACAGCAACGACATTGGCTTTCTTGGCGGAGCCGTACGTCTTGCCCGCAATGCTGCCTGCCACGTGTGTTCCGTGGCCGCTGGGGTCTGAGCCATCGTCGTCGTACCCGGACCAGCCTGCCTCAGCGCGGCCGTCGAATTCACTGTGAGACGCGCGGATGCCGCTGTCGATGACATACGCCCATGTGCCATCGCCGGCTTCTGGATCACCGTTGTCCTTGGTTGCGTCCATGTCACGGTTGGAGATCGCAGCTAGGAACCATGGTGCTGCGGCGTTGTTGTCGTCGCCATCGTCAGCTTCAGAGGTAGTGACAATGCTGAAGTCCTCGATGGGGATGAAGTAGTTCTCCTGAACATGCGCGACCTAGCTGCCATTAGTATGTCTGCAAACAAGGCACTCAGGAACAATCGGACTTGTGTGAGAAATAGAGCTATTCCAACTTACAGAATCGCTGTTACGGATCTCCTCGATAGTTGCTTCATCAAACACACCCGAGTACCCCTTAGTCTTCACATGCTCAAAGTTGAACTCCCTCTCGATACCCTTGTATAGCTTTTCGGCGCCGTCGCGCTTGGCTAGGTTGCTTTTGTGAACGTTGGTCACCCAGCTCGTGTGCGCCTTGAAGTCTTCGATACCCGGCTTCAACCTGATAACATAGCTGTCTTTGATGATGTTGCTGTCCTGCTTGGAGGAGGCAGGGGCGGCCTGAGTGTAGCCGATGATAGCGGCCGCCGCAACGGCGATGTTCTTCAAGCTGACCATATTGACGAAAGAATACCAGGGAGCCGTGGGATATGGGTGCGAGTAGGCGAGAACGGCTTGAAGCTACATCGGCAGGATGGGTAGGAAGCCCATGTATATATATGCACACAGGGAGCATCTTAACTACGCTCAAGCGAGCAAGGTGATCTACGGGAGGAGACTAAAGATTACTAGGATCAGGCGTTGGCAGGGATCAGGCTTGCTGGCCGGGGACAGCCGTACAAGGATCCTCTCTGTGCGCAATCGTGGAGTCGCCGGTCGGTGTTCAGCTCCTCCCCGATGCAGATTGAGGGCGGCGTTGGTAAACGAGCAGAGGGTGCTTAGATGCGTAGAGAGCGAGGGTCAGGGGTAGATGGGTAAGGCTTTTTGGCTGAATGCCTTGTTTGAACAGCCTTGGCGCAGTTCAATTGAATAGAGGGGAGATCCTAGCTGGTTTTTGATAGCTGCCGTTTGTAGAAGTAGTCATCACGCCAGCATTGGGCTGAAGGATCCGGTTCAGGTGTTAGGATATTTGATAAATAGAAAGATACGAGTGGTTGGGAAGAATGAGCTGCTGTTTCGCGTCTTGGCAATCGAGCAGGTCGGACTATTCCAAGTATACTCCCACAAAGCACGGGGAGAAAGAAAAGCAGTTACCTCAATAGATTCCCGAAGGATCCGCGTGTTCTCGAGCTATGTAGCGAAGTGATCTTGAGCATTGATATCGCCTTGCTAAAAAATTCGTGGGAAAGCATGGCATTCTTCGGAGGCCATGGGTAAGGGGCGCGTGATCGCCATGCGAAGGATTCACTCCCTCCAGAGAGATTTCTCGCCCGCTGCCCGCACAGGGCTCGGTCGTTTCTCCAAGTTGTTGAACGTAGGCCTTTGTCGAACCCTCATGCTGTATCCTCCAACTCACGAGGAATTAATCCTGCTGTATTCTCCTTGTGGGCTCACACCAAGACATCATACAGAGATTAGGGTGCCATGACTCCACCAGTTCTAACTCCAGTTCCAGTTCCCCGGACCCTGCTGTATTGTCATTGGCAGCCCAGTTGAGAAGGTGGTTTTCTTTCCCCGAGAGGAAGTTTGATTTAGTCCAACGATATGTCGACAGGCACACTTCAAATGTAGGATTCAGGCAGTGCAAATGCAATGTGTAGGTCCATAAGGTTTAGAGATCATTCGATATGTTGTGCCTCATGCGCCGAGGGTCTAGCAACGTAGACCGGGGAAACTCGCTTCGGTAAGACAGCAAAGATAAGGTTGGCAGGGCACATCACCCGAGCTGAGCGATATGATATGCATAGATATAATTTCCGAAGTGCTTTCGCGATCGACAGCTGGCTGGCTAAGGGTGTTAACACTGTTTAGTGGCTATGCTGGGTTGGGGGATGTTGTATAGCCAAACGGGGAAGGTCAACGTCGACCTACACATGTAGGGAGGTAGACGGTATAATATGTAAATGGCATGTGCATTTTTGCGTTGGCTTGGACGATAATTGTAGCTGTGCCACTTGTAAATATGTTCAGTCTTCATGTCTATAACTCATGTCAGAAGTTAGGGTTGGAGGAGTGATGGTTAACTTAGGTGCTCAGAGGTCGCTTAATCCAAAGCCTTGCTACCGTCATTCAGAAAGATCATACGGGCCTGTAAAAAGTCGAAGTCTATTTGCTATCCAGGATTTCTATACCGTGACCCCTGCAATTTAATGCCTGCTGTTTGATACGAGTTGTGGTTCCCTTTTTGTGTGTTTTCTCAGTCAAATACGCCCCCCACTAACCAACCCCAATGCCATAGAATCATACATATGAAAATTTACACTGTCAAAAAGTTGGATTGCGTGAAAGCGGACCAACAACCCGATAGAAGATGAGGGGAAAGAAGAGGGAAGGGAAAAAAGAGTGGTGTAATACAAGGAGCCTCAAAATCCTCACTTCTGCTGGTTGGACTGTTGCTGCTGCTCGCTTCCGGAAGAGGCCTTCTGCTCTTGCTCGGCCTTGTGCTGGTCGGTCTCGGCATCGACCATCTCGCCGGCAATGTTCTTCTCCACGCCTTCGGCAGCAGCCGATGCCTGACGCTCCTCCTTCTCGTCAATGTCCTCAGTGTCGCGTGGCGTAGCCATGCCAGTGCTCTGGCTCTCCTTGTTTTGCTCCTCCTCATCTTCAATGAGCTCTTGCTGTTCCTTGAGGACCTCAAGACGCTGCTTGTTGGTGGCGGCACCCTCGGCGTGGTGCACCTCAAGCTCAATCTCGTGGAAGAGCTCCTCGGGGATAGAAGATAGGACACCGATCAAGGCGTCAATCTGGCTCGAGCCCTCGGGACCCTGGTCCTGTCCGTACATGTAGGCGTTGCTGAGAACCAGCAGAGTAGAGGGAACGCCCTCCTGCAGACGGAGGTTGAGCCAGGTGTGCAGGTCGGCGCGCATGCGGGCAGGAGAGACGCTGTGTGTGCGGATACCGCGAGCGGCGCAAGCGTACTGGAGTTCCGAAACGGTGAGGTCGTCGACGCCCTCGAAGCTGATGGCCTTGTCGTCACGCTTGATCTGGCGCATGCGATGGCGCACCTGGTAACGCAGCATCATGTCGGTTCCGAAGGTGTTGAGGTTCATGTAGCGGCACATGGACACGAGCTGAGGTCGGGACAGGTTGTCGAGGGTCAGGTCGTCGCGGAAAACCTTGCACACTTTGATCACGTCGTCCTTGGTGGGCGCCTCGCCAGTGGATCGGACCTTGCGGAAGAAGTTGGAGAACTCTTCCTTTTGCGCCGTAGCGTGGCTGAGAGGCAGACCAGTCTCCATCAATGTCTGTCTTAGGAAGCCGCTGACTTCCTTCCGAGTGGATCGAAGTAGACTGGCTTTGGCCTCCCTGGACTTTTGCCCTTCAAAGGTGCTGGGAAGCATGTTGGGGAAGAGCTTCAGAGCGAGGGGTAGTAAAGCCTCGCCGAGAGGAACAATGATAAAGACGGAGAAAGGAATTAGACGTCCTAGATCCCGAACTGTCCTCTGCAGCTGCTTGTTCTCCCTGCGCGTCAGTTCGTAGCCCGCAGCCATCTTGAGCGCTAGCCGCCAGCTGATTTTGACCTCGGCGGCCAGTAGCTTGCTTCCATCCCAGTAATGACGCGCCTCCTTCTTCACCTTCTGCCACATGGTGAGCTTCTTCTCTTCCTTCTCCTTCTTGATGATTTCGGCTTTTTCTGACAGGTCAGCCTTCTTCGAGTCCAGCTCTGTCATCTTGGCTTCCTCTTGTGTCTTTGCAGGTTCGGCAGCAGCTGTGCCTTCTTTGGCAGATGCGCTTTTCTCCGTCTTCGACTCGGCGGACTCGTTCTTCTGGAGCGGCTTCTTAGCCTGCTCGGCGTTGAATCCCGGTGGGGGACCGGATGAAGCATCTGAGCGGTGTTGTTCGGTACCGAGATAACGATGAGGAACGAGGATAGCGAGGGCGGGAACTTGTGACTGTCGTCCGACATGGCGTGCTAGTAGAGATGGCCTGACGCCCCTAGAGAGCGTGCGGGCTGATGAAGAGCGTTAGTGATGTGGTTGGACGGTTACAAGTGCCAAAGCTTGACGTACCGTTGCCCATCAAGGGGCTTCTCACGGCGGCCCTCCGAGCGACATTGGAGGAGGCGCTCATCACGGCGGGAAAAGATGGGGGTGAAAGGGTGACAGTTTCAAGAGAGTGTATGCGAAAGTAGTCTCATGGGTACAATGTGGGATGGAGATGGGTTGATGGGTGTAAGGAAAGGGAATGCAAGAAGGGAAAAAAAGCGACGTAGCTTCCAACGTCACGGACGGATCTCAAGGGTCGGCTTTGCGGTCTGGGCAGGGGTCAGAATGGGTCAGAATTGGGCCAAATCGGGAGTTCTAGGCTTTTCTGCGGCGCGCTCCAGCGGATCAGGGTCAGCGCTATCAATCTGTTGAGGAGGGGACTAGCGCCGGAGGAACCATATGTCCGAGCCGTCGGGATGCTATCACGTGCCTGACCACCTGACCAGAGCGAAACCATAATGCGCGCTTCAGTCTGTCTGTGAAAAGTCGTAGACGCAATGCACGATCTGGTGCATTGCAATTCCATCACTCATCTTCCTCTCACCGGCAACTCAGCATGGAGCATTTTTCTGTCGCAGCACAGCATTCTGGTGCCATCGAACATGTCCATTCCTTTCTCTTTCCTGCCTCGGCCACATCAATCGCCAGGGAAATCCGACTCACCGTAACCGTTGTGGCCGCCGCGTGGGTGGTTGTGAGGACGATCCAGCATCTCACGCCGGCTAGATCACGACATGAATAGCGCTCATCGTCACCCTGCTCGTAAGCCCCCGATCTGGTTTCTCAAAAACGCCTCGCTCATCATGCCTGGATGAACCAATCTTTCCCAGAGAATATGATACTTGTCTTTTCACCCCCAGGCATAACTATTAGTTCGGCTCATCTCCAATTGCTCACCACCACCCTCTTAGGGATGATCTTCTACCTAATATAAAATTGTATAATATGAAATTTAGATACGCAGGTCTACGGTGCTTTGATCCCAAGTCTAGATACTTATGTTTCATTGGTTCTCATCCAAAAGTTTCAGTGACGGCAGTCGGTTATAATCGTTCCTCACTCTCGACTGCCACGCGAACATCTGGGGAAGCATTTGACCGAGATAACTTGGAGCCCGTCACTGACTGAAGGAACCCGGCTCTAAGAAATGAAAGTAGAACATTCAGCTAGGATGGGAATGGTTTGCGCCCTCTGTTCAGCCGGCGAATAGCACCATTAGCTTGTGGCTTTGTATCTAGTTGTGGACAATGGCCAGCCGTCACTCGTATTCTGCATGGTGCCTTCATACCCGCCGTGTGCTGGCACATTATCGGCAGGGCCCCCGGAGACTAGAAAATTGAAACCTACCAGCGTGCTTGGACGTCAAATGGCGTTGTGCTTAACGTACACGTCGAGCATGGAGCTTGGTGTTTGCCATGATGGGTCTTGGACGGTCACGTCGAAAGAGACCATTAACTGTCTAATATCTCTTTGCCTATTGGTCGTTTCCGTGTTCCCCATATACAGCATGTAGTTTCGAATTACTTGGCGAATGCTCGATTCATTACGAAACCGCAAAATAGCCGTGTCAGGGCCGTCACGAAGCCGTAAAATGCCCGGCTTCTCCGCACACGGACCCGTTAGTTCGGTTCTACCATTCACAACGGACCCCGCGCCCCCCATACGGCATCCCTGGCCATCCCCGGACCCCGGATTGGCAAGGGGTTTTCTAGCCACAAGTACTGCGAGCAATTATCTACGGGCTATGGAGTGATATATATATATGTATGGCCACCTCTAGGAGGGATCCAAGCGTTTTGGTGGATTTCATGGGCTACCTGGAATTTATTGTGCTTCCCCCTTTATCTAGTCTTCTTTATCTCGGTCATTTACGCACGCACAATTATGTTGCGATCCTTTGAGAAAAATCGGGCGCTCGCCGAGGCCGATGGTGTCAATATTGGCGGATGGTCCTTTAATAATGTTCTAACGCCTCTGAAGAAAGATGGAAAACACGGTAAGTCTTGATTTTCTCGTTACTTTCGAGTCCCTAGTCTAACCTTTGCGCGCGCAGCCAGCAGAGAGGATGCCATCCAGACCAGCGGCGTCACGTCAACCGACTGGACCAAGGAAGAAGAGGAGGCCCTAGTCCGGAAGCTGGACAGGCGTATTCTTTTGCCTTGCTTTATCATCTACGTCCTCGCCTATCTCGATCGCAGCAATCTTGGCAACATCAATGTCATCCAGAAAGGGGAGCCGAGCAACATCCAGGCCCGCCTCAATCTAAAGGGGTCTGAATTCAACTGGGCTATTAGCGTGACATATTTGTAAGTTGAAGCTTCCTCGATTTAAAAGAAATGAAGGAAGTAGAAAGGAATCCTATGTGGAGGAAATGGCTAATCTTTGTGAAGCATGGTCACTATCCTACTGTTCCCGATGAACCTTGCCCTCAAAAAATTCGGCGCTAAGAAATGGCTGCCTTTGCTGATGGTTTCTTGTATGGATCCCTGCGCCACAATATCGACATAAAACTAGAGCTGAATAGAGTCTGTAGGGGGCTCAATCGTCATGACGATGGCTGCATGCACAAATGCCGCTGGTCTCATCGCGGCTCGCTTTATGCTTGGCGTCCCAGAGGCAGGTGTTGGTACGTCTAGCACGCCGTTTGCTTTCTACTTTTGCATAGTATGTACTAATATGCTCGCTCATGACACTAGTTCCTTGCTGTCTTCTCTACTTCTCTTTCTGGTACAAGCCCTCCGAGCGAGCCTTTCGTATGGGTATCTTTGACAGCGCCAATTCTCTCGCCTCTGTCATCTCTGGCTTCCTGGCGGCCGGCATCAGCTATGTAAGTACACACTTACTATGAAGAGCTTTTGCCCAGACTTCGCATCTATCGGGTACTGACTAGTGTTTCAGATGAACGAAGTCGGGGGCCTAGATGGATGGCAGTGGGTTCTAATCATTGAGGGTGCTGTGCCCATGTAAGACCTCGCCACAAAGTCAGTTCGTCGTTGAAGGGGCTAATGCCTAACGATTCTTAGTATTCTCGCTTGGCCTCTTGCCGTCACTCTTTTAAGTTTCCCGGAAACGTCGACGCAGTTGACAGAAAGAGGTCCGTAGCCCTACTTCATGAGCACAAGTACAAGTAGAGTAACAAGACTAATGCAACATCTATCTAGAACGCTATATCGCTCTTAACAGACTTCCTCGTGGATCTACCCGAAAGACTGATGTTACCTGGGACTCGGCTGCCTTCCTTAGGTAAGAACTCATTTATCTCAGCAATAGTGAGAGCGTGAAAATTGTACTGACTCAACCGTAATAGGATTATGTCCCGGCCATCGACTTACATGTTCTTCACCTCCTTTATTTGCCTCTGCACTGTTGCTGTCGGTCTAGCCAACTTCCTGCCCACCATTATTTCCACGGTATGTGTCTCCCTTAGCCGACCACATGTCCTACTCCCATACAGAAGCTCCTGAGTAGAGAGACAAAGGGACAACAGATCGAAATAAGTCAAGGCTAATATCAATATTTCCCTTTAGTTCATGGGCTACTCGGGTCTGAAGTCTAACTTGTTCGCTGCCATCACCAATATCGTGGCCTTCCCCCTCTTCTGGTTCGTTGGTTGGCATTCCGACTGGACGCGTGAACGCATGTGGCACTACATCATTCCAGCGGCCACTTCCATCCCAGGCTTCGCCGTATGGACGTATGTGTCGATGAACCCCGATGCTCGTGGCAGCGGTGGTATTAGCGCGGCGTCACTATATGGCATGACCTTCTTATCACAAATGGTCCGCATCGGCCAGCCTATCATTATGAGTTACCGCAGCTCGACCCTTTACGGATCTACTGAGCAAGCTACCGGTGGTGCCGCTCTTGTCGCCGCTCTATCCTTTGCTTCCATTATTGGACCGCAGATGTACCCCAAGACGGACGCTCCCGAGTATCGAGCCGGCTTCACGGCTACCTGCGTGCTTCTTGTGCTCTGTATCTTTTCCTATCTCATGCTGCCACTCCTGCTGAATTGGGAGGCAATGCGTCGCAAGGCCAAGACTGGGAATGCCATGCCGCTGCAGGCTATGGTGGACTCAGCGAATGCTCAGGTCTCTGATGCCAACATGGGTCGCGTGCTAGAGATGAATGGTGATATCGCTGATGCTGATGCACAGCAGAAGGAGGGCGCGCTGGAGGAAGCAAAGTCTGTGCACAGGGAGACTCAGGCCATGGAGACAGGGTCAGACAAGAAATAGACCGGCGAACAATCACTGGTTCCAGCGGCCAAACCAGGGCCTGGAATTGGGCATGTAAAGGCTTTAATAACAAGCTATTAAGCCTAGCTCGGACTGAATTTAGGAGGATTAGCATCTAGATAACAATCACGTATGCTTTTGTCCTCATGATAGTAGCTCTAATGCGATGATGTATTATGAAACGACTACTAATTCCTAGCACAAGTCATTCAAGAACCAGTTCTCGCCGTTGAAGATGCCGTCGCCACCCATATCCTCCAGCAGCGCCGCCAGTGGATTCTGAGCTCCCACGTCAAACGCACCATCCAGCCCAGCACTATACACATCTTGGTCTTCCTGGGCTACATTTCCTGCGTATAGAATATTTCCATCTACAGTCCCTGTCCGGCGATCCTGTACAGCCTCTCGCGACCCCATAGCAGCTCCACCCACGTTGCCGTTCCCGTCTCCTCCATCTCGAAACGTGGGGTTCTCTACGATATTGTTTATGATTATCGGCAGCTTGCCGCAGAAGGTAGGACCAAACGGCTTAAAGAGTGCAAAGTCGAGGCCTTGGACCTGTAGCGGTGGGGGATTAGGGTTGGGCCGTGTGGCAGCGACTTTCTCCTGAAGTCGCTGCAAAATCTGGAGCGTGTCTTCCGCGGTCTGCCATGTCTTGGACAGCTCCGCTAGAGAGAGAGAAATAGTTTTCAATTCTCGGCAAGAAGCGCGCCAAAGTATCGGATAATCTATCAGCAAAGCAGTAAGTGTCAGTTGTATGTTAAGGCTATGGGGCTCATGTTTGCACATCCCGAAGAGGTGGAGGGCGCTTCTTACCATAACTACCCAGTTGACAAATCCCCGCAATGAGCAAGTAAATAGCTTGCATAGCGACACCATGTCGAACTTCATTACGGGCTAGAGCGTCCTCGAATATGCGCGCTACACAAGACGCTGCGATGGTGGATCCTAGTGTCGGCTGTGAAGAGCCCTTCGGACCGGATGGCAGCTTTGGCTTATACAGCAGAGAAATAGCCGTGAAGTAGGGAAGGTAAAGAAACCTCGTGTTACAGTCGTACGGCTTCATGTTTCCCGAGCTGTCACATATCTCCAACTCTTGTGGCAAACTTTGAATCCATTGCTTGATACGCTGTTCAAATAATGCTGTTTTGGCGGTTCCATCTGGGCAGCCTCGCAGATGCCACTGGGCGAGATCTCCAAGCGTGCCTGCTATCTGAACATAGGCCACGAACAGATGTGCTCGCGTATCAACAACAGCAAAATCAGACACGTCAGGCCAACGGATACTACAGTCCTCGAGATGAATGGCGCGCGGGCGTCCCTGTCCAGTAGAGAGGAGACTATCACGCGCAAATAAAGTCCAAAAGACTCTCCGTTTCAGGGCTCGGCGCAGATCCTGGTGGTCTGGCTCTTTGTACAGGCCCATCTGATGGACAAGGCCGACGCCTATGCGTAGCCAGTAGCCGCTGTTATGAATAGAGATATGAGATGGGCCACTCGGGTTCCAATACTGGAGGATAGCCACTGCCGTCAGCAGTGTCATAGGATCCCTTTCGTACCCAGAGAAAAAGAGGACTTTGGCGCGGTTATATAACTCCTGAGTGGATGGGCGCTCAAGCATGGACGAGGCTTCTGTCTGCATGCGACTGCCCGCCATAAGCACAGCTTGCACGAGAATTAGAGGAGTGTCGTCCGTGCAGCCCTGCGAAAGCGACTGGACCATCTCTGTTTCCAGGACGGGCATCCACGGATGACATCGGGTCATGAATGTCGCCACTAGACTCTCACATACAGCACGAGGCGGTAATTCAAAAGCTTTTCGAATATGCAGAACAGCCCAATCGTCAGCAGTCAGGGCAGCATGAGCCGAGAGTCCCTGGTCAATAGCACCAATCGACCGTTCCTGTTCCTCTAGTTCCGCACCCAGGTACTTAGACCGGCCCATGTAAGCTGCTGATGTACTTCCGGGAGATACATCTAAGTGGCGATTAAGGGCCGGTGATACGCCCGATGCTGCAGGTGTACTTGAAAGGGGAACATGATTCGGTAGACCAAATTGGGCTGTCAAGGCGGCATGAACGAACTCGGCCGTCTCTTTAGGTGTCTGGCTTTCAATTTGACGAAGAGGCTGGGTTTGTTTCTGATTTTGGTTCTGTGGAGAGAGACTGCTAATTGAAGCAGAGGCATTGTGGAGATTTGCCCTTGAAGATGTCGGCGCAGGTGCTTCTGGAGCGGGAGCAATAGGCACGGCGGCCTGTTCATGTAAAGGCGCAGGTGCAGGCGTTTCTGAGGTAGCAACTATGGCGAGAGCCTCATTTGAGTTACCACTGACGATGGAGTATCTTTTGCGCCGTCTCTGACGCGGTCTGGCAGTTACTTGTCAGCATGAAATGCCTACGATAGTGCAAAATCAAGACTATGGCTAGCTGCATATGGGATTGCATGAAGTACTTTCTTACTTACATGCACTCGTAATCAAAGTCCTTGCAATTTTGGCAGGGTCCACCATCTTCAGGTAGTATACATCTAATCTGGAGAAGAAGACTGGAGTCAGAAACTTTAGAGTCTTGTCTCAAGTGATTGCTAAACTTCAGTAGGGGAGGAAATTTCCATCAATTACCTTGCGTTTATTGCATATGACACAGGCCTGCCTTCCTCGGCGCCTTGGCCCCGGTCGCCTAGACTTGGATGGAAATGCTGTCCCGTCTCCTTTAGCCGTCTCAACAGCTGTTGAGTGGTTATCGAAGGCTTTAGGATCCATCACGAGTCCACGACAACGTCACGGTTCATTTCGGGGGTACAGCGGGACTGGAAAGAACATCCATGCTCGACAGTTGAACAGCCGGCGGTACAATGATCTCGGATGTTTCAAGGCAAATATTCATTCGTGAATATTTGAGGACATTTTCGGCATAAGGAACGAGGTGAATAGAAAGTACAAGTAGGACTACACGCGGCCATTTTCGGTTG
This sequence comes from Waltergamsia citrina, assembly GCA_022814615.1. Taxonomy (NCBI): domain Eukaryota; kingdom Fungi; phylum Ascomycota; class Sordariomycetes; order Hypocreales; family Bionectriaceae; genus Waltergamsia; species Waltergamsia citrina. Next base: position 468,301 of record JAKLNE010000011.1, on the reverse strand, counting down.
TTTTCGGTAACTGGCCTCCAAGACCCTTATTTTCTCCATACTCCGCACCCCGCATTCACTCCGGTACGGACCCCCTTTCCATGCCAATCGGTAGCTAGAGACATCCCGCCATCATGCCGAAGAGCGCCGTCTTCTTCATTCAGGGCATCTACTTCTTCCAGATCAGACGCTCGGCACGAGTGCAGTTGCCGGGTTTGAATGCCAGGCATGGATAATCTATCCAGCGGCCCGTCGCACGCTGATGTGCGGCAGTGAGAGCTTAGACATTATGCAGACTACGTATGATTCCGATCTGATCTTGTAAGCCTTGATCCCTGGGCGATAGTTCGACTAACTTGGCTTGTCGGTATTTCAGTTGTCTAAAGATCTTTTATCCCTTTGTTTAGTTACATTGTCCATATGCTATTCGTTATAGCCATTCTGCCTCGTCTTCTTTGATTTCTTTTAGTGTTTTCTCATTAACAATGACTGACGCAAAGGATATTGACTTCTACGTCCTACCCAACTTCCCACTTCTAGTCAAGTTACTTGGCTTTGCAAATCGCTTCCCAACTACTCACATTGCTATTCGCGAGCCCCTAACAGGCTTTGAAGCTTCCCACAGGCGACTAATCAACGACGTGCTTACACTACGTAGCGCACTTTGGCAAGCACTCGACCTTCAAGCCCGCCTAAAGCTGGTCAACGACCAACCAGTCTTCTTCCTCGTCCTTGCAGGTCCGGGCTACCAATATGCCGTGTCCTTCTTAGCTGTCCTAGCTCTGGGCGGTGTCATTGTGCCAGTCTCGCCTCATGTTCCGCTTCAAGAGGCCATCTACTTTGCAGAAAAGAGCACGACGACTGGTATCGTATACGAGTCAAAGTTTTCCGACATCGCACATGCTATTCAGACACATCGAATAGCAAAGGGAGTCACATCTTTTACAGCTGTTGAGTCAAACACCGCCTGTGGCCTTCTCGACCTAGATCCTAGTGAAATCTACATCAACTCAAAAATCTCACTCGCGCCGGAAAGCCCAGGTCTGGTGATCTTCACATCTGGCACTACAGGTCGGCCTAAAGCTGTTCTTCTCCCTCGCGAGATTCTGTCCTCGGGTGCCGATGCATTGGCCGATCATTTTGAGCTCTCTCATCAGGACGTGTCCTTACATTGTATGCCAGTGCATCACATAGCGGGAATCTCAGTCTGCTTCGTTCCTTTTCTACTTCGAGGTGCCTGTCTAGAATTCGAGCCCTTTAATGTCGAGCGCGTCTGGGAGAGATGGAGGAGCGGCAAAACTACCGTATTTGGTGGTGTAGTCTGTTTGCCCCGTCAAAAAGCTGCCATGTCTCTTCTGGCTAACTGAAATTTACAGCCAACGATGTACATGCGGCTGATGCGTTATTATGAAGACGAGCTCCACGGGTCTGCACACAATTGTGAGGAATATTTTCAGGGCCTGCGTCGCCTGCGGTTCCTCATGTCGGGAACATCAGCTCTTCCCGCGCCTTTGCGGTCAAAGTGGACAGCCCTTACAGGTGGAAAGCGTATACTTGAGCGGTACGGCGCCTCTGAATTCAGCACGGCTATTCTCACTCCCTTCCATGACAGCTTGGCCGTACCAGATGTAAGTCCCCAAGCTGCAATCGGCGCACTACGCCAAAATTCCAAGTAGTTAGCTACAAACATTAACTCTTCTTCTCTAATAGGGATCCGTAGGGACGTCCCTTTCGGGCTGCGACGTGCGTTTAGCTGCAGAGCCGGAAGGCGAGATCTTGGTCAAGTGTCCTGGCATGTTCCAAGGCTACTACCAAGACCCTGACGCCACGAAAGCGGCGTTTGATGAGGACGGATACTTCAAGACGGGAGATATTGGCCGGAAAGAGGGTAATCACTGGTTCATTCTGGGACGCGCATCAATGGACAGTACGTATCAGATCCCCCCCCCCCCCCTTCTTGTCGAATGGGTTAAGTGACTAACACTAAGTAGTCATAAAATCAGGCGGGTATAAAATCTCATCGCTTGACATTGAGAGAGAAATCTTGGGTCTCAGTTACATCTCTGAAGTATCAGTGATGGGCGTCGAGGATCAAGAATACGGCCAACGCGTTGCCGCCGTAGTTGTCCTCCGCGGCATTGATACTCTGTCGCTCACAGCGCTTCGAACTGACCTTCGCAAATCACTCTCGGGCTATAAGCTACCCACTCTGCTCTATATCGCTGAAGAGCTGCCAAAGACAGTTAGCGGAAAAGTGCAAAAGATTGCGTTGAGAAAGGAGATATTCGATAGCGGGCGGTATGAGGATAGGATCCAGAGATTTGTACGGACAAGTGCAAATGTTCAAGCTAAGCTATAACATAGAATACAGATTAGCGTTGACATGATATAAAGCAAGGTATTACATTGTGATAGTGTAGATCATAGCTGCGAGCTATCCATCGTTTCCATAGTAATTCACAGCGATGGCAGAAATAAGTAGCCAAGTACAAGGGGTCAATAAAAACGCCGATGCTTTTCATGTCTCGCTATCCAAATGATGACCACTGATGAGTACCATTTAAAGAGAAGATGACTGACTATTCAAACTATGACAATAATTGAGGCTTTATACTTTCGGTTTAGTGTCACAAATCACAGGCTTCCCTCATTCTACACACACAGGTATAGTGAAAATCAAGCTTCGAACCCATTCATTGCCTATTGTAAAAAGTCACCGCCAGTCTTCTTGAGACACTCCTCATAATACCCCTGGAAAGCCAGCCAGCCCTTCTCCGGCCCGCCGACCTGGTCATAAGTAAACTTAGCCTCCTCCTCAGGAATGTACTTGCGTTCATGCCCACTCCCAGATGCAGCGGCGTCAACAAGCAGCTGAGCGTGACACGTTTTGTCAAGACTGATAAACCAAAACGCGGCCTCGTCGACGCTCTGACCGACGGTCAACAGGCCGTGGTTCTGGAGTATGACGGCCTTGCCGTCGCCCAGAACGGAGGCGATGCGCTGGCCCTCCTCGCGGTCTAGGACGATGCCTCCGAATTGCTTGTACACGCCGTGTGATTTATAAAACCGCAGGGAATCCTGTGTGATCATGTCTAGTTCACGGCCAAAGACGGAGAAGGCTTTGCCATGGACGGAATGCGCGTGACATGCGGCATGGATCTCCGGGCGCGCTTTATGAACTGTTCAAGAGTTAGCGAAGGATCCTTGGTTAGGTTGATGGAGGCATTATAAGTGCTGTTCCAATGTTACGTACTCTCGGAGTGAATGGCGAACGCAGCGGCGTTGATGGGTTGGTCACCAATCACGACATCCCCGTCCTCATTCACGAGAATAAGATCAGAGACGCAGATAGTAGCAAAGTGCTGAGACAGCGGGTTCAACCAGAAATGGTCCGTCAAGATAGGGTCACGAACAGAGCTTCAAAGCAGCGTAAGCAAGCGATTCAAGTTTCGCGGGGGGTATTAGTATTGAGGTAATCAATCCACTTACATGTGACCAGCGATGCCCTCATCAAATCCGCGATCGGCAAACCTATCACCATCAAGGGTCAGCTCAAAATGATACGCCTCGTTTGTCTTATGTCCAGCCCGTAATGCTATATGCGAGAATGACCAGGGGCCACTTACACTCTGTATGCAGCGGCCAAGTGCTGCTTGCGATACTGACGCTCCTCCTCCAGGGAGTCAAACTTGGGGTACGTGCGGATCTGGAGCTTCTTGCCGCTCGTGGTCGTTCCTTTGGCGCCGAGCTTGGCGTTGGCGGTGGTCTCGCCCATGATCTCAGTTGCGATGGGAGCCATGATTACTAGCTTGAAGTGGATGTTCCTAGCAATGTGAAGATGGGATTAATTTGTATTGTGTTGTATTGTTATCAAAGATGTAAAGTTTCTCTCGAAGTGAGAATCTATCGCTCCAGAAGTCGCCTCCGCATTTGCCATCCACCGTTACACCAGTCCCGTTTAATAAGGGTCGGTTGCACCTCCAAAGGCTGTCCTTCCCCCGCTCAGAGCGCCATCGGAATGTAAACGTGGAGAGTGGCGTTGTGAGGGCGGGTTAGCGGACATTATCGGCCATTTTACGGCACAAACGGGATGGGGGTGGGCCACCGGGGCTTGCACGAACCGGAGGGTCCCCAAGAAGCGGAGGATGGCCGGGGAAAGGCCAGGGTGCCGCATGAAGGCCGTGCCGAAAGTATGAATTAGACCGGTAGGGCAATTAGCTGTCTTCTACTCTTCGAAAGCTGGTCCAGCAATCTTCTGAATCTTGGACACCACGAGCGACCAGTTGCCAACGGACTGCCCGGCACATCATGGCGTCCTCGCTCGCCTCCCACAAGTTTAGAGATCTCTCCGTGGAGAAGCAGCCTGACACACAGAATGTCTATGTCATTACTCTCCACCGTGACGCCGAAAACAAACTGACGACTTCGTTCTGTCAAGAAATCATCAAGGCCTTCCATCTCATCCACCAAGAGATTGGCACCGGGCAACCCGGCGCCGTCATCACCAAGGGCAGCAATGACAAGTTCTGGTGTACAGGCATCGAGCTCGACGACCCCGACCCGTGGCTGAGTTGCGATGGTTTCTATCCGGTATGAGAATCACACTTATCATTCCTAGTTTTCACGAATTACACATTGTAATCTCCGTTACAGCTACTAGCAACCATTCTCGACTTCCCGTTCCCCACGGTCGCCTGTATCACAGGGCACACCTTCGGGGGCGGTTGTCCCTTCGCCCTAGCTCACGACTATAGAGTCATGAACACTTCACGAGGTTTCTTCTGCATGCCCCCCGTGCAGCTTGGGCTATCTTTCCCTGGAATCGGCACGCTGCCTCGTCTGAAGCTGCGCCCGCCCATTGCGCGAAAGATGTTGTTGGAGGCCTATAGATGGACGGCCAATGAAGCTCTAGAAGATCAAATCGTCGATGCAGCTGGCGCACCTAACGAGCTGCTTTCCCTTGCTCTAGAGGTTGCCACGAAGCGCGCTCCTTTGGCCAAGGCTGGTGTGTACGGCGTGCTTCGAGAAGAATTATATGGGGAGGCAAGCCGGGCGCTCAAGCAAATTAGCTACGTACACGGGAAAGATGTCGGCGTGAAAAAGGCAAAGATATGAGCACTTGTGCTGAAGAATACGCATCACCGTTCATGCTTGTGCCTATCCGACTCTCGGGTAGGTGAATCTACTCTCATCATCATTCCCTGCGTCGACAGGGAATCCCACGAACAGGAGCCGTTTTTCCCGATAATTCAGTTCGGAACTTCTCTATTAGTCTGAAGGGCTTTTTCCAAGTCCTTTATTAGTACTTGCTGCTGCTCCGGTTCGTTCCGGTCCTCGTTCTGGCTACCACAAGCCGTTCGGTTCGGCAGGTTCGGTAGAAGCGCAAGCCGACGAAGTGTACCAGTATTTCATGTGAAAAACACGCGATAATTCGCTCAGCTGCAGATGATAATTAATAGATAATTTCGCTGGTCTGGTGAATTTGTTTATACATAGGTAGAGTAGTTTGGTTATTCAGTTATCCTATGTTGATAGGATACTTGACCAGCACTCATGGTAGGAATCCCCGTTCTCAACAAAGTGATGATTTTGGTGAGATGTCCAGGCACCCCGGAAATACTACTACTAAGTACATTAAGTAGTACTACTCGTCCGAGGAAAACACGTGCTACAGATCATTGCTTTTGTAAGAACGTTAGGTACGACAATAACAAACGCAAGCCTCAATTCCATAAGCAGAAAATATCAAAACATCTGTCTAACTAGAAAATGTCTAACTCAAAACCCCTTCATCCCAACTCGTGTGATGTTTCCTCGGTACTAAAGATCTGCTCCCCTTCCCCGGACAGCGGCAGCAGCGCCAAGGAGCCTAGCAACTCGAAAATGATGCTGGACCGCCTTAGCGCGCTGCACCAATCTCCACCCGTTTTGTTGGCGTGCCTCTCAACTTGAATTATTACCTGTACAAGGTACTACTACTACTAGTAACAGTCTGCTGTAGTATTAGTATTACTTGGACAACTAACTACTATACTACTCGTAACATCCGACCGAGGCGCTTGTCCGTCCTCCCGTTCAAGTCCACCGCTTCCTTTCCTCCGTTAACCTTAGTACCTACCTATTCATCTTAACTCCTCAATCCAACTACTAACCTCCCCCTCCTTCTTATTCTGTCTCAACCTCCTACATGTGATTCACTCCTTGCCACGTCTATTTATACCTTTAGGCTCTGTGTGTTTTGCACTTCCCCATATAAACAAAAAAACCCTTAAACCTTAACAAAAAAAAAATATCAACGACTCGATTGGACAGAACCCCCCACCTATAATATCGAAACCCTCGCCGCACATTCCGACATCGCATCGCATTCAATCGAATCATCGCATTTCACCTCTCCACGGGGAAAATCCTCCCGCAATACGGTTTTCCCCGATTAATTGATTGAAGGAAGAAGAAAAGAAGGACGACAACGCCGTCCGTGACATGCACCTCAAGCGAGCCGCGCGCGTCATCCTCATCGGCGCGCCCGGCGTAGGAAAAGGCACCCAGACCGAGCGTCTCCTCCAGCGTTTCCCCCAGCTTCAGTCCATCAGCACGGGCGATCTCCTGCGCAACAATGTCAAGAGGCGCACAGCCTTAGGTAAATCTCTTTTTGAACCACCACTAAGAGAGTGAGGAAGTCGTAGCTAACCAGGAGTGATAGGCATCCAGGCCGAAAAGGTCATGAAGGCAGGCGGCCTTGTCGCCGACGAAACCATGCTCCGCCTCATCTCCAACGAACTTCGCACTCGCGGGTGGCTCTCTTCTACAGATCCTAACGCGACGATAACTCTCAACTCTGCCGCTACGCCCCTTGACGACGGCGACGCCTTCTCCTCTGCTCCCGCTACTAGTCAACCCTCCGACGAACCGACCGCTTCCTTCATCCTCGACGGGTACCCCCGCACACCCGCCCAAGCTTCCAACCTTGACGATATCGTCCCTATCAACCTCGCTGTCTCCCTCGTCACGCCCTTTGCCGTCATTCTTGACCGTATCGCAGGGCGATGGGTTCATGAACCGTCAGGCCGCGTCTACAACACTACGTTTAACGCGCCCCGCGTGGCAGGGAAGGATGATCTCACAGGAGAATTGCTTATTCAGAGGCCCGATGATAACGCGGAGACGTACGCGGCGCGGTTGGCCAAGTTCCAAGAGGCCAGTGAGCCGCTAATGGAGCATTATGCGAAGAAGGGCGTGTTATTGGAGGTCCATGGCCTGAGCAGCGACGAGATCAGCCCGAAGCTGTACAACGAGTTCGAGAAACGTTTCTGTTAGCCATAGACAGGTGCGGTCTATCATGTTCATTTCTAGGAGTTATATTTGTCACGGTGTACGAGTTAGGCGGTCCCGGTCCGCGTTAGACGGTTTTTTCTACTGGGCCTGGAGAGGGATCGGCCACTGGCGCAGAAGCGGTCTCTTGGTTTTTTCTACTGCTTTTTTGTATATATTCACGCACCTATATACCCTGAGTACTTATAAAGTAGTGTACTGGGATTTTGGAGCTGGAGCTCATGGCGACGGGCCATCAGCATGCGTACATGAATTATGGATTTGAATTCTGATATTTGGATATCTTATTGTTGCTTCTCTCTTCTCCACCCCCCCTCTCCCCTTGATTCCAATTCCTTCTCTTACACAGGTCGCTCATTCTTCCTGGCGCCTTATAGTAGTGGTAACATGATAGTAATATGCGCTCTTCCCAGCCTCCACTCTAGAGCATCATTCTAAGCTTGACTTGACATGTCGTCAATCTTCACAATGAAACGGTCTAATCCCTCCATTCGTCGTTGCGCACTCCGCTGGGAGCTCCGTTCGCCTCGTCCCGATACCGTCCGCCCAAGTTGTTCTCATCATCATCGTCATCGTCCAGTGCCCGAGCCAGCTCATCCGGGTCCTTCATCCTCGCATCAGCGTCCACGCCGTCTGTGATGCCATCCGTTTGAGCAAGGTGCTCCCGCTCAGCGTCAAAAACGCCATCGTCAGCGCTGACCGAGATACCGCGAGCACCCCACTTAGGCCTGCTTCCACCACGGCGCCTGCCACCATCATCTTCATCGTCGCGATCATACGCAGGACCGCTCTCCTCATCGCCCTCATCCATATCAGCAGAGTGCCTCGGCGCAAGTCTACCAAAGATACGACGAAGCAACCAGCTGCGACGAAGATCATCGGCGTCCACAATACCGCCACCGCGAAGCTTGACGCGCTGGCGAGTGTAGTAGACCCAGGCGAAGTCAATGTACAGAGCCGTCTGGATGATGCCGAAGATAACCGAGACGGTGTTTGGGCCGGGGTCTTCCTTGTCGAGGCCGCGAACGAGCCAGTTGAAGCAGTAGAGGGCGCGGTAGGAGCCGAGAGTGAGGAGGTAGAAGGAGTCGATGACGGTGGGGACGGTGGTCTGGCGGAGGAGGAGGAGCTGGGGGAGGACGCAGACGGATTCGAGGATCTCGGAGAAGACCCAAAGCCACTGAGAAGGTTAGCCGACTAGTACACATGGTAATGGGATTCAATTAGTAGGATCACGTACGTGAACGAAGCCCCAGAGAGCCTTCTCCTCAAAGATAAGCATCGCGAAAGGCGAGAGAATCAACGAGCCACCAAGCACCAAAGCGCCTAGCTTCCATGCGAACTCACGCTCTCTCGATCTCGGGAACATCCATTGCATAGCGCCCAAGATGTAGAACGAAGACAGGATGTAGAAGGTCTTGAAGACGACATTCCATAGCGGATGCGGCTTATTGCCATCGAAGAGGTCGAGGTAGCGGGTGCAGAAGACGCCAGCGTAGAGGATCTGAGTGATGAGGGAGACGCCCTCGGCGCTGCGGTTGCGGTGGATGGAGAGGATCAGGATGAATTTGGAGAGGATGTGGGAGATGTCTCCCAGGTACCGGAAGATCTGGAAGAGGGTTAGCTGGAGCTGTTGCGGGATAAGGCTGTTGGGGCCGGCTACGTACGTTCCACATCTTGACGGATGACGCTGAGGTAGCGTACCGAATTTAGTAATGTCGTAAGCCGCTCAACAGATGACAGATGAGAGAAAAGTAAAGAGAAAGAAAAATGAGGCTCCTCGTCTAATGGCGCGCGCGACGGGGAGATGAGGATGGGTTGATGGATGCCTACGGGCAATGGGGGAGGTTAGCTACCTTAGTATGGAGAGCTTGCGTCAAAGGCGATCGTCAGTCAGTCAGTCATCTGTCGGGACAACGTGACGTTGATGCCGCGCGAGTCAAATCCCTGCCCCAACTTCGAGTCTCCACTTTTCTTCCTCTCCAGCTGGGCGTCACTTCTGTTGGCTTGTCTGGAGCTACCCGGGACCAGAATGAATACGAGTGAAAGTTGATGTCCGCAGCTATGCTTTGACTGAGGGAGACGAGGAGAAATAGAAGATGGAGAAATAAATTTGCAAAAAAAAAAAACTTATATATATATGTTTCTTAGCTAATGGTCTCTTCTCCAGGCTCCATGAACTGCTGCATGTGAAATTACATGCTACAGAGTATGACGCTGTCACTGCCTCAGATGGATATACGGGAATGATCATAATAATACATCGAGAACATCAGCACCCCCAGCAAGAATCAAGTTTCTGACGAGTTTTTAGTAATGTTATATTATCATGAATATAGCCAGACAACGTTGATAAATTGTAAAAAGAAAAATTTAATTTCAAATACGGGTAAACAGTGTATAAAAGCGTATGCATAAATATCTACTAAAATCCAATCCGTGAGGCTATCGTCCCGTCTCTATCCGAAATTCATGGCCCCATCCCAGGCCTATCACTCCTTCATGTATCCTCCTTTTGCAAAGCCGCCCTGAATAAACCACCAAACCAGCGCAAACCGCCACGGCTGTCCAAGACCTAAGAATATCGGTAGTTGGGGGTATCTCATAATAATCATATCTATCTAACAAGGGGGCACGTGAATGTACAAGTACAGAAAAAAAACGACAAAGACGCTGGCGTTAAGTATTAGAGCCAGTAGACAGTTGCTACGACGGCACCCACAGCAGGCCAGAAGCCCATCATCTTGCCAATCGTTGTGGCGGCGTTGACTAGGTACTGCTTGTAGTCGTCCTCATCGTCGCTGTGGACCGTAGTGCCGTTGGGCAAGGTGCCGTTCACGACAAGCTTGGTAGTGCCGTTGACCTTGGTGACATCGACAACCGACTTGTTAAGCTTGTCGTAGTCGCCATCGCCAACAAGATCGTCCCAAAAGTCCTCGTCGTCAATGTCGTCGCACATGCACTCAGCATTCTCGGCGCACGCGCAGATAATCTCGCGCTCCTCATCCTGCCTCGACGACCGGTTGTAGTAGTTGTGATGGTATCCGTAAGGTCCGTACATGTATGCGCCAGCGGGCCACAAGGCCGCAGCAGGCCAGAAAGCAAGACCGGCGCCGACGAAGGGGGCCGCTGATCGGGGCGACATGCCGCTGGGACTGGCCTTGCCGGCGGCAAACGGGACCTTGGCGCCTCCGCCGTATCGACCACCGGCGAAGCCTGGCTGGGGACCGGTGCCGCCGCGGGAAAAGCCGCCTACGTTGGAGTTGCCGAAGGTGTTGGTGCCCTTGCTGTAGGGTAGTAGTCAGTATATATTATGTTCGTATATTGATGGTGGCAGGGAAGACTCACCCATTGGAAGTGCTGCCTCCTCCTCGGCTGCCGCCACCTCGGCTGCTGCCGCCACGAGAACCTGTTAACCATGGTAAGCCTCTGGAACGTATATCATCACTACCCCGACTGTCTCCGTGAGAACCGCGACCGCCTCCAGACTTGACGCCGCCAGCTGGTGCCGACACCGGCTTGGAGCCGCCCAAGCTGCTTCTTCCACTGCTACTGCCACCGCCTCCCCAGGATGAAGTGCGCATACCTCCTGATGATCCACTACTACCACCGCGACCGCCTCCGCCGCCACCGCCGCCTCGACGTTTCCACAGTTCCGAGTCTGGCTGTTGCTGGGACTCATCCTCGAGGAAGTCTCTCGGCTCGTCAATCACATCGGCCATGTCTCGTTGTCGTTGGGACGCTTCTGTGTTGACGACGCCGGCGGCGACGGTGCTGCAGAGCAGGGACGCGAATAGTGCGAGATTCAATCTCATGGTGGGCTGTTTGTGTAGATTTCTCGTCTAATAAAACAAGACAAAGGGTCGGGTTGTCGACTTGTATGGGAAGATACTAGATAGGTAGGGTCGCTTGACAAGTCGAAGTGTTGTCAAAGAAAAAAGTTGCAAATAGGACCAAGGAACCACTGCAAAAAGCAAAAAGTGGTGATGATAATATTCGTAGGATGAATTGATGACGATGGGAAGAGGAGAAAGTGGATTCTGATCTTCAAGTTGCGGGATGTGGAGGACTCTTTATCCGGCTCAGCAAGAATCCGCGACAAGGGGTTAAACGGCAATAAAAAGGGCAGAAATACGCCCAATCAATATTAGGCAATCGAAACAGGTTAAGGTAAGCTGCAGTATGTAATGATGCAGGACAGCCTTAGCGGATTTAGTGGATTCAGTGGGTAACAAAAGAACGTGGCAGTGCCCTCTGATCCCCCGCAGTGGTGGTTGGTAGTGGAGGGTTATAGTGGCACAGCGCTGGCTCTCAGTGGCTTCTTCAGTGGCTGCGTTGGCAATGAACAGCAGTAACCACAGTGCTGTAATTATTCGTACCTGCTCGTACAGCGATGCAACCCTGCTGTGACGCCTCGGAGTCTTCCCTGTTCAGAATAAAATGGTGGTACGGCACAGGTGGCGATCTTTGCCGGGAAGAGAAGGGTTCTTTCTTCCTTCCACAAGGTTGTTTAGACTGTGACAATCCAATTCAATTAGGCTGACTTTCGGCGGTGATCCTGCTTGGGAAAACCGTAAGGTGACTGAATATGTTGAGGGTGGTGGTGATGATAACAATGGTAGTAGTAGTAGTCTGTGTGCAAGACAATGAAATATGTGTAATAGTAGTGACAGCTCAAGATGAAAGTGAAGCTCCTTGCAGAATGTCTCAGATCTGTTGCTATCTTTATGCTCGACGTTTTATATAGTCCTTCTATTTCCGGTCTCTCTTTGTTTTAACCCAACTTACTCCCAACCTCTGTGTTCAAGCCCAGTCCCATGATCAAGTATGCCTTGCAAACCGCCCGAGAACTTAGAGAGAGAGCCACAATCGCATTGTGTCCGAGCTTATCTTAATAACGGAAAATAGAGATACGAAGTTGCCCGTCAATCGTTGCTCTTCGGCTAGCCCGCCGTATCTGCACTGGTCAGAATATTGGTTGGTGCCTGGATTTGATCAAACCTTCTTCCTGTTCAGGTGACCAAATCAAAAGCTTTATTGTTCCATGGCGCTTCCAGAAGGCTTAGCGTTTCCATGTGGCGATGTCTACCCGATCGCTATGACGCTTATGATCATCAAATCACCCCACATGTCCTACTTCCTCCCTTCTCCATTACGTCTAAACGAGATAATATGCAAGCCTGGGGCAACAAGGCTCTGCAATATCTGGCGCGACATGAGGTTAGTCTAAATACTAGTCTTGTGCCGCAGCCGTGGCCATGATATTAGCATGGGGGCCGTTGTCTTGAAAGTCGATTCTAAAAGAGATGGAAGATTGTGCATTACCTGGACTATGTGTGTCGTCTTATCCGTCTTTACCGCGCCAGACTATTAATGACAAGTTGATAGCATCATAACTCGAAAATCTACGATTCCCCTCCTCAAGCATCGTAAAGCATAGCTACTGTATGATTCAGGCCCAAACCAAGTATGATGGAAGCCATCAAGCACTTTTGTGGCTGTGCCCCCGTGATCCTGCTGTCAGCCATCGACAATATAGCCGATGGCTCCCCACCACCATTTCCCAAGCCTGGGGGCCGTTTTTACTTTCTGCGCATACGAGTACAGCCTTACAGTGAACCTTGCCTAAAGTGATTTAATACGGTAACCTTGAACAAGGTTCGTCGCCGAGTCACGGGAAGGCGTCTTCCCACTTCCCGCCTCATGTATGAGTATAGTTTATGTGGTCACTTGATCATATTCCTTTACTATCGAGACAAATTCTTTTCACTTTAAAGCATCATGTGAAGATTTTCATGTATTAACTGTGAATGGATGTTGCCTGGTCATTTGGTTTAGAATGGCGCAGCAAAATGACCTGGTGGTGGGTATTGCGGTGATTTCCAACCTAGGTCAATTCAGAATGATGACACCCTTGACAATACACTTTCAAAGGTTCCGTAATATTGGGTATGACTTTACTAAGTTTCATGACTTAACAAGCTTTTTCTCTGTCAACTGTGTGACGCTGGCTCGCTAAACGAATTTCACGAGTGTATTGATTATATCAATAGGGGGAGCATTCTGGATACAAGTCATAATAATTTTGAGAAAAGGGGTTTAAAGTATCACATGTAGGCTCAGAAGCCCTAATAGATCAATGAGCTCCGTCTTGAAGGAGTTTCCATCCCTAAGGTCCTGTCCCTCAAGAGCTAAAAAGCTTGAAAGTATGAAAAGGCAGCACTAAAAGACCGAGGTTGAATAACAACTAACAAAATCGATGTTGCTTCCTCTGTCGATTCTTAATAGAACAATTTTTAATTTTTTCATCGGATAACTTCCATTGCCTTCTTCAATGTTACAGCCCTTCCCCTTTTCCGCATTACCAGGGGGCGCACCACCCCTCTCACCACTGCATCATGCCCTTACTAATTTGGCTCTCATTGTCCACTAACTCGGTTTCTCTGCTGCTTTTCTTGTATTTCATGTGCCTTTTCCAAACTATTTTTCATGGTCTGAGAGAACTGTTTCATCAGGCTTGTTTACGTGTATAGGATGTATGACATTTGCATCGTCAGAGGTAGACACCCGAGCCACCGCTCACTTGTGCGGTCAAGCTTGTAGTTAGAAAGATGAAACGCCGCCTCAAGCGGGTATGTACAACTAATTATATTAGGCTACAATTATTCGCAGCAAATTTCGCACTTTCGATCAATTTAGAATGCCCCAAGAGTTGTCTATCTCTACCATTGTGAGTATAGTAATCTAGAAATAATGTAGCAGTTTCCCCGCCACCCCTAGGATCTACACCTTCTTGAGAACTTTTGACTCTACTTTCAGCCTTGCGCATACGATCAGAATAGTTGCCACTATACCGACACCAGCTGCGTAAAAGATCGCTGCCCTATATGGCTCAATAGAGGACGACTCGGCGGCACCAGTTGCCTCAATCAAGATACTGGCTAGCGGAGGACCCAAAAAGTAACCAGGGGTCCAAAATGATGACATGAGGCTGATAGACGCGGCTGCCGACCCTGGAGCAAGTGAAGCCACAGCTGTAGGCAAACAGACGAAGAAGCTCCCGTTCGCGCAGCCATTGACTATAGCGAAGACGGAGAGCGGTGGCAACGATGTGCTCACTGGCCAGATTGCTAGCATGCTCAAGCCATTCATGAGGGCCGTGATTCCCAGCGCGTTTATTGCTCCAATGCGATCGCATGTCCAGCCACCGAGTAGACGTCCAACAGTGGTTGACGCACCGAATCCAGCTACTAAGCCCGCTCCAGTTGAAGGTGACAGCCCAATGGAATTGGCGAAAAGAGGGAGAAAGAAAGGCGGCACATAGAGAGCAAATACTCCAACGGCACCTGCCATGGCCAAAGTAAGAAATGGGATATTCTTCATCAAGGACCAGTCGAATCGGGTTGTACCGCCACCAAGGCGAGGCTGCTCTTTAAGCAACAAAGCACATGGGATTCCCGTCGCTAGGATGAGAAAGCCCATTGTACGGAAAGTCCATTCTAGCCCAAGTTTGTCAGTCAGGCCTTGTGCGGCCAGAGGTAGGACTGTAGCGCCGAAGCCACCCCCCATCTTTGTCAAGCCGTTTGCAAGTCCAAGTCTATTGCTGAACCATAGTGTAGGTAAGGTGTTGGTCGCCGTAAATAATAGCGAGGTGGCCAACCCCATGAGCAACCCGCTGATGCAGAATAAACCAGCCAGATGTTCCAGCGTGAAGCTGGTAGCGATCAAACCAACCCCAAGCACGACAACAGCGCCAGAGGTGGAGTATCGCATACCGAATTTCCTTGAAATTCTGACAGAAACAAGACCGAACGCGACGATGCAGGCCATGTAAAAGCTCCCTACGAAAGTGATGGTGCGTAGATTTGCGTCCAGGTTCGGTGACTTGATGATGGCTGTTTGCAAAACACCCCATGTATTCGCGTAGCCATTGATCCAGAATAGCAGCAGGAATGAAGACGCTACGATGGTCCATCCATATCCGCCATCAGGCAAAGCTTCCGTTGCGTGGTCTGGTGCTTGCTCTTCGTTGCGGATGTTACCGCTCGATGGTGTTGAAGCGGGGATGTCAGACAATTCAACACTGTTAGTGTTACGCGCCAGATCGCTATGAAGGGCAGTCTCCGGCGCGATGATGGTGGTGCCTGTAGTCGCCATTGTGTCTCGCTGGATTATGAGAAAGAAGGTAACTTGTTAGTCTCGCCGACACAAAAGCGACTGAGGGCTCCCTTTATACTCTGAAATATGCAGTCATGGTGTACATCTGAAAGGGCGCGCCGGACATGATGTAGGGCGTAAGCGTATGACGTGCATGTTTTCTCGGCCTAAACCTAACACAATGAGTGAAGGAATTACAGCATAGACGCGAATGCGGGCAAGGTAGAAATTTCAGTGATGCAAGGTAAAGAGTGAGATATTAAGAGTCACCATTGTGTCCTCGATAACCCCTCAATTTTTGCAAAAGTTATAACATGAGAATGATTAAAAGTCGGGTGTAACTGAGGTATTAGGTACGAGGTATACTTTGTAATAGATTACTGTTTATTTCATAACCTGACTACAACTATCATAATATACTTAGATAGAGTATCTCTTATATAGTCATTCATTTGTTAAGAATTCCTTTCATTTTCTAATTAGGTGCTCATTCTAGCATATATAAGAACAAAGTCGCACTCATAGCATAACAGTTCGTGCCTAGCGTACCTGACAATCAACCACAAATCGTTAGCTTAGTTTAACACACTCAGTGTTAATTAATACATCTATGGAAGTATTGAGCGATAACTTTTGAACGAGAAGTCACAACAACGCTAGACCTAGAAATGCATTTCTGAAGCAAACGACAAGTCAATTGGTTGAGTAGCAGGCTTCATCTAGCCGAGTTGTAAGTAATGCGGTATTAGCGTGCAATGCCTTGAGCGCATGGACGTTAAGGGGGGTTTTGAGTGATTGGTTTTCTGTCTACGTAAAACTCTTGATCATTACCTCTAACACTCCGCGTGATTTGATGGTTATTCTTGGGTATGCAAGTATACGACTTTTGGTCATCCCCGCCTGGCAAATCTGACGTTCACATCGTGTCTGCTGAAGGTCTCTTGTTCGAGAGGCATAAATCCGATTGGGACATCAAGCTTGCCTTGCATGTCGATCTGGACTCTATTATGAATATTGAATCTGAGGCTTCCATATCCGCCCATATCTTCAAAAAATGCTACTTATGCATTATAAGTCTTTGTTCCCTGCCGAGTCACTCTCGCTGAAGTCTTTTCATAGGCTTGCGGATGAGCTACTAGAGCCAGCAAATCAACAAGCTTACGGAATTGCCTTGTAAAAAGAATCTTGACAGCGGCGAATAACTATGATCCGTAAAGAAGGCGTTGAGCACTAAGAAGAAAGGATGGAGAATCCGATTAATCACAACGCAAAACTACTTAACATTGCTTTCTAAACTAAGCTTTGGTAAATGCTCTGTGAGATTGTTTCTGCCTAATTTTGCTCAACTAGTGTGCGCAATCAGCCTTGACCGCTCCGGACTTATCCTAAAGTGTGACGAATTCACACCACTAGGTTGACACCGAAGCCTTCCAAGCGTTATACTCCTCGCTGAATGGGAAATCGATATAACCTTTAGGATTCTTTGGCGTGTAGAATGTTTCTCTGTTGTATTTGGCCAGGTTGAGACCCTTCTGGGCCCGGAATGGAAGATCAGGAGTCGAGGTCCAGTATCTTCCAATCGCCACAATTATCTCTCTATCCGGATGTTCGTCGTCCACAAGCTTTGCTGCACTGCTTGGGGTATATCCACCAGCAACTAATAACAGCTGGTTCCAAACTTTATAAGCAAATTCCAAGGAGTCGTGGTCCTCTGCGTCATTTGATCCAGATATCCTCGACTCCACCAAATGTAAATATACTAGATTGAGCTCGTTAAGACCTTTAATAACCTTAGTGAACTGAGGGATAGGGTCCTCCATTCGCATTTCCTGGAAGCGACTCCACGGACTAAGTCGAATGCCTGTCTTCTCTGGACCAATGGCATGAGACACAGCTGAAGCCACCTCGAGAGCAAATCGAGCTCGGTTCTCAATACTGCCGCCATATTTATCAGTACGTTTATTCGTATTACTCTGAGTAAATTGGTCAATGAGATAGCCATTGGCCGCATGTATCTCCACACCGTCAAATCCAGCTTTGATAGCGTTCTTAGCAGCAAAGGCGTAATTCTGCACTCTAGTAGATATTTCCTCTTCGGTAAGGGCCTTAGGTATTGCATGGTCGTTGTCGAGCCGTAAGGTAGAAGCAGAGGAAACTGTGATACCTTCTTGGCTAGCAACATCTTTAGCTGCAGCACGTCCAATAGACCAAAGCTGACAGAAGATTATACTACCATTAGAATGGACAGCATCTGTGATCTTCTTCCAGCCTGATATCTGGGCTTCAGTGTATATCCCAGGAACGTTGGCAAAACCGCCATCAACTGGTGAAATGAAAGTGCCCTCAGTAATGATAAGAGTTCCAGGCGTGCCACTTCGCTGCTTATAATATTCCATCATATCGTTTGTAGGATTATGCTCGTCGGTAGCTCTGAACCGGGTCATTGGGGCCATTGATAGTCTATGCGAGAGGCTGCACTGCCCAATCTTGATAGGCTTCAACAGCCGAGAACTTGTAAGGTCGACCATTATGAGCTCAGTACTGATTTCTTTCTCGATAGAAGTTTTTACGAAAGGTGTTAAGAAAGATGCTTAATGAAGATATAATAGAACTAAAGATAAAGGAGACGTACGCCTACGACGTTGTCTCGAATGGAATAAGTACTCTGAGGAGTTTTTCTTTAAAGGGGGGTGGGGTGGGGGGTTTCTACATGTACAGAGTTTCGAGATCCACCAGTTAATATTTGTAAGCAACCGTTAAACAAATTGTCGTTATGATAGACAGGAAGAATTCTCTCATTTTAAAATGGGATCTATGCTAATTATTTTCCGGTGTATAGCGAAGGAACAGGAATCCCTATGCAAAATATCAACGCGCGGGAGCAAAGTAACCCTAACCCTTGCCTGTTCTGACACTAACCATCCGGAACTTAATTCCGTGGATGCCAATCCCGAAGGAGCTAATGTTGTCCAATCAGTCCATCTAGATAAATTATTCGGGACGTCTCCAGCTTGCATGATCTTGAGTCAAGTAGAGCCCCGTGTCACGCGACAAGAGCAGCCGGCAGTATTTGATTTTCTATCTGGCCGAGGGAACAAATTCATGAGGGGCTCATTGTAGCCACGTCCTGTACTTTTACAGTATGGTCGCAGATGATGAATATTACTAGCGTATTCCCACGACACCCTATAAGTGAGAAAACATATTCTTAGCGTGGCGAGTGTCTCCTAGAGACAACACCGAGCCTGCATAACACCCACGCTCAACGCGAGGATAAGCTAGAGAGCAGGATGTGGGGATTACGCATTTGTCAGTAGTGCAGTATGTATAAGCATCATTTCCAGACGTCTCCGGGACCATCGAAAGTATGGAATCGTGATAACATAGTAAAAAGTGATTCACGGTAAAGAGAAGGAGAAAAAGGATGCCAGAGAGGACAGTTAGGGAAAAAGAGGTAAAACTTACAGATGCAAAGCCATTGGCCAAGTCACAGACTTGACGCTTTGAACGGCATCCGGTGTTATTAGCTCTAGGTCCAAACTAACGAGTCAAATGCGAGGGAACTTAGAACAGTCTCTACGAAGGCACACAAAAACGTTTAAAAACCCAATCTTGTGATGAGAGCCTCTTCCTGTGCATATCTGCTCCCCGTTCACCATCCCATGCTAATTTTGTAAAAGTATTAAAGACCGCCCGAAAACTGCGATTGTAAAGAACGCACATGGTTCGATGATGGCAATTTGGTGTCATTCTCGTTCAGCCTCGTCATGGGTGCTAAAAAGCATGTTACTAGCGCTTGTTGAAGCTGTCGGCGACGCAAAGTCAAGCTATGAGGATCAATAGCAACTGTAAGTGGAACAATATGCAATATAAGCCACCACGTAACCATCCCAACTATCATAACCATTCGGACTATTATCAAATAGTTACTCAGGATATGCAATGTTAAGTAGATCATTGTTTCAATTCTTCATTTAGACCAGTACGGAGCTTGAATCCTAGCTATTTAGTCTGCTAGACTGTCTCTAGATTAATATTATAAAATAAATAAGACAAAAGCGTATCTATTAATAGTGCTTTAACTTTAATAAGTTAAATAAATCTTGTTTTAGCAAGTTGGAACTTTCATCGTTAGATTTTAACTTTTCTGCTGGGCACAGCTGTTGTGACACATTTCGGAACCTTTAAATGCTTAGAAAAACTACCTCTCTTGATAGACAAATAAATAAATAAATATTAAAATTTTTTTTTTTGTTAATTAAAATGAAAAAAAAAAAGGTTTAAAAAGCTAATTAAAAGCTAGGTTAGTTACTAAAGAAAATATTAAGTGGTAGAAATTGCCTTTCTGTTAAGAAAGGCATTGGGATTTGTGTTTTGAACTACAGTGGCATGAGATGTTTAAACCGCTTGAGGACTTCTGTGTATCATCGGCCGCTTTGCCCCTCTAACTCCTCTTACGGGTCGCGTTCCCGAGAACATCAACGTGTAAGCAACCCTGTCATACTTCCCCGCGATGGAAAAGACGGCATGTGGAAATCAATACTTGCCAGCATCTTCTTCAATTGGTCGATCCCCATGACCCCGGAATCTGCCAAGCTGCCAACGGGGGAACTTGCAATAGCCTAAATATATTAACTGCGGACATGGCTTGTTCTTACTGGCTTTCCCCCGCAATCCCCGTTTTCAATGCCGAGTATGACGATTTATTTGTGCCGAACTCAACATCATGTCGGCTTGACGGCCGAGATGATAAGCCGATATATGATGTCGTCGGCCTCGTGACGCCGGTACAGCGGACAAACCACCGATAGCGAGCAGGGGATCAGTATTGCCAATATTGACCGATCCAAAGACTCAACTGAGAAGGTAACAGCTATATAGAGCTCCCCTTGAGCCCGAGGGTCAGACAGCATGTAGAAGCAGGTCATTCAAGTATCACTACTTGCCTACTAGCAAGCACCATGCGTTTTCCTCCTAGCATCGCTGGCCTTGTGCTTGGGCTACTAAGTACGACAGCATGTGCCCAATACCACAATTCCACCGGGAAGTGGTGGGACGAACCCTTCGGGATGCTCCAGACCAACATACGCGAGATTGACGTGACAATGGACGTCGACGAAGTAGCTGACTTCATCCAAGACTACGGAGCCACCACTTGGTTACAGAGTATCGGCGGCATTCTGGCTCACTACCCTTCAAAGTTTGATTTCCATATTATCAACCCCTATCTGAAGGACCGCGAAAGTGGAGACTTGATTCAAGATTCTCTCGATGCTGCCCGGGCTCGGAACATGCGCTTCTTGGGCCGTATGGACTTTTCCAAGGTGCATGCCGAAGTTGCCGAAGCACACCCAGACTGGCTATACATTTCACCTAATGGCACGTGGCAAAACCACACGGGAGATCTTGTCTCGGCCTGTCCCAATGGAGAGTGGTACCAAGAGCGCATGTTTGATATTATGGGCGAGGTCATGGACCGATACAGTCCGGACGGGTTCTTCGTCAACTGGGCTGGCATGAACGAGAGGGACTATTTCCGTGTGTATCACGGCGTATGTCATTGTGACAGTTGTAAGAAGGCTTGGGCCAAGCACACCGACGCCAAGCTTCCGGAAGGTGAAGGAGATGAAAACTATGATGAGTGGAAGGAGTGGAGCGATGGGATAATCGACGCGTGGACGGCCAAAGTCCGCGACTTCATCGCCACCAAGGATCCTAACGCGGGCCTTATCCTTGGCAAAGGCTCTGATGTGATGTTCTATGAAGCCAACAACGCCCTCGATCGTGAGATCTGGCACCATGCTACGGAGGAGATAGTCAGCACCCATAAGTCGCTTAGACCAGAGCGCCCTGTCCTCGTCAATTGCGCAGCCTTCCTTGACCACGCATACCGATTTACTTCTGAGGATCCTCACCACTTTGCCCAATACAATCTTCAAGCTATGGCTCGCGGGGCTAATCCATCAACGTATATCATCGGAATCCCTGGCAAGATCCCGTGGCCTGGGTTTGAGTATTCCGGAGAGCTTATCCGCTTCCACAAGACTTGGAAGGAAGTGTACTCTGGCATGAGGCCTATCGCTAAAACGGCGCTAGCGTTCCCACACGATAGTCAAATGGACGAAGACTTCTACGAGGAGTATGCCATTCCAGAGTACAAGGGCTTGTATAAGTCGCTTCAGGAGCTGCACGTTCCTTTTGATGTTGTCGACCAACGAGACTTCTCCAATTTGAGTGATACAGGTGGCCTGTCAAGGTATGACACGATCTTCTTAGGCAACCTCGGCCGCATCGATGATGCAAGCGCAGAGGCTCTGGATGACTGGGCCAAAGACGGGGGTACGCTCGTCGTGACGGGCGCCACCGGCGTTGAAGATGATGGCAGCCTGCAGTTGAAATCCTTGCCGGCCAGTCACCAAAAGGATAACTTGACTGAGTTTGAGGAAATGTGGTCCATGTACTATGCTCCTGAACAGAATCGCACAGAGGAGCACTACTGCAAGGGACCTTTGATCCCCTTGGTTGGATCATACAACTTGTATGAGTGGAATAAAGACTCAAGAGGCATGTACAAGAGGATCGACTACGCCCCCTTTGCTCCGCCTGAGTATATTTACGGCAATACTCAGGTGAATGAGCGAGCTGTTGGAATTGGCCCAGCGGATAATGGTACCGGTGTGCTGTTTACTACGCCTGTAGGCTGGGGTTACCGCGAGACGGGATTGAGCGTCTTCCGAGACTTTATTGAATTGGTGCTCGGAGCTGCACTCCGGAGAGCCGCTCGAGTTTGACCTGGCCTCTCAAGTTGAAGTGACTGTGAATACCAACCGGAAAGGGCAGACAGTGGTGCATCTGATTAACCTATCTGGCATCCGATACCAGAATTTTGGCCAGTACTTCAAGCTCCCAGGAGGTACAATAAAGGTCAAGGGCGGTAAAAATGTGAAGGCAAGATCCCTGCGTGAGGATGTCATGCTGGACATCGAAGACGGGGAGATTACGGTACCTGAGATTGACTTATACGATGTCATTGTCATTGAAGGGCTGTAGGTGGATGCCGGCTGTAGTACAACAGGGAATGTGATAGCGAGATACAGATCGGAGCCCCGGTAATTGAGGACCGGCGCATGGCGGGTAAGGCGGCGCGACAGGACTAGCTTGAAGCGAAAGCCTGGGTAATAGCAATAGTAGTCATAATTAGTTGCTTTCATCTAGTCATTTCGTACCTCCTCCTTTATAACCCAAGACGTTGATGCCTCTGTCCCTCTTGAACTTTGTCTCGGCGTACTGGGATCCGCCCTGTCTGATGTTGGTATGCCCTCTTCCACAGACACAAACTTCTTCGTGACAATGATTCCGTCCGGTCTCAAAGCCCGTAGTTCCACCTCCCCTTTTGGCACGCTTGAGGCGACAGTCGATATTTGGTGATTCTGGTCTTGCGAGTTTGGTAGGCGTGTCCAGTCGCCGTGGCCGTCCGGATGTAAGCGACTGTCGGCGCCGGTGGGTCGGGAAATCCGATTCGATGTTGTCTCGGAGGTCGTGAATAGGGAACCTCCATATCTTTTACACGTCTCTTTGACGGAGGTGTAGACGAGGGGGAGGTTGGCGCAGAGGATGCCTCCACAGGCTTCCCATGAGGAAACCGCGCTGATAGGAGCAAGAGTCCCTGAAGAAAAGATGAAGCGTAAGTTATCTGGCTTGCAAATGGGAGAGGGGAAGTATATGTTCGCCGAGAATAGATAAAGGGCTTTTTGAGCGCGGATAACTTACAACTAGCGTCTAGGTCATCAAGATAAGCAATGAACATGCCCAAGCGGGTCGCACTAAGCAAGCAGGTCCCTAGACCAAAAGAGAAGAGGAAAAGCAATACTTTGCGCCGTTCCTTGAGCGCTTGTAGCTTGACAATGGTAGGAATGGGCATGGAGAAGATCCACAAGTCGAAGACCATGTTGGAAATGGATACGAAGAACGACCAGCGGACTTGGTAGATGCACTTTGTGTGATCATTCGGGTTCTTCCAAGCCGTTTCCAAGGGCCGACATGTGCACAATGCGACTACTTCCAGCGTGATCATCCAGGATGAAACGATGACAGAAGTGCCGATGACTACTTTTCGGAATCCTGGTGTCTCGAATATGCGCCATAAGAGCGCCAGAACGGACAGCTTGGTTGCAGCGATACTCAAGTAGTACCAGTGTCCAGCCAGAAAGGTAAGCTAGTGAGAAGTGAGTAAAACCCCCCGTTAGCGTCGATAGAGTCTTCTTACCATGATGAACCTCTCAATCTCGGGTCCTTTCAATCTCGCCATGTGCCTACCCAAGCCAGCCGGCATCACTGAGAATGGTTAGCTCGACTGTTATCGTCGGTCATACTTTTGTGTACGTACAAGGATACATGTTATATATGCAGAGGGTAATACACATTGCCTACATGTTGCGATGTCAGTCAGGGTCATTTACAGTAGTGGAGAGACGCTACGAGAAGGAACATCATCAAGAAGAGGTCGAACATACCGCGCTGAATATCATGAGGTAATCATCGAAGACCAATCTCCCCAACTTGGTCTTGGTAACCTTCACCCACAGGCGCAAACCCGTGCTGATAGTTATCAGAATAATCGGGATGGTGAAGAGGGGGATGAGGAACGGCTGCTGCGACTCGGCCAAGTAGGCCTCGCTATACTGCATGCCCTTCATCGTGACAGGCACTTTGTCAACAGTGCTGATCTGACGATGATGAGATCCCGACCGTGTTCATGGTGATTTCACCATGAGCGGAAGTGGAAAGGGGGGAGGGATCCGACAGCTTGGGGCTGCGACGCTCGGACTGAAGTGTTTATACTCCAGACAGTCTCCAGAGGGGTGATATCGCTGGGGTATTAAGAAATGGCGGGTTCCCCTGATGCACAAATGCCGAACAAACTTAGTGGCAGGGTCTTGCTTATCTTTTAGACGGGCAGATGGGAGAGCCCGCTGTCAACAGTGGTTGCCGAGAGGACTAAGATGTGACAAATCCGCAGGCCGGGGAGCCGGACGGGTGGTGCAGAATGGCAATGACGGCAGAGGGGGGATTACGGGTGCGACTACGATTTTGTCGTGCTTAAGTGCACGATGTATCGCAACCGTGAGGAGCAGAGGACGCGCCGGGATAACAATTCAACTGGGAAGTATTTGCGATTGTGCTAAGACACGTCAGTTCAAGTGCGAATAACGTCCCCACGTAAGACCGGGGAACCATGCTCTCTAGGAATGATGGCGCCAAACTTGAGTTTCGCTTGTCATCTAAGCGGCAAAGCTGTCATCTACTGAATCAAGTTAAATGTACGATTGGCACATTTAGCCCCCAACCTGACAGAAAGACAAGGCTATAACGGCGTTGGTTACCCAAAAGATCATTGGTTCTGCAGACCGCGACTCTGTCGACGCGACATGGCTGGTCAAGCCCCTTGATGCTGGACTCGACAAGGATCGACACGGGACATGACTTGAATGGGGCGAACCGTGAGCCGGAACACGCCTGTCCCATGAGCTAAGCTGCATCCTTTGACGGTAAATAACACCGAGTCATTGTCAAGACCTCGACAGTCTGGCCAATGGTATTGTAATAACTCCATGTTGTGGGCGGACCTTTCCGCTAAGGGACCGTTCCGCGATGTTGAGCCCCCCACATTGTATAGGCGGAAGCAGTGAGTTTAATTATGAAACGGCAGCTCTGTACTCTTACTCGTATTTCAAATTGCTGATTATTTCACGAGGCCTAGAGATAAGGATCCATGGTTATTGAAAAGACTTGGTTTCTCGTCAGAGAGAAGAATTGAGTATGTGCTCGTGTTCCTTTGGCAATGAATGGCATTGACAGTCAGCAACCCCCTGGATGTTAGTGCAGATATGCTATCACGTATTAACATGGGGATTTTTGATCAGTCGTCGGCAGTCTTTCTACCCTTTTCCCAATTGTAATGCCGGACGAGTCGTCATTTCAAGACACTGCCGCCACGGACAAGATACTCACCCGGGCACAAGGGCTCGCGATGCTCAATTTACAAGATCACCGGACGCACGTATTGCGATGGCTCCCGGTCGGAATGCCTAGAACTCCCTGTCTATTTCATGCCGTCGTAGCCGCGAAGCCTAGCGCTGATTGATCCTGCTCGGTCCGATGGAGGCAATTGGTAGGGTTCCCTTGACGAGTCTGATTTTCCGGAGAGACCTGACGGCATTTCTCGACGTTTTGCTGATCGTAGTCTTGCAATGAGACCCAAGTTGCCAGGTCCCTACGGGCGGCCTTATTGCTAGCTTCGCAATATTCTCCGACAGCACTCGAAAAGGGCGGCGCTGTACGAGACAGTATAGGTATACGTAAGTGGGCGCTTCTGTATTTAATATTGTTAATTATCTTTCAGTAGGATGACTCTATGGCAATAAGAGCTAGCCGAGTTTGATCGTCAGCGTGGAAATTCGTCCGTGCTCTAGACCCCCTTTTTAAACCTATTTTCAGACTAAAGATGACAGGCCATCAAAGCTTGGACCTCATTGCATCCTCGCGCACGCGTATGTTAGCCGACTTCTGCCCCTCCAATTGTCGCAATTTCTTCCTCAGGATCTTTCCTGCAGCGCTCTTTGGAATCGCGTCGATTACTTCAATCTCGGCGACCCATTTGTATCTCGTCTTGTTCGCTCTGACAAACTCAAGAAGCTTCCACGCGATCTCCTCTGCGTTCGATTTGTGCGAGCCGGCTAGTACGACAAACGCCTTAGGTCGCTCCCCAGCGCGGTCATCCTGAATTCCGACAACGGCGCAGTCCTCCACGGCTTCGTGCCCTAACAGCAGATTCTCAAGCTCCGCCGGCGCGACTCCGATGCCTTTCACCTTGACCATCTCCTTCAGACGATCCGTGATGGTTAGGAATCCTTCCTCGTCGAACTTGCCGATGTCCCCCGTGTGAAGAAAGCCATCCTTGTCGAACGTTTCGGCTGTCGCCTTTTCGTTATCGAGATACCCCATGGCCACCTGCGGCCCGCGCGCCCAGATCTCTCCCGCCTCTCCGATGCCACAGTCCTTCCCCGTGTCCGGATCGACGACTCGCACGTCGGTCGATGCGACAACCGTACCTACGCGAGCTGCATATTTGAAGGCAAACTTATCTGGTGGATGAGCCGTGATGCATGCAGAGGACTCGGTCATGCCGTAGCCCTGTCGGAACCCAGTGCCCGGGAATTGCTTCTCGAGCAAGGTGAGGATCTCAGCGGACAACGGGGCGGCCCCAGACGCAAAGCGCTTGACGTGTGATAAGTCGTATTTAGCGATTGTCTCCGGCTCACGCACCATGCGGATGATAATGGGCGGAACAAGTAAGATATCTTCGATCTTGTAGGTGGCGACCGTGTTCAACAGATTCTCGAGCGTAAAGGCGGGTATAACGTAGACATTGGCGTTGATGCTAATCGGCATGTGCAATTGATGGACGACGCCAGTGATATGGTAGTACGGCAGGGCAGCGAGCATTCTGTCGAGACCAGGCGGCTTGACCTGCTGAATCTGCAAGCACTGCGCAATGATATTGCCGTGGGAGAGCATGACGCCCTTGGGCAGACCAGTCGTGCCGCTGCTGAAGGCAAGATGGGCGCACACATCAGCGTTCGTTTGGCCTTTCGGGATTTTGTAAGCGGGAACCTGGGAAGCGTCTCCACGACTTCTGGCCTTGGCTATGAGACTCTGTACCGTCGCTTTCCCCTTGTTGTCTTTGGTGTCTTGCAATAGAAGAATGTTTGAGAGAGCGATGCCGACTTGCTTCGCAGCTTTTGCAGCCCTGTCAAAGTTCTCGGCTGTAGCAACAATGAACTTGGCTCGGCTGGCTTTCACCGCGTAGGCTAATTCGTCTTCTGAGTAATCGGGAGAGACGCCGCAACCTATAGCGCCAATGCGCAGGGAGGCTAGCATAGCAACGGGATACCAGATGGAGTTCCGAGCAAAGATGAGAGCTACATCGCCCTGGCCCATGCCATACTCAGTCGAGAAGGCCGTAGAGAGATATGTCGCGAGCTGCTTGAGCTCAGTGAAGGTTATGTGGTTTCCATTACTGGCATCGGTGAAACCCCTGTTCAGTTCGTTCTTGCTGGCTCGAGACAGAGGCGAGTGAGGGGCGTCGAAGAGCCATGACCATAATGATACATCCCTCGGCACTGCATTCAATTGATTGACTTGTTAGGAACGGGTTCGTGTATTTGTCCAAGTGGCAGGTCACTTACACACGATGTCCGGGTGCGCAGACTTGAAGATCTTGCTTTCGCCTGCCATGACTACCGAACGCTACCAGAACTGTACGAAGACTCTAAAAACACAGATGACGGTTTGCAAAGCGTCATTGTTGGGCAAGATGGCTGGTAGGACGCCTCTGAAATATGTACGGCAACGACCGTGTGGCCAAGCAAGCAGGGGTCACCAGAAGAAATGCGGGGGATGCATTGAGGTTGGGGGTTACCGCCGAGGTTCAGCTCGACCCTCGTAGGTGGAGAGGGTATGTTCGTTCTCATGGAGTGATCACACGCAGCGTCCAATTAAAGACTTGCGTCTCTTACGTTCTGAAATAACCACGTCGAGTTGTCGTTGCTGGAGGCTTCTAGGTTGGTAAGTCACTGTTAGGTGGTATTACTATCTGTCGGCCTTATTGAACACCGACTCTAGCATTTAGAACTGGCTTATTGCGCGGTAAGAAGACTGAGGTTCGGTGAGATTATCGGTAGACCGCCTATACCTGCATGAGCCATGCGTCATCTCTTCGTGCTGGATAGCCGTGCCTCGGCCCCAATGTCTTAGACTCGAAAGATTGATACATTGGCGGCATCCCCGCCTGACGTTCTAGAAGACCCTTGATAAATCATATTGTCTTGGGCACGAGAGATTTGATATTTCGCACAATGCTGCCTTAAATAGGCAATCGAGATGCGTCAGTGGCAAAGAAGTCCAATGATACTAGAAGAGTCCCCCAAAGAGAAACCTTGTTGAGAAATCAAGTTAAATGAGCTGAAGCCCACTCTCGCATCCTCCTCGTAGCCTCTCCCTCAACAATAGCCATACCCTCCAGCAGCAAGTGATCATGCGCCTCCTTTTCCGCCAAGTCCACCTCGATATCTAGCTTCTCACACACCCGCCGCAGCAACTCGGAGAACTGAACATTTTGGTCCAGAAACAGTTCCTGCTTCCCCGCCCGAATGTACGCAGACTTGACGACGGTGTCAAAGCGGCTCAGCCAGGCCGGATCGCCCTCCAATGGGAGAGCCAAGGCGCGCTTCCTCGCTACGCTCATGCCACCATCAGCCTCATTGTCTTGGAAGAGGTCATTCAGCGAGTCGGTGACAACGGCCTTGGAGATCATGTCTACAGCGCCGTGGTTCTGGAATGAGCGTGTGTCCGTGCGCCCGTCTACCACAGGGGACAAGAGGAACGTGCCCGCGAATGGCTCTTGGATGATGACGGGGCTGATACCGGGGTGAGGTTCAATGACATGTCGGATGAATTGAATGGCTAACGCCCCGCCGGCCGAGTCACCTCCAAAAATAATGTCTCGCGGCGCGATGCCTCTCTGCAATAGCATAGTCATTGCTGCACATGTCTCCCGCAGCTGCTCCGGATACCGCGCCTTAGGCGACAGCGTGTAAGCAAGAATGGCCACAGCGGTTTCTTCCCTCGCGCCTGGGCCATCAGCTACGTACGACGACCAACACGCTTGGATATGGCCGTTGGACAAGGGAGCAATGTAGGCACCGCCGTGCAGGTAGACGACAAACTTGGTAGCTTTTTGCTTGTCGCCCATCCACACGATAGAAGCTTGGGTTCCCGGTACCGGCTCCACGTCATTTTGAAGACGCCGAGCGACGTTGGGGTCATTCCGGGCGCCCTTGCTTTTGCGCTCGTTTTCCATCCAGGTCACGTACCGAGCCTCTGAGCTGGGAAGCACGGCTTGAATCTGACGCGGCGTAATTGAGCCTAGTAGATGGCGGATGAAGACGCATAGAAATATGAATTTAAAGTCCATCCCGCGATAGGCGGCGACAAGCAGCCCACGAGCCAGGTCATATGTAAACTTGGCGGGGACTAATGGTTTGCATGGTCAATCGACGAGACAGTTAACAATGTTGGAATTAGCAAGCGGCGACGCACTGTAGAAAAGAAGTCGAGCCAGCAGGTTGGCGCGCTCTCGCAACGAGAGATCGGGATTATAGGAGGTCATCATGACTAGCCTAGAGTCGCAGGAAATCAATCGCGCAGGCAGCTAGTTGGTTGCTTTGAGGTTGACGCAAATCTCCAGCGCGTAAAATGTCCCAAATTTATGGGACATGAAAAGGCGAGGTCTCTTGGAAGAATAACGAAACTTCAAGACGTGACGCACAACCTCGTGGGCCAGATGTAAGAGCCAAAATCTACCTACACGAGCAGCCGAGCACGCGTGGAAAATGTGCCTCGGCTCCAAATTGAGTAAGATAAGCAGCCGGCCATTTAATCGCAAGAACTGATGAAAAGCGACAAGTCCACTGAAACAATTCACTGGATAATAGAATGTAGAAAGGTCGGGTAAAAAGCTACTTTATTATTCAGCCAAAACAGACTTATTATCAAATCGACATTGATCACAGGAGTTGGCAATAAGGGTTGAACAAATGCGGCTTGCTTATGCTGTATGCACCATTTCAAAGACCACCGTAAGCCCGAACACCAAAACGGTAAATGGTCAGGGAAGCATATTCACATCGATTTAACTATTTAGCAAAAAGTGTGTTATTGATAAGTAGGCAGAGATCCATTTTAGATATTACTATCTGCAGAGGATGAAGAATCCACTGATCACCCTCACTGCTATGTCGTTCTCAACCTGTATTGACCATTTTCACACTCTCGGGCTGGTCCGGAAATCCCACGTTAATCTCAAATGGTAGATAGATGTGCTGCTACGACTTTTATAGCTACTGACTCCTCAGCACTCAAGTTCACGAGTCTCATTCGGACGTGATTCAGGCGGATTGCACCGTTTTCGCTAGAACGGTATGGCCTTTATCTGGATTTTCTTTCTGTAACCATCATTGACTGAGAATTCGCGTCGCGCTCTGTTGTTCGACGAGGGCCGCCTCTATAGCTTAGTAGTATGGGTCCCGGATATAATTCTTGTTCACGACTAGTCGCTTGACGATATCTTCTCCAATAAATGACCCTCCTGCACTGCCAAAGTGACTGTAAAAGAGTGTACTAGTAAAATAGAATCGCTAGACGCCTGGCCTGATTGAACGAATCCACGAAAGGTTTCACAAGCAACCTAGTATCACTTTGACGTTCAGGCTCTGGAGCCTTGCTCCCACATTGTATACCCCGAAACCCATACTCCTCTGATATGGCAAGCGAAAGATTCGAATACTAGCGCTAGTATCATTGAATCTCATCAATGAAAGAAAAAAGTCGCCGTTACAGTCGTCTCTTTTTTTTTTTTTTTTTTTTTTTCTTTTCACGAAAGCTCTTCAATGATCAACACGGCCTCCTCACACGGTTTAACATAAATGCATATTTGCGAATCTAGATCGCTCCATGATGCTACGATTGGGCTCAGAGTACACGGTAAACTCAGCCTGCATGAATTGGAAGAACGGTCATTGGAGAATCAGCCCGCGGCCTTCAGCCACAACTGCAGTCTTAGTAGCTGAACCCGAATTTCATGCTATGTTTAGACGACCGATGAGGGGCTACTTACCGAGTTCTAGCGATCATCGAGATTCTAATCATGCTTAACAGCGGCATCCAGTCCCTCCCGACCTTTTGTTCCCGGCATTCTATTGTTAAGTGTTCAACCACGGTCGAGCTAAGGAGGTACATGATCCTCGTGACATATAAAACCCAGATTTATTCAAGTGTTCTTGAACACCCAAACAGAGCATGGATTCAATTATTCTTCTGCGACTAATCTTCCCTTTTATTACCGCCCCATTGGCGCAATGCGATGAGACAGAAGATCTTCCAGCATGTGGCACCCTCACGAATTGGTACGCATGCGCGGCTAGAGATGGAGGCGGATGCTGCTTGAAAGGTTTAGTATGTCAAGCAGGTCAAGACTGTGTACCAAGTAGTTTTATGACCTCTAGCTCTTTCGAGACCATATCAGAAGAGTCGACTACAGAGGAAGCCACGACCATAAGAGACGAGTCCACGACCGCGGAACTAACAACATCGAAAAGCGGACCTCCAGAGTCAGAATTCTCAACCGAACCTTCAATGACAACCACAAGCTTCGATGTCGATGAAACAAGGTTGGCAAGCTCATCGATACTATCAGAAAACCCAACCTGTGAAGGGAGAGATGTTTATATTGCATGCGCTGAGTCAGAAGGAGGTGAGCATTTAAATATTCTACTTATAGAATGAATCATATTACTTGAGATGTATCAAGTATATAGCCTAACCCTGTCCATAGGAAATTGTTGCCCTCCAAACTATGCTTGCTTTAGTTCTTCCGGGCTACAATGTCGCGACCGGCAGAGGATCGACCCACGGGCGCTGAGTTCAAGGACCGAAACCTTTACCATAACGTCGAATAACGAGGAGATAGTCAAGACGACCGTCCGTACCCTCGATCCTGTAGACGATATTATAACTCGCATAGAACCACTTCGAGCTTCGGACGACGAGGCATCAGCTAGTGGTGGTCTTACAAAACAGGAAATTGGTGGTATCGTGGGCGGCGTTGTAGGCGGCTGTCTTCTTGGCTTAGGGAGTGTAGGCATGTTGATTCGACATCGGAAGCGGCAGCGAACTATGGAGAATGATCCGTCTCTTCAGGATCCTTCGACGGGGAAGCATGAACTGGACAGTGGATCTACGAGCTACGCAAACTATATGAATACCTACGATCCATATGAGATGCCTGGATCTCATAATGAATGGGAGCTGGTGGGCGGCTACGAAGCCCACGGTGTATCTGAGTTGGAGGCGGCAGTCCCGAAAGAATCTCAGAAACCCCCCTGAAGTTTATCCACGAAACTTCAGATCCATTTACTTAATGGACCCTTCTGATATGATTTTATCGAGACTAAAATCAAGCTAGCGTTGCATGAAGACATAAGGCCTGAGGCCACTTAAGCGTGACATGGGATAAGTCAGGACGACTATATTTCTAGCGTTGGGATATCATACGCTTCCACGCCAGGTCTATGCTATTATAAAGCTACCGGAGACCCGGCGGTCCACGGATAATTTCATGGAGTATTTCTTAGCCTTTCCCCCAATGTGCAAAAAACAAGTTAGCATAGCCAAGCCCCGGCGCCTCCAGCGATTTACTCAGTTATTGATCCGCCCGAGCAGCATGGAATTGTTTTGAACCAAATTGATCTTTGAACTTTTACCAAACTCTTCTTGTCTTTTTTTCTATTCTGTTCATCCATCTTTCATCATGGCACTAAGTGCCTTAAGCTGCTAATTCGACCGATTCTTCCGCAAGAACGCGTCTCGCTGATTCCTTTGATTCAATTCTCTGAACGAGCCTCAAATAGTTGGGATAGAGAGCCATGTCAAAACCGAAGGTGGCGCCAAAATGCCAGAAGGGAATAAGATAATAGTCTACCAAGGTCTCCGCATCGCCAATTGGAAATTCCCTGCCTTCCAAAGCCTTTTCTATTTTCAAGTAGCAGTTCTTGATGTAATCACTTCCCATCTCCTTGATCTCGGCATGTCGCGTCTGGTCCTTAGAAAAACGAGCAGGGCGAATGAGCATGCCATAGCCATATCCGTGCAGGGTACCAGATATCCAGGTCATCCATTTGATAGCGTGCGCATTTTCAATCGGTGTGGTTCCAAGAAGCTTCTTCTCCGGGCTCTGCGATGCAATAAAGCTTAGGATAGCTGGGTTCTCGGTAACAACCTCGCCATCCACCAGGAGTGCTGGAACATAGCCATCGTGATGGACTTTATCGCGATATTCGGCGATGCTCATACTACCGTCGGCGGTCTCGTAGGACCCAGTGGAACCCACAACCATGATGACAGTCTTGTAAGTGAGTCCGAGCTCTTCGAGGAGAATATGCGCGCCCAGCGCGCAGCCGGCTTTCCCCATATACAACGTAAGTTCGGGCATTGTGATATCTGAAGAATTTGCAAATCTAATAGCTAGCGTGTCAGGACTCAGTGGTATACGACATGTTGACTGCGCTTTTATCATATTCGTCAAAGTTCACGCATCGTTTTCGGACAATTCAAAGTCCACCTCAAAGTCCGCATGTAGACATGGGGTTGTTACTACAGGGAACACGCCGCCCATGCAAAGCGTTGTTTTCATGTGTCCCCAGACAATGATACTACTTAACTGTGGAGTCAAGGGATTGATTATAAATCTAACTCGGGATTATCTTTCTTATCATTTCCGTAGACCTAATGGCAAGTTACCCAGCCTTTGAGGGTTGATCTCGGAAATGCACGACTTGAAGGATAGCTTGTCATACAGACAACAAATGTTTGCTGGCGATTTCCAAACGATACGGTCACGTAGAATTCTTGTGTTGATTTATCTCTGTAAAGTGGAGTATTGAGGCCTGTTCGAAAGGTGCTGAGTTTGCGATGTTTTGTGAACTGTGGACAAAGATTGCACCAGGGGCTTTTGTATGGCGGTGGTTGACATTTTCTTGTAGAGAACCAACTGTTCTAGTGTTGCCATTCGCTCATGGGTCTTACACGATAAGAACAGTTCAAACAACCACATGCAGGTTTACTTTAGCCACGTCCATCATACACGACAATCAGATGAAGATCGTCCAGAAATTCAGATCTTTGAAAGCTAAAGTTCACTGTAACAATGATCATTAGGATCCAAGGTCTCAATATTGTTTTCAATTTGCGGGTTGTTCAGTCTGTTGCGTCGGAGCAATAGGGTAACTTTCAGTTTTGTTCCAGTCCACTCCCCTGGCTTATTGCCGATCGCATTTGCTGGGAGGCCTGTGTGGATTTCTAATGACTTCAGCAGCTCAGACATGTGATTCGAGATAAACAATAGAGGGCTCCGCCAAATTCCCTAGCGACTTCTTGTTTCTAACGTATGCCAAAGACATTAAGCTACATATATGTTGTCCGTGAATTGTCGCGCCCCGCCTTGCTCGCGACTAGATATTCGGTTATTCATCGGAGCATGCTAGTCAGTCATTAATGTTCATGGCGATGCTAAGGTATCGTCATTTTTTCTTGGAATTATAGAACCTTGAGCGCGGATCATCTCTAGGATTCTTGCCATGGACCATAACGACTCATACACAGCCTCACAAGCACCAGCCCAAGGAGATTATTCCGCGATAGTTGGTCCTCGAACGTATCGTTCGAAGCTTCAGAGGCCATGTGATATTTGCCGTGCTCGGAAGGTGCTCTGTAATATCCCGGACGCCACACAGCCTTGCCTATCATGTCAGAAGACTGGCCGGCAATGTACTTTCAAGGACAGCCCGAGAAAGAAACTCAAGAGCGATGCCATTCGTGATGATGCAGTCTCACCTGGGGAGCTGCCAATGGCTGGTGCCACAGCGATGCCCCAATCCTTTCCCTCAACTACTGTGCCTGAAGAATACGGTGAGATTCGCCCTGCTGACACTGTAATAAAGCAATTCAGGCAATATTGCTGACATCTTCTCTTTCCAAAAAATTTCGTAGATGGCCATGAAAGGATACCGGACTTTTTAGACCCTCAAACAGGACAGCTCAATGAAGTCTTCATGGAAAACACATGGCCGGGCCAAGACAGTCCCACATGGGGCCTCTCCTTCGATCACGCTGGTCAATGGTCTGATAATGCTGGTCAGGAATTGAACTTCCTTTGTGACGAGAGAAACCGAGAGGACGCTCTACCGGCCTCAGAGGGCGAACCATCCCGTAACGATGACTCTCGTCCGCACTCTCTAAGGTCTATAGATGACCGGCCGAATTGCTCTGCTCATTTCATGGGCTATTCAAACGAATCGGATCCTTTTTCTTTGAATCATTTCCCCTACAACAAACACAATGAAGTAGACTTCTACCAAGTCACTTATCGCAAAATGCCCGACCCGAAACTATCCCCACCCGGAAGTACCACTGATAAGTCCGCAATCCATTTTACATATAGTCAATCCGGAACAGCATCCGTAGCCCGAGGAGTGGTCAATTGGTGTATGTCCGGAAAAGATGATCGCAAGCATTTAGAGAGTCTTGTTGATGTCTCTACGGGAATTGCTCTCGTTAACCTGTAAGCTACTTTATGATTAACTTGATTCGTTGGCGGAAC
Source organism: Waltergamsia citrina (assembly GCA_022814615.1). Lineage (NCBI taxonomy): Eukaryota > Fungi > Ascomycota > Sordariomycetes > Hypocreales > Bionectriaceae > Waltergamsia > Waltergamsia citrina. The sequence goes on along the minus strand of JAKLNE010000011.1, from coordinate 432,561 downwards.
TGACTTAATAATTTAGGTATCTTCAATATGTATTTGAATCTCTTCCTATAGTATCGCGAGCGCAAATATCCAGAGATCCCGAGGCGTTCGTGAAGGGAGCCTCTACCGGGCTACTCGCCGGCATGTACGCTCTCGCGCTGCCCTTTGTGCAGTGGGATGAGACCTTGTGTCTTTCTCGCGCGTACTCGAAACCAGGAGTCGATCAACTTTGGGAAATTTCTTTTACGTGTCTGCAGAAGGAAATGCATTTTCCTCGACTTTCTACCGTTCAAACGTCAATACTTTTGCTCAATTTTCCTCCATTCGACCCTGTTTCGGTAGAAACAGCTTTTATATGGAGCTCTGCCGCATCTATGCTGGCTATCGCACAAGCCTTGGGTTTATGTGTCGAGCCATCAGGATGGGACATGCCAAAGTGGGAAATCCGTTTGCGACGACGATTGTGGTGGGCTGTCCTCGTAGAGTACAGCTGGCGTTCCATTACCCACGGTCGTGCTTCAAGCATCCATGATGATGATTGGAACGTATTGCCACTGACAGCGGCGGATTTTGAGGATGACGCTTCAGATGACCATGGCCATGGCATCGAGAGCCGCAGCATACACACGCAGTCTCCGGATTACTTTATCAATTTATGCTCTCTTACGCTGATTGCTACCAAGATCTGCCGAGAGTTCTTGTAAGTTCGCCTTTGAGATCGTCTATAAGAAACGTCGGGCACTAATCTCTGATACTCCATTAGTTCCCTTCGTGCTGTCACTCGACCCCAAGCGCTGGAGGTGGTAGTAGAACAAGCAAAGGGCATGCGACAAGAATTGCTGGATTGGCGTGACAACTTACCCACTCCTCTTCGTGAGATTAGCAATAACGATGGAGACGACCCAGATGACTCAATCCAAAGTCACAGCTCACTCCTAGTGTCTTACTATACCGCTCATATCCTCGTTCTACGTGCCTTATTACGGCCCCTTATCGATCAAGACACCATGGTGGACCATATCCAACCCACCCCAAGCTCGATATTACAATCATGTCGCGAGTTCATGCAGATAATGATCAAATTTGTGCGTGAGCTGGATTACAGGCATCAATCGGCCTTTTGGCCAGCCTACACGCGGCATTGCTTGGCTTACCCCGGACTTTTCTGCTATATGCTTTGTTTACAACGACGAGAGCCTCATCTTATCTCTGCGGATCGGGCTTTGCTAGACACGTGGAGAAAAGCTTTGCGAGCACGAACGCAGAATTGGCCTTTTATGCGGTTCGCAATTGTAAAGGTGGATGCTCTGTACTGGAAAAAGCTGTGCTAGAATGTTTGTTACGAATAATAAAGAGGAAAGTTATTAATGCATAGATTCAAGCAACGACTAATTTTGTTGTTCTCCGTATGTCTCTGTATGAGTCGTCCCCGATTTTCCTTTCCTCAGAAGCTTATTCTAGAATCGTTCGGAGTTGAAGATACTTAATTGATATGTATTTGTAATGCTTCATCTATTGAATCCCAAACCAACCAGTAGGGCGACCCCCAGCGCCGCTTCGAGCGATGATCACGCACATTGTTTGATCACGAGCAACTGGCGCCCGAGTAGCTTCCAAGCCAATCCGCTCAATTGGCTTAGGCGCTGCGGTGACAACACTGAAGCGGAATCCTTTGTTATCAGAAGTGTCCGTGATTGAAATAGATTTAACAGGAACGCTTGTACTGTCCACTGTGATCTCTAGATGTGGTCTGGCGGTCTCAATGTCGGTGTATATGGTACCATCCACTCTTACCTCAACCCCCTCTCCTGTGAGTGTTGGGGTTACATGGTATTGATCAACGTGAAGACGAGGTCGTGGTAGAGCATTGGAAGCGTTATCGGGGTACAGATTACCGATGCAGTCTGTGTCTAAGGGCGGCGTGAGAGGCGGAGCGGTGCGATGCTTACTCTTCGCCTCGTAGGCATTGGCCCATCGTAATAAGTTGACATCGTCGTACGCTTTCCCAGCAAAAGTCAGATTTATGGGAATCTTTTTGCTTTTAAGGATCCCCATAGGAACCGATATCGTAGGAATGCCCAAATGGCGAATTGCTCTGTTACCCGTACTATAGTGCACGCCGTTGCGCCATGCAAGATGGGCACCATCAAAATCACTATCAGCATTGGCAGGTCCCACATCCCCAGCAGCAGGAAACAAGACACAGTCGCAACCGATGCTCTGGAGCCAGTCTTCATGTAGAATCTGCTTCATGTCATGGAGGGCTTTTACCGCCTCTTCCAGATGAGGGATAGAATATAGGTCATTCTCGCGGGCGTACTGAGGAAGTTTATCATAGTGAATCGAGTTAGGGCGATCGAAATATTTCATCTCTGGCTCCGTACGGAGGGACTCTGGATAAATCTCGAGAGAGTCGATGGAGAATATATCAGTTATCTTGGGATCCTTGAATGATTTAATAAAGTCGTTCCAAGCGTGCGCAACCAAATGGCCACGTTCAGCTTGTACCCAATTCTTAGGAAGTCGTGGACACTCTGATGGTAGTAAATCGGGGTTCTCATATGCCGACACTGCGGGCCAGTCAGGCACAGTCAGAACTTGGGCACCTAGTGACTCAAGGTCTGATTTTGCTTGTTCCCAGAGACTAACGACTTCTGAGTCGCAGACAACATCTTTAGCGCCTGGAGGTGCGGGACCACCAATGTAAATCGCAGGAACTGCTATCTTTAGTCCGGACAAGGACAGATTTGAAGTTACATCCTGTAGTGATGCAGGTGCATTGGCCCACGGGTCGGGTAGATTGACAAACTTTTGTGATCGCCAGAAGTCACCCGCGGTGATGGGGTCAGGACGACGAAGCACGTCAAGCACTGTGATCATATCCTTCATGCTTCGTGTATGGGGAACGGGAACGTCACATGTAACGTACAATGGCCAGAGCCCACGGCAAGACAGCCATCCTTTGGAGGGTGTATAGGCAATTAGCGCGTTGTTGGAGGCGGGAGAGCGGCCTGATGACACTGTCTCTGATCCCAAACCAAAAGAAGCCATGGAAGCTGCTGTAGATACGCCAGATCCATTGGAAGAACCAGAAGCGAATGCAGCAGCCAAATATTCAGGATTGTATGGATTTTCCGCTCTTCCATAGATGCCTCTCTGCATGCCTCCACAGGCAACTGCAGGCATGTTGGTGCGACCGATCAGAACACCACCAGCTTCCCGTACCGCTCGGACGAGGTAAGCATCCTCGTTGGAAACCAGAGTGGATAGCGCTGGAGATCCTGCTGCCGCAATCTGCTTGGATACTTTGTAGCTATCTTTGGCTGTGTATATGATTCCTTCGAGGGGTCTTGGTGCTTCGCCCCTAAGTCGACGGTCGTCTGATTCGGCTGCTTCGACAAAAATGTCCAGGTTGATGACAGGAATAGCATTGAGGGCGACTCCACGGCGATCGTAAGCGCTTACTCTGCGCAAGTAACGCGCAGCTAGGTCAACGCTCGTGATGGACCCCGTGGATAAAGCATTCTGGAGGTCTTCGATGGAAGCCTCGACAAGGTTTAGGTTCATTTTGGGCGATAAAAAAATATTATGGAATAGTAGAGACAATGACGACGCACAGAATGGGATAGCTAATCATCAGACAGTTATGGCAAGGCTTTCGGTAGGATCGAGCTCCTCTACAACCGGACCGGACCGGATCTTTTATGTCAATCTCGGGCGATGTGGAATGTATGATAACAGGGGCACCCGATTATCTACAATCTCGGCCTTGTCTATAGGCTGTAAAAGTTCAATCCGTTATCAGAACAACGGACACCCGCTTCTAATCCCGGTCTTTGGGCGACTCTCGGGCGATTGTGGATACCCTCCACACTCAATTCTTCGGCGAAGTGTGGATATTCCCCACGATGCAATCGCGCGCTCGGCCAAGTGTGGAGTCAGGGTCTTGTGCAAACAAACATCTGTCTGGAGACCCCATGCCATGAGTTACCAACTATTACCCTCCGCAAAAATCAAACAGTTTTTATGCAGGTTGCACGGTATAAAGGATAGGATCTCCCTCTGATGCAACCTTGCTCGGTTTCGTGCTTCACTTCTCTACTTCGTTTAGTTTAACAGGTAAAGAAGCAACTCTTATAATCCAGATTCATCGGCAATATGTCTGTCAAAGAGTTTGTCAATGAGAAAGATGATACTGCTCCTGCTATAGACGAAGCATCCATCAGCCGAGGAGATGGTACAAATACTCAAGATGCGTTTCACATCGATTCAGCTCTGACTAAGCGAGTTGTGCGCAAGCTCGACCTACGCATTATGCCTTTTATTTGTATCTCATACCTTTTCACATACCTAGATAAGGCTATGCTTGGATACGCAGCGGTCTTCGACCTGCAGAAGGACCTTGATCTCCGAGGTAATCAGTATAGCTGGGTTTCGAGTGTCTTCTACTTCGGTTATCTCGCTGTAAGTTTTGCATTTTATCTTCCAAATCGTTCGCAAGTCAATGGCTAATATTGTATAATCAATCTCTTTAGTTCGAGTATCCAAGTTGCTTTGGAATGCAGAAGACCTCTGTTGCGAAATGGCTCTCGGCTAGCCTGTTTCTGTGGGGAGGCGTGACTATGGCGCTCGGCGGCGGAAATAATTTCGAAACCTTCATGGGACTTCGAGTTTTACTCGGTGCCCTCGAATCGTGTGCAAACCCGGCCTTCCTCCTTTTAACAGCAATGTGGTATACGAGAGAGGAACAGCCAATCCGTATCGGTTATTGGTCGATCTTCCTGGGCGTGGCAAACTCATTCGGAGGACTCCTTGCATACGCGATTGGTCATATCCATGGGGCTCTATCCCAGACCTGGAGATACCAGTTCATCGTGATTGGAGCTGTCACGTCAGCATGGGGATTATTCATGTTCTTTGCTCTTCCAGACAATGCGCAAAGCGCGTAAGTTCTATAAGACGACGACCCCCCTTCCTGTGTGACTTGAAGACTGATCATAGCCTGTCCCTGTAGGAGTTGGTTGACTGCAGACGAGAAGCGAGTAGCTATCGAACGACTTCGAGAGGACCAGCCTGGACACCACAACAAAACCGTTAAGAAATACCAGATCAAAGAGGCTATTCTCGATCCTAAGACCTGGATCTTCTTCTTCCTGGGAGTGTCCTCGATGATTGTTAATGCCTTCATCAGCAACTTCGGTTCTCTGGTCGTCAAAGGCTTTGGTTACACGACTTTCGAAACTCTACTTCTGCAGATTCCATTTGGAATAATCATTCTTCTATCGACTGTTTCAGCCGGGCATATACAGAGACGACTCCCAGGGCAAAAGCGTTGCGTCGTCGGTATCGCCTTCATTATCCCGTCTTTAATTGGGTCGATCTGCATGTATGCCCTTCCAAGGACATCGGCACCAGCTCTTCTAATCTGTTATTATGTATGTCATCAACAATGAAGAAAACGCATAAAACTCTTGTGGCTAATCTGAATCATAGCTCAATGGCTGCTTCTCCGCCTCTTGGACAATCATCATGTCGCTCGTCATCGCAAACGTATCTGGGTCGTCTAAGATATCGGTCGTTAACGCCATATTTTTCGTCTCCTATTGCACGGGCAATATTGTCGGGCCGTTTACTTTCTTATCGGAGGAAGCTCCGAAGTATACTTCAGGAATGATTACCGTCGTTGCGGCTTTCTGTGTTGAAGCTGGACTTCTAGGAGCATTTGCCATGTACGCAGCCTGGTTGAACAAGAAGAAACGCCAAGAGCTTGAGGCTATGCAGGGCTCTGGGCGAGCCACGGAAGAGGAGCAGATGGCGTCTGCCTTCCAAGACTTGACTGACAAGGAGAATCCGTTTTTTGAGTACCGATATTAGTCAATTCAGCACCAATTCCCGGTTTATCCGTTGTTACAATATATTTATGTTTCGGGGGAACTTCGCACCTTTTCGTATCGAATTTGCCTAAGTCCCCAGCCGATCAATATTTCGTGTCGTTGTGACCCGATGATTGCTCCAAATATCGTGCGATTGAGAACCAGAACCACATTGGCGACGGGCGTACAAGGAATGTACTATTATTAGCAAGTGATTACCCTGTGAGGAAGCCTGCTGTAGCCGAACTCTGGAAACCCTGCTGATATTTTGCTCGTGTGTATCAAGGTAAGACCTAGTTATTCTGGACGCTCCGGCGTCCAATCAATGCTAAATACGTTGACGCGCCCGGCGTACATGAAATAATCTGTAGCTAGCCTAATTGTTTCGCCCTATAAACCATGTCTCGGTGAGCAGCGAGGATGCATCAGTCTTTCAGCCCATTCAGAAAGGATGAGAACCACTTACATCCGGGCGCAAGATAAATAGTAATAATTGTCTTTCACCAAATTGAGCAACCAACATATAAGACGGACTACTCAATGTATCAATTTCAATGTGGCCAAGCAACAAGGTTTGGCCATCTCGTTGGTGACGTGCTTTTTAGTTAGCAGGCTTTCTCAAGAAGTGTTCAAGTAGTGATTTGCCAAGGTAATGACAACCAGTCATAGGCGGCCCAGAAATACGCCACAGCGTTCTTTGTCGACTTGAGAATGCTGACAGACTTAGGAAATAAGCTCCTTTTCTTGGGACTCCCCCCCTATGAAGAGCAGGAGGGAAAAGCCACAGCCTTGTCTAGGCTGAGATGAAAAAGTAGCCTTCCTCTGGCGTAAACGGTTAAATGGGGATGTGGCTATAGATTAGACCATATCTCAAGATGGAATCTATGAGGCTTCAAAACAGTCCATGATTATGAGGAAAAATTCGCCTGTCTGATGAATATAAAGTCTTTTTGAGAGGTTGTTTAGTGATTGTGCCTTATTTCGTCGAGCTGACTGCATGGTCATGGTTCAGGGTGACTGAGGTACTCATACTTGTGCGCGCAGTACTGGGCGCACTTAGAGTGCTTACACTCCACACTGCATCCCCCACACTCTCGAGAGATCTCACCCGATATGCTCAAAGTCAATCTACCCAGTCCTCCCTCATTCCGACATGTCAAGTGGGAAGCCGGGCTCGGTGCAACGTCGATCGAAAGGAACGCCGGAGAGGCTATCTCTCCGACGGAGGCTGCCACTCCGGTGGGGCTGGAATGCTTCGAGGTACACAGAAAAAAACCGAGGTACTCGGACTCCCCTGGACCTAGACAATGGTCGATCTTTTAATAGGCCTTGGCGCTAGCTTTCATTTTCGATATTCACATCAGCCTCGTCCGCGACTCTTTCACCTCCCGGAAAACTGCTCGCCATGTCGAACTCCGCTCGCGAACCAGGTTCTGGAAAGATTGCCTACACGCAATTCGCCTGTGTCGGTGCTGGCTTCTCCGGCATAGGCCTAGGCGCGACCCTTCAGCGATGGTACGGCATCACCGACATCCAGATCTTCGAACGCAGCTCCCATTGTGGCGGCACCTGGCAGGCCAACGACTACCCCGGCGCCGCCTGCGACGTCCCCAGCTCCCTCTATAGCTTCTCATTCGAGCACAATCCCGACTGGACGCGTATTCTGCCCAAACGTTGTGAGCTATGGGACTACCAGGTTCGTGTCGCCCGCAAGTATGACTTGCTACAGCGAATGCGCTTCCGCGCTGAAGTTCGTCGCTGCGAATGGTTTGAGGAGCGCGGGCGATGGCGACTCACTGTCTATGACCTGGACTCTGGTGCGATATTTTACCACGAGGCGCAATTCCTCTTCTCCGCAATGGGCCAGCTAGTCCATCCTCGTGATCTTGACATCCCTGGCGGCGACAGCTTCCAGGGTCCAATTATCCACTCAGCTCGCTGGCGCCACGACATTGACCTCACCGGCAAGAAAGTTATTGTCTTAGGAAACGGCTGTACAGCCACGCAACTGGTGCCGGCTATCGTCGGACGGACATCACACCTCACACATATTGTCCGCTCCAAGCACTGGCTCGTGCGCTCGATTGACGGACCAGTGCCCTCCTGGATGGTCAAGCTCAAAAGCATACCTGGCTTCGGACTGCTGCATCGCTTCATAATTTTCTTTTTAGCCGAAGATTTCTTTCGTGCATTTTCGGAGACAGCTGCCGCGCGTGAGTTTCGACATCGCAAAGCGGCCATTTCTGAGAAATATATGCGCGAGGCGTCACCGGAGAAGTACCATGATATGCTAATCCCAGACTTTGAGTTTGGTTGCAAGCGGCGAATATTTGATGCAGGGTACCTGAAATGTCTCCACCGGGACAATATCACTCTTACGGATGAGAAGATCATGGAGGTAGTTCCCGAGGGTGTACGAACGGTGAAGGGTGTTATTGAGACAGACGCCATTGTGTTGGCCACAGGTTTCAAGACGCACGAATTCTTTGCTGGCGTGGAATTGATCGGGAGCCAAGGCAAGACGGTTCAAGAGCATTGGGATGAGATGGGTGGACCAGGAGCGTATAACACTACCTCCATGAGCGCGTTTCCCAATTTCTTCTCCATTATCGGTAAGTCTCATCTACGTAGTATACCACGCCAAGGCTGAAAGGGATGGGCTAACACAAAATTGATAGGACCTAACACGGCAACCGGACACACATCGACTATTATGGCTATCGAGAACTCCATCAACTTCAGCCTTCGTATTATCAAGCCATGTCTTGACGGCAAAGCCAGCGTTGTCAACGTGCGCCACGACGCGGAGGAGGAATACTCACAGAAGATACAGGCTGAGCTTCAAGACACTGTTTGGTTTACTGGCTGCTCCAGTTGGTATAACGGGGGCGGCAAAGATGGCAGGCCATGGAACGCAACAACGTATCCTTGGTGGCAAGGCCATTTCTGGTACCATTGTCTCTTCCCAAATTGGAATCACTGGGAGTATAGCGTAAGTCAGACTGTTTCAGGTATAGGAGAGTCTTCCGCGTGTTGATGCTCACTTTATTCAACAGGGCAAGGCCGGATCAAAGCGATCACCGTCTTTAGTCAGTATAACAATCTTAGTCAGTGCACTTCTCGCGATGGGTATTGCTCGAAGTTGGTCGGATGGAGCGCACTGGATGCGTGATTGGTGAGCATTGAGTACACCCAATCTTTATATTGTGTCTTCGAGTACAACATTTGGCCGGCAGCCAGATTCTTTACACAGAGTTTCGGAAACGGAGTCGGCGTTGAGACTTTATCAGAGTAATTATGATGAAAAAGCCAATGGAGGCGTGTGTTGAGATATTTCGCTAATATCCACGCCATTATTACGATCCAGCAAGGAGAAAGTGCCCTTGCTTCTATGAATATCTACTTATCTTCTGATCCCGAAGTCCCAGAGCTATACCCTAACTCAAGTACATTGGTAGCCCAACGATGGCCTTCATGCATATCATCACTTCAACAGAATCATTACCTTGAACCATGACACAGTAAAATGCGAGTCACCTGGGTAGATTATTCTTGTTATCAAACTCCACATGCAAACAGCGTCGGGACTTGCCTAACATGAATATAACTATGTATCTAAAGATAGCCCACTCCCGCCACAGCCGGCTTCAATCGATCACTTTCAGAGCTGTTTATGAGCAAAACATTTCACAGCCTTACGTTCCTTACAGTGTAGACTGATGTTCAACCCTTTCAGCTCACCTTACACTTTGGCACTCTAATTAAGGCTAGTAACTATATAGTCCCGGTTGACATCATACCAATATTGGAAAGGGTACGCTGTCAGGCTCAGATTAACGCCCGAAACTTGAGTAAGTTTCGTTCAACAATATCTTCTTTCTTTTTCTCCAGTTCCTCCATATCCCAGCTTACAGAGGCGAATCTACCCGAGATCCAGTCACGTCGCTCGCGACAAAGCCACACCAGCGTGTCGGCGGCTAGCTCCGGCGTATCAGTTAGGACGTTTTGTCTATCTAGCGGTATGTTCAAGGCCAACTCGGTCTTGACGCCACCCGGATGGACCGCGATAGCGATCAGACCCTGTTGATAATGTTCCTTCTCTATGAACTCGGTGAGGCGACACAAAGCAAACTTGGTTGTCTGGTAGCCCGACGCACCAGGGAACATGACGTGCGCACCGCCACTGCTGATAATGACGAGTGTTTTCAGAGTTGATTTGAGCAATAAAGGCACAAAATAGTGGGCAATGAGGTAGTTGCCTTTGATATTGACCTCCCAAGTCCACCACCACTCACTTGGATTGGTCTCGGTAATGGGTTTCCAGTCTTCTAGATAGCCTGCATTGCTGATCAGGATGTCGAGACTTCCGCCGAGAACATTTGCAGCGGTCTCGCTGGCTGCTCGAACTGATTTATCTGACGTTATATCAACCCTCATGGAATGCACCAGCGGCTGAGGTCGGTTTGCCTTTTTAGCGGCATCTTTGATAGCTATCTCGACCTCGGTCATGTCAGAGCGAGCGACAAGCAGAATTTTCGAGCACCCTGCAACGGCGAAACTGATTGCGGTCGCCTTGCCAATCCCCTTAGAAGCACCCGTGATCAGGACCGATTTGCCCGTCAGGTCGGCTTTGGCGGGATCAATAAAGGGGTAAGTGTCCTTACGCACCACCGAGACGTATTGAGCCACGGCAGGCCAATTGGTCTCGCGAAGGGCAGGATCTTGAGCGGACATAATGATTTCCAAGAAGATTTTGAGTATTTAAATTCAGGTAAGGAGGCAAGATAAGAGTATTTGTTGTGTTTGGTAGCGATAGATGCTTGTCCTACACTGACTTATTGTCCTTAGATGTTCTCTTGTCCTATAGCACTCTTATATACACTGATCAATCAACACTTTTTAAAATCTTTCTGTTCTTAAATCCGGCTATCCAGCATCATTAATGGGCACTTAATGTCACTCTTGGAATGAACGCAATTAGGTAGGAGTAGATGAACCTTCTTTGGCGGAGATAGTATTTAACTCCACAGTGCTACGGGCTTTCGCCGGCCCAGATAGCCAACCAACGCGTGCCTTGGAACGGGGTTTTCTACAGCACATATTCTCCGTTTCTTAGTGTATAGTGAACTAGTAAAGATCTGTAGCTTTGCTTTTCATCATACTTGAGAGATGCATTTCTTATTGGAGAAGCGGCCTACAAGACCAGACTCTGGATTGCAATTGAACAACATGACTGAAATCTTTAGGCGAGGTTAAATGGATCTTTCCTCGGATTAGTAACAGTAAGTGCGTTGACGACAACATTCCGTGGTGTAAGTTTTGCAAGAGAAGAGTGACAGAGCATGATAAATACATTTATACTTATTTATCTAGAAGTTTTTAGGCCCGATTTAAACCTCCCATAAAGCTGACCGCTTTGTCACATCCAAACAAATACAGCCACAGCTATCATCAAAGAAACTGTCAGCGGCGGTGCCATGAATGAGCCCGCATCTTCCGACTCCAATCGATTGCCGAACCCGTCGGCTTCCTCGCTGCCTTCAGCTACCTTATCCACACGAGGGCATCGTAGAAACGACCGTGATTTCGTGTCTCCGCCGTCACGATACTTGTAAGAGACGATAATGGCACCGGCCATGGTCAAAGCCTCGTCGTAAGCCTCATCAACAGACTTCGCGTCGCTCGCTCTTGCGTATGGAAACAACTGCGAGGAGATGGCAATAGAAGAGCCGTTGTCGTTGGAAACAGCCTGCCGAAAAACGTCGGTCATGTTTTCAGGGGTGTCCATCACGGCTAGCATATTTCAGCAACTTATAAATATGGTGTTTGGGTCTCTACAGGGACTCCGGAGTGGTAGTGAAAGAGAAGAAAGAGATGAGGAAGATTTGTACTTACTGATACGGATCTTTCCGAACACGCCACAGCTGATTGAGGGGGTATTTGTGCAATCCCCAAGATCATCTGCTACCGATAGTGCTTCCTCGATGCAGTCATCGTCGATAACACCCGCACATTCCCTATCGTCATCTTCATCCTGCAAAGTTTTGATCTCCTCGATACTGCTGATGGCGTCTGAGAAGTACCATGCGCAGACGCTCCAGTTGTCGTCCATCTCATCGCTCTCAAAGCTATCCTCGGGAACGCGAATATACCACTCAATCGGGCTCTCAAGAAGACCCCGTTCCTTTTCAGGGACGTCCACATTAGAGATGTTTTCGTATTTGGCGGGTTCGTAGTTAGCGTGCACCGTCATGAAGATATCCCAGTCGTCGCTCGCTTCGCCATCCTTGCCCTCCCACGGTTGCGATAAGTCGAAGCCAGGGATTGACACACTCCCAGTGCCATTTGGAGCGATGGCGAACGCGGATTCTAAGTCGTAAGGAAGGATTTCGTCGAAACCTGTCTTTCCAGGGAGCAGAGAAGGCTGGGCAGCTAATATAGAACGGGTCAGCATCAGAGCTGCGAGAGGAGCTGCGATTTTAGCCATGGTCGGGTATTGTTGCTACGCACATATCTGACGAACAACAACGTGGGAGGTTTGCTAAACAAATATCTTGTAATGCTGCGGATCTGGCAATGTCTTTGGTGGAAAAGATGAAGGATTCGTCTAAATTTAGCTCGCCCTGTCGCAGGCCACGCTTTAGTGCCTCGAAAGGGGCGTAGCAGACTATAAGTTATTACGGGGGTTATGCGAACCAACCTATCGGAAAGAGTGAAACGCGACGCACCCGATGCGCTAGACAATCATGAAAAATGTCCTTAGGCTGCCTCATTGATGCGCTTCAAGAGGTGGGAACTCAATAGTACCATTCTTGAATCTGAACTCACCAGGAACCACGCAGGGGCATGCCGTTTTGATAATTCCGACGACTGTGGTGACTTAGGGTAAAAGCTCCTCCTACCAGATCCGAACTCTACCATTTGAAGGGAGAACGTATAATAAAGACCTGCTCAGATAATCACACATATATTAATTCTAATGAATTGCTAATAGCCAGCGGGGACTTCCTTATCGTCGCATCAGATTCCCGGTTATGGCATCCGTGTACTTTTTGAATGCCGATCGAAGTGGGGACTATGTACAATGATTGGAATTGCTATTGTAGGATGAACGGAGATATAATCAATAACAAGATTAAATCATACACAAACATCACGTAGGAGCAAGTTGAGATAAAGTAAAAATAAAATAAATAATAGGTAATAAAAAGCATGGTATAGATAAATCTTCTTCATGGAAAAAAGGTATCTAACTTAGGAAGCCCCTTGATTTCATCTGCTGAGCGTCCGACAATTTGCGACTTCAGGTACCAGGGAAAGATCAAATGGAGCCATCTATAAAATAACTGCACCAGAGTCCGCATTGCATCTACCAGAGTGCGATAATCACCTAATGAAGCTAGCGATTCTAAAGACACTTCGAACAGCTCGCCTAGATTCTTCATCCGCGTGAGACCAAGATCTGATAAAAACTCAAAATGGTTGAAGGTCTCTGTCAAAAACTCTTTAGTTTGTCGAACCATCAACGGCAGGGTCATTTCGTCGTATGTAGAGATAGTCAGGAGGCGGGAGAATACGTGAGGTCCAAGAGTTGATAGGAAGCCTTGGAGAAATATCAAAGATGGGAAAGGGCTAGTCTCGCTACCCGCTTTGGTTTGAACTGCACCAAGTCGGATGCGTTGAATTTCATCAGGCTCGACTGGTCGCCTTAGTTGTGCGATATTGTCTTCGACCAACTCCAGGCAAACCTGCCATTTGCGTTTCGCAGAACTTTTCTCATGTGACAGTTGCTGTTGGATAGACGCATCTAATTCTGGGTTCTGGCCCTGCAACTGAAGTTCGATTTTCACAATCCGAGGTGTCTGACGATTGAGATTCTCTTCATACACAGCCTTCCCAAGCCGAGCGAGCTTTCGCATGTCCTCCTCAACAACCTGGGCGAATTGATTGACCTTTGTGCTCTCGGTGACGACGCCGTAGCAGAAGCAGATGGATTGGCTAGTAGTGTTATAGTATACAGATCCTGGTTTTCGCGGCATCATATTGTCGGACGTCGCAGATAGGCTTGGTACAGGCATGTAGACAGTTTCGCCGGCTACAACAACGTGAAGAAGAAAACTTTGAAATGGTAAAATTCTAAGCAGCTGTTGGATGACTTCCGAATTTTCTTTGTGGAGGAGCTTTATCCGGAAGGACAAGTTAGAGCTTGGCCCTTGGACTTGAATATGGCTTGTACGCAACATCATCAGGGTCTGTGAAGTGTGATATGATGGTGAGGTTATCACGTGTCAAGGATATTTGTGTCTAAAACTCCAGTCACGATCAAGGACCATCGAGGTAAAAGAGGAAGCATCCTTATCTATCTTGTCCTTCATCCACAGCCATCCCCAGGTACGGAGTACTTGAATCAGGAGTCCAGGACTGGTGTCGAGTCCCGCAAGTGGAGCATGAATTAAAATGAAAGTCTGCTACCAGATACTAGTGCTTCCGAATCTAGCAATTTTGGTAGCATTTCCCCGCCGCTATTGTCGGCGTAAGAGATAACCTTTTTAGGATACCAGCACCCGAGTCATTTGACATGCACGGCATGCCACTTGAATCAGTTCTGGATATGACAACTTCACCATCTATGGGGCGGGCTCTTTGACTTTTGATTCTTCGATGCAGATTGGAAATTTACAAAGAAGCTCGATAGGAGACTATTAGGACGTACTCGTACCAGACCACGCCAATACTAGCTCGCTAGATTGCGCTGCCTAGGACCTCTACAGTGATCAAAGAAAGGTGTAAGGAGGTTGAGCAGTCTGAGATCATATTTACGCTTGTACATCACCGTGGCCGAGATCACAGCTAGATGTCATGATAGCGCATTTAATATCTTTTATCAGTCTATATACTTTCTGCAAAGGCAGGACTTAAACCAATTTGGCCACACTCTACATCTCTCTAAAGGGCTATATATAGCTATTGGTCTACTCAGAGGTACCCCATCCACCTCCGCCGGGCGTGTTAATTTGCATCCTTTCTCCAGGCCTCAGATTGACTATAGCCTGTCCACCAAGACTGATCTTATTGAATCCGCCCTCTTCATTCAGTCTGAGCACGTAATTTCTGCCGATACTGCCAGGCTCGCCACCATCCATCCCGTAAGGTGGGAAGACCCGCCTTTCGCTAAGAATACTCGACTTAAGGGGTATTCTCGCCTCGATTTCGCGGGTAATGCCGTCTCCTCCGTTCCATTTGCCGCGACCACCAGAGCCCTTATTGATTCCGTAGTGGCGCACGATAACAGGCGTACGCTTTTCGATAACCTCTGCGTCGGTGATACGGGTGTTAGTGGAGTGGACGTGAACTGCATGCTCACCATGCCAGCCAGGACCAGCGCCCGTCCCTCCGCCGATCGACTCGCCATAGTTCCAGCCAGGCTCGATCGCACCGGTAGCCAAATTCCGACCTCCCATGCCCCAGCCAAATGCGCTCGCACAGCCCTGGAATGCAGCAACGCATTTGAATGCACGGAGGATGGTGTCTATCACACGCTGGCTTGCGAGGGTGCTGCCACAAATAGCGACGGATGCCTGTGGGTTAAGTACAGTGCCTTTAGGCACCCGAATCTCGATCGGGGTAAGGCACCCTTGATTCAGAGGGATCTCGAGATTAATGAGGCAACGTATGCAGTAGATCACTGCTGAATGGGCGATGGAAATAGGACAATTTATGTTGCCCCAAACCTGCGGACCCGTGCCATCAAAATCGAACACCGCGGAGCCTGTATCAGCATCAATTGTGATTTTCAGTTTCAGTTCGGTGCCGTTATCAAAGCAATCCACAGAAGTCAAGCCCTCTGGATGCTCTCGTGCCACTTCCTTAAGATATTCACGCACAGCAACCTCAGCGTTGAGCTGAATGCCATGCATATACTTGTGTACAACAGGCAGGGTAAACTCTTCACAAAGCTTCTGCAGAAGAGTAATACCACGCTGATTTGCTGAGGCCTGGGCTTTGAGGTCGGAGATATTATCTTGTATGCGACGAGTGGGGCTGCAACCAGGAAACGTGCCGGCGAGATCAAAAGCCTTGCGCACTTCGTCTTCCAGGAACTCCCCTCCGCTCAAGATCTTCATGGATGTAATGTTCAAGCCTTCTTCCCAGAGTTCTTTTGAGTCAGGCATCATAGATGTAATTCCCTTTCCACCTGTAAAGTATCAAATTTAGTTCCCATAAAAAGCTTTGAAGTGGCTTAGGTGACATATTGGACACTCATCCTCCTCGGCAATTCAAGCCGTAGGATAGAGAACCTGCCAGCGGAATGAAGCAAAGAGTAACTTACCGATATCTGTATGATGGCCTCTGCTTGCTGTATAGAATGCAACTTGTCCGTCCACGAAGAACGGCGTCACAACCGTGAGGTCGGGCAGATGAGTGCCACCCCATTCAGGGTGGTTTGTGACCAGCACATCGCCAGGCCTTAGTTTGCCCTTCCACTGCCGGTGCTGTGCCTGGATTGCCATTTGCATGCTACCAAGATGGATTGGTATATGCGGTGCATTTGCCACAAGCTGGCCGTCAGGGGAGAAAATTGCGCAGGAAAAGTCGAGACGCTCTCGGATGCTTGTTGATATCGCTGTTCTTTGGAGAGTGTTTCCCATCTGCTCCGCGATGGACATAAAACGATGGGCAAAGATGGAGAGCTGGATAGGACTAAATTCGTCGTCGACTGTCTCTTTACGGCCTACTTCGTGGTTGACCTTCTCGATGACAACGTGGTTAGGCAGGATATAGCCCCTAAAGCGAGGCTCGACAAAGATTGTCTGCGTTTGATCGAGAATCAAGGCCGGTCCATCTATCACGGTTCCCTTTTGAACTTGAGAAAGATGGTACACTTGGGCTTCTTTCCAAGCACCGCCAATATAGATACCTTGGCGTTGCTCGGAAGGAACCGTTTGCGGATTGGCCTTGATTTCTTCTAGAGCTTCGGTCGGTGGCGCACTCTTAGGTACAACATTAGCGTTTCCAGTCCCGCGAACTTGAATAGAGTCAACCATAATCGCGCGGCCAAGTGTGAAGGCGAATTCTCTAAGGTGTTCCTCTATAAAAGCACCACCGTAGTCCTCATTTGCCGGGCGAGGGACGCTCAAGTTAGTATCAGTGCCGAAATATCGCAGGCTGAGTGATTCTTGGAACTTAATAGATCCAGGAGAGGCACCTTGAGAGACAAGCTCATGCTGAACAGTATTTTTAAGAGCTTCCATTTGCTCTCTGATTCTGGGAAGCCTATCCATCGAGAGCTCACCTACATAAGGCTGTACAGACTCGAATTGCAGCTGAGCTTGTGAGATGCCGTACGCCGATAGTAGAGAGGACCATTTGTGGATCAAGATACGATTGATACCGAGCTTCTCGGAGATGGAGCAGGCATGCTCTAAATTCTTGGTGAGTAAATTTGTAGTCAGAAGCGGGAGAAGTCATTAACTTACGGCCACCCGCTCCGCCAAAACTCACTAAATTATGCTTCTCAGGAGCAAACCCTCGGGCTTCTGCAAGAGCAGTCAGTATATTGGAAGACATTAGTAGGCGCTTTAAGTAGACACTCACCTGTTGCATTTCTAATGGGTCTGCTCATAGTTTCATTGGCCACATTTAAAAACCCCAAGGCCACGTCCTCGGGCCTCCAGCTCTGACCGGTCTGATTGTTGAAGTCCTCCGTGATTTGCTGGAATTTGACCTTGACCACATCCATATCAAGCGGCTGCTTTGCATCGTCGCCAAATACCTTTGGAAAGGACTTGACATCTAACCTCCCTAAAAATAAGTTGGCATCTGTCACCGTGAGAGGACCTCCTTTGCGGTAGCTAGCTGGACCTGGGTAGGCTCCAGCGCTCTCCGGTCCAACAACAAGAAGGCCATTCCTTGCGAAGAGGATAGACCCCCCACCAGCCGCGACCGTCTGGATGTTAAGCATTGGAAGGTTTACAGTGCGATCGGCAATGCTAGCCTCAGCTACAAAGTCATATTTGCCGTCAAAGCGACAGATATCAGTGCTTGTCCCGCCCATATCGAAGCCAATAAGAGGTTCTCGGCTATCATAACATGACTTAGCGATGCCAACAACACCACCAGCAGGGCCGCTCAGTAGGGCTTCGTTTCCTCTAAACTTGCTCGACTCTTTTAAGCCGCCGTCAGAGCACATGAACTCGACTCGGGAAGGCAGCACTTTAAAGCCTGACTCAAAGTTCTCAATATATTGCCGAATGACAGGGTAGAGATATGCTTCTGAGCAAACAGAGGTGCTGCGTCGAAGATACTTAATCGTGGGGCTAGTTTCACTAGACAATGTCACGTAAGTGAAGCCGAGGTTCCTGGCGATAGAGGCGACCTTTTGCTCGTGTTCGGGATAAAGATACGAGTGCATGAGTGAGATGGCCAGAGACCTGTAGCCCTTGTCCCGGAGCCCTTGCAACTGGCTACGGACCTCTTCCTCGTCGATTGGCTTAAGGATGCGAATTACTTCCCCGCTTGTCGTTCGGACAAGTTTGGGGTCCGTAATAGTAGCTTTCTTGTCCATTGGGAAAGGATTGAGGTCATAGTCTTCGATGGTGATCCGCTCATCCACCTCAATAACATCGTGATGGAGGGCTTTTGCCTTTTCCACCTTAAGAGAGAAGATCTTAGGACGAGTTTGGTCGCCGATCATGCACACATCCTTAAGTCCTTTTGACAAGTATTAGTCAAAAGGACAGTGTCTTTCGAACATTGGCATATTTTCTTACCCTTGGTCGTCACGAGTGCAAACTTCTCGCCCTTGTGTTCTAAGAGGGCATTCGTCGCGATTGTGGTGCCGATTCTGCAGGACGCTGTAGGATTTTGTGTAAGCTATGAAACCCCGAAAGAGTTGTTGGGTCGACTCACCGATCCTCGAACCATCCAGCTTCTCGCCGGCGGGGATCGACTTTCCCTCCACATGCTCCAGAACTCTCCTAATCGCCTCCGTCGGTGCATCGGAATAGTTCTGGGGGTCTTCAGACAGTAACTTAAAGACAAAAGACTCGTGGCCCGTATGTTCGACGATGACATCGCAGAATGTGCCACCGCGGTCAATGGAGATGGTCACATCGGCGACGGGCGCATCGCTGAGCGTTGCCTCGTCGGGGTTTCCAATGAAAGGGGACATGATTAAACAAACATTTCACTCTAGTGAAGCAGTAGCATTAAGCCGTTATTTCTTGCGAAGGAATGTGAAGCTTATCTATAATTCTTCGGTGTCCTCGTCTCGAAGCTTTGCTAAATAGCCCCCTATGAAGTAGCCCAGCAAAGACAGTGAGATCCAGTGTGACCAATGACTCCAAGAGATGTGATTTGGAAGTCTTGCCATGTTAGGATAGTTGAATAAGGACCAAAATTGCCATGCCTAGTAGGTTTGCTCTTCCGCTAAAGTTGATGAGCGGCGTGATGCTAAATAGGGGAATTTTAACGGAAAACCACGAGTGGGGACTCTAATCATTACAGTGGACCAATTCATAAGCTGATGCTTGATCCTGGAATGGGGAAAAAGTCCTAGTCTCAAAGGGGAAAGCTAGGTCGGAGTTCCGTCGGCGACAACTAGCGCATAACCCCAGATGTGAGAAATGGAGCGGCTTGAATCATGCCCACACAATCGTTTGGGCGCGATATGAAGCTGGAGATACATGGATCTATGAGTGGGCTTGCGGGGATCAGCACCCTTATCTACGGTGCACAGGAGAGAGATAACTTCTCCGGTTTGTTATTCGTCAAGCTCGAAGTAGACTTTATCGAGAGTCCGCCTCCTAAGAGCCTCAAGTGATGCCTCTAAAAGGGCGACCATGAACCCAAGGATCTTGCTCGATAATTTCATCTCCTTCATCCTCGTCAACCTTGGCCATTTCACTCTTTTAAGTCTTCCTCAATATATTCTACCATGTCCGGCGCAGCTCCAACCGAGTTGACAACGGCAGCTCTGGCTAAGGATGGCGTTAATACCTCCAGCGCTCTGACGGCTAAACCTCACGATGAGGAGAGCGTCACCAGTGTCCAGCAAGCTACCCCAGCTGCAAAGATGACCGTTAAGAAGCGTATCCTTGGAATTATATGGGATTCATTGGATAAATCTCCAGTAGAACGAAAGTTCATCCACAAGACAGACTGTTGGATTATGTCCTATGTCTGTGTTGCATACTTTGTCAAGTATCTCGACCAGACAAATGTTAGTCTCCTCATCTCAGCTTATTCAAAGTCGACTGTGGACCATATTAACCAGCTCTCGGTTCCATACAGGTGGTAAACGCATACGTATCAGGAATGAAAGAGGATCTCGATATGGCCGGCAACAACTACAATATGCTTATCACGATGTTCACCGTTGGCTACTGCCTGGGAAACCTTCCCTCACAGCTGATGATGACGCGCATCCGGCCCTCTATCTGGCTCCCTACACTGGAGCTTTTATGGGGTTTCCTGGTCATGTCAATGGCTGCAGCAAAGAACGTTGAGACCCTCTATGTGCTTCGCTTTTTTATCGGCCTTCTAGAGGCGTCCGCTTACCCGGGAATTCTCACTTTACTTGGCAATTGGTATACTCCGCAGGAGCTTGGAAAACGATCATCCATCTTCATCGCTAGCGCCTTTATCTCACAGATGTTCTCCGGCTACCTCCAGGCTGCTCTGTACCATGGCATGGACGGCAAGCATGGGCTTAGAGCATGGCAATGGCTTTTTATCTTCGATGGGATTATCGGCATTCCCGTTTGTATCTTCGGATACTTTGCGGTCCCGGATAGCCCTGCTAATACTAAAGCTAAGTGGCTTAAGCCCGAAGAAAAGGAGCTGGCAGTCCATCGCATGGAGGCGGTCGGCCGTAAACCTCCCAAGAAGCTCTCTTGGAAGATATTTGGTGAAATCTTCACTATGTGGCCAGTCTATCTGTTCAGCATTATCTTCGCGGCCCAGCTGCTAGGCGTCCGGATCACAAATTATTTCACTATCTACTTGAAAGACACTGGAAAATTCAGCGTCGAAGAGGTCAATGTCATCCCGACGGCTGGTTTCGCGTTCACGACAGTCTTATGTTTGATATATGCCTGGCTGAGTGATGGCATTGGTCTCCGCGAGCCATCCATTGTTATCGCAGCGTCGATATCGATGATCGGCTGCATTATTCTCAGCGTCTATCCGGACCACAGCTTCACAGCGATGATGGCGGGCTGGATCATGACTTTCGGTCAAGCAGGCGCTTCGGCTCTTATCATGGCATATTTAAATGAGTTGCTGTCCTTTTCCACAGAGCACCGATTGGTTGTCATTGGCATTGTTGAAACGTTCGGTTTTAGTATGAATGCCTGGGGTATTCTAGTGGCTTACCCTAGTGGCGAAGCTCCTCGGTTCAAGTATGGGTATCAGTTGGCGAGCATGTTTTTCGCTATTGAGATAGTCACTATCTTAGCAATTGCCTATCTTGCGCGGAAGCACAAGCCTAGGCTGAGATCCTGAGATAACTTGAGTGGAGGGTAGTTTCAGCTTTTCGCAGTCCCTTTTTTTATCTGTCTTCTTCTTCTTCTTATCCTTTACTTTCTTTTTATTGTCTCCGTGGTACTTAGAAGCACCTTGGCTCACAAAACAACTAGTAGGAGTTGAAATCAATGATAAAGGACAGTGCCGACTAATTGTAAAGCATGTATAGACTGCTTCGTATAACTGTTAGTTTCTATAGTAGCAAGCATGCTACCGTGTGAAAGTAGTTGTAGCAATGTGCCAGCAGTAGTGATAGTCAATTGTGCTATGGATGACTCGTCTACCTCAGCTTTCCCTGTTGTTATCACTGTCTAAATGCCTTACTACTACATGTTATGTCCCTACGTGCACCTCGTACTATTTTCATATTACAAGACCCTTCTAACGAATGATCCATGACTCAAGCCCCACGCTAACATTGACCCACGGATAAGGTACAGAATTAGACTGGTCCCCAGAGTTTGCACCCCAGCTTGTCGGTGGCGAGCATCCACAAGAGACGTTGCTTTCATAGAACTAGGGTCTTTTTTATTATTGCGAGGATTTTCCGATGCACTTTATCTCCCTGGTGACGCTCTTAACCTCCACCTCCTCTTATCAGTGAAGCTGAACAATCACCTAGATATCAAAGCGCGCACCCAGTTCGGTTTTATCTTGATCTCTCGCTTATGATTGATAGGTGAAGCAGCTCAGCTACGCAATTCCTACGCCTCGCCACAGGCGACTACATCGACCTCTTCCAATACCATGGAATCCGGCATGAGCCGCTTCAGGGTTCGTCTTTCTTCGAGGAATTCACCCCCAGATACGGCTCGCGAACCAGAGAGCTCGATAGAGGTGTCTGCCCAGCGCCCACGTTTATTTGCGTCGAGACGAAAGACTGCTTGCAGCCGATGCCGCCGCCTGAAGAAAGAGTGTAGCAAGACCCCATCAGGATGCAGAGGGTGTCTGAAGGCTGGTACACGGTGCTCCTTTGCAGGGAGTTCCCCGCCACATTTAACGATGGAGCACCTCGCGGCTCGACTAGCCTGGATGGAGGATTTGATTGACAATGGCAACTTACCTCCAATGGGTCATACGATCGATCAGATTCCCACTGGAACCGATCCCAGCGCAATTTTGGACGAAGCACCAAGTACCCGGGAAAGCCCGAAACCATCTTATGAGGGTATAAATGACTCGGTTCAAGCAGAAAACCCAGAATCAATTTCCGGACAGTCTGGCGGAGCAGAATCTATCGATCAGCAGTCTTATGTACCAGAGGAATTCCCCCTTAGCATCGAAGTTTCATCGTCCGAGCCCTCTACATACGAGCCACTAGCTTCTAGTCCCAGCCTTACGTCTCAAGACGCCGCAACTTATGTACGAGCCTACTTCCAGGACGTTAATCAGGCTTATCCTTTCGTTAATAGGGATATAGTCTTTCTGGAACTCAGAAAAAGGGGTCATACAAGCTTCTCAGTGGCGTATGACGATGTCAATTGCATTATCCTTTACTTAGTCATAGCGATTGGCTACAACACACTGCGTCGAGCCGGCCAAATTTCCAGGCATGCTGATCCCGTTCTTGAGGTCAATTACAACCAACTGTTCACTCAGTGTCTTCACGATGAGACTATTGCTTCCATAGAAATTCTTGTGCTACTTGCCATTTGCTCTTTCTACGATGCCGAGGGTTTCCCATGCCGCCCAATCATTGATCTTATCGCTCGACAAGCCATTCGACTCGGCTTGACCCAGAGAGATGTTGTCGATCAAGGGTGCACTGCGGAAGAGATAGAGCACAAACATCGCCTATTTTGGAGCATATACTCTCTCGACCGCATGGTAGCCGCATCTACGGGCATACCCGTAGTGATGAGCAATATCAACTTTGAGATCCCACTTCCTGCCATCACAGTGGAGGAATTCGCCTCTGCTAGACGAAACGACTACATCCATATGCTACAGGCCTCGAGACACATCATTCAGCTGCGGATTCTTGAGGATAGAATCCTGCATAATATTCACTTTTGGCATCACGCAGCGGATTCTACACCGCATAGGTCGCCACAAACATTGGTAAAGGAGTTACGCACTTCTATAGAGGATTGGTATAGCAGTGGATGTTTGCTTGGCTCAGCCGAGCCAGACGATATCGCCATTCACATACGTATATCGTGGCTTGCAGCTCGCTATTATAACTTACTTCTGCTTCTCTACTACCCATCAAGATCTCACATATCAACGTCCAGTATATCAAGAAGTGAGTTAGTTTTACTTGCCAAAAAGCACACGCGGGCAAATATTGTGCGCTTGCAGCAACGCCAACTACCACTAAACTATGTCACCTTATGGCGTCTCTTTACTATCTGCATGATATTTGTCCGTCAACTACCAGAGTCAGAGCGAACAGAGGCTCACATAGCGAGGGAGGAGATCTCGATTTGCGCGGATATTATGGAAACCTTCCCAAAAGAATGGAAACTCGCCCACAGGATCGCAGCGGTGATACGACAATTCCTTTGTCCCTTACTGTCCACGGGACAATCTGTCTCAAATTCTTTCACATCGTCTAAACAGTGCATGTCAGCAGGCTCTAATAGACTTAGTGAGTCTAGTAAGGCCTGGCGTCACGCTATGAAGCTCAGACTAGCCGAGCTCGAGGAGGAGGTCTTAGGAAGTGGAAGCGTTTACCGGTCCACAGAGGAGTCAGGGGCGAGGGAAGCTTCTCCTCCAGCCGACTTGCATAAGCACTCGAATAATGTCGATTATACAGGTACGCAGCTATTTATCGGCACTCAAGGCGATATATACGACCCTGGTGCTCTCTTACTTCAAAGTACGGGTACAGCCAATATTCCATTCAGCAGCAACTTAGCGCCTATCCCCTAAAATGGAAGACAACTCAGACAGTTAGAAAGATGGTTCTTTTTTTTTTTTTTTAACTCTAAACGGGATGGTCATATATAATACCAGGTTCAGTTTTATAATATTAAACACATCACATTAAGATAAGAGGTAAGACAGTAGATTTTTTTTGTTCTAAAGTAAACCTGCTGAAATTGGAGGTCTCCGACGCATCTTTGAACCCTCGCTAGCCTATCACTAAGTTTATAAGCGAGAGGGCCTTAGGGTTAGATAGATTTTGTATGAGGGTTATATCCACTGGAGTGAGTGACGAGTTACTAGAGCCCCAAATCTTCCCTTGAAATACTGACGTAGTCTTCTAAGCTATTTATGAGGATGATGACTACATATATGTGCTCCGTGGCCTGAACGGCAACAGCTGCGGCAAGTGCTCTGTCAATGGAGGGCACAACACTGGCGATTGCATTATGAATGGAGCGGGCAGGTGGAAATGCAGCCGCAAATTTCGTTGCGAATCGGATGAGGGTTGAAATGCCGACGACTTCAATTAGCCATTGATAAGGATCAAAGTCATCATAGAAGACATACAAAGTTCTTGAACCTCAATACGCGTACGACGTGCTTCAAGCATTTTAGTTTTCAATCAACTTGTGGCCAAAATAATTCTGTCGAAGGATCGTGACCTTCTTGGCGTCAAAAGGTTCTAAGGCAAGAGATGCCAACTAATTCTGCATTCTCCAATATCGGTACACCTTCCCCTTTGGACTTTCATGATGTTCTTCCCTTTAACTTTGGCGGAACCTTTCCTCCATTCACACTAAATATGAGCTTAAGTTACTATCTTCAAAGGGTTTTAAGCATAAGTCTATACAAAGTGGTAAGCATTCTTTTCATTTGTCAGATTCACAGAGATATACAAACCACGAAAAGTTATGTTCATACTTACTCTAGATTTTCAAGTTCTCTTTTGAGCCAAAGTACAATCTTCACTACGATCATCATAGGTTCTTCCCAGGCCTAGTCTACATGTACATGCCTTACTTGCCAGTCGTAACAGTAGCTGACGAAGGCCTCAAACTTTTTTTTGTTGAAAAGTAAGACCAATGGCGGCTGAATGGGAGGGTAGTGTCACGGTACTGAGCCGGTATCAAATTCTGGGGTTTTCCCTGTTAAGATGTATTTAGCCGGATGTGGGCTGCATGACCGCTGCATGGACGGCAGTTAAAGAACCTGTCAGAAGAGTTGAAACTTCTTTTAATTTATAACTATATGCAGCTTACTCGAAGTGCCTGTACACTGGGATATTTAACTCGTATTTGCGACCAACAGCAACTGCTTTAATGCCCCTGGGTAATTGTGCATCATACTTACTAGCAAGTCGTTAAAAGTCAGATTATGTTCCTAGTTGAATGTTCACCAAGACAACATCAAAGCAGTGCAAATCTAATTCTCTCTCTGTGATGAGATCGTTAGAAGGTTGTTGTTCATTTAAAAAGGCCCGGTGTCAACTCGGCGACTATAGCGGGAGCATCATCCAGGAAAGGATGATTCAGATTTAGCCCCTTTCCGGAGACGTGCCCTCCGCTTTTACCTCTCAACTTTTCAAAGATGGATGGTCGCACCACTACCAAAGAATACCCAGTGATGAGTAGGTACCGGCTCCTAACCCCAGACTTCCCGGTGCAGCTTCCTCCAGTAACCCACTGTCTGCCTCCGCCTGGGCTGGAGACTCTTCGGCCTGTTCTCGGCTTTCATCGGCCGTATCATATCTTGTGGCGACATTTTGCTTGTTGAACTTGCACTTTTGCCCCTCCTGAATGGGTTCTCTTTTCCTTTGGGTTGTTTACAGCCTCCTTTAAATGAGTCCTTTGAGGTATATAACATCAGGCACTTCATATGCCTCCGGAGGTATAGCAAAGGCAGTGACTCTAGAATAGGACCTATATAGCTAGATTTAAATTCACTTAGACGTCACGTAAGTGGGAAAGCTTAATTCTAAGCACAATAAGGGAGGGAAGGAGCTGCTAATCTGCAGACGAGATTAGCGATCAGCATCTGCACTGACGATCCAGAGTGCATATAACGGGTTGACTATCTGAGCGGAAGCTTTTGGTTGACATCTATTAAATGTGCTTAATTCGAAAATTTCAGACCGAATATGCCCGTATGTTGCCTTACGGGTTACCCAAATTGAACGGCCCCAGCCTTTCTAAGACGTTTGGCTCGAATGGGGGCTGACAATAGACCTCAAGCATCTTTTGTGTTCTCTTTTCATCCATGTCTTGATGACTAGACTACTCGAACCCTGTCCGTGTACTAATGCAGGGTGGTGGTTGACAGGTTGCATTGCAGGCGATCCTACGTTTCCGCGGGGTTTTAGAACAAAGAACCAATAAGCACCACCCCGTGTTCCAGTTCTGTTACTCGATGGTCGAAATGGGAGCCCAAGTATTTAGCCAAAATGAAGAAAAGACCCCCTTTCGTCCGGTAATTGCAAGCAAGAAACCCTATTGGAGAAACTGGCGCGGGACGACAGCTGCTTGACCACGCTTAAGGAGCTTGCTTAAAGTGCGATTCACGCGATGATAATAGTGTCTGAGCTGTATTTTGATGTGCTTTTAGAAGCAAAAAGGCGAAACACGTACTCACATCAGTGATGTTTATCGTGTCCATGCTCATACAACATGTTATGTCGGAGGGCCCAAGAGAATCAGTTCTTCGTAGTAGTGTAGTGACTGTCGTCTTATAGATTATTGGCTGATCATCGAGAATCTCGTGTTATTCTAGAACTTAGACACTAAATGATCTTCAAGGTCTTCTAGAGACTCATTCTATTAAAGGTGTGATAATTGATCCAATCGCTGCGCAGGGCTCTTCAGCTGACGACTCGGTTGTCCACTCCTCAATAAGCCTACACCTATGGAAAATAGCCACATTGTATCAGTCTTTGGTCTGTGGGGGTGGTTTTAATTTACACTTATCTTGATGTCAGGTAAGAACTATACTTTAGCCGCTTGTGTAGACCAGTTTAGTGGTCTCGTGGCTCCAAAGTAGGGTCAGGGTGCCCGATCTCATCGGAACCAACCATCCCGCTGGCAAATGTGTCAACTCAGGATCGCAAACAATGCTCCGCAAGACTCTTTCAATGATCCATGATAGCCGGACTATCGGGAATCTCCTCCTGGTTTCAATTCTCCAGAACATTCGATATACTTTAGGCTGGAGTTACGTACAAGCATGGATAAGCTACGTATAGTTCTTATGTTCATACAAAGATACAATAACTATATAAGCCAGCCACCCGTTTCAAATGAATGATATGAAAAACTAAAATTTCATGAAGTCCTAGCTTCACATTGTTTAGAACCCTTACAAAGGATATCGTCAGACGTGAAGACCAAGATGGCTTTGCTCACTGCTGCTCTACTCCTTTTGGGAGTTAAATCGGCAACTGCCCAGTTTAACATGCTTCGTTTCCCATGCTCTCAGCTTGTTGTCGAGCGCACCGACCCTCTTGTCTACCCAGGAGACACATACACGCCCCATTTGCATCAGATTGTTGGTGGCGATGCGTTCCAGGTTGACATGCCTGAGGACTACGACATACCAGGCAGCGCATCGTGTACTTCTTGCTCGTACCGCCAAGACAAGTCGAACTACTGGACAGCGTCGATGTACTTCCAACATCAGAATGGCAGCTACCATCGTACCAGACAGGTTGGCAATGGTGGACCTCAGGGATCTCTGAACCAGCAGGGTGGGATTACTATGTACTACATCCCTAACTATCAGCAAGGCGTTACTGCGTTTGCTCCGGTACGTTCAACATCCCTTCTACATACCAAGGAAGTTTCCTCATCAAATTTAACTCGACCTTAGGGCTTCCGAATGCTTGCCGGCAACGCCGTCAACACCGATCCTAGCCAAGTCGACGGAAGCCAGATCTGCCATCGCTGTTGGACCACTTCAAGCGAGGATGAATTCATTGGCGGTGCCCCTTGCTCAGGAAGCGATACCGTTGAAATCCCGGCAGACCCATCTTGCAAGATGATCCGTCAAACAATCGTCTTCCCTACGTAAGCTCTTATATTCTGGCGTCATACAACAAGTTGACTGGTTCTAACTTGTGTCCCCTCACAGTTGCTGGGATGGTGAGAACTTGGACAGCCCCAACCACATGGACCATGTGGCTTACAGCCCTGGTGTCATGGCCGGCGGTGGTGGTGGCAGCTGTCCCTCTAGCCACCCAGTCCCGCTACCTCAAATTATGTACGAAATCATGTGGAACGTCACCGAGTTTGCCGACCGAAACATGTGGCCCACCGATGGCCGCCCACCCTTCGTATATGCCATGGGCATTGGGTAAGCCCGACTCCCTCCAAAAATGCCTGGGAACCCTTCATTGTTTCTAACATTGCGATAATAGCGGTGCTGCCGCTCATGGGGACTACATGTTCGGCTGGGAGGGCGATTCCCTTCAGCGTGCCATGGATAACAACTGCAACTTGAACCAAGACTGCCCTGCAGCCGGCCTCACAGTTCAGCAACCCGATGCTTACAACAACTGCAACGTGGGCCAGTCGGCTCCTGAGACCGTCGATGGATGTGAGTTACACCCCGTCATGAAAAATTTGCGAGTGATGAAATATTGACTTGAAATCCCAGGGTTGGACGCCTTGCCTTTGGGCAATGGTCCATCTTCTTGATCGGGGTCACGCAGCTCCCCAGGTGACATCGCATTTCTTGCTGTCTGATAAACTTTAACGCTGTGGTCACAGATGGATTATGAAGAGGGTAGATCAAAGGCGGTTACCAGAGAATTTCAATACGGCTGGGTTTTCTCTTCGGCGTGTAGTTCGTAAATGCACGCAGCATATGTTGATATTCTGTTAAAATCCAAGTATTGAACCATTTTTTTCCCATGTTGGTGACTCTGAATAACCATGTGCAATTCCGCAATGAACGTGTCTCCTCAGCATCATCTGCTATACTGGTTGAGATCAGGGGGTAGCACCGCGTCATGTACCAAAAACTGCTCTATGTCAAACTCACGCAGCCCAGGGACCGTAGAAAACAGGTCATCCAGCCAGAGCGACTCATTACCTAGGGCGTCTGGTACATCACTAAACATGTTCCCGTCGTTTGGACCCGCAGCCAGAGGAGGTGAGTACATATCCAAAACACCCCTCAGATCTTTTGCATCTTGGTCTTTGCGTCGTTGATGCAGAAGCACAAGAAGGTAGGCTGTGTCACAGGCTTCCTGCATGACATCGGTGCTCCATGCATCTCGGACTCTTCGCAGAACAGCCATGGCATCGTGAAGCATGGCAATAGACGCCCGTGTATCAATGGCCAATAGCAAACAGATTATTTGGAAGGGGATGTTGGCAGCGTGATGCCACGGTAGGTGGTATGTCACCATTTGCTCAGCGGCTCGTAGGGCCCCATGGGCCAGTTTCAGAATTCTGTCAGTGTATTGACCGATAGCTGTGGGCTTCTGTGCCATCAGACGCCTGGACAGACAAAGAACTAGATTAAAATGGGCCATGACAATGGGTGCCATCTCATAGCTCTGATTCAGTAATGTCGACAGATCAGACTCCAGGTCGTGAGTAGAACGAGTCTGGTTGGGATCCAGAACATCGGTTATAGAGAGAAACGCAAATATATGCGGCGTCTTATCGCCATCTTTAGGCTTGATAGGCTCAAGCTTCGTCGATGCATTGGGGAGTATTACCCTCATCCGACCAAGGTCGAACGAAGCCCAGATGTTCAGGTGTAGAGCGCTGCCCCATAGGCGCCTCCGGGTGTCAAGATCAATAGCCTCTCTGGACTCGTCAAATATCGTATGGCTGGGAGTTTCCTGATGGATACCAGCAGCTTCGATAACATGCATCATCGTACAACTGGCCAGCCAGGTAGCATGAGGCGTTGATGTCACACGGAGATAAGCAACCCGCAAAACCCAGCCGGTAACTGTATCAAAGGAGGGCGGTGATGTCAACGAATGCCTCTCAAGCCGGTCTCTAGCAGACTCGACTATGTCCGGCTCAACTGCTGCTGGCAAAGGCTGTGAGAAGTGGAGGCCAAGCGCAGCAACGCCGAAGAGAACCTGATCATACGGGTCGATGGGACCACCGGTAGCCCATCGGGAGTCAAGGCGTTCATAGAAGATGCCCTCGTTGATGAAGCCATAGATATGAGCAACCTTCTCAAAGTATACCTCAGCCAAATTGATCATCTGCGACCGCGAAAGTAGAGTCAGTATTGACCGGGCGTTTCCCTGGGGGCAACTCGCCAACCGCTCGCCGGTATTCCACGCGAAAAGGCGAAGCCGGGGTGCATTATTGGGGTCAATCTTCAACCCTAGCTTTCTGACAAATGCGGCGCCGGAATTTGCTTCCAAAGACTGGACATGAGCCTGGGCTTGCTCCTGTCCGACAACGCCTGGCGCGTCTGGCGTTTGTCTGGTACTTGCAGCGCTCTCCCTCTCGGGCTCGTGTGTCGACTTGCTCGGAGCCTGAGTGTCAACGCTGTTTACAGACCAAGACGAAGCATCATTCTTCTTAGTTTGACCGTCGACTTTTCCGGGAGGCGTAAAAGCCAGCCTTGGTTGTTTCTTTGGGGAGTTGAAATCCCCCATGTAACGACATTCATACTCAAACTCGGTGCAGGTGGAACAGGGATAGCAACCGTCACACTTCCGTTTGCGCTCACGGCAAGGCTCACAGGCGACTTTGGCCCTTCTCCGCTTCCGCGGCGGCTGCTGCTGCTGCTCTCCCGCCGGTGTCACCTGGTTTGTCTGATTCATCTCTCGCGCCGTTGCGTCTCTAATCGTCCGGCAGAGGCGGGACTGTAGGGTGAGAGTGATGATGTAGGACGGGAACTGCGGGAACTGCGGGATTAATTAGTGCCGTTCAATTTTCACCACCAACGGAGATCGGAATCCCGGCTGTTAGCGTCGGTCAACGCTCTCCGGCCGTGGAACGGTGCGGGAATTGCGGATAGGCCAACATTCAACGGGATTATAAATGGAAACGGAGAGGAACCTATTCACGTCCTGCAACCGATCCGAATGTACGTCGCAATCTTCAATGCAACTTGAAACCATCATGGAGCCAGAGAAGGATACTCCGCAAGCTGAGAAGCCTCACGCAGAGCCTCCCGATGGAGGCTTTCGGGCTTGGCTCCACGTTTTTCTCATGCACATGGTCTTCTTCAACACCTGGGGCGTTACAAATAGCTACGGCATCTTTCAACAATACTACTCGGAACAACGTGGCTACAGCCCCAGTAGCGTCGGCTGGATTGGTGGCATGCAGGTCTTCCTTCTCTTCGGCGTCGGAGTCTTCTCCGGCCGAGCGAGTGACGCAGGATACTTCCGATGGTTTTTCCTGTCGGGTGTGGCTTTCCAAGTTCTCGGCATGTTGTTGACGTCGTGGACTTCCGAGTATTGGCAGATACTGTTGAGCCAGGGTGTGTGCGTGGGATTGGGTCACGGTCTACTCTTCACACCTGCGCTATCCGTGACGAGCTCATACTTCAGCAAACACCGATCCACGGCGGTAGGAATATCCGCCGCCGGGGGAGCAACTGGAGGCATGGTGTACCCGGCATTGGTCAAATCGCTACTCGAGGATACAGACATCGGCTTTCCATGGACTATGCGAATCTTCGCCCTTGTCATGCTGGTCACTCATATTCCCTCTATGGTCGGCTACCGGCAGTGGCTGCCTAAGCGATCGGTCGGGCCGCTCGTAGACAAGGACGCATTGCGTCAAAAAGCCTTTGTCTTCTTTACCATTGCAGGATTTCTGCTCTTCTGGGGTCTTTACATGGCCTTCTTCTTCCTGGGAATCTACGCACGCGAGGTGCTTCACTACCAAGATTCCTTTAAGGTGCTCATCTTAATCAACGGCGTTGGTGTCATTGGCCGCATAGCACCGAGTCTGATTGGCCAACATTACACTGGAATTATGAATACCAGCGTCGTTCTGGCTGTCGCATCTGCGATTCTAGTATTTTGCTGGGCCGCTATCGACAGTGTCTGTGGCTTGTACGTTTGGGCAGTCTTCAACGGACTCGTCGCGCATGGAATGCAGTCACTGTTCCCGATCGTGGCAACGCAGCTGTCGCCGGCAGCCAACAAAACAGGGACGTGGATGGGGATGTGTTTGACCGTGGTCAGCTTTGCCAATTTGACAGCCGCAGCTATACAAGGCGCCATAATCCAGTCTAGTGGAGGTAGCTATCTCGGTGCTCAGATATTTTCTGGGACGAGTATTCTCCTCGGTGGGGTGTTCCTGATGCTAAGTCGGTGTAGCAAGTTCGGGACATCGATGTGGATCAAAGTATAATAGAGACCATGATATTCATAGACAGCCAATAAATTTACGAGAAAAAAAGCAACTTTGGCAGCATCAGCCTTCACTACACTCCTGTCACTGTGAAATTGACAGACGACGTTGGCAAGCTGAATTAAGCAAATGGCCATCTCAGTCGGTACCGATTCTTTGAAGAACAAAGTTTCCAGTAGCAAGCTAAAGAGCCAGAAAGGCAATTTACGCTGTGGATTCGATAAAGTGCGGATCCGACCAGCTTTATAAAACCACCTAGGTTGCCCGGAATCATGGGTTGCCTAATTGGGTAATTGCGCTCCCGTCCCTGCCGATGTCGTTCGGCTGGGCTCCGCTGCCTTAGAACGCACAGGATGGAAGTGCCGAAAAGATTTGAAAGATCACAAGGATAGAAAATCAGGGACGTATCCACTTGAGGCTGTGTTTGCGGCCCACGAACATTAAATTTCGGTTATCCACATTATCGGAAGACGGACTAGGTCACCATGACCCCTGGATACGAGTACTTACGGTGAAGGTAAACGAGCTTGTTCGTGTCTAAGCCAAAACAAGGGAGCATAAAAAAAATGTCATGATATATACGCTCAAGTATTTACTGAATCTAGATACATCTAGGACAAATCCACGGTATGTACAAGCATACTAAGAGCTGACGATTGTGACCCAATCGTCGCCTCCTCAAACGGCCCCTCCCAGTTGTCAGAGTAAAGCGCGGTGCCATTAGGGCTCCTCGCATTTTCATACATGGACTCAGCGTTATCCACGAGGTACGTCCTGTACGGATGCTCTGCCAGCTCACCGTCAAGATCTGCGAGGTACCGCATGAAAATACCCTTGAATGACACTTGATCCTGGTCGCAACCATCTTCCTCGTTGCACGGCTCCCTTAGAATGCCGTTCGGCGAAAGTTCCTCGCTAGCCAACACGGCGTCCGCAATGACCTGCGCCTTATCCAAATATTCTTGGTCGTTCGTCGCACGGAAAAGCTCAGCGTAAGCGCCCAAAATCACGCCTTGGTTGTATGTCCATGTCGTTTGGCCGTTGTTGACGCACTCCTCACCTTCGTTGTCTGTAAGCCCGTCGTTGATGAGATTGTCCTCGTTGATCAAGCCGCTGCCCTCGAACCACTCCAAGGCCATAATGGCACGATCTAGGTACAACTCATCATCGGGGATGCGGTTGTGCAGTGCCGCCAACAGCAGAATGTACTGCTCATTGCCGATGGCGTTGGTGTACTCCTCGTCCGGGATGTTCCAAATCAGCCCACCGTCACAGGTGCTGATATTCCAGTATTCCCAGAGGTACTCTTCGTCTATTTTAGCGATGCGAAGGTACTCGTTGGTTCCCGTCAAGTCGTATAAGCTTAGGAGTGCCAGCGCCCACCAACCCGTGTCGTCGGTCGAGTCAGCACGGAAGAGACCGCCACCCTCGGGCCACCACTCTAGCTCGCCCGATTGCAGCTCTATGGTCAGTTCCGCCATGTTCAGATACTCGCGGTCTTGTGTGACAGTGATATAGTCGAGAACGCTTTGCAGCGTGACGCCAGTCAGCCACCACGGCGCCTCCGTATTCCAACGACCATCCGTGGTGTTGTACCAGCGATCATTCATGGCGTCGAGAGCCTCTTTGGCAGCACTCGACGGTATGTCGGCATATTTGAGATTATCACGAGCCACGTGCTTGACATCCGAGTTAAATGCAAGTCCATTGACTCCGGAAAGGAAGAAAACGAGCGGGGCAACCGCCATTCCGAGGATGGAGGTGGTCCTCATCTTGGGCAAGATACAGAGACCCACAGACGACACAGGACAGGACGGGGGAGCATCAAACCAACACTACAAACGGCGCATTTTCACGAAGACTCGTTCAATATATACATAACCCAGAATGGGAAATTACAGTTTGCAGGGAAACATCTGATACTCTAAAAATCCCTCCGTGATCCTCCTTCATATCGGCGATGGATGATCAGCAGGGGTTATCACTCCATAGCGAAGGTGACGATGGGCGGCCCCGACAATCCACTTTTCGGTGCTTTTATTGATCCATGTCTTGGCCAAATCCAACGGCAACAATCAATGCATCGCTGGAGGGTAGCAGCGCTTGTAAATAGCTCCGGTCAGATGATTGGTTTCGGTACAACTCATGCGGTTCTTCCCGACGCAACCTTCACTGCGAACTGCCAGATTGTGCGAGATAGTCCATTTAGCTGTGCCGCAGATTTCTAAAACGGCACGAGGGATCTCGGACGTGGAGCCGGATTGGCATAGCCTTGTCTTTTAGCTTTTAGACTTAAACCAACCAACCAACACCATGGATCTGATGGATGAACTGTTGCCGAATCGCGCCTTGGCTACGGCAATCGGTCTATTTCGCGGCGCAGCCTGCTAAAGCAAAATGATATGATATCCACTTAGTGGGAAGATACATAATTGCGCATTTGAATTTTCGATCAGCAGCGTAAGGTACTCTCCCGTCTGCAGGAGTCCACTAAATAGCCTTGTGTACCTGCAGTGCATTTCCACTACAGAGTTGCAATAGTGACTGTCACGCAAATCGAAGTCTTAGTTTTTACGGAGAATTTTTTTCCAAGAAAATATTTAGAAGCTAACAATATAGCTTCCGATGTTTCGTCTAAGTATGCTCGCCCTATCACAATTCAAGAATATGCCGGGTGAACAAGAGCAAGATATGCCAGATGAGCTGTCTTAGGGTTCCAAGATCTCCTTTATATACAAATTAATGATGTCTACGCTAATACATTATCTGACTATGCACGGCGGTGAATCGCGATTCTGGGGCTATCAACTTCATCATCAATTACGTTGACCCAAGCATCTGAATAGTATTTCACAGACTGAATAAAAAAAAGGTCAATTCATCAACATAGGATGGTTATTTCCCTTTTAGATACCTGGTATTATTCGTGCCGGTTGACTGTGACTAGGACAGCATCTTGATGGACCGTATATCGCAAAGCTCTCTACATAAAAGGAAAAAGGTCCACTCTAATGTAAATGACAAGTCTACAGCGGTTCATCTTCTCTATACTCAAGGTCCCTTTGGTATGGCGCTTTCCGAGACCAAAGGCCCTGATTGGCGTGGAGTCTAAGGCTTGGCATCGACTCCTGTGAAGTCCGCAATGGACTATTTTTTGAAGCAACGCAGTCATGTACTTGTTTTTCCTATGGTATACTTTCGATTGTATTTCTTTGAATATAAAACGCAATAGAAAAGGAACAAAGCTGAATAGAAAGAAATATATGTAAACATCTATTGACATGCTCAACGCACCCTAGCATTAGGTTATCTTGATGCATTTAATACCAACAAAAAATACATATAGATCATGATAGATAGCTAGAGCTTAGACTATAGCCACTATTAAGATTGTGTGAAATTTCGTAGGATATGGCTACTATTGGTCTCACAGAAATGCAGTACTTTGCTACATTCAAAGAGATAGGTATGAATTCTCCTCCTAAGTAGTTTGACAGCGGTCGGAAGAGCGAAAACATCAAATCAATAAACTACTTGCTTTTTCGAGTAGATCATTTATCCCAGCCACTTTCTCACAATCACCACATCTCATGAAAATTCACGCAATGTAGCCAAACCGGGGTTCTGTCATGGTGAAGTCTCAATGCCTCATTAATACCCAAGTCAGCCAGATGTACTCGAAACACTGGAGCAGCTCCGTTGACAGGGATTAAAATGGCTGTAGGGACGACTAGTGTCCATGTAACTTCTAGCCATGCGCGACGAGATTCAGTATCCGGCAACATGACAGCTTCACTAGCTCATAAGTAGCCGTTGTGGCATGTGATGTACGATTTGACCCTAACGCAACCCTTGCATCAACCTGCATCCCGATTTGGTATTAATATGACAGGTCTTGTTAACGCGCAGTGCTCCAATTTTTGTTGTATCAGCATTTCCAGCGTTCGGATCACAGCATTTGTCTCGGTTTGGAAACTAGCAAAACAATTTTTGGGCATGTGTGCCATGCCATGCAAACACAAGTATTTGTCAAAAGGTAAGACAATTGGTTAAGCGAACGATGGGTTTTATATCGCGCTACAAGCTCCTGCAGTACGCCCGTGCAATAGCTACGTATACACGTAAATTAAGCAGGTACGAGACGTGACGTTGGATCAGAGAGCAAACTGTGCAACTGACACCTGATCAAATGCGCAGTGTAACGTGGTGGAGTAACGCGTTTAACGTCGGGTTTAACTGTCCTATTCTGTCTTGTCCCGCTTCGGGGAGAACCCGGCCGGTTGACCGAATATTCAACTCAAGACAACTACTCGCACGGATAACCGCCGTCATCTTGATCAAAGCTCCGTACCGGGCCTCGCTGTGTCCGGCTGACAAGTTGTTGAGCAAAAGCACGGACTGCAAATTGAGCCGGACGCGGGTTCCGCACCCCGGCGACGAAAAAGGGCGGACCAAAATCGACCATCACCTGAGCAAAAAAAGGGGATCGGGACAGGGATAAAAGCAGCAGGGTAAAAGGGTAGAAAAGGGAAAAGACCCCAGCCCCACGGTTCCACCATCCAGGGCTCTCGAAGAGTCCCCCCCGCATTCGTCCCCATCTTGTGATCGGTGCAAATCTCACCGGTGAACATAATTACTAGTGCTAATGTTGAGCAGGCTAAAACAAAGTAGACTCCTCCGCACACGCTTCTTCCCATTGCGGTATCCCATGCTTTCCGGGACTAGTCCGCAGGTGGCAATCCGCAGATGCCACCATGTGCTCAGGCTTTCGTACTGGGGTCCCAGGGACCGAACCCGGACTTGGAGTGACTTGATGCTGACGTTGCTATGGTTCGCATGTACTCGTACTGCACAGACTTGCACTTATGCTGGTTTGATCTGGCTTGCGGCGGCGGCGCACGGTTGGCACTGGGAAAGGGAAGCCGATCCCGTGGCAGCGTGGGATGAGCGGCTGCGCGGTTGGATGTGTGTATTGATCGGTTCCTGGTCTAAGTTCATTATGACATTGACATAGAAAACGTTCGCCCCTCGCACCGCTTCAGATGTTGTCTTCCCCTCCCTCCCCTCCTCACAGTCTAAAAGAAAGCCAATTGCGCTCCTTGACATTTTCTAGCTTCCGTCGCTTGCTCTTTTCCTCTCTTCATTACTTCTAAACTGCTGTACTATACGACATGGGATCCATAGCGCAAACCATGAAAGCCGTGCGCTATCACGGCCAAAAGGACATTCGCCTCGAAGAAATCCCCGTGCAACCCCTCAAAGCCGACTCGGTGCGCATCGCGCCCAAGTTCTGCGGTATCTGCGGCACCGACGTCCACGAGTATCTCGGTGGAAACAACTTAATCCCCAAACCTGGCGCGCCGCACGCCATCACAGGCGAGACATCGCCACTGACGCTTGGCCACGAGTTCAGCGGTATTGTCGAGGAGGTTGGTGAGAGCGTGACGGCGCTGAAGAAGGGTGACCGCGTGTGTGTTCAGCCTACCATCTACGACAATGAGTGCCGCTCTTGTAAGCGCGGGCTGGTGAATTGCTGCGACAATAATGGGTTTGTTGGTTTGAGTGGTTGGGGCGGTGGTCTTTGCGAGACGACGGTTGTGCCGCAGTCTTGCGTTAAGAAGCTGCCGGATAATGTGTCGCTTGAAGTTGGCGCTCTCGTTGAGCCGCTGTCTGTCGGTTGGCACGCTATCAAGACCTCTCCCTACGGTGAGGGCGACTCTGCATTCGTCGTCGGTGGTGGTCCCATTGGTCTAGCTGTCGTGCAAGCTCTTGTCGGCCGTGGCTGCAAGAACATTATTGTCAGCGAGGTCAGCGTCAGGAGACGCGAGTTCGCCAAGTCCTTTGGCGCTCACCACGTGTTAGACCCCAAGGCACAAGACATTGTCGCCGAGGTGAAGAAGCTGACGGGTGGACTGGGCGCCGATGTTGGCTTCGATGCCGCTGGGTCCCAATATGCCATCGACACAGCCTTTGAATCGCTAAAGGCCAGAGGCACACTAGTCAACATTGCTGTGTGGGAGAACAGGGCACAGCTGAATATGAACGAGATTGTCTTTCGCGAAAGGGCCTACCTCGGAGTGTAAGTCCCGGACCTGCTCTAAACGTGG
Organism: Waltergamsia citrina; assembly: GCA_022814615.1. NCBI lineage: Eukaryota > Fungi > Ascomycota > Sordariomycetes > Hypocreales > Bionectriaceae > Waltergamsia > Waltergamsia citrina. Next base: position 393,870 of record JAKLNE010000011.1, on the reverse strand, counting down.
GAAGCGATGTCTAACATTAGTACAGTGCTACCTTCAGCCTCGGAGACTTTGAAGAGGTTATTCAAGCCATTTCGGAGGGTATGTTCGAACGCTACGCACTGATCTTCTTATGAACTTGTATGCTAACTTCCTTACAGGCAAGATGCAGCCCGCCGGTATGATTACGAAGACGATCAGGCTCGACAACGTGGTCGATGAGGGCTTCCATACTCTCATCAACGACAAAGACAATCACGTCAAGATTCTAGTTGATGTTGGCGCTGGACTTTAGAGATGAAGCCAATATACTGAATCATGGGCATGGAGGTTTTTTTCTCTTTTGCATACAGCGAGCGAGCGATAACGGGGTAAAATAATGAACAACTGTACGCGAGATGAACGGGTTGAGATTGAGTACTGTTTTGCATTTCGGGGTATCAACGGGCCCCTAGGTCATGGATGAGAGAATTGAGATTGAATTGTAACAATATATACTATTCAAATACCCTTATGGTTCTCAGTGAGGATTTCCGCGATCACTGCCCCATTGCCGCTGTTACCGCTTGTCTTCCGTGATTCCCGCCGGACCCCTGCAATCACCATCAGCTTCACCCATCTGGAGCAGCACCGCATTTAGACGTGGGGTAATGGTTGGAGTAATAGCACCAGTATCAAAGAACAGCTTGCCGCAAAGCTTAATTCATACATGCGACCGAGGCGACCGATGACGAAAGCCCACATTCCTAGCCCTCGTCTCTTCTTGCTGGCCCTCTTTCTGCTGACAATTCATCCTCATCCTTCTCTGCTTCGTGTCTCGTCTATCAGTAGCTTCATTTCCATCTTCAATTGAAACCCCCCACTTAGACCACCAATATGCCGACTATACGCCTTGCCACAGCGTCTCCTACCACGCAAGCCACCACCGCCAAAACAGTTGCTCTCCTCTCCAGCTTCGCCCACCGCGCCGCCTCCCACAACGTCGACCTTCTCCTCCTCCCGGAAGCGTTTCTCGGCGGATATCCGCGGGGCAGCTCCTTTGGCAGCGTGGTAGGCAACCGCACTGCCGACGGCCGCGACGAATACGCCGACTACTTCGAATCCGCCGTTGACTTCGGCGACACCGTCGGCAATGGTGCCGGCGCTGGAGAGAAATGGATCCGCCGGGAGCTGAGCCCAACAGCTCCCGGAGAAGAGCATCGGGGTGACGGCACAAGGGAGGAGCTAGAGAAGATTGCCAAGGACACAGGCGTCTTCATTGTCACCGGCTGCGTAGAGCGAGCCGGCGGAAGTCTCTACTGCGCAGTCGTCTACGTCGATCCCAACCAGGGCATCATTGGCAAACGCCGCAAGGTCATGCCAGTAAGTTTCTCACATGTCTTGCATATTCAATCTCACTCGCATCATACTGTCGATCTGTTGCTGACTGACGATCTTATAGACAGGCACTGAGCGCCTTATCTGGGCACAAGGGTGTCCCAGCACCCTGCGAGCTGTCAGCACGACTATCCGCGGTGTCCGTGTCAACCTTGCTGCCGCTATCTGCTGGGAATCATATATGCCGCTTCTCCGACAAGCGCTGTACGCTCAGAACATCAATTTGTACCTAGCCCCCACGGCCGATGCGCGCGATGCCTGGTTGAGTTTGATGCGGACAGTCGGTGTGGAGGGAAGATGTTTCGTGGTCAGCAGTAACATGGCCACCAGGGCCAAGGAAGGCGGCGGTGGTGTTAGTAGTAGTGGTGTCGTTAGCAATGGGACTGCCTCGCCGACTCAGCCAAGAGACGGACGGCGTGTAAGCACGGAGCAGGACGGATTCGATATTGCGGTGCCCAAGACAACGTCGCCTTCAAGGAGACGCCGCAGAAAGTCCGTATTTGACGACGACGGGAACGAGATTGTCCTCTGCTGTCCCGAGGACGACAAGGACAAGACAGGACTGCAGCCCAATGGCCACAGTGGAGCTGAGTCAAGCAAGACGGAAGAGAAAAGTACCTGGTCATGTCGCGGCGGGTCTTCTATCGTGGATCCCTTCGGAGAGGTGCTTGCTGGACCGCAGTGGGAGGATGACCAGGGCTTGATCTTTGCTGATGTCGACTTTCGGGAGTGTATTAAGGGCCGGCTTGACCTGGATGCTGGTGGCAGTTACTCTAGGAATGACTGCTTTAGGCTCTCTGTCAACGGACTGGATATGGATCCTCTCCCTTACTAGGAGAAACGATGTAACACGCTATCGTCAGATTGTTGTATAATCATAAAGTAGTATTCATAGTGGAAGTAAGTCGAGTATGCCATCCCCATCAATAACGCGAAGAATAATCACGGCGAGCCACGAAGGGCATTCTAGCCGATGCTACGCTATGACCAAAAACACCAAATCGCTATGTGGAAACAGATGTCGCTTGGAACACACAATCCCTTCCTCATTCACCATCGTCGCTCCTATGCGGCCGCTGACATGGCCTCCACCCCTTATCGGCCTTTTGCTCTGCCTGCTCATCCTTCCTCTGCCTCTCCATAGCGGCGCGGGCAAGAATCTCCCTACGACTCATTCCCGTCGGATTCTCTCTAACACCGCCGAGGACAAACTCTCCGCCCGTCCAACCACCATGGTCTTCAGCAAACTCTTCCTCGTCCAATTCAGTCTGGCCCGAAATATGGTACGCAGAAGTCTCGCCGATGGTGCGACCGCCTGATTTCCAGTCGGCAACGTGCACCTCGCGCTCAATATTGTGGCACAGATTCCAGAAGTCCTGGTCATGGTCGCTATGGACGTTATGGGCGAGTTCGTGGCACAACGTCTTGCGTATTGTCTTGTAATCCCGGTATCCATCATAGGCGTCTGTCCTCAAACGAAGCTCGATGGCTTCTCCCTTGTTCCGGTTGAGACCGAGGATGCGAGACGTGCCTTCGTGACTCGACTGTGTATGCGACAACGGCTCCATTTCGGTGAGCAGCGCTACCGTAAACTTGTGCTTGCGCATGGTTGCCACGATTCCCGGATCGGCCTTCAGGCGCTCAAGAAGCTTCTGACTTCGTTCTGGGTTCGGCAAGTTCCGCAGCGGCTGGATCTGGAGAAAGGTGTACTTGGTCTCGGTGGTTGTAGGATGACTCCGCTGTTGACGGGGCCTAGAGCGTCTGGCCCTCTGAGCCTCTGCTCGAGCCGCGTTTCGCCTGGCGACCCTGTCCGACATCTCTTGAACAGCCTGTGACGTTTCCGCTCCTGAGCCCATCAGCATGAGCTTCTTCCCCGCGAACTCTTTTATGAGCTTGTTGGGGTCCTTGAGCGGCCATGATAATAAAGGTGATTTGGGGACAATAATCTTTTGATTCTCTCGCGGGATATGCAGGCTCTCAGCGATCTCGTCGAAGAGGTTTTGCACGGTCGCGTCCTCATCAAACTTATAATCATACTGAGTCTTGCGGTGCCTGACGGTGATGGTAATCATGCCATGATCATCTTCGTGATCCGACAGGCCTTGCCACTCAACCTCGTCAGCCTCGTGTGCGTCTGACATGTTGATTCCACCTAATCCGGGCAGACGAGTCGTGACCTCCGGCCTGAATCGTTCGAGATGAGGGTAATTAATAATATGCAGCTGGGTAGCCGACGCCGCGAACTCCAGGTATTTTAGCTGTTCTATGTTGGTCGACTGCAATGATGATGATAATTAGGTATGACGTCGAGTTATTGATACGATAGCAGATTCCTGATAAGAAAGTGTGGAGGTCCCAGACTTATATACAAACCCATTCGAAACTCACAAAGGCGCGAAGGCGCGAAGACTACGACGCTCTTACAAAGGCAGGCACCAGAGGGATTCGCCTACTTCCGCCCCTTGCTTTGTAATGCGTCACCGGATTTCGATAGCAGCCCACCATGAAAGCCACCAATAGTGCCTGCGCCACAAAGCTCTCAAGTCCGGTCCAATGGCTGACACAGCATCGCGACTAAAGGCCAAAGTGGCTAGTTATGCCCGACAATGTCCGGGCTCGACACGCGGAAAGCATAGGAATCGCATCGTTGGCTCTGGAATCTGAAATATTACTCGTATATTCCAAATACCGATTTTGCAATGCTTGCCAAAACCAAAATGATTTTAGAGGAAGCAAGGTGAATTAGGTAATCGTAACCTTAATCGCAAAATGCTGCCTGACAAAACTAGGCAAGGGCAGAGCTCTCATTCTTATTATGAGTCGGATTTAATTGTCCTACTCGTACTGCAAGCGACGTCATCTCACGTGATCCCTCTTCTCCCTTCAGCGCCCTTTAGCGCTTTTACTCCCTAAACCAGTCCGGCTTAGTGGGCGTAGCACTCCCGCGCACAGCGCCTCTCAGGCCCACCAATGAGCTTGCAGTCGCGTCGTGTCCTCTTTTTCCAATGTTGCCAAGCTCATGACGATCGCAAGCTCTTATCATCAGCGACGACGAAACCCAGAGCCCGCCTCTACACGCCCGCCAAACATCGACCGCGCATTCAATTGCCCTGGGAATCAATCTCATAAGCTTCGAGAACCTCGAGAGATTGTCCACCCCCGCACTTCGCTTCGCTGGAAGCCTTTGAGCAGCCCAACAACGATAACGCCATCCCTTATTTCAAGCAAACGACGTCACGATGCCTAACATTTTCAGAGTAGCAGGTACGGCGCGGGCAGGCATGGGAGTTGTAATACGACGGTGATGCTAATACGGGTTCCAGCGGATTTCTCCCACTTGGGGAGTATCTTCATCTTGCTGCATAAGATGGTGCAGCTCAACGTGAGTTGCCCCCAACCTTATCCCGTTGAATTGCGCTAACCGCATGAAAGAGCTGCTCTGGTATCTCCTTCAAGTCACAAGCTCTGTACATGTTTGTCTATGTCACGAGATATCTAGGTAAGGCTTACGAACAACGAACTCGGGGACGCGGGCGCTGACTTTGCAGACCTCTTCTCAACTCAGAGCATCTACAACTTGCTCTTCAAGATCATGTTCCTTGGCTCCCAAGGCTATATTATCTACCTCATGACCAACGCATACAAGCCCACCAACGATCCCAACGTCGACACCTTCAAAGTCCAGTATCTTCTCGCCGGCGCCGCCGTGCTTGCGATCCTGTTCCCCTACAAATACAGCTTCTCTGAGATCCTCTGGGCCTTCTCCATCTGGCTCGAGTCCGTCGCCATTCTGCCCCAGCTCTTCATGCTTCAGCGCACTGGTGAGGCCGAGACCATCACCACCCATTACCTGTTCGCCCTTGGCAGCTACCGCGCTCTGTACATCCCCAACTGGATCTACCGTTACTTCACCGAGGTTTCCCACAAGCCCGACTGGATCGCCATCATCGCCGGCATGGTCCAGACCGTCCTGTACAGCGACTTCTTCTACGTGTACTACACGCGTGTGCTGAAGGGCAAGAAGTTCAAGCTCCCCGTCTAAGCACGCAAGCAAGAGACCCTATTTTCAACACCCGCAAATCACCAAAAATATGGGACCCGCTTGCCACCACAAAACGAAGCAACAATTTGTGACTTTGTTGCTCAAAAGTCGGCGATAAACAAGGCTAAGAAATCATCTTACGCAAGCCTACATAAGGTATGAAGCCATACATTTGGCCTCTGAGGAAGCATTGGAGGCGTTATGAGGGAAAGAAGCAACCAAGGACTGTACTTTTTCTGGCGTTGTCCGTTGTTACAGCCTGGAACATAGGAGTGTTTGTGTTATTGTAGTCCATCAAAATAGACGGCGATCTGGGCAAAAGCCTGTGCTTAATGTATTGCTGTTCATTTGCTCGTGCCTAGCTGCAAACAGCGTGTTATTCATAAGATGCCTCAAGCGAGACTTTGTTCAAAGAAAACCAAGTACTTCTAGACATCAAATACCCGTGAGAGCAAGCATTCTAGAGTGAGAATGTAATTAAAAACAATACTCCGAGCATTTCAAGCATTGGCCGTCTGGTAAAACGGTGGTGATAATCGCATCAAGATAGCATCACGTGACCGTCTCCCTATGCCACTTGGAGCATACAACAATCGCCAACTCGAACCATCAACATCAAGCCCATCCATCACATTCGCATCGCTAAAACATGACGAGCGAAGCACCAGAGAACACCGAGCCCAATGGGCCTCCAGCACCCGCCGTCGTTAAGTCCGAACCGGATGCCACCGCGCCCGCGCCAGCACCCGAGCAAGAAGCCGCGACGGCGGCCCCAGGCGCTCCCGAGCCTCGCATGCCGACTCGCAAAGATGTCTCCCTGCGCGAGCTTCTAAACAAGATTGACGACTACGCCCCTATCGTACGTCTAAACTTATTTACTTTTTTGATTGGGTGGAAGATGATTTGAATGGAAAGCTGACAATATATTAGATTCCCGATGCTGTAACGCATTACTACATGACCAAAGCCGGTCTGCCCCCACCGCCGCAGACAGATCCGCGCCTCGCCCGCCTTCTAGCCCTCGCGACGCAAAAGTTCATCGCAGATGTCGCCGCCGATGCATACCAGTACAGCCGTATTCGCGCATCCAATACCAACACCAACAATCCTATGGGGAACCTCGGCGCAGCTGCTGGCTTCCCAATTCCCGGTCAGCATCAGGGTGGCCAGCCAGGCGGCGTTGGTGGTACAGGTGGCAAGGACCAGAGCAAAAACGCGTCAGCGGCGGCTAATGCGGCACTGGGTATTCAAAGGCCTGGGTATGGTGGTGGTGGACAAGGTGGTAGCCAGAACCGGACGGTGTTGACCATGGAGGATCTCGGAATGGCGGTTGGAGAGTATGGCGTTAATGTTAAGAGGAGTGAATTCTACCGGTAAGCTCAGAGGAGGGAGCAGGCTTGGGGTAAAGGCCTGAGATCGGTGTATCTCAGGGGTTGTGGCTTTTCACGTTTGGCGTTCACGGTATTTGATTTCTGGCGTTTGGCAGAATACAATGGTCTATGGGCCATACGGACGGCATCAGATACACCAGAGTGCAAGCAAATTTATATGCAATTCGAAAATGCTAGAATGTTCACAAGGCCGTAGCAAAGCCCAATAATAGTACAGTTCAGTACAACAACAGATGTCTATAACCTCCCCGTCTGTCTCTCCTCATTTCCCTAACCACTTCGTTCTCTGGACACCCTTGCGAGTTCTAAAGCCCCTTCTGTTAGCATTGTCCATCTCCTGTCAAGATTTGGTAGTCGTCAAATTAAGGGGCCACATACGGAGAAAACTCCCCAAGCTTGTGTCCGACCATATCTTCGGTGATGGTTATACGGTTGTAGATCTTGCCATTGTGGATTTCGAAGCGCAAGCCGACGAAGCTCGGCAGAATAGTAGCAGAGCGGGCATTGGTCCGTACAGGAGGGACTTTTTCACCAGCTTGCTTCGGCCACTGGATCATAAGGCTATCGTCGCAAGATTAGTATAACGCGGATCGTGGTTTCGGGGGTTGTTGATTCTTACGGCACGATGTTCGGCCCTGAAGAGACGAATCGTTAGCAATTGTGGGATACTTCGAGCGATCAGAGATTCTATCTTACCCTTCCACGTTGAGCGCTTCAGCAGAAGTCGTGTGGGCTGCATGATGGCTGGCGCATGTCGTTTAGAGATTTGAATATGTTAGACTTGGCGATGGTCCTTTTGGGTGTCGCGACGACGCAAGCAGCCGGAGCCGAGATTTTCCGCCCCGCCTACCATTGTACCCAGGCCGGCTCCAACACATTTCATACTTGCTCTACAATATATCGAAGATCCCGAATAATAGGGAGGGTTTAGATAAGTTTAAAAACTGTGTTTGCTTTTTTTCCCTCGTTTCTGTCAAGGTTCTTCTCAATTTTCGCCAAACATCTATTACGAAAACCATCCTACGTCCTCGTGCGCTGTTCGATTTACCTACAGAGCTACCCTATGACATTATCTCAAATCGGTTTTTCATGGCTGAATTATAGCTTCTGATAATGGAGAAAATGGTGAATTCAAGTCTGAATGCCACAGGTTGTGCCAGTGGCTGTGTGTCAGATTCGCCAGTGTTACTCATAATTATATGTGCCAATTGGACATGAAAAGTCAAACAGCGAATTTGTCACTTTTCGAACTTAGTAATACTTACCGCCGTTGAGTCCGGGACAAGTCTGAATACTTTTTTCCACTTGGATCATTTTCCAAATACCAAGCCAATAATTTCTCTAAATACCGCGAGATCGCACGATAATGCTTACAATAGAACGAGCTCTGCTACATTTCGCCGATAGTAACGTCCATGAGATGATGAAATTGCCGAAGCCTCGAGGATGGGGTTAATAAGTCCGCCTCCCGCTACGGTCCCGATCCCTGAAAGATTTCCACAATAGGCAATGGTTGTCAGCTTTTCGCTTTCGCATTGGACTACGATAATAAGCTTGTTCCTTGACGAGTAGACGAGCCACGCTAAAAAGATGATGATATCGGACTTAACAGCGAGCTACCTCCAGCTATAGCTCGATATACGCGCTTGGCGATGTTGACCCCGAGCAAAGCAATTCACCGAGCTTCTATATAATCCTTAGGATGAGACGTATAAGGAATTGATTTCTGCTCATCTACACTCATCTACACTCATCTAATACTCACCTACATCCCAAGTACATCATGCTCAACTACGCTTTGTCTGCCGCCACCCTGCTCCTGGCCGCCACGGGGGCCTCAGCACTCTCTGTGAAGCAGCTGTACCAGTTCCCTAAGCCAACCTTCATTGAGAACATTGCCTTCGCGCCAAACGGCAACCTGATTTTGAATACCTTCGACCAAGGTCGAGTCTACACTCTTGACCCTTCGGCCAAGAAGCCCGAGCCTCGTGTTCTCTTGGAAGTGCCCGAACTAGAGTCAATTACGGGTATAGCTGAGATTGGCCGCGGTGTTTATGCTGTCTCTGGAGGCATTCCCGCCAGCGACTATTCTTTCCGCAATGGGAGTTGCAAAGTGGCTACCTTCAACTTGAACGACTGTGGTGGTGATGAGCCGGTGGCCACTATCGCCGCGTCTATCCCCAACACTGAGATATTGAACGGAATGGTTGCGTTGCCTCACAAGCGACACATCGTCCTCAGTGCTGATTCGATTGGTGGCCGCATCTTCCGCACAAACACTGCCACTGGCGAGTTCGACGTGGTTTTCCAGCACGAGAAGCTAGGCCTGAGCTCGGGCTTGGTAGTACCACTAGGTGTCAACGGTCTGAATATCTACAAAGGATACCTCTACTTCACCAACTCAGACCAGCAGTTCTTCGCTCGTGTGAGAATCAACCGCAATGGTGACGTTATTGGCGAGATCGAAGAGATCAATCATTTGCCTGAGGGGTTCCCGGGTGCCTTTGACGATTTCTCCATGACTCGGCGTGGAGAGGCTTATATCGGCCTCCAGAGAGACTCGCTCGTGAAGATTACTAGGGACGGAAGGATGATCACCCTTCTTGACCCGGAGAGCGAGATCAAGCTTCTCCAGCCGACTTCGACATTGTTAAGCAAGGATGAGAAGACGCTGTATGTTGTTACTGGAGGATCGGAAGAAGAAGGTGGTCAGGTCGTTATGGTCAAGCTTTAAGGAGGACGAAGTGATTCTGTGCTGCTGAGATATGGTTTTGTGGATTTCTGTAAGGGTAAGAGTCAGGGTGGCCAGATAATTCAATGCATGTTCGAAACTACATAGACAATACCTAGATAATCCCTAGACAATTACCATATAACGCTCTTAATATCCCGATCCTATGATTCTTTTGCTGGTCTACTTTCAGCAATCTCATAGTGACTGGAGTCTTGCATGCTCGCCTGTCTTTGCCCCAATTGCTGCGCTCGCTACTTCCTGCTTAGGTCATTGAACCATCATTTTGGAACTGTGCCGCCTAATTTAAGCCGACACGGCGGAAAATTGGCCCCAAGAATATTCAAGCTTGGCAAGCTTGTAGAGATGAATCATAAGGAGTCATGAGCTTTCTATATACTTTGCAAGGTAGCCATACGTGTTTCGAGGTGCCGGATACAGCGTTTTAAAAGAAAAGAAGCCCAGAAGATCATCCCTTACTTCAGCGATCTACCCCAAAGAGAGGACAGCATCAGTAGAGAACAGATCTTGAGGGCCTATTTTAGTTACGTATCCACCACTCTACAAAGGTCTTTGATTGGATGTGACTGCTATTAAGACAAAAACAGCGTTGATAGCCATCTTTTTAAGTGATACTTTCGGACATAGGATATAGATGCAATCTATGTTCAATATATTCATATACGAGATTAAGAAGTGGCATCCCCTGTTCATGATGGAGGATGTCACAAGGAGGTACAGGGATAAAGTCTTCTTTGATACAAAGGCATGATCGTGCGATATGATGAGCGAATGAATATAAATAAGCATGTTCCGTATTGAATGTTAGAATCAAGTTGTTTCGGGTTGAGCTGCAGAAAGGGAGATCTTCTTTTTACTCGTGACCTGAATGTGAACCAAAATGCAGCGCCCTGAAGGTCGCTGTTGAGATGTTCTTGCTTCATTACTCTTTGTGGTAAAAGATGTAATCGAAGGCCAATTATTTATAGTAAGAAGCCTTAGCCTCCGCTCCACATTCCGGAATCAGGTATTCGCCGACTCGTTCATTATTGCGCTAGGGGATCCAACTGAGCGGCACAGTGAAGCGAGGCAGATGGAACATCCGGAATGAGTCTGTGCCGAGTACGCGCTTTCATGGAAACATGATGATCCATACGTACTCATAGAAAGGATTTAATGGGTACATTATTGTTGACTTCCCTCTAACTCGTTTGTTCCTTTCCTCTGTTCATCCTTTCCCATTGCCCCTATCTCTGTCCAACGAATTGTCCTTTCTTCTGCTTCAGTGACAGTACCTTCTTGGCATCATGAAATCTATCGCCCTTCTTATTAGCGCCATGGCGATCTCGAGCGCCACTGCCAATCATTTAGGCCTCCGCTTGATGAGCTACAACATTCGCCTGGACTCAGATGACTTAGAGGGCGATGAAATGAAATGGCAAGACCGGCTACCTTTGATGGCTTCTCAGATCAACGACCAAATAGACGAGAGCAGCAACATGCTCATGTGCCTCCAAGAAGGCTATCACACCCAACTTCAAGACCTACAATCAGAGTTGACGGGTCCCTGGTGGGACTTCCTGGGCTGGGGCCGCGACGGCTACCGTAGCGGCGAATACTCGTCTATCATTTACCAAAGTTCAAAGTGGGACAAGACAGATGAGAATACCTACTGGCTGACTGAAGGCCTTGCGAATGGAGAAAACAACGAGGGCGAGAAGGGCTGGGATGCGAAGCACCCGCGACTTATGAACATCGCCCGGTTGAAGCATAAGGAGACTGGCGTCGCCCTAGTGTACATATGCACACATCTTGAGTACGAGGGCGAAGAGGCAGCGAGGGAGTCAGCCAAGCTGGTCGCCGAGTATGCCGAGAAGTGGTCCGATGGCGGAAAGTACCCGGTCTTCTTGGGCGGCGACTTCAACCACAAGCCCGGGTCCGAACCGTACGAGAATGTTGCTGAGAAGATGACGGATATTCGAGCATCTCTCCCCGACGATAAAGTCAGCGGTTACTCAAAGACTTACACCGGCTTTGACTCAGACCCAGACAATGACGAGCTGCTCGACTATATCTTCGTGTTGGATAAGGATTCGGTGGAAATGGTGGACTCCAACACCTTGAATAATAAGCCTGGCGATACTTTGATTTCGGACCACCTCCCTATAGTGGCGAATGTGAGGATTCAGTACTAGAGCCATACACGCCGTGTGCACCCGGCGTTATATGCTCCGACCCTCTGTTTGTTAGCGGTTATAGACTCATATGTCGTCTTATAGGTGTGGCGAGATAGCAAACATAAGGGATCTTGCATATCCTCTGAGCTTATAGGGCTGAGGACGTGAGATATGTGATAGTCATTATCCTCGGTCTCATATGTACATGCTATTTCAAAAGGCTTACTTGTCAAGACCTCCGATTGTTACTGCTTTGATGTTTTGATACTCTGCGAGACCATGTTTCGACCCCTCAATCCCAATCCCACTTTCTTTGATGCCTCCAAAAGGTGACTCACACGATGTCATTAGACCTGTATTGACACCGACCGTGCCGCACTCGAGCTGACGTGCCACTCTCATAGCTCGGCTGATGTCCTTTGTATAAAAGTATCCTGCCAATCCGAACTCAGAATCATTCCCTAAATCGACCACCTCCTCTTCATTATCGAAAGCGAAAATGGCAGCAAGCGGGCCAAAGGTCTCGTCTATTGCCACTTCCATCTCTTTTGTGGCGCCTGTGAGCACAGTCGGACTAAAGAAGAAGCCATCGCCCTTGGGTGGCGCGCCGCCACACTTCATGACAGCCCCCTTTGACACGGCATCATTGACTTGGTGGGCCACTTTCCGAACAGCTGCAGAGTTGACAAGAGGCCCCATTGTGATCCCGTCATCAGTGCCTTTGCCGAGCTTCAATTGACTAACCTTCTGTATGAGCTTGGTAGCAAAAGCCTCCACAATCGAGCTCTGCACGTAAATGCAATTGGCACACTGAGAGTCGTTAGTATCGAAGATCAGAAAATGTCAATGTAGGCCGATGAATATACTTACCACGCATGTTTGGCCGGCGCACCTGAATTTGGCTATCATGGCTCCATCCACTGCGCTCTCTAGATCCGCGTCCTCGAAAACAATAAACGGCGCGTTACCGCCGAGCTCCATGCTGACCTTCTTCATAGTACCGGAGGCTAAGTTCGTGAGCATCTTGCCTACCCCAGTGGACCCTGTGAAGCTTAGCTTCTTGATCCTAGGGTTAGTTGCTAGCTCAAGAGATGCTTGACGGTCTTTTGTGGGAACCACATGGATGATAGACTCAGGGATGCCAGCTTCTAGGGCAAGTTTAGTCAACGCGATAGCCGAGAGCGGTGTCTCACTAGGAGGCTTGATAACAACAGAACATCCGGCAGCAAGTGCAGGGGCGACTTTTCTCGCAATCATAGCAGCGGGAAAATTCCAAGGGGTAATGATACCGCAAGCGCCCACAGGCTCTCGGAATGTAAGGACACTGGTGTTTGGGTATGACGAAGGAATAGTCTCGCCATAGACCCGAGTAGATTCTTCGGCAAACCAAGACACGTATGATGCTGCCATCTTGATCTCACCTTGGGCCTCAGCAAGGGTTTTGACATTTTCTAATGACAAGATGATGGCCACTGTATCTATAGTCAGTGAGATGTAGGGCGGGAACACCAGTGTTCGTGGTCAAAGTGACAACAATTTAGAGAGCTATTCGGTTGCGGCTACTTACAGTCATCTGTGTTGTCCAGTATCAATTCGTACCATCTCCTTAGCAAAGCGCCCCTGTCCTTTGCTGTGGTAGAGGCCCAGAAGATTTTGTAGCCTTCGTGGGCTGCGTCGATGGCGATAATAAAATGTTTGTGGCTCAAGTCAGAGCATTCGCTCAGCACTTTGCCGGATGAAGGCTCATAAACTGGAAAAGTCTTGTTAGATGCAGGCGCCTTCCAGTGTCCCGCGACTAGTCCTCGACAGTCCAGAAGAGACTTGTTCTTGATAGGAATGTCCATTTCTCGATGATACAGCGCAGCAGTTACTTGCTGATATTACTACTACTTTCACTTACTATGTTTTCCAATGCCTGCGTAGCGCTCGTTTAAAAACCCTATCTTTCTTCAATTTCCTGGAGGTACTTCTCAAATCCCCAAGGAGACTTACTGAGCTCATAGCATGCCTGGTATAGCTATTAGTACAAAATCTCAGCAGGGCGGAGAACACCGAGAACAGAATAGTTCAAGTTGAAATGGAGGATACAGGCCAGCGCGGATGGCCCCACGGGTCTGCTCATCCGTATTAGGCTGTCTCCGCGGGCGAGGCCGAAGCAGCAGTACCTAAGGAGTCTTGGCCTATTTTAGTGGGACGGAGATGTCCGGCCGGTGACTGGCCAGGCTCGGAGGGTTCAATGGACGTCCCAGAAACTTCATGGACTTGCAAGCCAATATTTGTGCTAGAGCCTCTCTCCTAAGGACCTAAATACAGTCTTGTTGGAGGTCTTCCTTTGGGATATTCCCTAGATTCGTGCAAAATTCAAGCGAGATGGTAACGATATCAAATCTTTGATTATGACAACAGTGGGTAGTAATGGACTCGCATGCGCATTTAAGCGAAGGCTTGATAGGGTTTCTCTCAAGAAAATTAAGCAAATATTCGCAAGAAGGGAAGTTGATTTTACTTCAAGAGAAGAGAATTAAGGCAAGACCATTAGCCAGTGTGACCAGCTTCTATAAAGCTATCAAATGTAACACTATATATGTGTTCCTACTTGCCAAGGCGACTCTCTTCTATCAAATATCCTAGGTACTAACCTATCACTCCAAAGCAATTTCAATAATTTTTGTGCTCCTTACTTATAGAGTATATCTATATAATGGGGATCGATTGCCCATAGCGTCAAGTTCTTCAAGAGAGTACTTAGCGAGAACCTCTTCTTCGGACATCTTCGCCCTTCTGGTGTTGATCCACGTATAAAGAGCTTCGATCATAAGAGAAGCTAGGATCCCAGCACCTACAAATCCGAGACTGGAGCCAAACCCCGTGGGAGATTTAGGTTTCTCACTATCGATGAAGATGAATCCACTAATCACACCTCCTATATTGCCAATGCATAACAAGAATGCGATGCCCATGGCACGCTTCTGGGGACCAGCTAAGTTGTTTAGGTTCCAGGCGTTGCCACAAGGGTTGATGGGATATAACCCTAGACAAGCTAAGCAGACTCCAAAGTAGTTGAGAGGGACGTTATCAGAGATATCTTCGGCTGTAGCAAAGAGGACTGTATAGGCAGCGATAACGATGAGCTGTGGGCCAACAATGAATGGCATTCTCCAGCTAAAACGATCGGCCATATAGGACGAGGAAAATGCAGATAGCGCGCCAACGATATAAGGAGGAATAGTAACCAGCTGCGCACGGAAAGAAGTGAAGCCCATGTTCCGCATAATCTGGGGCATCGTGAACTTGAGTGCATTGTTAGGCACAGTGTTCGACCAGTAGATAATGCCATGCATCCAGATTTGCCAATCAGTCACAACAGAATACAAGGCCTTCCAAGTATCCGACTTTTTGTTTCCGCTCTTCACATTAGCTAATGCTCGTCGAGAAGGGTCAGCCCGTTGACGAAGCTCCAAGTAGCGGATTTCATCAGCATCAAACCACCTGCTAGACAAAGCCGGCGAGTCGATGAGGTAGAAATATGCCACGATTCCAAGCAATACTGTAACAATGCCCTCGAGAAGAAAGATCCACCGCCAGCCTTCGAGACCACCAACGCCATCCATCTGGGCGATGCCAGCAGCTAACATTCCACTGAATGCGCCAGCTAAAGCCGAAGCAGTATAGAAGATGGCGATCCGTGTCTGTGTCTCGTTCGGAAGGTACCATTTGGAGATGATCAGAATGGATCCTGGGAAAAAACCAGACTCTGTTGCTCCAAGGAGAATCCTGATAGTTAAAAGTCCGGCGAAATTCTGCACAAGACCGGCAAAGGTCATAACCAGACCCCAGGCAACAACAATAGCCGATATATACATGGATGGTCGCTTCAGCTTGTTGAGATAGTGGTTGCTCGGGATTTCGAAAATAATATAGGGGACGTAGAAGACACTGAGACAGATGCGATACTGATCATCAGTGATTCCTATGTCCTCTACCAGTCCCTCAATCTTGGCATTGCCTACGTAAACGATTAACAATTGTCACAGCAGAAGTCTCCTCCTAGCTACTACGTACGCCTTTAGGGGTGTCGAGTGTCTTGTTTCAGGCGGTGCGTAGCTGGGTGTTGCATCAAGCTCCTCGTAAGGTGCAAGAACAGCGCCACCTACTCTGGCAGGGAAGCAGACCCTTGTGTACCAACAGATTCACCTTATCTTATAGTCTTCCCTGCTGCCATACCATAGCTGCCCCATCTATGGCGGCGTGCGCCACGACTTTGATGGCAGTTTCGTTCTCCACGACGGCCGAAATACCATTCTCCGCGCCCTGTTGGGCAATAGTATCTGCTCCCATGGAGCTTATGCCCCGCGTCAGGATGGTGCTACTAACGGTCATGCCACCAGCAACATCTGGCTTTCGGGTTACGTGTGTCGTCTGATGATAATTCAGATGCCTCTCGACAATCTCTCTCTTTTTTTTTTTCGGGCATTGTGGATGGCGGGTGCTGCTAAAGCAACACCGATGGTCGACACTCCAGCTGTAAGTGGTATGGCGAGATCTGAGATGGTAATCGAGGTAACGGCACTGGTGATGGGACGCTTATAATGCTGCCACTCACGCTGTAGCTCTTCGGGAGTTAGGCTACGGTACTTTTGGCAGGTGTAAACACCTATAGCGGGCGAACTTTTGTAGGAGCAATGTTCAGCAGATGTTAGACAAATTGAAGCAAGTTTGAATCGATAATAAGGACGTATTGCTGGGGCCTTTGGCAATCTCAGCTAAGTCGAGACACTGTTGTTGAGAAACCGCTCCTATAACCGTGGTTTTTGCTTCAGCTTTATTAATTATGTAAATTACCTAAACCTTCTACTTCAGATGAAGAACTGCTCAATCCTCTGTAGTCTCACACACCTCCTTAGTGAAGACTAGACCTTAAGCTTCTGAGTTAGCTTGCATCTTGGTATATGGTAAATCTCCCGGCACATGGTTCCATTGCCCACTGTCTTTATGTAGATGCCCCTGCGTTGACTTCCATGCATCTCTCACAGCCTTTGCCCTTTCCTCACTCCGCGGCGAGATCTTGGCCGGGAACTTGGCTGGCATCGCCGCCAGACCGCCCATGATATCATCTGGATCCGGGGTAATCTCGTTGCCCTGGACATCCCTCTCCTTGGAAATGTTGAATGCCCATAGCATGCGTGAGATGCTAAGGAATAGAGAATTCTCCGCAATGTCTATGCCTGAGCACAAGCGGCGCCCCGAGCCGAAGAGGAAGTGGTCTCGTTGAGTGACGTCTGGGGAGAGAGCTGACTGGCGGCTCGAATTGCGATCGTGAAGGTACCGCGCCGGATCGAAAGCCCTTGGGTTCTTGTGACGATTTGGGTCATTGTGGATTGCCCTGTTCCCGATGTTAGCATGTTTCCGCCGTCATTGGGAAGGTCAGCGAGTCTTACCAGACGTTGGTGATAATCACCGTTTCCTTGGGAATCCTGTAGCCAAGATACACATCGTCTTTAATACTCGCATGGGGAATCCCTAGGATTGCAGATGGCATCCAGCGGCACGATTCTTTAATTATTGCATGGATATAAGGCAGGGTTTTCTGATCATCCTTATCCGGGAGGCGATCTCCGCATACTTTATCAAGCTCCTGCTGGGCGATACGCTGAACATCTGGGAAAAGAATCATAGCCTCCAGGAAAACGGTGAGCTGGGTGGCAATGGTATCCGAGCCAGCGATAAGGAGGAAGCCGCAGATATAGCTTGCCAGGTCGTCCGAGAAGTTTTCCTCCTTTTGCGCCATGAGGACATCTTGAGCCATGCAGGGCTACGCATGTTAGTTGGCTGATGATTGTTTTGCGCTGGATTGTGAACTCACTTGTGAAGTCTGATCTTGAATCCTTCCCCTCGCTGTACCCCAGTGCTCCAAGAAAAGACCCTTCTGCGCCTCGTGAAGCTTCCTTGCTTCCCGTCTGACAGGGAGAAGGGCGTCAGGCAAGTGTCGTAGTGGCTGATACAGGTCCACAATAACAGAGACAGCCTTGCCCAGCAGCTCCGACCATGCTTCAAAATCATCGTACAGCTGCTGCAACTTTGGGTCTGAGTTATCTACAGTCCGGAAGCCTAGGACGAGCTGCGTCATTAAGGAGTGTGTATAACGCCTGATAGAGGCCCGGAACTCGCTAGGCTTATCAATGAGCTCGTTCAACATCTGGAGATTCTCGAGGCGCTGATACGGGAGGTAGGAACTGGCGGCCCTGGGACTCAAGCTGGCCTGGAAAATACGGTGGCACATTTTCCACGTGTCGCTGTATTTCTATAGGTGGGGAAATTATTACTTTGTAATACATTTGGATCAGTAGATTTGGAACTCACCATCATGGCGAAGCTAAGCCCTCCCGTCACAATGTCTGTGATGTGCGAATCAGGTCTTGAGGAGTAGATACTGCCTCTCTTATCAAGCATGTCTTTGACGCCTTGATCAGTGTTCAAGACGATCACTCTCCTTGTCCCCAAGATGAGAGAGTAAATGGGCCTGTAGAATACCGTAAGTAACTACTCCTCCATTTCAGGTAGTGAAACCATCCAAGGGCTGTCTGCTTCATGGGTAATAGGCAGTGGGATGTCGCGGAAACGTACCCGTACTCGTCCGCCCATTTCTTGAATTGCTCATGAGACCTCTTCTGTGGAATCTGGTGAAGATTGCCGATCAAAGGTAGAGTTGGCGGTCCAGGTGGGAAGCTTTCAGGCCGGCGACCAATCCGAGTTATTTTCCAGATCACCACGGTCAATAGTGCCAGTAGCGACCACGACCAGGGCTGTGCTAGAGTCATGATGGCTGACGAAAAGCAATGTCGACGGAAGGCGAATTTTAGGATAATCGAGAGGGGGCAAGCTTCGAGCCTTCCGTTCCAACCAGCGTGTATACAAGAGAAACTCGACGATGTTGCCTCGCAGCGCTGATGATAACAATTATTGTTGCTATTTGTTTCTATTCGTACGCCGTAGCAAGGGGGACGATCGTCCAGGACCCCTAGCACCTATGGCCCCCGGGGCTGACCGAATCTTATTCTTATACTGTATACAAAGTAATCGTCCGTGTGTAGTCCACAGACGCGCACGCATCGCTATGGAGCCGGGCGTGTCCTGTAATTGCTATTCTTAGATAAGGAGTATATATACTCCGTATGTACAGACTAATTAACTCGCCTCCCCCGTTTGACCGTCGACTTGAGCACATACCTATGCTGTAGCCTAAAGTCCCATGCCGACAGGGTTTGTCCCTGTTACAAGAAAGAAGTGCGAAGCAACTATTCCTACATACAAGTACAAGTACTAGATTCCCGCTCCTTTTGCTAGGGTACCCTTCTATCTAGTGGAGACTATTATGTATTCATAAAGTAAAGTGCTGAAACGAAAACTGCCCTAATTAAGAAGATAGTATAGATTAATTTATAAAAGGGGTATAAAAATAGTATTTAAATGAAGTTATAAGAATATATTTTATTTATAAAAATTAAAATTTTTTATTTATATATTAATAATTTAATTATATATATAATTAAATAATATAATAATTGTATTTTAAATATTTTTATAAATCTTATTAATATAATTATAACTTATTAAAATTAATAATTTAAATTTATTTTTAATTAAATTTTTTTTTTAATTTTTTAAATAATCTTATTATAATAATTAAATAATTTAAGATTAATATAAAATAAAGTTAGATTAAAATTAAATTAAATTAAATAATAAATTATAATAATAAATAATATTTATTAATAAAATATTTTTACTTATATATTTTAATTTAAATATATTTTTTATATAAACTTTAATATTTACTTATTATTCTTCTTTTTTTATACTTATTTAATTTTTATATAAGTTTTTAATAATTAATAAGCTTAAGTATATTAAAATTAATAAATAAAAAATTCATTATTTTTATATTAAAAATTAATTTTTTAATATAAACATAAAAATATAAATTTAATAATAATTTATTTTTAAAAAATATTTCTTATATATATATATATATATATAATTAAATTTTATATTATTATTATTATTATTATTAAGTTATAATTTTTTTTATTAAATATAAGTATTATAATATATTATAAAACTTTTTAAAAATTAAAAAAAAAAGTTTTTCTATAAAATTAATATAAAATATATATAAATTTATAATTTTTATTATAATAAAATATTTTAAAAGTTTTAAAATTATATTAAAAAAATAATTATAATAAGTTTTATAGTATTATATTTATATAGAAAATATATATTTTTTAAGTTAATAAAATAATATATAAAAATAGTATTTAAATAGAATTATAATAAGGTATTTTATTTATAAGACTTAAAGCTCTTTATTCATGCGTTAGCAGTGCGATTGCACGCACTGCTTCACAGTATTCAACTACGCACAGTCCATAGCCGTAACACTAGGCTCCCGTGCTCGATATGGCAGATCAGCACGATCGCTAATAGTGTAAAGTTCGTAATGAGAACCCTCACTGCTTATAGAGTAGACGACGTAGCGCTACCTTCAGCTGTAGCCCAGGCCGTCCTGGTCATTCATGCCTATCCAGATCAAACAGTTAGCTTGCGAAAAACGGTGCTACCCGCTACCGTATGCAATATGAAAAGCGATATTTTGAACATGCTAATGTATCAATAAGGAGGTTGGGCGCGTAGCTTTGAAGCTTTGCTAAGGCCGGAAGACTTCTTATCACCTTTGAAGCAAGAAATAAAGATGAAAAATTGCATGAGGATAGGACCTTGTCTGTGAAGCCTACTGGTCGATTTCTCGCGAGTCCCATGGATATTTTATAGGACCAATGAAACAAGCTAGCTACTGGACTACTGCCGCCGGAACCCCCAACCTTTCACTCAAGACAACCCATCCAGCTACGTTTAGGCACCTCTTGAACGCAGACGATTCTCCATCTGGCCCGAATGCTTTGGTCATTAAATCCTCCATTATAGGCCAGTGCACAAACCCCAACTTTTCCACCTTGTCTGGAGTCACGAGCCTGCTCAATAGCAAATGGATGGGGCCGCCGACGTGATATTTAACGGGCGCAAGATACGGCTGCTTCTTGCGGGTGTACAGCTCTTCTGTAATAAACGGCTTGCAAGCCTCTCGGAGAACCCACTTCTCGGAGAACTGGCCGGACTCCTCGTTGTAGTACTGCTTGAAGCTCGGCGGGATACGGTTGACAAGCTCCACGAGAGGGTAGTCGGTGAAGGGGGGTCTCGCCTCGACGCTATGCGCCATCTCGCCGCGGTCTCCAACTGTCGAGAAGGCCCAGTTGGGGAGAATGCTCTTAAGCCAGCTGTACATGCCCGTATGAATAGGGTGCCATTCTTCGCGGATCTTGCGCCGCACTTCGGGCGGCCACTCGTTCATCTGCATGCGCAATCGGTCGTCCAGCGAATAACGATTGGCCAGAAGAGGATGGAGGATGGTATTTGGCGGCTGCATAAGGTTGTTTCCGACGGGGGCAAATGTCTTGTTCAGGCCTTCCTCAAGGTCCTTGTCAATAGGGTCGAGGCCGCCAACAGCCAGACGGGAAAAGGTGGCATGAGAGTCAGGGATCCTCGACTTTGTCTCCTCTCTCAACTTTGGATCCTTTTGTAGGGGCAGATCTGGCCTAGAGTAATCGGGCTCTAGAAGGAGATCAGGCAAATGCCAGGGATAGCCGCAAAAGATCTCGTCGGACCCTTCCCCCGTGAGTACGACTTTGTACCCCTTGGACCGGACAAGGTCGGAGAGGCAGAACTTGCCAACTGTGTTAAGGTCGAAGCAAGGCTGCTCATTGTGCCAGATACAGTCCTCAAAATTCTCAGCCATCTTGGTCTCATCCATTCCTTGCAGGAAGAGGCTCACACCGAGATGGTCTGCCGTTCTGGCTGCGACGTCTGGGTAGCTGTGTTAGCGAAAAGAGATCGGTATGTTTCAGGTATGGGCGTGCTCATACCTGACTCATCGAACCCGGAGTCCTTGTCGAAAGACACGGTGAAGCAAGCAATGCGATCTTTCGCATCACAGCTTCCCATACTGGCTCCTCTTTCGTCGACCAAATACTTGGCCATGCCAACCAACGCAGACGAATCAAGCCCTCCAGACAGATAGACGCCGACAGGAACATCAGCCTGAATCCTCAGGCGCACCGAATCCAGTAGAAGCTCTCTCACTGACTGGACAATCTCCTCGGGTGTTCGTTTGTCCACCTCATACTTGTTTTCCACCATTGTTAGCCAGCGGAAGCTCCTGTAATTGTACATTACACATGACTCACCTTGTTGCTATAGTCATAGTCCCAGTACTCCTTATCGGAGATCTCGCCTCGGGGTGTTACTCGGAGGTAATGTCCAGGCCTGACCTACATTGATTTAATCTTAGCATCGCGTCTCTGTTAAGCCCCGGAGTTCAACCATACCTTTTTGACACCCTTGAAGTCAGTCATATCACCGAAAGCACTGGCTCCCAAGGTAATATTATCGACATCCCACTCGGGTTTCCACCCGAGCTCGGCGAGCGCTTTCATTTCGGACCCAAACAGGAGCAGCTTTCCATCGCTCTCATCATTTATCGTGGTCCAGAATAACGGCTTGACCCCACTGCGGTCTCTCGCCGCCAAGGTCTCCCCCGACCGTCCGTCATAGATGACAAAGGCAAACTCTCCACGCAGGCGATGCAAGAATTCGGGCACGTTGCAGTGCTTGTATAGCGCGATGACGAGCTCCGAGTCACTTTTACCTTCAAACACGTAGCCGAAGTCCGTCTCGCACTCCTTGCGTAGACGGGCGCTGTCGTAAATCTCCCCATTCACTACAGCATGAACAGCTCCGTCCGCGTCATGTAGAGGCTGGTTGCCATGCGGAGTAAGGTCATTGATAGACAGACGGCAATGTCCAAGACCTATACATGATTCTATCAGATATGTTTCTCGAGTGAGAGATGGCCTAGAAGCCCGGCGAAGTTGATTCACTAACCGATCCTGTCATCTGGGCTCAGCCAAACAGCGCTGGCATCGGGCCCCCGATGAGAAATCTGCTCGAGACTGCGGTTGAGTCTCGGGGTCCAGCGGGACGCCCAACTGCCATGCTTATGGCCGTTTATGGCATTTTCACTCGTCAATTGGCTATCTGTGGCGCTATTGGTACTCTTCGCTGCAGGTCCAAGCCGAACCACTGACGATATTCCACACATGATTGCTGATCAAGTGCCCTGACTAGGTGCCGAGCAATAGAACTTAAAACGGAAAGGTGATACGAAGATAAACTCTGTCGAGTGTTACAGTGTAAGGTGTCTGTCTACCGCCTTGCCTAGTAAAATATGCTCTGGAATACATAGTTACCTTTTCAACCGGGGAGACCGATTTTAACTAGAGTCCTCATGTAGATGCCTGTAATTTTGTTTACTAAGGAGAGTTATCGCGCGGAGATGCCGAGCGCAGAGTCCTTCTACAACCCATGTCTCGGTGAAACAGACGAGGTGCACCGGCCGCCATGAAGAACGGCAGTCTGTGGCTATAAGATTTTAGTGGGTTGTGTATATATCCCCTTGAATCTGAGATGACTCTAAAGAAGTACCAGGATAAGGGTATAGCTAATTAGTTAATAATAAAAATTAAGTATATAATTTAATTAATAATTTTATTTATATTATAAGTATTAATATTTATAATAAATATAACTTATTATATTATATATTTATATTTTTTAATTTTTCTTTATTTAATTTAAACTTTTAATAATTAAAATAATATTTTTTTATATTATATTAATTAATAATTAATAAGTAATTTTATTTTTTTATTCTTTATTATTTAAATCTTAATTATAAATAACTTATAATTTTAATTAATAAACTATAGAAATATAAATTTTTTTTAATTTAAAAATAAATATATAAAAACTTAATTTTAATTAAAAATTTAATTTAAATAATTATAATTAAAAAGTATTATAAAAAAACTTAAAAATAAGAATTATTTTTAAATTTTACTTTATTTTAATTTTATAAAATATTAAAAAAATAAGCTATATAATATAATTTAAATATAGAAAAAGCTAGTTATAAGTAAAATTCTTTATTAATAAATATAATTTATTACTTATTTTAATTTTAATTTTATTTTATTTTTATATTAATTTTTAAATTATTTATTAATTATTTTAAATATATTTATAAATTAATATAAAAAATTAAATAAATTAAAAATATTAACTTTAAAAAATTAATAAAATAAGATTCTTAATAAAATTTATTAAAATAAGCTTAAATACTTATTTATTTTATATAAGAATTTAAGTAAATAAAGAGCTTTATTTTAATTTATTTCTTAATAAAAATTAAAGTATAAAAAGAACTTTTTTATATAATAATTATTAAAATAATATATATTATTTTTTTTTTAATTTTATTTTTAAATTTTATATCCTATTAATTTAATTATTTTTCATAAAATATATAATTTATAAGATATTAAAGATTTAATTTTAAAGTTTCTTTATTTATTTAATAATAATTATAAAATTATTTATATTAAACTTTTAAAAAATATATAGTTTATTATAAAATATATAAGATTATAAAAGTTATATATATAAATAAGGTTATTATAAATTAAATATAAGGTAATAAGACCTTATAGCTCTTAAATAAGTTATTTAGTTTTATGTACTATTATTAGCTAATATAATTATTATTAAAATTATTAATAATTAAAAATTTATCTTAAAGAATTATAGAAAAAAAAAGTTTATAAATAAATTAATTAGCTATATAATTTATATATACTTCTCTATTATCCTTATAAAATAAGGCCCATAATATCTCGAAGTCTTCTTAGATTCAAAGGGATACTAGTAGATATAATAAGCTGAAAGCTCGTTTGATATGCATTGGTCTGCTTCCGGCACATGATAGAGGAGCGCTATTAACGTCAGCGTCCTTGCACACACCCCCGCCGCAGTGTGGGATCGACGCTCGCTTCAGAGATCAACAGCCCTCCTTTCCCCCCAGGCCCAAGGAGCTGGGCCCCAGCGCGCAGGTCTTGCCTACATATTTCGGAAGCCGATGTTATTAGGTCAAAAGGTTGGCTACGCACCAATACTCCCCGAACCGAACCATCTGCGCCTTTCTGTACAAATCGTAAGCCTACACTGTCTGGCTCTAGTTTCATTGCTTGAAAGCTCTTCCCAATCACACACAATGGAGTTTACGTGGAAGCACATTGCTATCTGCCTCGTTCTCGTGGCTGTGTTCCGGCTTAACAAGGTAGGCCGCCGGCCTCCGGAATTTCCTCCAGGCCCACCTACGCTCCCACTATTGGGAAACTTACACCAAATCGACCCAAACAAGACGCATGTGCAGTTCCAGAAATGGGCTGCTCAGTATGGGTACGACAACATCTATTTGCGCCGTTGAGCAACAGAGTACTGACCAGTCTTAGCCCAATCTTCTCTCTGATCCTGGGCACCAAGTGCATGATCGTGCTATCGTCCCCAGATGTGATCAAAGATCTCCTAGATAAACGGGGCAGCATATACTCATCCAGGGCGGACTCTCATATTATCAGCACAGCGACGAACGAGCTGAACCTAGTCATGATGGTGAGGGCACGCTTTATGGATAGAGAATACAGAAGCTGACTTGGGAATAAACAAAGGAATACGGCGATAACTGGCGAAAATGTCACAAATTCCTCCACAAGAACCTCAATGCACGCGCAGTAAAGGCGTACATACCCTATCAGGATCTCGAGAATAAGCAGATGCTACTCGGCTTCCTCGAGGAGCCGGAACTCTTCAACGAGCACATCCGCCGCTACACGAATTCGCTGACCACACAGTTGGTATTTGGATTCCGAACTATTGATCTTTTTGATCCAAAGCTTCTGCAGCTATATACGGCGTTTGACGGCTGGATCAAGTTGACCAAGAATGCGCTCTCGGTCCTGGTGGACTTTTATCCTCCGCTTCGCTCTCTGCCGGACCTGTTGCTGCCGCTGCGACGCACAGCCAAAGAGCTGTACAGGTCAGAGCACGATCTGTTTCTCGGGCACTGGAATAATATCAAGTCCCAGGACAAAAATAAAACGGCAAAGGTCTGTCTCACTTATTATAGGTAATCTTGATTTATCTTTGCTGACTGACCTCGACAGCCATGCATTGCCCAGGACTTGATCCGCGCTCAAGAGACGGAAGGCTTCTCTGATGATCAAGCTAGCCATCTCTGCGGTATTCTTCTCGAGGCAGGCTCGGACACCACTGGTGTTGAGTTAACAGCATTTGTCCAGGCCATGGTACTTTTCCCTGAGGCGCAGAAACAGGCGCAGGCAGAAATCGATCGCGTCTGCGGAACAAGGATGCCAACCATGGAAGATGCCCCTTCGCTTCCCTACATCAGGGCATCGGTCAAGGAGATTTGCCGCTGGATGCCAGCTGCTCTTACAGGCATTCCTCACTCTGTGACGTGCGATGATGAGTACATGGGGTACAAGATTCCAAAGGGAGCCATGGTGGCCATGAATGTTTGGTATGCCTTGTCCATGCTCGAGGTTTTCGGACAGAGCAACTGTAACTAACATTCTCAGGGCTATTCACATGGATCCGGAGCGCCATCAGGATCCGCGCACGTTCAATCCTGCTCGCTACCTCAGCAACTGCGACAAGTCCGCGCGCGAATCCTCTATCAGCTCTGACCCTAATGACAGGGACCACTTTTTGTTTGGTGCCGGTCGCCGGTCGTGCCCGGGCATCGACCTGGCTGATAACTCTCTCTTCATGGGTCTGGCCAGACTTGTCTGGGCTTTTGACTTTACCGTCGCGCATGACGAGGAAGGTAGGGAGCTGAGGCCCGACCCGGATGACATTGTCAGCGGTCTGCCAGCGCACCCGGCACCCTTCAAAGCTAAGATTACGGCCCGCAGCGCGGAAAGGGCGGCAGATGTCAAGAAAGCCTGGACAAAAGCCGAGAGCGAGCTTTTGGACGGCGAGAAGCAGTGGCGGGAAGTGCCGCAGAACCTTAAATTCGATAAGTAAGCTATGAGTGGGTCTGACCTCCGTAAAGAACAACAAAAGAGCAAGCATTCATCTTGTTATCTACTCTATAATCGAGCTCAATATCATAGATGTAAACTCCGTAGGGGATTAGATGATAGATGCATTAACACCGTTTGTGCACCCTGAAAGACTAACGAAAAAAAGCGACATTTTTTAGGGGGGGGGGATATTAAGTGACGCGACATGGGACGCTCTTTAGAACCCTTAGACAGTTGGATTTATCGAGGATCGAAACTACTGATTCCCTCCCTGCATTAGACAGTACAAGGACATGTGGAAACCGAACCGGAGCGTCCGAGCTGAGCTTCACGACAGTGGTCCGTTCCTCGCTACTAGAGCGAATGTAAGCGAGACTTTAATTTAGATTACCCAATGCAAAGGAAGCACGTATGTCCGAGGCGAGGCTTTGAATCAGCACTAAAATCTCATGTATCGCTAGGCATATATTTCGAGTAGTGGAATATAGTTCTATGGGCAAGAAGCATCTAGGTAACACTGTCCGAAAGCTTGGCTAACTAAATTACACAGTAACCGTGTTCCCTAGTGACATCCGTATGTCGGGCTCTGTCCGGCGGCGCCTATCACGCTGAGCGTGATGTTTGATCGATCTGGCCCATTCTGGCGCAATATCGCCCTCAATCTCGTTGGAACCCGTCTCCTGGCGGCAAGCAAGCTGAGCAGGGTCGGGATCACGCTGGGTGCTCTCGGTCGGGTTGGTCAGCTCAGAGGCTTGATGCTCTTGGATCCTCCCTGGCTCAGCATTTTCGAAAGATTCACTCTGAGAAGGCTCGGGATTGGGTTGGATGATTGAGATCGCTTCTGCTGCTTGAATGTCGGCGACCTTTGGGGTGGCCCACTCAGCTGCATCCACTCGTCCGACCTTGTTCGCATTGTCAAAGTACCGGCAGAAGCTCTGCTTCACGGGGTCGTCGCTGTTGCAGATCTGCTCGCACATCTCGACGATCCGGTAGCGATTGTCGCACAAATGCCATGTAACGTAGCCGTGCATGAATCGCGTCAGGGTGTCCACCAGCCTGAGGTCCTTGCCTTTGAAGACGGCCATGAGCTCCTTGCTCACCTTGAGCGTCTGCTTCGTCAGCTTCTGGAGGCCCTCATCGATGGTCAGACCCTCTACGTGGCAGTAGTTGTTGACGAGGCTAGTCTGGTCGCGCTCGTCGTCAAACTCCTTGTAAAAGGAAATCAGGTCGTTGACCCAGACCATCCAGTTCTCCATCATGCAGATGGCCGTGGTGATCTCTCGGAAGAGTTGGCGCTCGTCGAACATGTCGGCGGGCCAGATGGAGGCCCCGACGGCGTGGCCGAGGCCGTTCATGCGGCGCAGGAAGTCTGGGTAGTCGGAGCATCCTTGGTAGCCATTGAAAGCATACTGCTCGATCCAGCAACCTTCGAAAACTATAATCGTCTGTCAGTGCCATGCTCGTCTGTGTCTTTGTTTGAAGGGATGGACAGGACAGATTCAATGAATCCAGCAGGAGGACCACTCACAGTCCACGGTGCTACGGTATATGTTCAGAGAGCAGAAGGGACCATAGTGTTGCAGAACATTGGGAAAATGATCGTTGACGAGCTTCCACCAGGGGTGTCTTTGCGGCTTGCCGTTGACCATATCACCAAAGAAGTCCTCCATGCTGGAATAAGGGTCGTCCTCGCTGTCGTCGAGAACCAGCGTGTATGTGTAGTGGATGGTGAGAGCGGCGCACAGCTCGGGCGAGGCGTTGACCCAGCAGTACACCACCATGCCCGTTATTGTCTGGAGCGCAGCCTGGAGCTTCTTTGGCTTCACCTGGAGAATATCCCGCACGTGAGGCTGGGCGAAGTGGTTGGCGGCCGCCTTGTAGGCGTAACTAAGTCTGCCGACGCGCTCATCGTGGGTGTAGTTGACATCGTTGTGCTGGATGGTGTCCATGAGTTGGACGACTGTAGCGACGAACGTGTCGGTGGGGAAGGGTTTCGACGACATGATAAGAGAGCTTTTGTTTTCCAGTAACAAGTCAAGCATCCAAGAGTTAGCTTCTTTAACTGTGCTGAAAGTTGGATTCCTGCAAGTTAGAGCCTGCCTCATGGGCACGTGGGACATTTTATCAATCATCTTCAGACTCTTCAAAACGCCGCTTTGACGGCTCCATAGTCATGTGAGACGGGCGGACCGGGCTTCAGAACAAGCATGGCACCAGCTCTCGTCGGAGAAGTTATTTCCTAACATTCACTCCGAGTAGCATTGTCGTCGATCTGCGAGTTGTTCCTTTTAGCCATCTATCAAGGGTTGAACTGACATGGGGGTACTAGGGAGTAAGGAAGGAAGGGGGGGTGGGGGTCCAACGACAAGACGGCCAGCTGCTTAGCAGTAACCCCGGTTATTCTAGCGCCGCTTGTCAGATGATTCGACAATGCATGATGTACATAGTACGAGCCAAATCCGCAGCGGGCGGGCACGGTGGGATCGATTCGAAGTGCGTACAGGCGACTGGTGAGACTTTTACTCCATATACCGAAGGAGGGAGGGACCTGGCGAGCGGATGAGAACAGTGTGCGCTGCATTGCTTACATTCGGAAGGGTTTCGTCTGGTTTGAAAGTAGGGTTAGCCTGAGCGCACCGGTCTTGACCAGGGCCGCCCGCACGAATAGTAACTTAAAGGAGGAACATGCGGTGTCTCGTTTCAGGGTAGGATGCTTCATAGGGTTAGAGTTATGGCCCTTTTGTGTCTGGTTAAGAGACATTGCTACATACCATTTTAGATGAGTAATAGATGAGCTTTAGCAAGAATTCGAGCACATGCCTTGCTATATTGATGTTAATTATAATTCTAGCAGTAACCCCGTTAGATCGTCCCTCCGTCACACATTTGGTAACATGCTCATAAATGTGCCGCAGAGGGATACATACTTGGAACTCTCTCGGCACACGACTGCACCATTGTGGTCAGATTAGGTGCATCGTGGGAGCCTAACAGAATTTCCACACTCTCGTCGGCTCCAGCCGTGTACTGGGATGTATGCTATTATGTACCTTGAGCTATTTCCAGAGGACTCCAGGCCAACGAATGCGCCGAAAGGAAAAGAACCTGGTCGGGCAATCATGATAAGTTAAGAATAGCGAAGTAATGAGAAATTTTCATCTCAACTACAATAGTTGACGAGACACTCTGCAAGCTCTTATCATAGGCATACTGTGTATTAATATCAGGCAGCTGCGTCGTCCCATGGTACCTTCGGATCGCCAGGATTAGTCAAACCGGGGTTAAGAGGTGTAGGATAGAGCCGTCGATCCTTCGAAGTCCTATAAAATCTCTTATACAGGCCTAATATCAATGCGGCGACAGACTCTACTCGAATCGGTAGAAAGCCTCTACTAAATTAAAGTAGCGCTAGTAATAAGACGGGCCCAAACGCTCATCCATATCACAAGGGGTTAGGTAGATAAGGGGCTTTGTTCAGACCTATAGATAACTAAAAGCTTAAGTATAAGAAGTACTTATTTATATAATAATTATTAAAAAATTATATATTTTTTTTTTAAAAAAAATTTTCTTATTTTATTAATTTAATTATTTTTTAGTAAATATTAAATTTATAAGATATTAAAAATTTAACCTTAAAATTAAATTATTTATTTAATAATAATTATTAAGAAAGGTTATTTATTTAAGCTTTTAAAGGTTTTAAAATATATTATAATAACTATATTTAATAAAAAAGTTAAAATTTAATAATAAAATTTTTAACTTATTAATATAAGATAAAGTTTATTAAAATTATAACTTAATAATAATAATAATAATAATAATATAAAATCTTTTATATTTATATAAAAAATAAATTTTTTTATAAATAAACTATTATTAAATTTATATTTTTATAATTATATTAAGTCATTAAGATAAAAAATAACTTAACTAAATAATTAAGAATATAATTATTATTATTTTTATTCATATATTTTTATTAATTAATAAAATATTATAACTGAAATATATAATTAATAATTTAATAAATAAAATTATTAAAGTTTTATTAAAATTCTTAATATTCTTTTTTTTAATATAATAATAAATATAATTTAATTTATTAAAATTATTATAAGCTTAATAAATTTTTTTTATTAAGCTTAAAAAATAAATATACTTAATTATATTATTAAATATAATAGTAAAAGTTATTTTTATAAAAGAAATATATAAACTTTAATATAAAATATAAAATAATTTATTAAATAACTTAATAAATAATAAGTTTTTATTATAAATAAGAGAGATATAGTCCTTAATAAAGGTATAAGATATAAAATAAAAAGAATAATATATATTAAATAATATATACTTAGTTAATATAATTATATTATTATACTATAAATAAAAAAACTTAATTTAATTAATTTTATATAATTTATTAAAATAATTATTATAATTAATAATAATTCTTATACTAAGTATTTACTCTATCTTATCTTAATATTAAGATATTAATTTTATTTTATTTATTATTATATATATTATTTTTATATTTATTATATTATTTATAAATATATAGTTATTATTATTATTTTATTATAAGTTAAATATATTAAATATTTAACCTTTCAATATATAACTTATAATATTTATTATCCTTTATTTAAACAATATATCCTAACTTAAACACCTTATCTATCATAGATCAGAAGATAGCTGAACAAATCGTGAAGCTCCTAACTATAGCGAAACTATACTACGCTCTCTATCCCGTTGAATATCCGTGTCTACATCACACTTTACGTTCCACGTTCCACGTTCCCTTTCCTTTTATGTTTCCTTTTCCTCATAGCGCTACGTTTATTATCGCTGTCCCTAAAGTCAGTACGTAAGTGACGTTTAGCTTAACTATACTTGCTTTTTTCCCCTTGCTTATACGGATAATTAGCCTGATCTTAGGACAAGATCTTTCGGAAGGAGGTAGTTATTATAGGTAAGGGAGGTATAGTCCTTAGCAAAAGTATAGGACGTAGGATAGAAAGAATAATACATACTAAATAGTATATACTTAGCTAGCATAACTATATTACTATACTATAGATAGAAAGACTTAATTTAATTAACTTTATATAATTTATTAAAATAATTACTATAACTTTTTATTTATTAACTTTAATATAACTAAGCTTATAAATTATTAAAAACTTATATAAAGAATAAAATAAGTATGAAAAAAAGAGAATAATAAGCTAAAAATAAAAAATACTTAAGATAAAGCTTTTATTAAATATTAAAGCTTATATATAAGAATATATTTATACTAAAGTATATAGGAAACAAATAAGCTAAAGATTATATAATACTAAGTTATTATTATTAAATTAAAAAACCTTATAAATAAATAAATAATATAATTTTTTATTATAAAAAATATTAATTTATAAAAAATATTAAATATAAATTTATAAGTTATAATATAAAAATATATCTTAGTAAATAATTATATTAAGTTTTAAGTCTTATTTTTAAGGAAAGAATCTTATATTTATAATATAGAATTCTATAACTTATTATCTTAAGCTTTTTAAGTTAAACTTATATCTAATACTTTTTTAAAAAATATAAAAATATTAATTAAATAAAATAATTTTATTTAAGAATTTTTTTAATTTTTAATAATAAATTTTTTTTTAATAAATAATTATAAATTAAAAAACTTTTTATAATAATTTATAATTATTATTTTAAGTTTATAATTTTTATAAATATATATAACTTATATTTTATACTTATAAGTATCTATAATTAAAATCTTTTAATTATAAAAGCTCTTAAGTAAACCTCTATAAACTTATATATAAGTATT
This sequence comes from Waltergamsia citrina, assembly GCA_022814615.1. NCBI lineage: Eukaryota > Fungi > Ascomycota > Sordariomycetes > Hypocreales > Bionectriaceae > Waltergamsia > Waltergamsia citrina. The sequence continues at coordinate 361,266 of JAKLNE010000011.1, read as the reverse complement.
TATAAGTAATAATAGACTATAGTGCTAGCAGCATTAGCGGGGTCTATCTCTATCAATTACTCCAAGCTGATTGCTATGTAACCGCTGTGTGCCGGTCTAATTATGGAAAGGTCAAAGATCATGGCTTCAGTCTTACGTCTGTGCGATACGGCTCCGTTGAGTATCGCCCATCAGCTATTGTTCGCGACGTCTCCGAATGTCATAGCGAGACATTTGACTTCATACTGGTCTGCACGAAGTATTTTCCAGACAGCATGGCTACGATGTTTGATCAGCTGAAGCCTATACTGAATAATAGTACCGCAACGGCCATCGTTCTAGCTCAGAACGGTGCGGGAATTGAAGAGCCCGTCCGGCAAGCTTTCCCTCAAAACCCAATTCTTAGTGGCGTTGTCTACTGCCCCGCGGTACAGACTGGACCTGGAACAATCGACTATCCGGAGATGCTGAATCTTCTGGAGCTTGGAACCTATCCTTCCAATGCTGGGCAGTCGCATCAAGATGCCGCAAGGCGCTTTGCCGACTTGATGATACAGGGTGGAGGTAATGCTGAAGTTCATGATGATATCCAGATCGCGCGCTGGTCTAAGCTTCTGATGAATGGTGCTTGGAATCCTATTGGAGCCTTGACGTTGACAACTGACGGAGACTTCTTGAACTCATATGACCCTTATGCTCATGACCTTGGCTGGGGAGTAATGATGGAGATTGTTGCATTAGCTAAGGCGGTCAATGTCCCTAACGTGACCGTTGAGGTAGCGACAAAGAAGTTCTCAATTTCTCAGAAGCGGGCAGAAAATGGAAGAGGCAGGGAGATGAGCATGTTGCAGCACATCAGACAAAACCGGATGTTTGAAGTTGAGGCTATTCTGGGTAACCCTTTAAGATTGGCAAAACAACATGAGGTGCCCGTGCCCCGTCTAGAAACCCTTTATGCGCTGGGAAAGGCTAGGCTATGGGCCCTCGTACAAGACAACTCAAAACGCAGCGTATAATTAGCTGATAGAAAGAGATGAAACTTTGAAAAGTAATTTACCTGCCTCGTATTACTACTATACGCCGATATTTTGTGCAACCGTTGAGACTGTGATGAAATTGCTTGTCTGACAATATTCGAAATCCTGGAGTAGCAATATCTTGCTAACCATATTTAAGACCTTCAGGAGTAGACCGAAGACTACATGTCACTTCAATATTAACCATATACATACACAATAGAGCACAAAGAGAAGTACCTTAAGCCTTCATTCAATTTTCACTGTTGATTTGGCTTGTCTGAGTTTGAGATATTGTCCCAGTCCTCCTGTCCCCCGAAATATCTAAACATAGCTCGGACATCTAGATCTTCATAGGCATCCTCCTGACCTAATAAGCTATACATCTCCAGTCCCTTTCTGCCCATGATACTTTCTGCGCCGGACGTCTTTTCCAGCTGCATGGCTAGCTTAAAGTCCTTGAGCATCAGCGCCATCCGGAACCCGCCTGTGTAACTGTGACTGCTAGGGCTATCTGGCACCACATTGGGCACAGGGCAGAACTTATCGCAGATAGTGCTTTGGGCAGAACCAGCACCAAGGACTTGATAAAGCTTTTTGGGATTGAGACCAGCACGCATGCCGATGTTGAAAGTTTCGTAGCATGCGATAGTTAGTATACCTGATAGGTAGTTGTTTCATAGCTTAGCTGTTAAGCCTAATGAAGGGCCACCGCAGGGGACAACGTTCTTCCCCATTAACTGGAGAATGGGCTGGATGTCTTTAGAGAACCTAGGATCGGCCTCATCATCACATCCTACAAAAAAGGCGATAGCTCCACTGATAGCCCCGACTACCCCGCCACTGACTGGGGCATCGTAGAAAGAAGCACTAGGGAAGAGGGTTGTTATGCGGTGTCTAATGAGGAGCGACGTGGAGGCGGCGATGGTGGAGCTATCAATAAAAACCTTGTCGTCCAAAGCTGCGTTCTTCAGTGCATGAAGTCCGGAGATATAAACAGACTCGACGTGCCGGCCTTCCGGCAGCATGGTAATGATGATTTGTGCACCTTCTGCAATATCCACTGGCGAAGAGCACTTGACGATCTGTGTAGGAAACTCTTTGGATAGCTCTTCCATAGCTGCATCATTGAGATCGAAGATGCGAATTTTCTCGTCTGTAGAGATTTTGCTCGCAAGATTCCTGCACATGGGTTGGCCCATCAAGCCAAGACCGATAAAACCAAATGTTCTAGATCCTTGCATGATGAATAGTATGCGGGCAAGGTTAACGGTAGATAAGTCGAAATGTTAAGCCTGGGAGGTCTCCCAGAAGCTTATGTCTTCCACTGATCGCGACAGCAATAGTATAGAAGAAACTAAGGCCTAATAATACTGATAATCAGTTTCTCTGTAATAAGCAGTGGGTTACCGTGCCAGTAGAACGTGTTCCCGATGATGGTCTGCTCGGATATGCCCGGTTTAGGAGGCGGAGATTCCGAGATCGCGGCGGTGCCGATCGGTCCTCGCGTCAAATCATATTCTCCTCGCGGGCTACCATCAGATAGGCACCGGTAAATAAGCTAGGAACGAATCCAATACAAATTTGAACTTGGTCCGGGACTTTTAGCTTGCGTTCAACTTGATTACATATCACTATTATTCTTGCCGTTCGGACATCCTTTTAGTAAAGAACTTCCATTTGGACTCATTATATGTTCACCTTATTTCTCTCAACCGTTAATCATGCCTATGACAATCATTCGCAACTCCCGACCTAAAGACGGTGCAACCCAAAAGAAAGGTCCAACGTTCACTGGCGAAGTCTGATATGATAGCATCCTGAATAAACCAGAAGAAGGAATCACTATGGTGACTGCGACGTTCACACCATGTGCGCGAACACACTGGCACCACCACGAAGACGGTCAAGTATTAGAGGTTAAAGCAGGCTCTGGATGGGTCTGTGATAAGGGAGGTGTACCTTAAAAACTTGCGGCAGGAGACATTGTGTGGTGTCCTGCCGGTACAATTCACTGGCATGGAGCGGACGACCAAAGCATTATGGTTCATCTTGCCGTTAGTCGCGGCAAGACAACCTGGTATGAGGCTGTGACGGACAATGAGTACAATCAGAGACTACAACAAGCATGAGTAACAAGATATGGATTGTATATCACGCTAGCTGAAGTTCATATAGGGATACATTCATAGAAATCCTCATAACGTCCCACCACGTGAAGCATCCTTCAAGCAAGTTGTGCGGCTATGTTGCCTTGATGTCCATTGCCTCTAAGCCCCAAGTTGCGATTGTGCAGACTCTTGAATGTGGATGAATATTTAACGTTATGGAGTTCGTGCTTTGAAGATTTTCGAGAACCTGACTTAGGCTGTCGAGGAAGGAGAATTTCGAACTAAGGGATTGCAGAAGTAAAATCGCTTTAGAAACGTGATTGGAGGCTGACTGCGAGGGGTTTGATGGTATCAGCAGCCGATATCTCGGCGTATGTCCCATATTTATCAGATTGATCATAACGCATACGAAAATCGAACATCCTGTTGTCCAGGGCAGCCTAACACCACGCATCGCTGCTATGCCGGCGGCAGACAGACAATCTGAAGCTAACTCTTCGTATTTCACTGCAGCTGTGGCACCCTCACTGAGAAATTCGCCTGCTGCAAAAGCTACTTGTAGATCGGAAACGATTGTTCTGGGTAAAGATTCCGAGATCTGGGGTGGATTGGAACTGTTGAAAGGGTGTTCCTCGTTGATTTGTCCTCGGTTGTACGCTATGTTCCAAATACCGGTTGGCCACATAGAACGTGCGCCATCCATAGTCGCAACGGGAATTTTTTGCTCAAACTCCTCGTTGCTTAGGGATGTAGGAAGCCCCAGAGTGTAGCTAACCCAGCGATCGAGGAGGTATGAGGTCCAAAAAAGGGCGACATGCTCGGAGCTCTCGGAGGAATCGTCTGGTTTACTGTGTAGGCCAAGTTCAAGACATGAGCGCAGAGAAAGCTCCACCAGGCTCCAAGAACTGCCGCAACCATCTTCGAGAATAGAATACAAAGCCAGTAATATGAGAATGCGTACCGTATCCTCAGATTTACTAAGTTGGTCGAGGTGTTTCGATGCCATGAGCCAAAAACGGCATGAGTTGCTGGCGTCAACCACAGAATTCGTGTTTGGGTAAAGAGCTCCAAGAGAGAACACCAGGAATATAAGAGACGTCGCATTGGAGTCTATAGATCCGCCGTTTGGATCAGTGAGGAAACGCAGGGTGGTGTTGGCCATTTCTCTTTGATATATCGGGAAGGTTGGGTGTATATGCTCATAGTACCGATCTAGATAAAACTTCAATTGGTCTGTTGAGACCTGAAGAAGAGGGCTTCGAGCATCGAATGCCGAGTTTAGCTGCACCATAGGCTTCGGGGTATTCCGTTTCTTGGTTGCATGTTTTCCAATTGTCTGGTTGTCAAGCAGCAGTGCCTTACGCACCATGTGCTTCAGATCGTAGTTCTCAAAATCATACACAGTGGCGTTATTGAGGCCATGGTCGGCTTTGTCCGAGACCAGAGAAGAGTAACGAGCGGAATACCCCGGAGTAATCGGGCATGGCCGTCATACAGAGTAGAATACATATTAGCGACCTGCGGAGGCGCCACCAAGGAAGCACATCGAGATAAAGATCAGCGTGATATAAACAAGACAACTGCGTCCGGGCACGTACTACAAGTCACGACAAATAAGCTCAATGACAAAATGAATGCAGTTAAGAAGAGTTCGTCATCAGTAGCTGTGACCTAAATGTTCCCCCTTGAGATTTAAATAGCTAAACGTCAAGCGCGTCCATGTTAAGTTTCAACAACATTCAGCTTTAGCTCCCTAACTTCGCGGTCCACCTATTAATAGTTAGCGCCTATTCATGATAGTTTACGATGTTAACTTACATCAGCATAAGGGCCAAGCCCGGTTGTCTTTTGTAGAAGTGCTGCAACAGGACTCCTGCAGCAATATACGTTGAGGATCGTTATCTTGCCTTCATCATTGAAGTGAATGATCGCCGTTTCATAAAAGGGATCAAGCACCTGGCCGTTGACTAGCAACCGATTTTTCATCTCGCAAGCCACCATCTGTTTACTTTCGTCAACAATTTGAGATAGAACCCGCCGCTCTGCCAATTGGGTTTGCTGAGTTGCGATTTTGTAGGCGTCCACAACCTCTCGGCGGCCATGTTTAACGTCCAGGTGCTCTCGCATGCTGGTGGGGTTGGCGACACAATCATCGTCAAATAAACGACCGAGAGATTCGAAAGCCTCATCTGGAGAATCGGGGCGCAGCTTCCCCAGAGCCGCGAAAAAGGTCTCCGTATGTTCTTCTAACGTAGCCCGCGCTCGCTCCATAGCTACTATGAGGTCAACGGATTTGCATAGAAATTAACACTCAATATACTTAGCTCGTATTATTGCATCATATGAAAAGCCCTATTAGTATACGCTTCAAGGCGGTCCACTACTTATAATCAGAAAAATTGCTCTATTAACTTATATAACATTAATGAATTGCTCAGAAGGTAATAGCAACTTGGTCCTTACAAATGCTGATAAAGAATCATGTAAGAACGGTAAGGCGCATTCATCTATAACATCATGTAGTGTTCCCCTCGCTGACGTCGTCGGTAGGCTGTATTACATTACAAATCAGACTATCGCCTCGGAAATTCTTGCCTCTGTACCCTCTTAGGGCGACACCCTGCCGATCAGCCAAGTTTCAACTTAGGTGGTATGTGTGCTAGAGCCATTATTTTGGCACATATGTATAGTCAGGTTTACATAAACTACAAAGAATTATCTTTTCCCTCGTCTTGAGGTCTGGATCTTGGTTCCTGTAAACCATTTTGAACATTCCAACCACGAAATTTCTTGGCCATCGTCAAATTTAATAAAGATATACTTCTTGTCCAATGGGACACTAATTCACCTTATCTCCTGCCCTCTCGCATGTTTGACTAGCAAGGCCAAAAGTTCAATTACTAGCTTCTCCCCACTGACGGCCTGCTGTCGCAAAACTTCTAGGCCATGCTGAAGTCCCTTTAGACCACCCGGAAGCATCCTGTACTTATGGGGTACAATCTTGCCTTGTTCAATCCACTCTGGCACTACCTCATGGTACGCCCAAGCCAGCAAGTCCTCCCGTCTCGTCCACATCTGCTCTGCTCCAACCTGGCGGGCTCCGAATCCCTTAGGCTGGCTGAGCTGCTCCTCCGGCCAGGGCAGTGTGTGGATCAGTTTCGTCTCCCCTTTGGCAGCGCCGCTAGGAGAAGAGAGCTGTTCCAGCAGTTCGGCAGTCAGCGCGAGGGTGTCGTGCGTAGATATGGTATCAAAGGCAATGTCCAATTCCGCGCCCGCCTTCCTGACAGCACTGACAACATCTGCAATGACAGTAGGAGAATGATAGTCGATGACAGCGCTGGCGCCCAAGGACAGAATGCGCTCATGGTGCCGCTCGCTAGCCGTGGCGAAGACGGTCAGGCCAAACAACCGAGCAAGCGGCACGGCCACATTACCGACTGACGATCCGGCGCCCCATATAAGGATAGCTCTGGGGGTAGCGTTCACCTCACCATTCTTAGGCCTTGGGATGGATAAATTATCGGCCAGCGCCATAACAGAAGTCGAAACGGCCGTAGGCAAAGTGGCGGCTTGCTGGTAGCTCATAGTGTCGGGGATGTGCGAGGCCGCAGTTGCTTTTACTATTGTATATTCCTGATAGGCGCCGTTGTCGTTATTTCCAGAAACACATTGGTGTGAGAAAGCGAATACGCGGTCTCCAATCTTAAAGTTCGAAACTTCGGGGCCTACTTGGGCAACCATTCCGCTGATATCTATAAGTTGCAAACTCTGGTTTTAGTCCGATATTCTCTGCTGCCAGGGGCTTGAATGCTAGCTTGCTCCTAGCTCAACGTACCAGCGCCCAAGATGACTGGGTATGAGGTGATGAAGAGTCCCCAAGCCTGGCGCTTCTGGTCGATTGGGTTGAGACCAATAGCATAGTTACGAATCAGGAGCTCTCCAAGACCTGGTGAGGGTGTGCTGCGTGTTTCGACTTGGAGGTCGGCTCCAGGGGAGGGCAGAACAGCAGCAGCGTGTATCTTTGACATGGTGTCTGGCGTTGGGTCGAAGTATAGTTGGCAGGTGCAGTGTCTTGTTTGAATAAAGTGATAAGTTATATGATCTGTCTTAGTAGAGCCCGGGTAGTTCCAGCCCTTTTATATTCAATTGTCCATTCATAAATTAAGTCTACCCAGCTTTCCAGTGGTCGAAAGTGTGTGATCCCTGAGATGTCGACGGCGCAACCTTTCGTAAACATGCCTGGCTTGGTAATCAGCTTGGTGATGTATTCGGCGGCTAAAGTGGCCGATTTGATGGAGAAAAAAAGATATCGCAGTATTATTGTGTTTTGAGGTTTCTGCTAGTTGGGCCCTGTCAATGGTGAAGGGTGAAATTATTCGCCCAAGTTCGCCGGTGCCAAGCCCGACAGAACCATGTTGTTACAACATCACCAACTAACCGGACCCATCCCGAATCCTGCTATTCAAAATTAAAACCGAGTTTCCGGCGTCCGCATATCCGATATCACCATAGCCAGTAGCATACCCAGCCCGTCCAGGCCCGCGTGCCAAATGTCCAGCGCATCCTGTACCCCCTCGTCGTATTCTTCTTTACCGTTCCCCTGACCTGGCTGCTGCATGTACGCCGCAGCCACATCACCAATAGATATCATCTGGCTACTGCCGCATTTTTCTATTTCCCGCAAGTGTGCCTCATATTCCCTCTCCCATTCTTGGGCAGACCTCGCGTTCCACAAGTTTCTGGGACTTATAAGGGGCATTTTGAGGGGCTCGGGGAAGTCGTGCAGTCCATCTTGTATTAGGGCCAACAGTAGACAAATTGTATTAACCCTTTAGAGAAGGTTAGTACACTAGGTACATACAGAAGTAAGTCTACGGGGATATCATACCTTCGGCAGCTCTCATCAAACACCCAATCTACCCACCTCGGCTGGGACAAACGATTGTTGGTGTGTACGGTGAAGCCTGATCTTAGATAGAGTCTCCTAGAGAGTTTCTATAGCCAGACAAAATTGATGTGATTAGAAAGTCTTTTACAAGATCTATGAGTCGAGGAAGCAAACCCACCCCCATAGTCTTCACCATATCCCAGTGATTATGAAAGTTGTCGAAGCCCTCGTCGGTCATTAACATGATTGAATACATGACCATCGCTTGAAGTGCTGAAAGAGTCTCGCCTTGTGTGAAAAAGCTCATCTGAGAGTAGGTTAGCCATAACCCTAGCTTGACTTGTGCAATAACATTATAGAGCAGTCCTAGAGAATAGATCACGTAAAACAAGCAAGCTCACCTCATGATCGATCCTGCAATGCTCTTTTCTGATCACGCGCCCCAGAGAGTCTCCAATTAATTGCTTGCGAGAAACAAAAATATGAGCAATCTTCTGACACGTCGCTATTGTCTTCACTGGGCTAAATGTTATTGAATCAATAGTTGGTGAGATATCATCTTCATGGTAATGAAGTGAGCAAGCAAGGGGATGAATCATCGGCGGCAACTGTGATGACCCCAACATCATCCGGGGATAAGAAGGGAACATTGAAATGAGATGCCGGCGACATTGACTCGAGAGATGCAGCGTTTGCCTAGATGGTGGTGTGAGAGCCATGTGCGGATGACCTAGGGTCGGGACCACCTCCGTCAGGTAAGAAGGCATTGCAGCTATTGCTACCGTCGGTGTTGATGCATCAAAATTAGGCAGCGTAGATTCGAAGAGATGATTTGTACCATATGGCATATCCACCGATTCTAGCAGTGAACCATCACCCACGTTTATGGCACCGAGCTCAGGGTCTACCAAATCGGCCGTATTCTCCAAGATGGCATCCGTGTTTGGGGAAGCTGCTTGGTTAGAGTTCAGATAGACAGTTTCTCTATCCCTTATATGGGAGCCCGAGGAGGTAGATGGCTGACGAGAAACATCCAGTGTTTCTGATGATTCCTCCGTGGCTCCGGAGCTTTGGGTGCTGAACCCATCTCGGTCCATAGTAACGAAAGTCGATGATGAAGATGTCGGCACCATACCCAGTGCTGTTGGTTGGTATGTTCTAGAGTGGCTCTTATCGTATAAACACGACTCCCCCTTGGAAACACATCGGGAGCAGGGCTCTTTGAAATCACACTTGGTTTTGGTACTTCGGCAAAACTTGCAAGCTTTTGGCCGGGATCGCAGATTCTTAGCAGCTTTACGGCCACAATACTGCTCGTGGCGCTTATGGGAGAGTTCTATAATCAAATAGATCAGATAAAATGATTCAAAACTGATCATTGAACGAATCGTCAGGCTCGGAATACCTTCACGGAACGGTTTATCGCATATCGAGCAGTAAAAACAGTCCGGCGTACTATCACTTATCGGCCGGTCCCGACTTTGGACTGCCTCCCTGAATTGTGGCGGCCCAGCTAATAGTTCTGTGTCCATAATGCCGCCAGCGTGGAGCTACAACTTGACTGACAATGATTGGAAAGAAGAGGTTCATCAAGATGGAGGAGGTTGAGACTGAAACCTGACCTGATGACCACTAAGAAGCGGGAGCACGGAGATTGCTTACATATCCCTCGCAACTCCGAGGTTCCCGGTCACCTTCCGACTCATCATCACCTGCTTGACATGTTGTTCATTCCTTTGATAAATTTTTATTCTTAGACATATTTCTATGCAACAATAGCGCCCACAAATTTGATAACAAGTTCTTTTGTGATCCTCGAGATCTTTGTCGCGCATCAAGGTAGTCAAACACTGTAACGCATGATCGCACCAGCATTAGACACCGGATTATCATCGATTAATGCGTCAAGATTGAATCCGGCAAGGGTCGCTTTGACTGACAGGTAACTTTATATATCGAGTCCCATGAACTCAATATGAGGCTTCCCCGAATACTCACTAACAAGATCGCCTATAGAAACAATAGAAGGCCACGCTAGACGCCCGGTGTCTAATGTAACCTTCTCTGGTAGGGCTGAGTCGCACTCAACAAGAAGAGACGTTTAATTCGCCCCGCTCAGCGCACGACCAAAATGCACGACATTTCCCCAAGTACAAGTAAGCCAAGGTGAAGAGGTGTGGGGGAAGGGGGCGAAAGAGAATCCGCTAGTGACCAACTTTTATAAGGAACCGAAAAGTTGGCAATGCTCCTCACCCAGACTCCCATACTGAGACACACAGAGTGACAGCGAGCAGCGGAGTCGACACATCGTCATTACCCGATCATGGAACCCCCCCTTACGGTTCTTATCTTGTGTCTGAATCGATGTTCGCACAAGTTCAGCCAGTCGGCTTAAGCGCCGATTCCGTCAAAATCCTATCAAATAAACCACTCTTCCTCTTGCATACTTCCCTAAGTTTACTTCTGTACTACTGAATCACGTTTAATTTCACTATATACGGTAATGCGCCCCATGTACCATGTCGCTGTCTAAGGAAGATCGGCGTCATACCCATGCTAGCTTGTCCGCCGTATCACCCTGAGATACCTTGAAAGCCATGACAATGAGCGAAGAAGAGAGACCAGAAGGAACTTCTCGAGCTGGGAATTGCCCGGCCGAGCCTGACATTCATTCAATATCTACACGATGGCACGGAGCACTCAAGGAATACTATGGTGTCACCGGCCTCGACCCAGAGCACAAGTTCGACACCACAGGGGCCATCATCAACTGGGGTCTCAATGAAGTCGGCCACTTGAGCAAGACCCATCGCAAGGAACAAAAGGACAGAAAGCTGCGAACTCTGTTCACCACAAGCGTCGAGCTCATCACTACCGCCGCGCAACCGCTCAACAAAACCGATATTGGCGTGTTACACCCCTCATTGACACTCAGTGCGGCGGTCGCATTCATGTTGATAGGCCTAAGGGCTAATTGGGACGACTATGATGCTTTTGTGGTCTTCTTTGAAGACATCAGTGCTCTTCTGCAGCGCACTGCCACCATCGCCTCAAGATTGCCAGTGGGCAAAAACTGTGAGGAGCCACTGATGGAAGTCTTTGGGGATCTTACCAGGATATGTGGCAACGCACAGAGAAATACTGAACTGGGGAATTTTAGTAAGAATTGTTTCCGCTTTCGACTGGCCTAGCCTCGTTCAAAACTAACTGTATGGCAGGGCAATGGATGAAAAGCTCATTCGATGATGATCAGAAAGAGTCAATAGGAGCACTGAGGGCCAAAATAGAAACTAACCTTGAACATTTGGAGGCTACAGCAAAGTCTGCAGTTCACCAAGACCCGAAAAAGTTTCAGGAACTGGAGCGCGAGCTGGAAAAGAATCATCAAGACCACAAAGGCTTGGTGGAAAAGCAAAAGGACTGGTCATCCAGCGAGCCCAAGGGAGACACAACTATCCTAAACGAGGTCCAAGATTTAATAGAAGCATGCAACAAACATCGACAGCAACGAGGGTTGGAGACGCGGAGGGTAGTAGTCGACACCGGTGAGCGCTCGCCATCGGCAAATCGCATTAGGGAAAAGCTTCCACAAGTGGAGAGCGAGGCAAACGAATACCTCGTGTTGAAGGAAACCCGAGTCTCTGGGACTTGTGACTGGATCTTCTTTGAAAGTCAGTGGAAAGAATGGATAGAGCAAAGCGAAACCCCCGAAACACCTCCAGTGCTTGCACTAGCAGGTGAGCCTGGTGTGGGCAAAAGCCATCTTGCCGCTGCCATCTTTGACGAACTTTGGACCAAGGCTTCTAAAAGTCCCGAGCACTACGCTTGCGCGCAGTTCTACTTTCGAGAGCAGCATCAAAACTTATCGACGTTTCTTCAGGGGTTGACTTCCATGGTCAATCAAGTTGCTGAACAAAGCGATGCGCTTGGCAAAATGATTGAAGACGAATTGTTTAACGGCGAAACCTTGGACACCCAGTACTGGAACCAACTGGTCGAAAGGACCCTGTCTCCGTGCTTTCCAAAGGGAGGCAGTCGATGCTTATATGTTATACTTGATGGGATAGATGAGATGGATGATACAGAAACTGTTGCACAATTCGTCGAGTCCGTCCAGCAGCAGCAGCTTCGCATAGCCATCGTCCTAACTGGGCCCCAGCACGTATTGTCCAAAGCATCAGATCTCAGCTCCTTGGTAACACTTGAAGTCGCCAATGGCAAGCAGCTGCAGGACATGAGGTCCATTATTTGGAGCCGATTGAACTCTTTACCATCGGCTCAGCTTTACTCACGGTACGCGAAGCAACGCATCGCCAGTAAAGTGGAAGAAGTATCGCCAAGTAAGACATCAGAAACCAGTAGAAGACGAGAAACGAACACTGACAGACTCAGATATGCTTTATGCCGAACATTTGTTAGCGAGATTCAATTCACTGAAACGCGAGGCGGCAGTGATGCGCAGCCTCAAAAAGCCTATGCCGAAAGGCCTTTTCGATCTTTACGAAGACCTGCTGGAATCCTGCCTTCGGTCATCTTCTTCCAAGCGTCAAGAGCTCATCAAGCTGCTTCTTCACCTTGTAGCCTACTCATACCGCCCGCTGTCGCTGAGCCAAATCATCTCATGGCTCCAGCAGATGACGGGAGATGAATATTTTGACACAGAAGACATTCCAGAGATATTCGAGTTCTTTTTGCGGATAGGTGATCCAGGGACAGATTCTGAGATGAACAATCCACTACCAACAGACGGAACGAGTAGTGTTGAACCCAGTGGGACGGAAGACTCTATGTCAGCCTCATCCGAGCAGGCCCTCGACGATGGATGGCTCTCTATTAAGTTTCACGAGCGACACATGAGGGCTTTTTTCCGTGATAAATCGCGTTCTGGGGGCGATTTCCACATGAGCCCTTCGGAGGCGCATCGGCAAATATTCTTAACCTCTGCGAAGTTTGCTTGGCCTACGTTAGTGGACGAGGTCCATCCGGGGACATCGTACCAAACATATGCTACAGAGCATGTGTTCCACCACTGGACAGCGATTGACCCTGAGAATCATTCAGTCGAAGAGCGTGTCGAGGTATATGAGACGCTATGCAATCTGATCCGCCGACACGAGTTTGCCGAGTTGATGGAGTTGACTAGTACAGACTACAGTGACTCTGTGAACGACGATTTCTTTACTCAAGTCAAGCAATGGGCGGATATTTTATCGAAAGCTGAAAGTGGCAAGTTGAGCAAAGAAGCTCGCGGCTGGTGGACGCATCTCATTCAAGATAGCCGCAGAGTGCTGTTACCTTTAGCTCGAGCACATCTTCGGCGAGTATATCGTTCGAATGCTAAAGAGTATGCTTTGGTCTCGTTCAAAACCTTGAGAGATTGTCTCGATGTAGTAAGTTGCGATCAGGGAAGATGTATTCCATATTGAGAGCTAACACGAACTTGCAGAGTGGGCTAGCAAGCTTTTTATCGGAAGAAGGGAAACAAAACTTTCCCTCCGTTGTACAAGAAGAGCCGGAGGGCGCTATTCCCGACAAGATCGCCGTGTTAGGGGTACCGTCGCTCTTCGCCGATGTCAAGATGAGCGCACAGGCATACCGTGCTTCAGCTGATCTGCTGGTACATTTCGAGCAAAACGGGCCGGCGGAGCAAATGTGTCAAATGTCACTGGAGACGTGGGAAAAAGAAAATTCCGGAAGTGACGCGGACATAGAGGAGAGGGTCAAAGCCCAAGTGCTGATGGCTCAGATGCTATTGGAACGGGGTCAATCTGATGAAGCGAAAGAATTTGTTGAGTTATTCCAAAAGGATCTAAGCAACAGCAACATCAGTCCATGGGTGAAGCGTAGGGCGCTTCTAACGAAAGCATCAACGGAAATTAGTGTCGGGGAGACAGTAGGGGCTCGTGAATCCTTTGCTGAGGCCCGAGAGGCAGATCCGACCAGCTTGACTGATGGAGATATACTGGTCAATGAGCTCAAACAGTTCCATGGAAAAGGTGAACATGAGCTTTACATTGCAACGCTCAAACAGTATACCCCCTTGGAGCGGTTGACGTGGCTTACGTGGAATTATGTTGAGGAGGGTGATGACCGCCATACTGAGCTTCTCAACATCACCGCGGCGACTCAAGAAGCCACATTCGTCACTCGAATGTACGAAGAAGCGATCCAATATCTCGACAACGTGGGGGCCGGCGCTCCTATGCGTATTCGTCTTGCGATTCTGCACATGGTTGTGACGGAAGACTTCCAAATGGCTCGGCAAGTCCTCGACGATGTGCTTGACAGCACTTGCTCGGGTTGCGCTTATAACATCACATACGAAGCCCCCGAGTATACGCTTGTTCGAGCTCTGATGCTCCAGATTGACGTGCTATTCGAACTTTTCCGGAATTCCAGCGACCCTATACTGAAAGAAGAATTGCTGACATCGGCGAAGTGTTTGATGTCGAGACCGCTAGCGTCAGAGCTTCCGGTGATATTCGATACAACTGTAACTTATTATCGCCTCAATGTCGCCAGAATGCATCTCAAAATGGGACCAGCCATAGATTTCCAGTCTTTGCTGCAAGGGGAAATCGACAGATGCATCGAGGCTTTGACCGACACGGTAGGCTGGAACGACATTTCCAGCCTTGTTCTTCTCGCGAAGGCGCTTTACATATTAAGCACGGCAGTCGAAAGCAGCGATGAGCTTAGGAAGGCATCAGACATTCTGTCTTCGGCAAGATTTAGTCCGGTAACCAGCGCCGGCAGTGAAAATGACAAACCAGCATCGGAGGGGACTTCCCAGCCAGCCTCGCCGCAATCAGACACTGCGGATCCAGACAGATCTACTCAAGAAGACGGCCATCCCGCCAACCCGGCTGTCAATGGCATACCCATCAAAGAAAGCACCATCAAAGAATACACTGAAGATGGAAGCACTGAAGATGCCAGTGAGTATGAAACGGCTCCTGAATCCAATGGGGAATCATCATATTTACCAATCATCAAAGGAGCGAATCCCAACGACATCGAAGGTGTTGGACTCGAGTGCGAAGGCCATTGGGATCCAGCCAACACATCCCGTGGCTGGGGAGGCCGCGTGGCCTACCGCTGCTATACCTGCGATAGCATCCTCTGCGAAGAGTGCTACGAGAGACGTATGGCCGAAGACCGAGGCGAGCGACCAATCGAAGGGCGCAAGTTCTGTGGCAAAAACCATGAGTTGGTCAAACTACCAGTCGAAGGCTGGAAGGGTATGTCTGGAGGGAAGATCATGATTGAGGGCGAACCGGACCTTGACTTTCAGGAGTATCTGTCATGGATCAGGGATGACCTTTTGAAGCGAGCCTGGGATGAGTTTTGGGCGGGGGCTTGAAGCATGAATAATGGACCGTTGCAACAATACAGTAGCAAATTGGTAGCATGTCATCTATAGAGCCTGCAGGTTTCGTTGCTCGGTGGTTGGGCGTTTAAGCACATTGGGCTCCCAGTTACGACTCTTCAACTGTTGGGAAGCACAAGCCTGAGACGTGGTCCTGCTAAAACTAAGCAGGAAGAGCCGCAAGATAAAATCTCTCGCTGAAAGTAATCGCCATACTCCTGTTCAAAAGTCTGAGGAGGCTGTTGCCTGTCTCTACTTCCATACCGAGCTCTTGCTGCAGCCACGTAAAGTTCCTGCCATCTCCTCAACGACCAGCACTGAACGTTGAGGGAAAGCATGATGCTTCTATATCTTATTAAGAAAGAGCATAAGTTGGGGATTCCTACGTGGGCACTCAGGGATTCTTGTCTTCTTCAACTTGACACATCACACAGTCATTGAACAGAGAAATCCAATCATTGCATACCAAATACAGTTCGCTCATCATGTCTACCCGCACTTCACGCCGATCATCTTCGTTGGAGTCTCATAGCTCCGTCCTCTCTTTCCTCGACAAGGTTCCGAGCGATCCGCCTTCGCCGACCAAGAGTGCATCCCCGTCGAAGAGTCGTCAGCAAGGGCAATCACCCATCAACAGCCCGTCAAAGCGGGTTCGCTCTTCGAGCTATGGCGAAGTACTTGAAAAGGCTCGCAACTCACCTGAAGCCAGCGCCTCTTCGAAGTACCGTAGGCCCGGTTACACGTTGGGCACTCCTCAGAGTGGAAAGGGTCAGCCCCCAAAGCCTCGTCTTACCAAACATGCTTCGTTCGAAAGGTCGGATGATCAACATCCCCTGGACCTGGGAGGTGTCCATGAAGAACGCAGAAAGCAGAAAGCCAATCCTACTAGCGACCCTTTTGTTGGCCCGCCTTCAACGAGAGCACGTCTCCAGAAGACGCGTGCGGATACCCCTCCGCCGTACGCCACCATAAGGCCAAGGCGACCAATTTCGAGGCCATACGCAGAGCCTTATGTGGAATTCACGGGCAGGCCTAGATCACCACGCAAGCCAGCTTTCGTCGACGATATGCCAGACGCACCTCAGTCAAAACTCTTCAAGCACGCCAACAACCGACTAAGAGCGGCACAAGAGCAGGCCAAGTTCGTCGACGAGGCAGAGCGGGGTGACGCCGCCATCAAATCTCTCCTCAAGTTCACATCAAGGGACGAAGATGAGTTTTTCAATCTAGTTGAACTGGCAACATTCAATGCCTTAGACAAGCAAGAGGTCGCCAGGTTTGAGAGGAAAGAAAGAAAGCGGAGGATCATCGAGGCCGGGAAATTCTACATCTTTGGGATGACAATGGGGGAGCTGTACTGGGAATTGATGGAAATCGTGGGGAAGCTGCTTCTCTTTGCCTTCTCATGTTGGCTTTTCTACGCTGGGTGGACTGTCTTGACTCTAAGTGATAGCAAAGCACAGTTGGCCACAGCTCGAAGGCACCAAGCCGCCTAAAACGATTCTAGGAGAAGCTACACTACCCAAACCGATGCTGTCATCTGAGAGTGTCAATATTTCAATCGGTCACACGATCTATCCGCAGAGTAGGGAGCTAGGCTGGAATAGCCGCAGAACAAGCGTTGTTTTGCTTCAAGACAGCGTTGAGAGGTTACAGGACATCCAAAGAGGGATCATTGCATGTGGGGGACTCAGCGCTATTCAAGTAGGATGTATTACCATGCATCAGTGTACAATATGATTTTGCTTCGCCGTCGTGCCTCTTTACTCCTCTTCTAGTGAACGCCAGAGCATGTAAGCTACTTAGCTCTCATGGTAGCTCTGTAGTCTGATAGGCCACGTCTTGGATATCAATAAGCAACAAGCATACACAATCAACATGAATTCCTCAAGGAATTTCTTCTCCTTCAAAGTGACTAGGTACCAACTCACCCAGAATCGCTTCCAACGTGGCTGGACTTTCCATGTCCTCCCGTCCCAATGACCTACTGCAGCCGCATGCAAGGTCCTAGTTCAAACACCCTGATTGGAGGCACATCTTCCAGCCCCAAGCCTCTTACTGCTTGAGAAGCGGCACACATGGATGTATGCCGGCTAGTCCTCCCGTCTCCCGTTGTGGTCTCAGCCATTTCCCAGAAAACTCTTCAACTCATGCACAACGCTGATCTCTGACAACAGGGCGGTACGAACCAACACAATGCCACGTCCTCGTGGTTCCAATTTGTTGGTTCTGCGCGAGTTGTAACACATGGTAGACCCAACTCCGGAGCACAACTTTCCCTTAATCAGGTTTGTCGGCATACGAAGGATCCCGCTTTGATAAACAACAACCCCCTGCCCTACATATAGCTATGACTACTTCAGTAAGGGTTCACAATTAGGCACATCTTCCTTCACTCAGTCTGCCCCTCCCTCTCCCGCCTCTCCACCGACCCTTTCGTACCGCCAACCACGCGCGGCCGCATCATGCATACGAACGAGGTACAAACGTACAAACACGCGGTAAAGCCAAGCCAACACGTTTAACCCTCCTACGCTGGTCCAGAACCACGTACTTGGAGTGGATAGACAAACATGACAGGTAGCTTTTGGTGTTTTTGTAGAAGTGGTATTAGATGCAAGTGTGCTAGAGACCCCGGCAAGTGTTCATGCACCCGATTTTTCTGCTGTCCTACCCCGCGCCGCATGAAGGTGCTCCACGATGGCTTGCCCATACTTTATGGGTAAAGATACAGGATCTGCGTCGACACATCTCAGTCGATGAGGGGACAGCTGGACGAGTTTGTTTCTCTTTGGAGCATGCCTTTTTCATACGTACCCTGTTTTTGATCAGCTCTTGCGTTTTATGTTGAGTCCCCCATATTACCTTTTAGACTATCCACTTTAAAGAGGAGTCGTGTGTAAGTGGCCATCGCAATGGGTGACCATCCAGCAAGTGGCACGGCCAAGTGCCCCAAACGCGTCGCAATTGTGGGCGCTGGCGTGACCGGTCTTCTTCTCGCTCAAGGATTAATGAAGGTGAGAGATATTCAAGCTAATAATAGTTTTGGTGGTACTCGTCCATTAACAATCAGGCAAATAGAATGGGTTTGATGTGACTGTCTACGAGCGAGATCCAAGCATCGCATATCGCGGTACGTTCTACACGACAATAATCAGAAAAGGGCCAAATATTGAGCACCGAAAATCTAACGTATCGTGATAAAAAAAAAAGATCCCCGTCCCGTCAGTTTCCTCGTTCACTGGGGGTTCGAAGCCGTCCAAGCCGTCCTCCCCGCTGACCTGTGGCAAACCATCGACGCAACCTTTTGCAACCCATCCCACGATATCGTAACCCCGAACCCAGGCATCACCTTCTTTAACGGGCACACCGGAGAACTCCTCTTCAAAGCCCCCGACAGTACGGCCGTGCGCGTGACAAGGCAAGGTCTTCGACGGCATTTTAGCAAGGATGTTAATATTCGTTTCGGCTTATCGCTTGAGTCATTCGAGGCGCCGGCGGACGGGGAAGTTAAGCTCAAGTTATCCGATGGGTCTGTAGAAACTACGGACTTCCTCGTTGGGGCTGATGGGTCGAGGTCGAAGATAAGGCACCTGCTGATGGGTGAGGAAAAGGCAGCGTTGACAAAGTCGGATTTCGTGTGCGGTTACGCGAGCGTTGTGGTTGGTAAACAGACAGCAGAAGCCATGCTCAAAGCTCATCCCATTTGGTCTATGGCATATCACTCTAGCGGCGTTTTGGCTTTCGGGAGTATGTATACCCTGTCAATACTTTCCCGCCGCTTCCAGACCGATGTCTGCATTCGCTAACATTGATTCCCAAATCCAAGCGGAGGATGCTGATGACCCGAATGACCCTTCCAATTGGGTCTTTAATATTACGCGCATCTGGCGCGGCGACTCGCCGAACTATGCGGCTGCTGATGCCGTCAAGGCCATAAAGGATCAGTCAGAAACCTTCTGCGAGCCTTTCCATGCCGCCGTCACCAAAATGACCGACAAATCACCTGCTTTCGTCCGTCAACTGTCTCAATGGCGGTCAACTCCGTGGCCCAATGCCGGCGGCAGAGTTACGCTAGCTGGAGATGCCGCCCATGCCATGCTGCCATGTAAGTTCTTTTCTTTCCAGTGCTATCAATGATCGCGTCCTAACAAGCATAAAGTCCGAGGCCAAGGCCTGAATCATGCCATGCAGGATGCACAGGACCTCATGGAGGCTTTAGTAAGAGTCGCAGATGGTAAGAGCGACCTCAAAGAAGCCGTTGATAAGTATGGCGATGAGACAGCCAAGCGAGGTGCAGAGGCTGTCAATACCGCGGAGAGCGAGGGCAAAATTGTGCAGAATATGGATATGCTCTTCGAAATGGCCATGGCAAAAAGGGGCCTGGCTAAATAAAAAATATGCTTTGCCCGGGTGGGTAGGTTTGGCATGTTTGTCATAATACTTCCCAGCATTTCGCCGTGCCAAGGTAATGATGACTGCTTGCGCTGTTCCAGCATGATGCAATTCTGTATGAGACGAATGGCTGCCAAAACTCATGTAGTAGTGGGCTTTTGCCCATAGACAACATGATAAGTCATGTAAGAATGAATAGACGGATCTGACAAGGACTTCCGAACCGTGATCAAAAAGGTTTCGACCTCTTCTGGTGACCACTTGAGACCACGTGTGTATGGACCCATGCTCACGCCTTGCAGGGCTTCCCAGATCACGCATCGGTTATAGTTTCCGATCGTCTTCATCAGTGGATCTCTAGGCCAAATCCCGATCGGCACTTTGAAGACCTTCTCTTCCACATTGATAAATCCGGCCTCCCTCAGGAGTTCTTGGTTTTTCTTAAGACTGGTCAAATCAACTCCAAAGGTGGCAAGTGCAGCAGCCAAATTGGTAATGAATTGCCCGAAACCATAATCCTCTGGCATGGTGCCGTCATCACATTTGGGCGGCAGCAGGAGTTCCTGAAGTTCAACCCAGCCACCGGGTTTCAGCGTTCTGCGCAGCGTCAGTATTGCGAACTTCATCAGCCCATCGACAGCTGACGTACCTGTAGGCTTGCTCCAGAAGCCCCGGCCAATTTTTGATAGCTGGGGCCATGTGTCGGGAATGGACGAAGTCGAGGGTGTCTGGCTTGTCCACCCACTCGGACTCGACGTCGTCGACGTAGAACTTGACATTCGGCGGCACCCACGATGTCTGGATCGGACTAAGGTCTACACCCATGATTTCGGAGCCAGGATACTCGTCCCCCACTAGCAACAATCAGCGACTACTTAACAGATCAAGGCATTCCAATGGGGTTCATGGCAAAGACTCACTGTCTATAGCCCATATTCCCGTGCCTGTGCCAACATCCAGGATTCTCTGTGGGTCTTTCAACGGCGAAAAATGCAATTTGCCCTCGCTTGCGTGTAAAATCATAGCATGCTTCATGTCTTCCCGCTCCTGCTCCGGCTCATCGTTGGGAATGAGGTAGCGACCTTCTTTGAACTTGTGATATCGCCGATTGTTTTCGAACGTGTAGTCGCGTACACTGGATTGCAATGAGGTGGACGCCGCGGAACTTCCATCGTCGGATGCGTATCCATCGTCAGGGTTGAGGTCGCTATCGGGCTCGATGGTCTCCCTACGACCTACACTCTGCGGGCTCTCGGGATTGGACGAGGGTGACGGCATGGTGACTCGTGAGCCTGGGTTTGGGATGCGCCCAGGTTTAGCCCGGGTGGGAACAGACGGCGGGATCGGTCCAATTAACAGCCCGTTGGCGCGTCAGGATGATGGCTCGTGGAGCTGACAGCAGTGGCAGGCGGGCGCCAGCGCTGTCAGATCTTTGACGGACAAAGATGGCTAGATTACCTGGGGGGATGAGACAAAGCCGAAGTGAGTAGTAGTGTGCTGGAGCCGTACAACGTTCAAGCTGAGCGAGGATGGAAATGGGATGGAGGCACAAGCACAAGGAACGGCACGGAATACTATTTGATCCAGCCTTCCTCCCGCTCCGAGAGGAGAGGCACGGTCAGCCTGAGTAATCAGTGGCAGTTGCTATTGGTAGTAATAGTTGCCCGTACGGCAACGACGGTACTGCGCCTGCCGCGAATTGAAGTCAAGGCGTCAAGGCGGCAGGTGCCAGTGCTATTGTTGCAGTAGCGATTGGGCGATTGGTGGCAGTTGGCCATTGAGGTAAGAGCATCCCGGGGAACACGGATGCCAAACTGCTTTTGGTAACGGGCAGCACTCAGTGGGATTAGGTGGCTGGCCTTTGCACTAGCCCATTGGCCAGGGCGCCTGCATCAGCCGCTCTTGCCCCATCCAAGATGCTTTGAAGGCGTTAAACGCACTTGCTTCAAGTTTTCACTCCCTCAAGAATAAGGAAAGAAAAGTCGAGACTGCCAGCGCGAGTACGACGAAGCGACCCAAACAGGTCCTGCTCAAGCACCCTAATACGCTTAAGTATTTCCTGAGCTACTCTAACGAGGTATAAGCATGACCTAAAAATGTAGAACAGCAGCCCTTTCGTTTTAAGCTTGATTACCATGGTACTGCTATCTTCATACAGTAGTACCTTAACCAATACTGCTACGACTAGACTAGACTAAGTAACTGCTATACAGAACAAGCACAACTCGACAATTTCCCCGTGCGCGTAATCACGTAAACAGCATAGGCCAAATACTCTTTTTCTTCGTGGAACAGCAAATTGTGAAAGCTGAAGTGAGCACATGTATTGTAACGTAACCGCCCCTCTTTTGTTTGGCAGCCAACGGTGCGGGCCGTCTTGGAGCTGTCAGTCAGAATTAGTCCCGCTAGTTGCGCATGAGTATCATCCATTTTCATACCAACATGACTATCACTATCCTACCTTGCATGAGATCTTTCAACCATCTTTTTAACAGATTTGGGCATTTCTTAGCTTAAGAACGCACTTGACATTTTATCCAATCGGTATCCAAAGCGAGAAACCGGGGACAACCTAAGGTAGAGCGGGAATGCGCATGGACATTAAAGCTACCCTGCACCACGGCTACTAAAGAACATTGGCCTTGGATCTGCGGCTCGTAACGGGCGTGGACGTTAATTTCGATGAGAAAGGGCTTTTTTTTTTTTTTTTTTTTTTTTTTTTCTTCCTTCTGTAGCCATCACAGGGAAGCTTTGGCTGGTTTAATTCGTGCAGCTTTACGTTCTTCTTATGGACTTTAGTGGGTGAGCAAGTTGATCGTACTACTCACTCAAATGTCCTACTAGTAAAGTAATTAATGTATGACACAAAAATGAGGGACTAATTTTTCAAGAAATTGTGTACAATGATGAAACAAGATTCAATGCGAAACCTTATTTACACTTACTTTGACTTTTTGCCATGTCCACAGGCCTCATCCCTCCCTAGTGTGTGTTAGACGCAGCTTGTCAAAGAGACAGCAACAGCAATGTCTAGGTCGGCACAACAAGCCGAAGCGTGACACTCCCTCTAGGCTTAGATCTTCTTCCAGCTGAGTTTTTCCTCCAGTCCATATCCCTTGTGTCAGGAAACAAGTCAGACTAGGCTAGTTCGTGTTACATCGTAGCGGGCATTCGGCATCTTGACCCTCCGCTTCCTCCGTGCGATGTACGGAGGCAGACGCGCCGAGCTTCGTCATAACCTCGAATTGGCCAATGGTATCCACGCCGAGGTCATTTCGTGGTAATAACGTTTTTGGTTTTCCATTTATCCAATATATGTTTCAGTTTTCTGGTATGGAAACCCTTGTAATCGGAAACTTATGTGTCCGACAGCAGCATGATCATGAGATGAAGTGATGCGTGGAGGCAGGGGGATCTACGGGTTCTGTTCTGAGAAAGCAGAGTTCGGAATATGGCGCCCGAGGACATATAAATAAAGGCCATTTCCATTCAAAGACGTTGGTTTTGAAAAGGCGACTGTTAAGTCCATGATAGGTACTCAAAAGCACCAACATGAGATTCACGTCTTCCTTCGTTGCGGCGGCGTTAGCCGCCGGCGTATATGGCCAGGACTTCCTTTTCACTGGAGCCAACCAGGCTGGTGGGGAATTCGGAGAGGATACGCTCCCCGGAGAGCTTGGAACACACTACATTTGGCCTGAGGAGGGTTCGATTGATGTAAGTCGCTCCTAATACGGATATAGACTTGGAAAATGTGCTAACAGGTGAAGACGTTGGGGGAGACTGGCATGAACACGTTCCGTGTGGCTTTCAGGATGGAGCGTGCTATCCCGGATGAACTTACGGGATCCGTCAATGAAACCTACTTTGAGGGTCTGGAGAGCATCGTAAACTACATCACTGGCCAGTAAGTAATAAGGCCACGGGGTTAAGTGCGGAGAGATCTGACAACTAGTAGGGGCTACTACGCGGTTCTCGACCCGCACAACTTTGGTCGCTACTACGACTCCATCATCACTGACGTCGATGGCTTCGGCGCATGGTGGACTACTATCGCAACCCGTTTCGTCGACAATGAACTTGTCATTTTCGACACCAACAACGAGTACCACGACATGGAGAACTCCCTCGTACGGGACCTCAACCAAGCCGCCATCGACGCCATCCGCGCTGCTGGGGCTACATCTCAGTACATCTTTGCCGAGGGCAACGCGTGGAGCGGCGCCTGGACCTGGATCTCTAGCGGAAACGGCGACTCCCTCGTTGACTTGTCTGACCCTGAGGACAAGCTCATCTACGAGATGCACCAGTACCTGGACGAGGACGGTTCTGGCACCCACGAGGAGTGCGTGTCGGCCCAGATTGGCGCGGAGCGCGTGACCGAGGCGACGGAGTGGCTTCGCGAGAATGGCAAGCTTGGTATCTTGGGCGAGACGGCTGGTGCTAACAACCAGGTCTGTATCGATGCAGTGACCAACGAGCTGCAGTACCTGCTAGATAACTCGGACGTGTGGACCGGCTGGTTGTGGTGGGCGGCTGGACCTTGGTGGGCAGACTACATGTTCAGCATTGAGCCACCGGAGGGCGTTGCGTACGCTGAGTTGCTTGGGGATCTTGAGCCTTTCATCGGGGCGTAGGGCACGCGCAGGAATGGTTTGGGCTGCGTATAGGTAGTCGGTAGCACGACGGATGAATCGAGGCAGTATCGTTGATGTGTGTATTGTCCATGTGCTTGGTTGACCGAGTGATTCGGCTCGCGTTGAAATTGGCTCATGTTGCCGGAATGGCACCTTTGAAACGGCGATGGTCGTGTATTGAGGCGGTCTACTAGCAGTTGATGTTCGTTGATAAATTCATTAGAGGAAGAGAGAGGACAATTTAAGGTAGTAGACAGTATAAGCACGAGTACGAGTGATGTACAGAAAGGAGGATCCATCACGTGGCGCCAAGACACAAGTCGGGTTCTGAGGTGGAACACTGGCTGTCAAACAGGGCTCCAAGTCCGCTGAGAATTCCGCCTACAGAGTCCCCTAAAAGCCCACTACCAGTCTAGCCTCAGCGAACCCTTGAGTGAGACCCTCCACTTGTTCAGCGGGCGTCCTTGCCGCCTGCGAGCACTAAAGGCTACTAGAAAAGGCCTAAACCGTAACGGTAACAGTAACCGTAATAATATCACATCCCACCAGAACCAGCACCAGTCGATATCTGTCCTCCGTCGTTATCTGTACGAATATTAGTATTACTTAGCATCACCAAAGCCGAACCCACAGCGAACAAATCCATCCATTTCCCACGTCGCTCCCTTCTGCCAGACAGGATCATTATACTGGCGAATATTGCTTCCGTCGCTGCATCCCTCGCTCTATCCGGCCTTCACCCCTGACCCATCCATCGTTGACGAATCGCCGGCCTTTTGCTGCGCGGTATTAGATAGCCGACTACTTTTTCCTTATCAAGCCTGGCTACGACGTAAACGCATCACGAGTACGAAATCCAACACTCACTCTCACGTATCTGGCGCCTCATCAAACGAAACCCCAATGCCGTTTCGATCTTAGCATACCCATCTCAACCAAAGTCCTAATCTCCCGCCCGCTCCTCGATGCCCAGCGCAACGGCCTCTGGCGCGGACGCCGGCGGCTCTTCGTCCGCTCGTTCGCGCGACCACAAGCAGGGCAACCAAGGCCGCACATTCACAGTCGAGCAGGAGGCTGCCGTCGTCCGCATTCGAAAATGCAACGCCACCGCCTTCTATGACATTCTGAACCTCGAGTCCGTCAAGACATCATGCTCCGATTCCGACATCAAAAAGGCCTATCGGAAGCAGTCCCTGCTCACACATCCGGATAAGAATGGCCACGAACATGCTGAGCAGGCTTTCAAGATGGTGAGCAGGGCGTTTGGTGTGCTGGGTGACAAGGAGAAGCGCGATAAGTTTGATCGCTTTGGTGGGGATCCGGATAGTCGATTTGGCGGTGGCCAACCACAGAATCCTTTTTCTGGGTTTGCATCAAGAGCGGCATCTGGCGGTAGGCCTAATGGCTTCCCTGGGCGTGGTGGCGGCATGTGGGAGGAAGAAATCAGCCCGGAGGAGATGTTTGCGCGCTTCTTTGGCGGCGGCGGCGGCGGAGGTTTCGGTGGAGGTACGACTACCCCCAATCCCTCCTTTCACAGATTCCAAGATCCGTATACTGACAAGGCAGCGTTTGACACAGGTCCCGAGTTTGTTTTCAACTTTGGAGGCGGCCCCGGTATTCGGGTACATCAGTTCGGCGGAGGGCGACCGCGCAGACGCCCTCGCGAAGGTCAAGCCGGCCAGCAACAGCAAGAAGCGAATCCGCTGCAAAATCTCATCGGTCTTCTCCCCATAATTCTATTCTTCGTCCTGCCGATGATCACCTCGTTATTCTCCTTTGGCGACTCTCCCGCGACTGCACCCCAGATGGTATTCGACAACCCTCTCCATCCGTACACTGATGCCCGCACGACACCGAACCACAAGGTCAAATATTTTGTCAATCCAGCCGACATTGCCAAGTGGACACCCTCGAAGCTGAACCAGCTCGATCACACAGCAGAAGTCAAGCTAGTGCGCCATTTGCGGGCCGAGTGCGACAACGAAATCATGTACAAACGCCGGCTGAGGGAGAATGCCCAGGGGTGGTTTTACCAGGATGTTGAGAAGATGGCACGAGCCAACGCATATCCGATGCCGTCGTGCGAGCGCTTGAACTCCATGGGCGTGGGGAGGTGATGAAGGACGGTGGATATTCAGGGAGGTAGTGCCACCGCGAAGAAGTGTTGAAATATATTGAGTTTTCTTGTATGAAGCTGGTCGACGGTGATTGGGGGTTTTTCACGGCATCGGGCGTTATTACTGCTCTTCTCCATTATTAACGAAACAAAGAAAAAAGGCATAAACATATTTTCTGTGATGAAGGCGCTTTACGGCGCAGGGGATGAGGGATAGACAGCGTCTACAGTGGGTTTTCCATAATAAGGCAGCTCGCATACACTGAGCATTCCCAACTCTGGTTACATACCGACATAATCGACTTCCCTGTTAGAAGTGTGTTGGAGAACTTGTTAACTTTGTGTGTTAGTTAGAACTTGTCTTTGTGTCGATCGTTTCTAATGGACCAATTTGAGATGCGAACTATGAGTATGGAATGTATCGAGACGACAATCAGCCCATTGCTCTTGCTATATAGCAGCTGCTGAAAGCTAAATGCTGCTCTTGAAAGATAATAGTGCACGAACTCTTTACCACCTAATTACTCTTGATGCACACTTAGAAAATAAACACTTGGAGTCTTACAGCAATCAATGACTACATGTAATAGAGTGTAATCCGAATTTTGAAAAAAGCTTACTCATATGACGAGTCTTGCAGACCCATGAAGCATTAGACCTTGCCTATCTGTTACCCCTGACCCATCCCTCTTGATATCTCTCACCATTCTCCAGATAGACTATGGCCTCCGCGATGCTCCGCTGCAGCCTGCCACTTAGGGAAGATGGCAAATCCCAGTCCGTTTCCTCGACAATATCCACTAGTTAGATTCCATCGCGTCGCCGAGACCTTCTCTCTTCTGTCAATGTTGCCCCAGTCTCCCCCGCACTCCGCCCGCCACTTCTCTTACTATCCTTGTTAGTTGGGGGACATGCCTGCGCACTTCAATTGGTCCCTCGGTCCATTCTCGCCTGTCTGCCCCTTCGGCACTGCGACCCTGGGTTAAATAAACTCGGCCTTTCTATGCGACCTGCTTCGTTGGGGAAGTGATGACCTAGTGACGGAGTTCGCAGGATACTCCATGCTTGTAAGATGAAGTTGAACCAGAGTTATCCCCGCAATGATCGTCGTTATAAAAGGAGGCTTATGGAATTGTGGTTTGGGGGAGGATGGTTGTGACTTCTTTGCCTTGAGTGCTTCGTGCTTGCTGTTCAATCTTTGAATTACAAGAGACTTCTTCACCAGTGACATCCCGACACAATGTCTACCCTCTTCAAAGCAGCAGCTCTTCTGACTGCCATCGCCCAAGGTGCTCTGGCTCTTCCTAGCCCTTCCTCCTACCAACCTGGCTATCCTGCCCCCCGACCCAACGAGACCTGGAGCAACCCCATCGTCGACGGCTGGTACGCCGACCCCGACGCCATCAAGGTCGGCGACACATACTGGATCTACCTCACCGTCTCAATCGCCTTTGACGACCAGACATGGTTCGACGCGTACTCCAGTGAGGATCTCGTAACGTGGACCAAGCAGGTACCACCTGTCTTCGCCGCCAACAACTCCCAATGGGCCAACGACGCCTTCTGGGCTCCCTGCACAATCGAGCGTGATGGAAAGTTCTACTTCTACTATACTGCCAACAACCCTGTCGAGGATGAAGGCGTTACGGGTATTGGTGTTGCTGTGTCGGATAAGCCTGGGGGCCCTTACACGGATCTGATTGATGAGCCTATGATTGGGGAGATGATCAATAGCGCCGATGCTATGGACCAGCAGGTCTTTGTTGATGATGATGGCGAGTACTACTTTATCTGGGGCGGTAGCGCTGTGAATATTGCTCCTCTAGGCGACGACATGGCGAGCATCAAGCCGTGGGATGATGGCGATGAAGTCAAGGAGATTACGCCCAATGAGGGCTTCGGCGAGGGCTCATACATGATGAAGCACGATGGGAAGTACTACTTCATGTGGTCAGAGGGCGGCTACGGTACGCCGGACTACCGCGTCGCGTATGCCATGTCGGATAACCTCACTGGGCCGTTCAACCGTATTGGTCTGATGCTGTCGAAGGATGATGTGGCTGATGGGCCGGGGCATCACTCTATTATCGAAGATGATGATGGGCAGTATTACATTGTCTACCATCGACGCATAATTGGCGATGATGTTGCGGATAATCGGGTTATCGCGGTGGACCGGATGTACTTCAATGAGGATGGAACAATCAAGCCGGTGGTGATGACTTGAAACCAGAACATGATAACAAGACACAATATGCAGTAAATACACTCTATACGAAATAAATAAACGTATCATCCTTACTCAATGCTCTCGTACAATCTTCAGATAGTGCTGTGTTCAATTAATCCTAGGTATGGATATTCTTCTGGTCTTAGGGGGCAATTGACTTTGTTGAATGGATTTCAGGTACACAGGGTAGCTAGGTAGCTCAGAATGAGAAGAGCAAAATTAGAGAGACGTAAAGAAATATGGAATGACACGTTTTCTCTATGGAACTACAATGAGCGAGCGAAGATAGCCTTAGTTCTAGATCAGCATGTGATCCGACTGCCTACATGATGCTGGGAATATTGTTTGCTATGCTTGTGACCTATAGGCTAGCCCTCTCAGCCCCTTCCGGGGGGCTAACTGTCCGAGAAGTACTGCAGAAGCAGATGATATTAAACTGTTCAAGGCCGCTGGTAATGAAAAGTCCGCACGAAAGTGTAGGTAGCTGTTCAGATATTTGATTTCTCTTAACATCTACCATTTCTCATACATGGTCTTGTACAGCGCATCGCAGAAGAGCGTAATCGCTCTTGAACCAGCCTCCAGTACGGCATCCATGGCAATGAAAGGATGCGGTTGTCCCTTCATCATATTAATCTCCGCTTTCACACCATTTTCCTCAAGCTTCTTGCCGAATTGTTCACCCTCCGTGCGTAGCACATCGAGCTCACCTAGCACAAAGCACGCTGGGGGTAGCTTCTTCCAGTCACCCTTCCAGAACAACGGGCTGGCCTCGGGATGGGCCCAGTCCTCTTTCTTGGGCAGGTAGTGATTGCGATACCAGAGCATTTTTGGGGCGGGCAGGGCTGGAGAATGCTGGTTCTCTCCCCAAGAGACGTTGTTACTTGTGTCGGCGGTGTTGTCCATGACCGGTACGGAGAGAAGCTGTAGAGAGAACTTGGGGGTTCCTCGGTCTGCGGCTCGCTGACACATGATGGCTGCCAGATTGGCTCCGGCTGATGAGCCGCCTTTTTATGTAAAGCATGGTCAGCATGACTCCTAGGATCGGCCAGATTCATTTTGGGGAACGTACCTGTGGCTAACTTGCTAATGTCCAGGTTGAGGGTCTGCTTTCCTTCACCGATAACCCATAACACAGCTTCCCATGAATCATGTACGGCCGCTGGGAAAGGGTCCTCTGGCGCCAGGCTGTTGGATCATAAGTATGCGAGCACTTTTTGAGAATCTCATCTGGCAACTTCAACTTACCGGTAGTCCACAGCTACCACGACACATTTCCCCCG
Source organism: Waltergamsia citrina (assembly GCA_022814615.1). Lineage (NCBI taxonomy): Eukaryota > Fungi > Ascomycota > Sordariomycetes > Hypocreales > Bionectriaceae > Waltergamsia > Waltergamsia citrina. Next base: position 331,242 of record JAKLNE010000011.1, on the reverse strand, counting down.
CGCGCATAGATGTGAGGCGATCACGTTCTCCGTAGCAATTGTCCCCAGCACCCAACCTCCTCCATGGTAATATACACACACTGGCCATCCCGCCTCGGGCTTGTCTCCTTTAGGAGTGAAGCACCGCACATTCACATCCGGGCCCTGACTCTCCTTGCGCTTGATAGCATAGTCGACAGTGCTGGCGACCTCTTGCAGGGGCCCGCTCCCCGGGATGAGAGTGCCGCTGGTCCGTGATGCTTCTACGGGCTGAAGGTGAACTTGTTGCTTATCAAAGATATGCTCATTGTAGAAAGCCGCATACTCAGGGTCTATGCGGTTGACGGTGGTCTCGTGGAGGGGGTACGGGGGTTGAGGGTTGGCATTCATCCTGGGCGACTGGGTGAGGGTTGATTCGGCGTGGGAATGGTGTGCTGACTCTGAATCCAAGTCCGAGAATAATTGGCAATCTTGATCGTATTTACTCTTCTAGTAGAGTGTTCTCAATAGTCGCTTTTGGATGTGGTTCAAGGACAAGCATCCAACACCATGACACACTAAAACTGACACCGGTATACCGAATCGAGTTTGCCGGGTCTAGATCGAAAGAACGGATAGTAGCCGACAATAAAAGGTCAGCGTCAGCGCACGTATATTCACGCAAATAATGCCGACGGTTCGGAGGCTCATCGCTGCAACCCCGACCTCCCCCACAGAATGGTTCCATGGCACCCAAGCTGGTTTCTTCTTAGCGTCTCCGCACTCTGGAGATAAGTGACCATTTCTTGGCATGTAACACGGTGACCGACGGCGCATCCCACACGGTGCTAAGCGGATGGCCCAAGTGTCCCCGATAGAAACAATGGAGGAACAGGGATGTGGATGGAGATGGGAGAAACGACCATGTTAATGTTACGGGCCATTCTGCGGTGGAATTCCAGCTTTCGGTAACGTACCCCAGTATACCTGGAGATACATCCAACTTGTACCCCTTTATCCTTGCCGATACCCCAGTCTTCTCCTCGCATTCCATTGATAAGGAAGGAAAAGAAAAGAGCGGCGAAACGTGAAGCGAGCACCTTCCTTGGCCTTGGTCCCCTCCCCAGGTTGCTGGACCTCAGATACAAAGTACAAAATCTGAGGGTTGCCCAATTTTTCCCATCTTCTCGTTGACTCTTCTGAGCATCCCCATACCATTCTTCAGTAAACCTCAAAGATGGCTACGGAACCCGACAAGAACATGAGGCGCGCCTCCGCAGACGAGGCTGAGGACCCGAAGGAGGGCGTCGACGTTGACACCCACGACGATAGCGGCGAGGAGACGGCGCGTGTTATCGACAAGATTGCCGAGCGACAGCTGTGTCGCAAGTTCGACCTGCGTCTTATGCCTGTGTTGGCCCTCATGTGTAAGTCGAAGGCTGAACTCAAAACGACGTCGGGAAGCATTCATCAAGTGCCGGAACGCCACGGTTTGCGGGTTTGCGGGGTGTTTGGTACTTGGCGATGGTGGCGTCGGTTGGCGCACTTGGCTAACAACCTTTTCTATAGACCTCTTCAATGCGCTTGACAAAGGCAATATTGGACACGCCGAGACGGCTAATTTGAGTGAAGGTACTAAACCCCGTGATTGGATGAAGCATTGACATTTCGCTGATGCGGATCGCTCCAGATCTCAACTTCAAGACCGGCCAATACAACCTCATTATCTCTATCTTCTTCGTCCCCTACGTAGTCTTTGCGCCGCCGACCGCCATCATCGGAAAGAAATATGGAGCCGCTCGCGTGCTGCCCATTCTCATGTTCACCTTTGGTTCCATGACGCTGCTCTCTGCTGCCGTCAATAACTTTGGGGGTCTGTTCGCGCTGCGCTTCTTCTTGGGTATGGCCGAGTCTGGTTTCTTCCCACTCGTCATTTACTACCTGACCACCTTTTACCGTCGTGGTGAGCTGGCCCGTCGCCTGGCCATGTTCTACGCCGCGTCCAACATTGCCAACGCTTTTGTGAGTTTGATTTTATAACTCTCTTTGTGGAATGCCGAGTCGCTAATACAAGGTCTAGAGTGGTCTCCTCGCCTTTGGCGTTTTCCACATCAAGTCGTCCATGTTTGTCTGGCGATACCTATTCATCATCGAGGGTGCCATCACCGTTCTATTCTCGATCTTCGCATTTTGGTACCTCCCCCGCAGCGCCGCCGAAGCCAAGTTCCTCTGCGAAGAAGAGAAGGCCCTCGCCTTCCACCGAATCCAGGTCGACTCTTCGTCAGTCGTCCAGGAGAAGTTCAACCTGAAGGAGTCGCTGAAGATCTTCACTTATCCAAGCACCTTTGGCTTCCTCCTGATCGAAATCTGCGTCGGTGTCCCCATCCAGTCCGTGGCACTTTTCATGCCTCAGATTATTACTCGCCTCGACTTGGGGTTGGTCATGACGAACCTGTACACCGTCGCGCCTAACGTTGGTGGCGCCGTCATGCTGCTTATCCTGGCCTTCAGCTCCGATTTCTTGCGAATTCGTTTCCCGTTCATTGTGCTCGGCTTCCTTCTCACCTGCTGCGGGTTTATCATCTACGCAGCCATCCAGGACGTCCAAGCCCAGATCCGACTCGCCTATTTTGCCACGTTTATGATGGTCTGGGGTACATCGACACCCTCCGTTCTTCTCTCGACTTGGTACAACAACAACATCGCCCACGAAGGTCGTCGTGTGGTTCTCACCTCTGTCGGTGTCCCACTCGCCAACCTCATGGGTCTCGTCTCCAGCAACATCTTCCGCGAGAACGAGGCGCCGAAGTACGAAACCGCACTCATCACCACCGCCTGCTTTGGCGCCTGTGGAGCGCTCATCTCGGGATCTCTTGGTGCATTCATGATGTTCGACAACTATAGGAGAAACCGGAAGGTTGGTAAGAAGACTACGGCTGCTGACGTTCCCACGATGAAACTGCGCGAGGGCCCAAGAGTACCGGAGTTCCGCTGGTTCTTGTAAGGGTTCGGATACTTCATGGTGTTTTGTGTTTTGAGGCTATGGAGAGAGAGATATAGAGACAAGTTCCTTATATCTTGAAATATCTAGATAGCAACGCTGGAAATATACGACGATTTACAATCAACGTCATCATTCTATGGGCATGAGTATTACCAGTAGCGTTCATTCTCATCCATAATGAGCACTGGTCCATCAATTGTTTGATAGTCCAGCCTGTCCATGTTTCCCATCCGCATCGACATTAAACATGTGTGGGTTCTCCGCAGCACCAACAGCAACCGCCTTCTCCCGACTTCCTCTCAGTATCCATGGAGCACTCACAACACCCGTATGCCACCACCTCTCTTCAGATTCCTCTTCTGCCGGTTTCTCTCCTGTCGCCTGTATTTGCTTCGCCTGCGCTTCCACAGCGGACCAGACGCGAAGCAAATTCTCGCCTGCTAATAGTCTAGCTTGGTCATCCGTCGCTCCAGTCTTCTCCATAACAAGTTGCACCAGCGCCGGAAATTTAGATACGTCTTCTAGCCCGTGTGGCACGAGCGGCGTTCCTGAGAAGTCACTACCTATGCCGACGCATTGCCATCCGCAGACTTCCGCAATGCGCTGGATATGATCGACTACATCGTGAATCGTTGCCGCGCTTGGATCCTTCATGTTTAGAAACCGATTGACGAATACAGCCATAACAATGCCTCCGTTGCGACCTACAGCGCGGAGGACATCGTCAGGAACATGCCTAAGATGCGTTTCCACGCTGTAGGCACCTGAATGCGAGAAAATAACAGGGGCCCGTGTTATACTAAGGACATCTCGCATGGTTTGGTGTGAAACATGCGACAGATCAACTAGCATGCCTAACCTGTTCATCTCCCGAATCATCAAGTAGCCCAATGGCAGGAGACCTCGATCTTCCCCTCCAGCAGCCACAGTGGAAGCAGAGGTGGCAAAAGCGTTATCGCAGTTGTGCGTTAGCGTTATGTATCGCACGCCAAGATCGAACATTTGCCGGATGTTGGCGAGACTGGAGCCGACTTGATGCGCACCTTCGATCCCTAGCATACTAGCGATGTGGCCGGACTTGAAGGCTGATTTTACACAAGCGGGTGTTTCGCAATACTGGAGGTCGTTGGGGTGCTCGTTAATAAACCGCTTCGTGACGTCGATCTGTTCAAGAGTATCTCGCACTGCCCACTGTGAAATCGAGCTGGTTAGTTACACCTTATCGAATCGCTTGTGTAGAGGTACGTACGGAGGAGTCATCCCAGTGATTTTGCTTAACATCGCAGTCCACGTAGACGCTCCAGAACTGGCCACCAACTTGGCCTTTTCTCATGCGCAAAAGATCGGTATGGCCCAAGAGCTGCCCCGAAAGATCGACCCGATCATCGTATAGACGGTTGTGGAGTTCAAGCCGAAGCTGCCAAGGCAGATCGTTATGACCATCAATTAACCTGGCAATACAAATCACGTTAGTATGTATATTTGACTGCGTGTTACCCGTGTATTCGCCTCGCCATGCTCTTTAACCTACGGTGTTGTGCTCAATACCCTTCGTGTCCTTTCCACGTAATCTGTCGGATCGACAGGATTCGCCCGGGACCAGATCAGGGAGAAAGGGCTTAGCAGTAGAGCAAATCCGGCAATGAGAATGGGACTTCTGAATCTAGAGAAAACCCCGGTGCTTGGAGCTTGACGCGCGACTACTACCTCGCCTCCAGACTGATGTTCTCGATGAGAAGACGATGTAGCTGGGTTTGCTTCAGATGATTGATTTGGGATGGTATTATCAGTATTCGCCGATGGGCTGCTTCCCGTACGCGTCGGGGATCGTGAGCCTGGCATGCTAGATGTATGAAAGGTTTTCAACTAGAAAAAGGCCATCTGATTCTTTCAGTTATGAACGTGAAGAGCAACAAAAGCCCAAGAGGACAAATGATCATTCCCAAATCAATGCACACACGAAGTAGGGGAGCCGCACATTATCAACAAATTTAAAGACCCAGAGCCTCCGATGCCGGGCATTATTAAATGGCCAGCAGGGATGATGAAGATTTAAGAAGCATCGTGAGGTCCTAGACCGTATCAAAACCCCAGTAGGCCAATTGAATGAATGAGAAGGCTACCCCGTATGTCGTGATATAGTGGACCAATTTCGCAAACTTCGCTATTATCTTGGCAAATGATTAAGACTGGATGAGATTCTGTCAGGTTGGCAATAACACGGCTTTAATTCTTCACACTTGAGGCATATCAGGATGGCGTTATCCAGGTTGGTTAGCGTGCCCACGGCATGGTTTCAGTCCTAGTTGATAAAGAATAGTGGTTACACCCCAAGCGAGAGAACTCATGGCAAGGAAATCTAAAAAGAGGCTATTTTAAGCGTTTTAACACCGCAATTGCCTATTTTCAAGAGCAACGTATTTACAATATGGCATATCGGAGGTCATGCCCCGTTGTGCAGATTGAGGTCACTTCAATAGTGGCATCACATTGCCATATGGAATTTAGTACTGGGGATTTGACGCAAGGGAGGTAACACAAAACTATGTGCACGGCAAGATCTACGGCATGTTAGCGGTCAACTCAGATGCTGCTAACTTTTTCATCTCATCAGCTACTCTATGCCCGCTCAGAGCGTCTATATCGACTTTTCTTTGCGCTTAACCGAGCTGAGTCAAGGTACAGATTTGCTTCGTCAGGTACATAGCAACCTTCCAAGTTCAAACGGGATGGGACACCCTATCCGGATCCCAGTGGGTTTATCAACATGGACAGAATGAATTCTAAAAGCCCAGCTAATATTACCGCACTTAATGAGCTGTATACTATTGAGATAATAAGGTTCTATGATCTATAGGACTATGAAATCAACTTAAAACACTTCCTTCTGGCTTCGTTAGGTTGACCAGTCGCCCATCTAGATATGGGATCTCTTGTTATATGTGTAGTCTATAAAGCCCGGAGAAGGAATTGATTGATTAATGTGCCACATAGCAACATCTACTTCCCTAACATCGCAAACTTGTAGATATTGCTAGTTGATTAGAGCTGACGCTTCTCCTTTCCACACTTTTTCAAGCATTGCTCCACCTCAATCACAATGTTCTCAGGGATGGCGTCCCTGATAGTGTCGATTTCCTCGCCAGCGATGGTTCCCCCGAAGGTATGAGAGATAACATCATCGCTCAGAGCGAAAACCTGACTAGCGATAGCCGCAGCTCCGATGTCCTCGGAAGAGAAGGCTGCAGTGATGTTCGCAGGCTCGCATTCGGGGTTCAACTGGGTATGGAACGAGCCGGCGGGGAACACAGTCATCATGCCCTCACGAAGATCCGAGCGAATGACTCGCTGCTTGCCCTCAGAGTCGGTGACACCAGCTTCGGGGACCATCTCCGCAATAATACGTCCAGAGTGAACACCAAAAATTTCGGTGGCACGGGGATGGAGGTGCAGGAACGCCATGTTGCAAGCTAGGATGGAATGTTAACTTGATATCTGCTATAATACCCTGAAACACGTTACTTACCAGGCAAACTTGTCATGCTAAAAGTCATACCCGAGCCAACAAGGGCCGGGAAGTTCACAGGGCTAGCAATTGGAATTTCATCTTTGCTAAAGTCGAAAGTGAAGTCCTCATCCTTAGGTAGGAGGGCGTAGCGTTGAACAGCGCTGAAACGTCAGAATTGACAAGTAAGTCTTGGTGATAAGATATACATAGACTTACGTGTCTGCAAGTCGAAGCTGAGCTGTCAAGCTAAGCTCAGGAGTATCGTTCTTAGGGACATTCTGAGGTGCGGCGGTGGCTGGCAGAGCAAGCGCGAGGGCTGCGATGACAGAGTTAAGGACAACGACGGGAAACATACTTGAAGTTTTAAAGTCTTGGAAGTGGAAATTAGATGAGGATGGAAGCAGATATTTCGTGGTGTGATGTGCGAAGTGCTATAACTTGCTGGTTGGCTTGATTGGAGTGATTAGTGACCTAGATAGAGGCAATCCAATCAACTTATATACTCATGTCGAATATAAGTCATGTCCCGAAAAACCATCAAGAGTCACTGAATTTCAAATCATGACTACAATTAGGCAACTCGTAGTATCGTAGATATTGTCTTGTGTGCTGACTTGTGGAGTTTTCATTGAGCGTATAGCTCAGCCTCACTCTACTAGGCTCCTAACAGTCCCCAAGCGTCATTGTATCTTGCCGGCCGCGCCGAGTATCAAGAAGTGTGCCTACTTACGAGTAGAAGCACAGCTTCTGGTGCTACTATGGAGAATTTCTGCATAAGAAAAGTATACATGATGAGGTCTAGTGTATAGGCGCTTAGACCAAACCAACTTAATCGCTTACAAGGCGATACGCTCCAGTATCTTGGCACGTGGTGCAAAACGCTCTCTTGTGGTGGTGTAGCGTATTCGTAATACGCTCCGCCCCGCACTGCTCCATCTCAACCGGCAGGACAACAATCCAGCGAAATTGATGATTTATGCTAAGCTGGGTCGGTTAGCCTAGTGCCTAACCTTAACCCTAGTACCGAGTGGATTCCCCCCAGCCACAAGGCTGAGCCTTGCCAATTTGTCAGTGCCGTTGATGCTTAGGCTTTTCCAGGTCAATTTGACCCTGAGAGCAGTACCCGATGATTATCAGTGCGACCTAACGTCTTCCAAAGTTGGATAGAAATAAGATACCTAAAGGCCCTGAGCTAATACGCTCATGTACGGTCCAAAAACTAGGCAATTCAGCAACATCATTGACCATTGGCTATGCCGATTGACCGAGATACCACCTCTCCTTCGGGGCTCCTTGCACCCGGATTCAGGATTCGGAGGGCGCATGGGAAATCCAGAAGCGGCTGTCTAAGATGCAAAACGCAGAGAAAAAAGGTAGGTTGACTCAATGTTGGTGAAGCAGATTCTTCTAGGCTAACTTAAGCATGTCTGCTAGTGTGACGAGTTGAGACCCATTTGCTCCAGGTGCGCCAAGCGAGCGTATTGTTGCCGCTATCCGAGCACATACAGTGATCCCGGTGCGCTGGAAGAGGGGGAGGATGTGTCGGCAACTGACATGACTGCCTCACCAGATGACCCAGCGGGGTCTCTACCCGACCTAGACATGCTTCCTGTGCCTTCAGACGGCTATGTATCAACCCCAGGTCCCTTGTCCAGCGCAATTCCACCTGCTCCGTCAAGTCCCCGGTTGTCAGACGTTCATGATCCTCAGGTCCAGGGTCAAATACCTTCTTCGCCCCATTCAGCTTCCCCTGGATATCTCGACGCAACAGATTTGGATCTGTTGAGCCATTACCTTACTCACACAAGCAAATGTATCCCTTTCGATGAGGTCGACCTCTATGCCCTATCTGTTGGAGTTCCGAACCTCGCCTTTACTAATAGACCCGTAATGTCGTCTCTGTTAGCACTAGCAGCAGCGTGCAAGACTCATGACGTATTCAAGACTACTGGAGGATGTCGTCTCGACAGCCCGACTTTAGCTGAAGCTCAGGAACTACTCGCCCGGGCTGATAACCATCATAGAGTTTCCTTGCAGCACATACAAGCCGAAATGTCAGATCTCAAGTCATATGATGCCGTGCTTATCAATTCAGCTTTGACAGTGCTCTATGCTTGCGCTAGCCATGCTGTCAGGGTGCAATTTGCTGGACTCTCGAAGGGGGTTGGGCACCACCAAGTCCCTGCTGGCATGCTGCCGCACCACTCGCAATGGATCTCCTTTATCCGACTGGCTCACACCGCTTCCACTGCAGTCTTGCAACACCTCCTTGATGGCAGACAAACAGAACAAGAAAATTCTCAAACTATACCTCTGGCAGCGGCAGCATCCCCTGGCCCCTTCCTAGGGAATTTTTCAAGTGGAACAGGCTGGACTTCACAAGGAAGCATGTCCAAGCGAACTCGAGGCTTATTTTATCCCCTGGTTGCTTCCACTTATGGAAGAGCACTCACTAAGCTACGTGGAGAGGTTGAATCTGCATCGTTCATGATCAACACTGACTCATCGCGCTGTCAATCTGAACTCAAAGCATGTTTAGAAGCGTTGGAGATACTTGAGAGACGAGCGACTCTAGTTATTTCTCAAAGCGAGGACATTGAGAATACAGATCCTCCTCTCGAAGAACCATTACCATTCAATCAGCACTCCAAGGTCTCACCTTGGGTAGGGAAATACATGATTAGTGTAACATCGATGAAGTCGCCAAAGGCGCTTCGCCGGGTCGTCATGTCATTCTTGAATCACGTTCCAAGCAAATATCTTGATCTCATAGAGACTGTCACAGAGCTTCAATGCGCTGCAACGACAGATAAAGCCTCGTCGCTCAATGAAATACAATTATTAGCAGCAAACATATTTGCGCACTGGCTTGTATTTGTCACGCTATTGGACGGGGTCTGGTGGATTGGCGATATTGGTCACTGGGAGTTAGGTCGAATCGTCTCGTTGTTTAATACCCAGAGCTGGCTCAGCCGGTCGGCAGATTCAGGAGAAACATGGTGGCCGAAAAACATGTATGTGATCAAGCAGGAGTTGACAGAAAACAGCTAGGACTAGTGATTCACAGGGTCTCAAAATACCAAAAAGTTTCCAAGTCTCTTCATCCTTACAGAGGAAGACGCGACTACATCCATAAGCGGCGGAGATGAAACATCATAGGTCTTCAAACCTAGGGGCTCGATGGGGCTATAGGGGTCAGGCGACAAATTAGTGTACGTGACGATTGATTATAGAAGAGTATGAGTAAAAGTCAATATTGATTCATGTTTAACTTTAACCCTAACCGCGACCCTAAAGGCACGTCCGCATGCAATAACCGTTATTCGAAAGAGAGTATCGCTATTCCTTAAAGTTGGAGCATATATATTTTCGAACTTGGCTGAGAGTATGTGTCGCGCTTCTTTCCAGGCTGTGCAAGCACAATCAATATAGGTACTACAAAAGTAGCGTGATTTGTGCGATTGCTTCTGGTGCTTCTATGTGGACTAGGGCTCAACACAGTAGCCCCCGACACAGTTCCAACCCTCGGGGCAAACCGAAGGAGTCCAGCATGGCTGGACTACTTGACGCTTCGAGTCGAGTTCAATGGCAGGCTTATCGGTAGATGGGAGCGCCGTGATCATGGCGCTGAAGCCAAGGGCGGCGACGGTAAGGATGTTGAGAGCATACATGATGAATGGATTGGTGATGGACGGGTTTGAACTGGAATGCTTGATGATGAATGTGATGGATTGGCCACTAAAGAGTTCAGACTATAAAAGAGAGACATCATGATATTTATATTGAAGCCAACCCATGGGAGGCATGGATCTAGGAAGGATTGTATAGAATGCATTATGTTTATTGTTCATTGCGCTAACCGATGATGGAATGTAGTCCCGAAGGCTATGGCCTAGACGCAAGCGCCTTCTCAATAAGACCTATATCCGCGTCGCCTGAAACGAGATTGGGCGAAGGCCCGGCCCATCAATAGAAATCAACCAGGGATTCCTGTTCGTAAAGCAAGGATTCCCCAGCTTATGTGTGATCCAAGACTTCCCCTTTAAGGATAGTGCTGTTTCCCATATTATGATTTCGAAAGAAAGATGAAATAGATATATAAAAGTATGAAGCAAAGAGGAATATAATTGAGACTGATTCTGGAACACATGCCATGATTGCATAAGCTAGTGTTAAAGATGGATGCACTTATTGTTTTCTTAAAGAGATTGTTTTTTGACTCGGATCGCTACTGTAGCAAACCCCAACCGACGTATGGCCCGCTCAGGCAGCTCCTTAAGCAAGACATACAATAAACATCATAGGATCGGGCTTTGGAGTAATCTTTGACAGTTAGGATGATCACCCCGGACTTACGAAGAATATTCAATAATGGAGAAAGACATTATATCGATGTAGTATTACGTTTGATATAGCTGGTAGGATTGTAGGCTAATGCACTAGCTCATTACTTCGGCCGAGTTTACCGATCATCAGACCACCTTGTCGCTTATAATTTAGCCGGCCCTTAACGAAATAGGAAATCCAACTTCATGTGGCCGAAGAACGAAAGATGTGCGTAAGTCACATCTACCCAAGACTCCATCCTGTAGATAATCAGCACCGATAGATCACAGCACCAGCTAATAGGAAAGCTGGCGCCTGTACTCTATCTATAAAAATACCTTTTTAGCTTGACAATCTTCGTAAAAAGACCAAGATATTTGTCCAAGACTCACTCAATCCATTTCCCACACTCGACAGTAGCGAGCAGGTTATACTAGAAAAGGAATACAATTCTTATTATGGTATTTGCTTATCTTGGACATTGTCTAGCTTCAATTTTAAAGTAGTAACTTATACCAATTATTCATACATCGAACTCGTCAGCAAAAGTGTATCTGTAAGGATTTAAGAGGAGATTTAGGACTATCTTAAGTTAGCGTATTGTAGCATTCGCCTTGGCTTTTCTTTTCATGTTCGATGCCTACTCTGCTTTTTGGGACTGTTCAGTAAGACATTGCAGAAAAAAGCGGCTCTTCGGAATTCGGATTTAATTTGCATTGTGCAGTGTGAATCCTAGCGTTGCCAGAAAACCCCATGCTTCATCAATAGCGATCCTTCCCAACAAAACACGGGTCACCTAACAAGGGTCATCCCGGGATACCACGGGTTAAATCGATCCTTATCCTGCAGACTCTTGCAGCTTTTGTATTTGAGGGAATTTATATTTTCGAAAACGCCCGGAGCGAAGTTACCAATTCGTACGATTTACGAATCGTCGCTAGCAGAAATTCTACCTATAGCTGGGGCATTATGAGGAGCCCTAACAGTCCGCTATAAACGATTCATACATATCAAACATCTCGACTGATTTCATGTGTCTTCACAACTTATTGCACAATGACTTTTATAAAAACCCTTGCCTTCGTCATCCTTGGCTTCAGTACCTTGGCCATAGTCCATCCCCGTGCCAGAGTAACACTGCAGATAAGGCAATGACTTCTGTGTCAACAGCATCTCTGCGTGTCCTCCCATAAGAGAAACTGAAGGGATTAAGGCGCTACGACTTCAGTAGCTGTTAATACACCTACATAAATATTAGAGAGGCTGTTCTATACATCCAAGTGTTGAGGTTCTCGGAAATACCCCGAAATTTATGCCACAGATCTTGGAACATACAACATTCGTACGAATCGTTAAAATTGTCAGTTCCATTGGACACGCTCTAAGCAGGAGGAAGGATGAATTGCACATCCCAATTGCAGCCTAATTGCATCCAAGGTTTTCGAGCTCACTGTGTCAGTACTTTTAAGCCGCCTCAACCCCGCTAGGCTACTCAGATGGACAAGCGTGAGTGGCTCCGGTCAGCCTAAGACATATATTTACAATCATGGAGGCACCTAGGAAGGGATGAACAGGTGACTCTTCAGGGAAGAATGTTTCATCAGTCAATAGTATGCAGTAGGATCCCATTTGGTGGCCTGAGCTCCAATGGGAATGCTAAAGAGCCCAGAACTTTAGCACAGTCTATTTCAAGCGTCAGTCTTCCACGTTTTTGACCACACTATAACCTGCATCTTGCAATGAGGAGAACCGAACGCCATTACCTCATTGAGGCACAGGTCATGCGACCATCCTGCCTGTTCAATGTTAAAAGTGTGCACACAAGAGTAAGTGCCGATAATGATGGGCGGAAATGGCATGCTATATCCATCTGAAGTTCCGGGTCGTTTGAATAATATAATACTTAATAACTACTCAGGGTGATCAATTCGCGTAAGTATAGAATCATCAAGCAGCATCTCTAGGCCGGAAACCGCTTGAGTCTTTTACAGGCCGAATCCGGTAGGTGAACATAGTCGCTAATAACGTCTAACCCCTAAGATCATATATTATGTACTTCGCATGAACACAAGCAAATGACACATAGCAGCGAGTAGCGGATATGCTAAAAACGACTTGAATTATCCGCGGCGGTTTCCGCATTCGCTTCCTGGTTTCCAGCCTTCGTGAAAAGGGGAAGGCGAGGGCTGCGGGCGATCCGAACGACAGGATTGAATGGATCGAAAACTATGTTTATTGAAAGCCACAAGAGATTTGTGTCTATTCAACAGACTTCTACGTGAATGATTCAAGCTGGGTTGAGCGACACCTGGCACCCATGTGCGCTTTTTGCTGTCAAAGCAACCATTGCCTGATAGGGTTTGTCCTCTTCGCTGTTGATTTCCCTGAACTCTTGCAACATTCTTGATACTATGTAAGAGGTCTCCATAGTTGCCTTCTGCTGTGCCAGACATTGGCGAGGACCAGCTCCGAATGGCATGAATGTGAAAGGAGCGGGTTGGTGACTCTCCCAGCGCGAAGGACGGAAGTCGTCAGCGTCAGGACCCCAGATCTCCGGGTTGCGGTGTAGCGTCGCGAAGCAGGTGTCAAACAGAGTGCCGGCTGGGGCAAAGACTGGCGCGGTCCTGTCAGAGCCACCTCCGACGGGGAGAATCGTATCTTTCAGAGCGACTCGATTGTTCTGCGGGAAAACAGGGTATAGACGCAGAGCTGACAACCAAATTAGCAAAGACTGGCTTGGAGTAAACAGAGCTGAGAAATGGCAAACCGTCCTACTTACTCTCGGTGATGACGTTTTGAAGAGACTTGATACGCGGCAATTGGTCGAAATCCAGCGACCTATCGCCCAAAGCTAGAACCTCAGCTCGTACCTGGGCATAGACATCAGGGTGTCTAGATAGGTTACGAATGACGTGGCTAACGAGAGCAGCAGTTGTTTCAGTTGCCGCCATCATCGCTTGAATTGCCTGGTCCCTCAGCAAGGTCCTGTCATCCGTCTGCTGCGCCATGTTAAATAGCAAAGTGCGCTGTGTAGGCTTATGGCGTCCATCTTCATCGGAGGACTTGTACTTTCTATGGTACTCAATGGCCCTGTCGACGTAAACATTGGCAAATTGGTGGACCTTGTTGCATGCTTCGAGCCAAGCACCCTTCGGCATCAAGCCGCCCAAGGGCCCTAAAGCAATGCGCATACCGCAGCCGGTAAACGCTTCTCTGAATGCATCTAAGAAGCCCTCTGCATGTGAAGGAGCGTTGCCTGATAGCATCCCAATTGGTTCACCAAATAAGAAAAGCGTATTCATGTCAAGATACTAGAGTGTGTATGTTAGCGCGACGAGGCCCGACCGGTAGGAACTGCAGAACGAACTAGATTCAAGATGTAAGGCTGCAGGTCAAACTTAGAGCCATCCTTAGGGAGCTGGCTTAGCATGAGGCGAAGATGTTGCTCCAGAGCGCTAAAGTCTGAAATATTAGACCTGTGAAAGGCAGGCTTCAACAGATCATGGGAAATTTTCCACTCCGAGCCGTCGGTCGTGATAAATCCGGCACCGCAAAATGGGCTCATGTTCTTCAATCTCAGAGGCTGTATACCCCAGTCCGCAGCGTTCTGGGAGAAGACTACCTTCAAGTTCTCCGGGTGAACAGAGTACAGGGCACGGGAGCCGAAGTTGAGAGCTTCGAAGGTGTGACCGTAGGTATCATATCGGCGCTGATGCTCTACTAGAAATTGGTTCTTTGTCATGGCATCGCCTGTTCGCAGAAAGATGTCCAGGCCGAATATAGGGTCTTTGTGCTTGTAGCGGGCTGGCGCCTGGCATCCATGTTGCTGGGCTTTGCGTCGCAAATTGTAGGCCAGGTACCATCGATAGGCGATAAACGTTGCCCCCAAAGAGACCAGAAGACCAAGCAGCGATACGGGAGCCATGGCGGCTACTATGGCAAGACGAGACGAGAATGAAAACAGGATACAGAGCAATTGATGGGGCTCGGTAAGCTTGGATTTATCAAGATAGATGTTGGCTCTTCAGAGGCCCAAGCTCCAGTTGGTACTGTCCCACTTGGGTGCATGAACACAAATCGGTACCTGTATTAGAACTCCTGACACGGACGTGAATAACTAACTGTGGTCAAAGCCGCATGTCGAAAACCACGGGCAAAGCATGATACACTGAAGAGAATATACAGCGAAACGTATGTTCAGTAATAGCAGAATACAGAGATGACCATGTAAATAAATGACAAAATTACATGTACCGTCGGATGCTCGGAAGTATTGTGACTCCACTGTACGATTACCAACCAATTAAGACCGTCGCATTGCACACCGAAACGAAACAATCCTTCCTCGGACTCAACTTGGTCGCTAACGCAAATTAAGGCAAGATTAAACCCAGAGAAAATTCGAGTTTTAATATAATGGGAGGCCTAAAATCTTGTACTAGTCTGATAGATCAGATAGTGGTTCTAGTTACAAGTGGAGGCAACTGTCCGTGTTGTGGGATTTCTATCGAATGATGATTTTGGCACCAACTGCCCAACGCTCTTATTGCCAGTTTCAACTTTCTGGATGAGTCGATGAGCGTATGTATTGCGCCAAAAAAAAAAAAAAAAAAAAAAAAAAAAAAAAAAAAATAAGAGACCGGTATTTCATTTTAATTGATGAACAATCCCCTTTTAAATGCTCAGTAGGCGCATATTAAATTGAACAGTAAATAATATAGGGTAAGGGTTTACGGCGGTGTTGAAAGATCATAAGACTAATCACAAAATAACAATGAAAGTCCAAACTGGACACTTGCGTCAACTTAGTTGGATTAAAGGAGCTATAGCTCTTTATGTTTAGTAGAACTTGATCCATGATCCCAGTGAGAGCCTCAAAAGGATTGCTTCCAGTCTTAGTATACTACTACTACTACTACCACTACTACTAGGGTGACTGTTTTCGTAACCCCCTTTTCTGTGACACTCACATAGACTGGAACTTCGGAGCCTCAGATAAACCTTAATCTCATGGACTATATTGGCCTTTTTTATGGAAGGATAGAAGGGTTATACAATTTCTTTCTTTATCTCAAGTGTAATATCTATAAAATGGCTACGGCGTTGCCAGGACTGGCCACTCCTCCAGGAATCTACAGGGTTAGCATAGTCTATATCTTGCAATTTCTTTTGTAGTGTAGATTGAGAGACTTACCTTCAATGGAACACTGCACAAGAAGAATGTCCAACAGTTTCTCTCGGTACATTTTCTGGCTAAATCCTCAAGGTCGAACATTTCGCCAATCGGGAGACCCCATCCCGCTAATGCCCATTGATGAATGCTTACATCTGGGTCGTTATATGGCCCAGTTGCCGGCCCTCGCTCGAAGCCAGCTGCATCCGATGCTATAGCAGCAAATTCGCTCTCCCACAGCCACCTCAAGGAGTCTTTAGTAGCCTCCAGTCCTAAAAGACCCCCTGGTTGGCGGTTGGGAAACGCTTGCTGTTCCTCAGTTGTGAGCTTGTTGTACTCAGCGGTGAATCCAACCCTGATGAACAGAATATCTCCAGAACGAATTTCGATATTCGATTCCTTGACAATGCTCTTGACATGTTCTATCTCAACTGCCCCTGTCTGGAAAGGGCTACGGTTGATGTCATTGCGCTGCGCCCACGAGTACCAGTCGATTAGTATGCCTCTACCGATAATTCCCCCGCTTTGGGAATAGGCTGTTACATGAGCTAGATGCTTTCGTAAGTATGAGTAGATTACTCACCGTCAATGCCTAGTACGCCCGAGTTATAGAAATCCTCCTGTCGGTACCCTTTATAAAATTGCTTTGCATTTTGGTAACCTGACATTGTTAGACTAGGTCCACTCTTGGTGTAAGATACTAACCGTAATGTCGAAATCCATCCCATTGGGTACTGCTCTGCGTATTCAAAGTAACCATATCATCGTTCATGATCATCGGACTCTTGTTCAGTATCTCATGTTGGAAGCGTTGGCGTTGAAACGTAGGGAACGATGGCTTATCGAGCGGCCAATCAAGTGATATCCGAATACCCTCCTTGATCTCGGCAGAAGCAGCCGTAACAGCCTCAGGCGTGATCAAATTTAACATGCCCAGCTGGTCGTCCGCACCCCAGAGACCCCAGGCGTTTCCGGGCGGCCCCGATTTGTCGAGCGGAAGCTCGTCAAATGAAGGAAGACGCTTGGCAGCCATTGGAATGAAAATCAGGGCTTATGAATTGACTTATGTTAAGTGAGGTTTTTCATCAACAGAACAATGCTGTTGGATATCCGATATACCTCATAATGGCCGCCGTAAGGGTAAATGCTCGACAAATTCCAAACTCAACTAGTGTTCCTGTCAGTTAGTCTCGATATCGGAACCCTAGCTAATGCCCCGCAAGACCCAATTACTCGGGCTCTGATTGCTTGGAGGAGGGGTTGGTATTCCTGGGGATCCCCGCGAAGATTCGTGTGTTAGCGGGGCGGCTAAACACTTACACGGTTCGCGTCTCTGCTTCCGAAAATATATTCAAGACTGCTTACTCCTTAACAGCATGCGTACACTTAAAAAACTCTGCCTCTTCAATAGCAATACACTGATGATCCAGCATTATGCGGAACCCTTTCGAACTCAAGGAACGCGCTGGGGACGATGCGCCGAAGGAGATTTATGGCTACCGGCCGTATCTCTTGGCTTTCGCGGCCTCGTGGGCTTGTAGGTTCTCTTTTCAAACAGTCTTGACGCGGGAAACTAACAAACTAGCCGCCATGTATGGATATGACAGCGCCTTCATCGGCGGGACGCTCAACTTGCCGTCCTTTCAACGTGCCTTTGGCCTAGCTTCCGCCTCCGACACCGCTAAGGCCGACCTTTCGTCCAACATTGTGTCCACCTTCCAAGGTGGCGCTTTCTTCGGCTGCGCTATGGGCTTTTTCTTCGCCGAGCGCTTTGGCCGCCGTGTTTTGTTGATTCTGTCTGCGTTTGTATTCTGCATCGGCGCTATACTCCAGATGTTCGGCCGCCTTGATTGTCTATACGCAGGTCGCGTCTTCACCGGATTGGGC
This sequence comes from Waltergamsia citrina, assembly GCA_022814615.1. Lineage (NCBI taxonomy): Eukaryota > Fungi > Ascomycota > Sordariomycetes > Hypocreales > Bionectriaceae > Waltergamsia > Waltergamsia citrina. The sequence goes on along the minus strand of JAKLNE010000011.1, from coordinate 313,386 downwards.
GTCGGAGCTAGTGCTATGATTCTGCCCATTTACGTGTCCGAGTGCTCGCCAGCCCTGATCCGTGGCCGTCTTGTTGGCATGTTTGAAATCATGCTCCAGGTCGCCCTGGTTTTTGGTTTCTGGGTGAACTATGGCGTCAATGAGAATGTTAGCCCTGATGGTGATAAGCAATGGCACATTCCCGTTGCCGTGCAGTTTGTTCCAGCGGGTATCCTAATAATTTCTATGTTTCTCATGGTCGAATCCCCGCGTTGGCTTGTCTCAAGAGGTAAGATGGAGCAGGCTAAGAAATCTCTAGCTTGGATTCGCCATCTACCTGAGGATCATCCTTACCTTTTGCGCGAGCTATCTGTGATGTCAACCGCTGTTGAGCACGAGATTGAGGCGTCTGGTGGTGCTGGAAACTGGTCTCAAATGTACAAAGAGCTCTTCCAAAGCGGCATTCGGGGCCGAATTGTCTTAGGCTGTGGTCTCGTTACGCTGCAGAACTTCACGGGGTAAGTGTGCTTTCAACAACTAATCTGTGCTCAGTGCTGACTTGAGTTCACCAGAATTAACGCAATTAACTACTACTCCCCTACTATCTTCAAATCCATCGGGTTCACTGGTGTCTCAGTTGGCCTCCTCGCCACGGGTATCTTTGGCATCGTTAAGATGGTCGCTACCATGATCTACGCCTTTCTTCTTGTTGATCGCTTCGGTCGCAAGCCGCTGTTAATTGTTGGAGGCATCGGCGCTGGATTTGCTATGTGGTACCTCGCCGTCTACTCAAAAGTCTCTGGCTCTTTTGACCACGTTCCGCCTATGGACGCTGGCGCTCGCGGCGCCGTTGCAATGGTCTACATTTACTCTTTCTTCTACGGGATCAGCTGGAACGGCATCCCCTGGCTCTATACCAGTGAAATCCTACCCACGCGCGTGCGCACGCTTGGAATGACCTTTTGTATCTGCATTCAATGGCTCACCCAGTTTGTTGTCGTCTACAGTTTGCCACACATGGTTATTAGGTGCGTTTCGAATCTCCCATTTTTTATCGTGATATGCATGGACTAATCCACTCTGAAGCATCACCTACGGCACCTTCATCTTCTTCGGGGCCTGCACTATTATTGCAATTGTCTTTGCTTGGCTTTTTATCCCCGAGACCAAGGGGGTTGAGCTAGAGGATATGGACTTATTGTTTGGCTCGGGTGTGTCGGTGTTTGCAGCCCAGGCCCAGAAGAGCTACAATGAGGCGCGAGCAGCTAATGCCACTGTCGGCGATCAGTTGAAAGAGAAGCATAGGGAGATTGTCGAGGCGGAGGATGTGTAGTTGCCTTGTGTGCAGTTCCGGAGGTCATTGTGGCAGAAGAAGCGGTTATATGTTGAGCCCTACTGCTAAGAATACCTTATTTATCGCCTATTAACATCAATGCTCTAAGGTGTATTCCAGTGGATATTTAATCTATGCCTTGTGTGCTACGTTCAAGCGCGAACCATCGATGTGAACACGAGCATCTAAGTCCCTACACGTAGATAGGCAGCTGAGGACGAGCCAGAGTTCCTTTGCCATTTCTCTTCACCCATCTGCTTGGCTTTCTGAGCAGCAGCAGTCATGTCCGATTAGAGCTTTACTCGCCTTGAGACTTCGTTCTCGGCTCTCTCCGTATTCAGTAGCTCTGGTACTAACTCTTCAACATTCGTCGCTCCTGCAAGCGCCATGTTCGTCGCGACCTCCGTTCGCAAAATCTGCACAAGACGCCGCAGTCCACTCTCTCCGTAATCTGCGCACATTGAGTACAGTAACGGTCGCCCGATGCCCACAGCCGTCGCTCCCAAAGCCACAGCCTTGATCACGTCTGTACCTCGACGGATGCCCCCATCGAGGAAAATCTGGAATCGACGGCGAATATCGCCAGATAAGAGCTGTGGTGCGTAACGTCGAATCTCTAACAAGGTGGTGATGGGTGATTGGGCTGTATCTTGCGAGCGCCCTCCGTGATTGGAGAGCACGATGCCATCGAGGCCATAGTGATGTGCAAGGACTGCGTCCTCTACTGTTTGAACGCCCTTCAAGACCAAGGGAAGCTTGGTTGCGGCGCGAATCCACTCAATGTCGCTCCACGAGAGCAAAGGATTGAGAAGGCTCATAGATGAAGCTTTGGCAACACCTCCAGCCGTTGGCGCAACAGTATCATCTCCGTCAGCAGCTCTGACGCGGTCGTCGCGCTCGCGCTTCCCCAGTACAGGTGAATCCACCGTGATGAAGATCGCGGCTGCGCCTAACTCCTCCACGGTCCGGAGCAGCTCTTCGGTATGTTTCCTATCACGCCCAGTGTACAGCTGGAAGAAGAGTTTCTGAGTCGGTGCAGATCTTGCCTTAAAGATGGCCTCGCGCGGAGCAATCGTGGGCATGCAGTAGATCAAGCCTTCGTCACCAGCGACTTTAGTCATGATAGTCTCGGCTTGCCGATGCGCATACTTTCCTATACCTGTCGGGCTAAAGTAAAAGGGTAGAGATGATGAACATCCAAGGATGTCGACTGCAGTAGAGACGGGCTCGACGGATCGGAGAATCCGAGGCCTCATGGAAATCTTTTGGAAAATGCGTCGTGCATCACTAATACTGAGCTCGTCGTCTGCCCCGGAAGAGTAGTATGCCCAGCCGGCGTCGGATAGATAACTTTGGGCGATCTTCTCGAAGTCATTGACGCTGACTATGCTTGTCAAAGGAGGGTAGTCGGTTTCCTTTTTCTCTGCAGACTTTGCAGCGGGGGATTTGGCAGCAGGCAGTGTTGAAGCATCCACTGTTCCTAGACAACTTGATGCGGGCAATGTCTTCTCAACTAGATCAGGCTCATGAACCTCATCATAGGTTTTTGTAGCATCTACACCGCCACATTTCAGAATCAGGCCAGCACCACCGGGGTGCTTGTCTATAAAATCTAGGAGTCGGTCATTAATACAGCGAGCCTTTAAAAATAGTGAACAGTGTTGGCATACCGGTCACATCCCACACTTTGCCGTACAACACCACCCAACAGGAGTTTCTATCGTGGTGTTTGGCAACTTCGGCGCCTGCGACTCGCTTCATCTTGAGCTTCACTTAATGTCTATGGTGTGGAGGATGACTTAAGGCAGACAGAGGTAAGATCAAGCTGACCAAATATGGATGCTCGGCGTCGCTAGGCTCGGTGACCCCCAAGGAAGAAGAAGATGTCCCCGGTGACCCCCACGGCATCCCCGGATTTTTTGCGAATTGATGGCTGAGGTCGGGTTGATTCCGAACGTACGGAATAAGCCAAAGGCTTGCATAAGGGTCTGGGGCAGAGTTGCGCCCTGGCATAAAATTCTAGACCTAAGACATTGACCCCCACGCACATGGGTTGACGCGCTAACAACATGGCTCTGACCGCCGAATTACGAGGAGCACGAGTAATGCTGCAGTCCCACAACACTAGCGAACTCAGTTTTCAGTCCACCGGGACCTTAACTCCGCTCTGGAGTTCTTAGTAAATTTCATCTCGTCGCGTTACCTCAACCCAGCGCGTCAGGCAGACCTCGGTGACAAGTCAGGCTTCTTCTCCTTTTCCCCATACCAACTTCCTGGAGTCGTGGGGGTCACTGTATGATTTTGTGGGGGATGTGTTGCAATAACACTTTCACTTCTTAAAAGCCGGGGAAACAAACTCTTCTGACCATTTCCTAAGATCACTTCCTAAGAGACTTCTTCACCCCTTAGCACTCCTGCAACAACTTGTTCAACCAAAGTGTAACCATGACTGACAAGAAGGACGATACTGTCGAGGGCCTCGAGGCTGTCAAGCAGCACGAACATGTCCAAAACACTGACGGCATGGTCATGCCGCCCTCGCTGGCTGGGATGTCAACGGACGAGTACAACAAGCTTGGCCGAAAGGCGACCTTGAAGATGGACTTGATCATTATGCCTATCCTAGTGATCATGTACGTTCTCAACTATCTCGATCGCCAGAACATCGCCAGTGCCAAACTGGCCAATATCGAGGAGGATCTTGGTCTGTCTGATGTTCAATACCAGACTTCTGTCAGTATCCTGTTCTGCAGTTACAGTGCGTACAAGTCCATACCTATAAAACTTCTAGAGAGAAGACTAACTGATGGGCTCTTGCAGTTCTCTTGCAGGTTCCTTCCAACATGGTTGCGGGTCGCATCAAGTGGCCAGGTGTATACATTTGCTGCAGCATGGTTCTTTGGGGCGCTATCTCAGCTTGTATGGCCGCTGTCCATAGCTTCGGAGGACTTTTGGCTGCTCGGGTTGCTCTTGGAGCTGTAGAAGCTGTCTTCTTCCCCGGAGCTCTTTACTTCCTCTCGATGTTCTACAACCGCAAGCAATTCGCCCTCCGCACTGCTATTCTCTACAGTGGCTCTCAACTCGGAAATGCCTTTGGCACATTGTTCGCCATTGCTATCCTCAAGCTCGACGGAGCTCATGGTATTGAAGGATGGCGTTGGGTACGTTTCTGCTTTTATTCAGGAAGTGCTCATTTCTTTTGACTAACGTTTACTAAAGCTCTTCCTTATCGAGGGTGTTGCCACCGTCGGCCTTGGCCTCATCTTTGCCGTCATTTTGCCCAATTCCAACAAGAAGATCTTGAGCCTTTCACAGGTGGAGTGTGAATGGGTACAATGGAACTACGCTTCCGACCAGGGACAGAGTGACGACTCTCGCGAAATCACTCCGTACCAGGGCGTGATGCTGGCCGTGAAGGACCCCAAGACTTGGCTGCTTACTGGCATTCTCTACTGCGTGAGTGAACCCAACCACCCTTGATCCATTGATCTGAAATTGATCTAACTTTGTTATTTAAAGACCTACATTGTCGGAGCTGTCGCCAATTTCTTCCCTAGTGTTGTCGGTGGTCTTGGCTACAGCCGCAACCTGACCTATATTCTTACCGCTCCTCCTTTCCTTCTCTGCGTCCTCACCATGCTTGGCAACGGTTTCCATTCCGACAGAACTCAAGAGCGTTCATTCCATATCATTGGGGCCCTCAGTGTCACTGCCGTGGCCAACATTCTCGCAGTTGCCACAACAAACACCGCGGCTCGCTACGTCGCCATGATGTTGCTTCCTGGATCATTCTACGCATCGGCTGTGGTAACACTGTCGTGGATCACCGGATCTCTTGCTCAGCCTACTGCGAAGCGTGCCTCTGCCATTGCGTTGATCAATGCCATTTGCAACACACCCAACATCTGGTGCAGCTACCTGTATTACGGAGCCCCAAGGTATCTGACGGCCTTCATTGTTAATCTCGCGGCTACTGGCCTAGCTATCGGGTTTGCTGTAGCTATGAGGTTCTATCTCAAGCGCCAGAACGCCAAGCTAGAGAGGGGAGAGGATGGCGGGAAGCATGGCCCGACACCTGCCCAGATTGCGGCAGGCTTTAGATATACCCTCTAAACTGCTTTATGGGTTCCGTCTAAAGAATTCAGGGAAGGCAAGAAACGTTTGCAACTAAAACATCTTTTCGTCCTTTGTGGCAGTTAAATAGACATGTAGTTAGACGCTTGTCAATCTCACTGTATAATTTTTGAGTATTCAATCTGTCTTATTCTTTAGCAATGGCTTTGCCAGGACTACAAAAGCGTACGCTTGCTCTATGCATGGTAATTGGTAGTTATCAAGTTTCACTTCAGTAGCTTAGGATTGTTCCAGATCAATTCGTCCTCCTCCAATGAATTGGCCACTGGCGCAGGATCATGTGCAACTAGGCTGACAACGGATGGAATTTGTCGCCAGACCGAAGTTAACAGGGGCCTAATGGAGAGATCATCAGTGATAGATAAACCATACAGTCAGATTACTGGTGCATGAAAAATACTTGTATTAACGAAATCATTGACAACAACAACGGCAAAACAAGATCGGAACCCGATCAGACTCTACAGCAGTAAAGGAGGTACCGAGTGAGACCATTCTATACAACTATTGATCTAATATTGCACTTTATCTATATCTTTGAACCCTGAATTAGTCGCCGGTTTGATCCCACCATGATGATATAAATCGTATCAAGAGTAGGCGTAGAAACACCAAGTTTCTTCGCTTTCTTGAATGGAGTGCCAAGAATGATTTCTACCTCCATGGCACGGCCAGCCTTGTAGTCATTCTGCATGCTGCTTCCGATGGGTGGCATGCCTAGTACCTTGTTGATAAGATCATCAGCGAGGCTGTCTTGAATAGCAACGCCGCATGCTCTTGCCACATTGATTACTTCGATCATTAGTCTCCGCGTCATAGGCTTTGCTTCTTCGGATGACGAGAGCCAGCTCTGTGTATCTAACAGGGTCAGGGTAGTAAGAGAGTTCCAAGCAACATTCCACACGACCTTCTCCCAGCGCTGCACCTGGATGTTGTCGACAACCTGGAAAACAGTGTTACCGGCTGTAAGCAAACTAGAGAAGTGATCGAGTCTTTGCTTTTCCCTTGAGGAATCGGCCCCCTCATTTGGATACAGCCCAATTTGCATGTCTTCGCTCTTCATCTGGGTGAATTCCCCCGGTTCTTTTTGGATTGCACCGACCCACGTCTACTCTGGTTAGTGTTGATAACACTTAACAGGCTTGAAAGAAAATCTTACCACGCAAGATATAATAGTCAGATTCTTGAAAGAGCTTCTGAAGGGTTCCTCGTTTCCAACACCATTCTGAATGATCACCAGAGTGGTTACTCTCTCGTCAATGCCTGCAGCGATTTGAGAAGGCGTCTCGTCCTGATTGATAGCTTTGTGGGCGCAAATGATGTAATCAAACTTCATCTGTGCTTCGGCCGCGTTCCTGAGAACTGAGGGGTATGTTGGTCAGCTAACTGAATCTACCCATTTGTTGCTCGTCATACCTTTATATGGGCGAATAACATGCTCTCCATGGTTCTCGCTTTTCATGCGCAAGCCGTGCTCTTTGACGGCGTCATAATTAGATCGTGCAATGACACTTAATCTGACGTTAGGCGCCTTGCTGAGAACGAAGGCGTAAAACCCGCCGATGCTGCTTGTAATGTTAGCCACCTTTGTCAGGGATTCGCAAGTCCAGGATGGCTACTCACGCTCCAAGGCCATAGACTAGAACGTCAAGGTAATCTTTGCTTTCGGAAGACATGGTGCGGTGAGACAGGCAACTCAATAAGGAAGTGCAGCTTTCGGAGCGGACAAGGAACACGGTCTCAAGTTTTCCAGAATTTGAGTCTCCAACCGACGGATGCCGGTTTCGCTCCCAACAATCATTTTGCTCCGCAGACCCCAAACTTTACTCCATCTTTCCCTACGCGTACTCGTATGCTCGCTCTGCAATCAAGAACCCCCACGCATTCCCCATGATGAAGATGTGGGGAATGACTTGACTGACTCGAGGTCGAAATGGACCCCCACGTCGCGGACCCGATGAGATGGAGCCGGCAAACACTAATGCTGCAAGCCGGAAACCTTTACCGGAATGTGTTTCTCTGCATAAATTGGTGTCATGGAAATTCCCATTCTGCCCGCTCCCCGCATCAAAAGGTAGTTTCTAGACAGCCTGCGATTCAGTGGAATATCCTCACCAGACTCTGTCACATCAATATCAGCATCCCGAGATATTGCACACAACTGTCAACAAGATGCCTAAGATTCAATCTGTCGTGTACTACCGAGTGAAGCCGAGATGGCTGATGGTAAAGATTGTGGATGAGAGTGGACAGCATGGTTGGGGTGAGGCAACCCTTGAGGGCCATGATCTGGCTGTGGAGGGATGTCTTGACGAGATGATTCCCAAGATCGTCGGTCTCGAGGCAAAGTAAGTGCCAGAGTTGCCTATTGATCTTCTTCGATTGTGGTCTGACCTAGGGTTTAAGCAACATTGAAAACATTTGGCAAATGTTCTGGAGACATGGATTCTACCGCGGAGGACCTGTCTTCATGTCTGCCATGTCGGGTATCGATATTGCGCTGTGGGATCTCAAGGGTAGGTTGATATGTTCATTTTCAAGGTTCAAGGCATCATCTAACGCTTTGAAATTAGGCAAGAACCTTAAGGTCCCCGTTTATGAGCTTTTGGGAGGAAGTGTTCGCAACAAGGTCCAGGTCTACTGCTGGATAGGTGGCGATCGCCCTTCAGATGTCGAAGCTGCAGCGTAGGTTATCCCATGCCGCACTCATTCATGTTAATTCCCCGCTCACAGAAACACAGGAAGAAGCGTGTTGCCCAAGGGCTGAAGTGTGTGAAGATGAACGCAACAGAGGACACAAACTGGGTCGACTCGCCCTCCGTGCTGGAAGCCACTGTTGAGCGTCTTCGTCAAGTCAAGGCCCTGGGTCTTGATGCGGGCTTGGATTTCCACGGCCGCCTCCACAAGGGCATGGCCAAGCAGTTGGCACGAGCTCTTGAGCCTTATCAGCCACTTTTCATCGAGGAGCCACTCTTGTGTGAGCATCCCGAGGCTATCAACAAACTGTCTGACCAGACAGTAATCCCTATTGCTTTTGGCGAGCGTCTTTACACGCGATGGGATATTAAGCGCTTCTTGGAAGACGCCAGTGTGGATATTCTGCAGCCAGATATTGCTCACGCTGGAGGTATCTCAGAGTCCAAGAAGATTGCCACAATGGCCGAGGCTTATGATGTGGCTATTGCACCTCATTGCCCTCTCGGACCGGTTGCCTTTGCAGCAAGCGTTCACCTTGCTCTCTCTACTCCCAACTTTGCCATCTTGGAGATGAGCCTCGGAATGCATTACAACACAGAGGCCGGAGATATCGACTTGTTAACGTATTTGAAGAATCCAGAAGTGTTCGACATCAAGGAGGGATATGTCGCCTCACCCTCTGGACATGGTCTTGGAATTGATATCGATGAGGAGCTGGTCAAGAAGATCTCGAAGGAGACCGAGCCGTGGCAATGTAAAACCTTCCACGGACCTGATGGTAGCATTAGAGAGTGGTAGAAATAGCTTTGCATGATATTGCTGGTCACTTTGAGGTTATCTAGAATAATAAAAACCTTCATTTAATATATCGAGAGCGTTCTCGAGTTTTACATCACTCGTCCCAGTCACCAACCATAGAATTAAAAGTCTTGAATGGCCAGGAAGTGGAGGCATCGCGAACAAAATGGTAAGACACTATGGGTTGGAATCAATGAGGAATTGAATTTACATATAATATTGAGTATCTATTCTATCGTCTCCTCGGTCTCAATCATCACTTTGAGTACCATATTGCCTTGGTCATCTAAAGAACTAGCGGCCATGTCGAATGCTTCGGGAACTTCTTCAAACCCATGGAAGCGCTGGGTGACGAGCTTGGATATATCCGGCAGTCCCATCTCAGCCTTTTTCGACAGAAGATCCACAGCATACTGGTATGTGTTGACGTATCGGAAGCACCCAATGATGTCTACCTCGCGCAATGAAGCAGCAAGCAGAGGTAGGGTTTGTATAGGGGTACCCATGCCAATTAGCATCAATCGGCCGCCTGGTGCAGCTGAGTAGATACCCGCCCGCACACAAGCTTCTACACCAGTACACTCAAATACAACATCGTATTGGAGACCATTCGGGCCAACGAGCTGGTCAGAGGTCTCTCGTGCTATATCCATATCGTCACCAAGGGCGCGGTCCTCAGGAGGCTTAGTGGACAAAGTGACGGAGTGGTCAGCAAAGCCATTTTGTGTCGCAAAATCCAAGCGCTTTTCAACAATATCCGCAATGGTGATATTGCCTGCCTTTTCCACGCGAAGCATAGCCGCTACCAGAAGCCCCACGCTTCCGGCTCCTAGAATGAGTGCATTGGCGCCCGGAATCAGCGCTGCGCGCCGTACTGCATGAATGGCAACACTCAATGGCTCGATCAAAGCTCCTTCAGCAAGCGTTGCTTCATCGGGCAGCCTGTGAACTTTCGTTAGTACATGCGACACCAGAAGCGACCAAGCTTGGATGATTGGGGCACTAACTTATAGCACATTTGGGCCGGGTGATTGATCCGCCCTTGGAGTGTTCCCTGGGAGTGAGGGAATGACTTCGCAGATCCACGGAATTTCATCTCTTTGCAGAGATTATACCTGCCGAGCGCACATAGCTGGCATTCGCCGCAAGGCAACCCGACCTCCAGGGCGACCCGGTCGCCTACTTGGAACCCTGTAACGTCGGTGCCGACTACCTCAACCACCCCTGCTGATTCATGACCAAGGGCCATGGGCTCCTTCACCTGAATGTCGCCATTCCTGTAGTGCTTGTAATAATGCTGATCTGAGCCGCAGATGCCTGTTGCTCTGATCGCTACTTGGAGCTCATGCGGAGCGGGAGGTGTAATTCCAAAAGTCTCCTAGAGGTAGCGTTAGCCAACAACGAATCAACAAGGCTTCATGAACTTCATACCGTGCGAAGATCTCCAGGTCCATGGAGGATGGATGCTTTGATGATTTGGAAGGACATTGTAGTATCAAAAGCCAAAGTCCCAATTGCGTACCAAGCGGAGAGTCGATTAGAGGGGGAATTGGTTTCAGCTGCAATGTTCTATCAAGGTTCAATTCTCGCTCCGTCCTATAATTGCCTTTACTTGTGGAAGTGAGGACGGTCTAGGCCGGAACAATGACCCCCACGGCATGAATCGAGGCCATTCTTCACAGAATCGACCCCCACGACCCCTTGCATGAAGGGTTCGAAAAGTCTGTGGGGAGTCTTTTGTGGGGTAAGAAGTGGCAAGTCACATTGGCTAGCAATGTCTGACTGTCTTCTCGTACAACGTTGTGACAGCTACATGGCTAACGCAGCCGAGGCAGCCGGCTCGCAAACCATCGGGACGCTTCCGTCACACACACGCTGCGTATGGAGCTTCTGCAGATTTAGTAGGTCTAATTTATTCTCGAATAGTTGATCAAGTGTTCTAGTCTATTCTATTCTTTATCGGCCCATCCACCCACCATCCACTGTCAAGAGTTCTCCGCTCACGTACAAGCTGCCGGCGCCGGCCAGAAACACGGCAGCGCCCTCAAAGTCATCTGGCTTACCCCATCTACCGGCCGGGATCCTCGAAAGAATGCTGGCAGCGCGCTCAGGGTTGTTAATCAAGGCTTCATTCATGTCTGTTGCGATATAGCCTGGGACAATGGCATTGACATTGACTCCCTCCTTAGCCCATTCATTGCTCAAAGCCTTTGTGAGCTGGGCAATTCCGCCCTTAGCTGCTGCGTAGGCCGGCACTGTAAGTCCTCCCTGGAAGCTGACCAGAGAGGCGATATTGATGATGCTCCCACGGTGGCCATTGGCGGCGGGCTGTCTCTTAAGCATGTAGGCGCCGATGTCTCTGTCCAGCGTCCAGACTGTGCGCAGGTTGACTTGCGTGACCTCATCCCATTCACTCATGGGGAATTCATGAGCTGGGTAACGACGTTGAATACCAGCACTTGTGACAAGAATGCTGACATCATGACCATCTCCGAGAATACGCTTACTGAGACCTTCCACTTGCTCTTGATCCTTAAGATCAGCAGTGTAGACGAAAGCCTTCCGGCCGAGCGCTTCAATTTGTTTCTTAGTCTCCAAATTTGACTCGTCTCGCTGCAAGATGATTAGCAAAACCGCTACAGGGTATCCTGTGCAATGACCCTCATCGATTGCTGACCTGAATCAAAATAATATCGGCACCAGCTTTCGCAAGGGCCAGGGCCATGGATTGACCGATGCCCCTTGTGCCACCCGTCACAACCGCCAAGCGGCCATTTAGTGAAAAGAGTTGCTCCAGATACGAGGACATCTTGTTTTCGAAATGTTGCAAGAGATTTGCTAGGAATCAAACAATGGCAAACAGCGTTCAAGATGGCGGAATAGGCAAGCGTGAATACTTGCCACTCTTGTGCATCGCAAAGCTCCGGTCCAACCTTGGCCCATTAATGCATATTGCACTAGTTCCAAAGTCTTTGAAAACCCCCACGCCACTCTGTGAGGAGGGGGAAAGGGTTGTGGGTTTGTGCTGACTCGAGTAAACCAAGAGTTATTGATATCCACTTGGTCATTCTCACCCTGGCTCTTCACCCCATTCCCCACTAAGCTCGTAAAAAACCTTTTAGCATTCCGCTGGCGCGAAGTTTCCGGCCTTGCCCCCGCAGATGCGATTTCTCTTTGTCAAACTCCAAGAGTATCCACATTATCCCCGGACGATGTTTCCAGGTCTGTGTACGTTGTGTAATCTTCTCCCTTGACCGTGGGGGTCATCGCGTGATGAGGTTGGGACTGACGCCGCCGTTGCCGGACCTCAAGTTCAGCTCGCGAAGATATGGAGCCTGGCAGTGTCTGCCAGAGTTCTCGCTCAGTTACTGCTAAATGGCCATGGCTTTTGCAAAGGTTGAACAGCCCGAAGCTACGAGCACAGGAAAAATTGTCGAGAGCATCATATGTATCGGTGAGATCATCGTAAAATAAATAATTACTCTTTAATATAGACGATATAGATAAAATAGGCAAGACTTGCTTCTATCTCTACTTCTCCAAGGTCCTCTCCTTATCAACCAACTCAGCAAAGCCATTTATCTGCTTTTCATAAGCAGCTCCCTCTTCAAAGGTGCACGGGGCTCTCGGGGCTCCGCCATAATTGTAGTATTTTTGGAGAGCAGCCTTGACAGCCACGAAACCACCTTGAATAGCTGCCCAATCTCCACGAGCGACAATAGCTTGAAGAGACTGTGCCTGAGCCAAGTCACCTTGGTCCCAAAGCTCCATCAGCTTTCCGCATGCTCGCGGCGCAATGTTTCCTGTACCACCAATGATGCCGTGGCCTCCAACCACAAGAGTCTGGAGTGTGAAGTCGACACTGCCACCAAAGGTACGGAAAGGGTGCGCTTTGGATTGTTTGGATGCAGTGGCTGCAGCGACACGTGCGAGCTTTCCTGTGTTTCCGCAAGTGAGTTTGACGCCAACAATGTTGGGGTGCTCGGCGAGCTCGATAATCACATCCGAGGAAAGGTCCAGACCACTGCAGGCACCGGGGAAATTGTATATCAGAAGAGGGACGGGGCTTGCATCTGCGACATTGCGGAAGTGTGTCTTTATCCTCTCTGTAGATAGTAAACCACCATAGTAAGCCGGAGGAAGAACGAGAGCGTGGGTGCCTCCAGACTCGGCGGCGCCTTTGCACAGTTGGATGGTTTCTCTGGTTGACTGAGCGCCGCAGCCAACAATCAGCGGTAGATCACCCTTTCCTGCCTTCTCGAGCGCAGCTTTGGTAGTTCGGTTGATGAGCTTGCGCTCCTCATGGTCTAGGTGGACAGCCTCGCCGTTGGAACCGTGAGTGACAACGCCGGCAACGCCAGCCTGCACTAGCCTGGAAACATGAGCCGCCGTTGTGTCTACGTCGACCGAGTCGTCAGGGTTGAAGAAAGCAACTGTTGGTACGTAGAGGCCTCGGGGTAGCAGCCCGTCGGAACTGCCATTGCTTTGTCGGGCGACATGATTGTCGCCGTTGGAAGAATCGAGGGCTGTTGGTGACATGATCGCTGTTGGCTGGGTATATGGCTGTGATTCGAATGATGCTAAAGATAAGACGCGTATGGACGGATAAGACTTGGCTTAAGTGTTGAGCCAGTTTGCTTGCTCCATTCCGAACTCGTAAGCTACGGCACTGTTCCGGTCTTCGTGTGGTCGGACCATATCGGCCTTGGTCTCCGGTACCCCGTGTGGAACGGGGGCCCGCCCCCACGCGTTTTAAAAATCGGGCGTAAAGATGCACCGAAAGTTCTGTAGAGGGAACATCGAGAAAGACTATGGCTTAGTGTCCCCAGAATGGAATCTTACAGAAAAGCGGGCTCAACCTTCGCCAGCTCTGAGGGCGTGGGGGCTCGATCGATATGGCGCTAGACCTGTCAGCGACGGACTGTACATACTTGAGCCCCATGCCATTCAACCGCATGGGTAGTTTAACAACGTCAAAGGCTTCAATTTCACGATTGCAGATCAAGTATCGCGTCCATTATTGCCAATATGTCTTCCAAAACCTTTTTCGACGATGGCCAAGCTCTAGTGCTCAAATGTCTCGAGAGCCTCTGTAGTGTAAGCCCAGAGCTTACCTTCAACAAATCCACCAAGAGTAAGATTGACTAAGTTTGATTGACACCACGTTGGAGTCGGACACTGATGATGTGAGCAGGCATTATCCATGCTGCGCATGAGGGTGACAAGACTGTGACCCTGATCTCGGGTGGCGGTGCCGGCCATGAGCCCGCTCACGCAGCCTTCGTCGGAAAAGGCATGCTAAGTGCGGCCGTGTCCGGAACCATCTTCGCTTCTCCTTCTGTTTCACAGATTGTGGATACCATTGGAGCTACTGCTGGCAGCGCTGGTACCATTCTCATTGTAAAGAACTACACAGGCGACATCTTCCATTTCCATCTTGCTGCTGAGAAGGCCCGAGTGAGATGGGGACACCGTGTTGAAGTCCTAGTAGTCGCAGACGATGTTGCTGTGGGCCGTGAGCGTGGCGGCAAAGTTGGACGTCGTGGACTGGCTGGGACCGTTCTAGTACACAAGATCCTCGGAGCTCTAGCAGCACAAGGTACCCAGATGGACGACTTGATTAAAGTTGGAAGAGAATTGGTAGATGGAATCGCTACCTGTGGAGTCTCACAGGGCCACGTCCATATCCCGGGCACTGCTTTCCAAAAGGAGGAGGAAGCTCAAGTAGAGCTTGGGATGGGTATTCACAATGAGCCTGGGTTCCAGGTGCTCAACCCCCGGCCGACTCTAGACTCCCTGCTCAATCAGATGTTGGACCTCATACTTAGTACCGCCGACTCCGACCCAGACAGGGCTTATGTCAATTTCGAGGCTAAAGAGGCTGTCCTGCTGGTCAACAACCTTGGCGGCACTTCACAGCTGGAGCTGGGCGGTATCACCCACGAAGTGGTGTCTAAGCTGAGTAAGTACCTGGACAACGGTTTTGTGTTAGGCAAAGGCTAATTATACGGAAGAGTCGCGTGGTTTCAAGCTGGTTCGCGTTCTTTCCGGAACTTTCATGACAAGTCTTGATGCTTCCGGGTTCAGTATTACCCTATTGAACCCGAAATCCGACAAGTTGGTACCAGCTCTTGATGCTGCGACTTCTGCCCTGGGATGGCCTCAGCCTTTCTTCGAAGTCAAAGACTACAACAGAGGATCTAAAGTCATTGCACCACAAGAGGAAACCGCTCATGCTGCCGCCCCATCTACTCAAGGGCCATCTGGTAATTCCCCCCCTTAGTATTTGCTCAATCCGAAAATATATGGTGCTAACAAGTGTAGTGAGCGCTAGCAACTTCGTCGCGGCAACGACTGCTGCTTGCAAAGCTCTCCAGAATGCTGAACCTACCATTACGGAAAGCGATCGAATTGTGGGTGATGGAGATTGCGGTACGACCCTTGCTCGGGGAGCCAAGTCAGTTCTAGAAAGCCTTTCCCAGCTCCCGTCAAGTGGCAAGACCAATGCAAGTGCTGCGATCATGCAAGTAGCTCACTGCATTGAATCGTCCATGGACGGTACATCTGGGGCCTTGTATGAGCTGTTCTTTACGGCTTTGGCTGCGGCGCTTCAATCTCAGCCAGCGGCCGATGATGTCGGCATAGAGACCTGGGCGAAGGCGGCCGAGTCGGCGCTGCAACGGTTGCAACGAATGACGCCGGCACAGGTCGGAGATCGTACCTTGATGGATGCTTTGGTGCCATTCGTCCAAAGCCTTCAGAAAGGCGATCTTTCAGCCGCTGTGAATGCTGCCAAACAGGGGCGTGACAGCACAAAGGGCATGAGCGCAAGTCTTGGAAGAGCTGTTTACGTTGCGGAGGAGAACTTTGGTAAAGTGGCTGATCCTGGAGCTGAGGGAGTCGTGGCCATTGTTGAGGGTCTAGCGGCAGCTAAGTAAGCTTGGTGTGATGTAGTAAAGATAAAAAAATCCTCTTCATTGTCTGATAATAACACCCGAATACACAAGTAGTATGTTCTATATATTGTCTGTTACCAACGCCGAAAGACGTAAGTAACACATGTACTTACCTGTTTCGAACAGGTGTCCTCATTCTCTCCGCCACTGATCAGGATGAGGAGACGGCTGGTGAGGATAGACGTAGCTATTGTCATGGGCCTAGTAGCTGCGCATCCATGTGGTCATTATTTCTACATGTAATATCTACTGAGATCTTCTGGATATTGTCCACCTACAGCGCTCGAGTAAACAAGTAATAAGCATAAATACATAACTTCGTTAATTGCTGTATTAGCTCACCCGGTTAAATACGAGCGGGGTGGGTTCCATGGATATATGTATTTATTAAATTCTTACCTATAATCCTTCCCCTTCTAAACTTGGCCTTCTTCCAACTTCCAATTTCCAACTAACATTGAGCCCGCTCATCCTCGCGCCAAAATGGTTTTACCGTACAACGAGCAGCGCGCGATGCGCCGGCAGATTGCTGAGCTTCGCTCCGACTTGCATCTCTGCGTAATTGATGACGACTTGCCTCGCCTTCACGACCTGCTGCAGAACGCATCGCCAAACGAAGTGAATAACCAGCACAAATGCCGCATAGGTGCCCCTCTACATGTCGCTGTGCACTGCGGCTCCTTGCTTGCAGTTAAAGCACTCCTTCGTGCGGGTGCGCTTCCTTTACTTCAAGCCATGCGCAGTGATGAATGGGAGACCAAGTGGTCGCCCCTCTCTATCGCCGCGCGACACGGATACGATGAGATTCTACAGTTACTGTGCTCCCGTGTGCCTATAGACAAGGTTGTTGATGAGTCGCTAGCCGGCGATTCAGCCCTCGGACAAGCGGCGAGATACGGTCAACATAGAGCCATCAATTATCTGCTTGATTGGACTAGGTGGCCTCAAACCTTGAAAGATATTGCTCTCTACAACGCGGCGAGTAGATGGGATGCAGATACCGTACGCCTTTTGCTAGCGAGGGTAAAATTCGAGAAGCAAGCTCTCAATACAGCTCTGCAAAGCGTATGCAGCTTCATGATGGACAATGGGGAGTTGGATGAGAGAGAGTCTTATCCCCACGGCGCCCACTTTGTCGACCAACGAGACACAATAATTCAGCTCATCCAGCAGGGCGCTGATCCTGACGCCGAGAATTCAGTCCACAGCATGTTCGGTGCGAATAGGCAAATTCGGCTCGTGCCAGAGACCGCGCGCTTCGTTGCGCTGGGCATTGCTCTTGAGGCGCTGCTCAACCAGGGGGCTGATCCGAATGGACCCGATCGTCGCGGAAACACAGCGCTTCATTACCTGGGATCCCCTGTTAGGATCGACTCACACAATGGCCGCCATGAGCTACATCATACGGGTTTGCGCCTACTCCTCAAGTCCGGTGCCTCAGTAGTGGCAAAAAATCATGAGGGTACTACGCCTCTCCATATCGCTGCGTTTGGCGCTGGACTAGAGACATTCCAGAAATACTTAGCAGCACACGAGAACGGGGAGAATATCCTTGGTCTGTCTCAAATCACCAACAATCAGAACGAAAATCTGCTCCACTTCGCGGCTCTTGGCGGTAAGCTCGACACCATGCAGTTCTTACTTTCCAATAGCTTCGACGTAAACGCTAAAGCCGACGACGGTTGGACGCCCCTTCATTGCGCATTGATACGGTCAGCAGTATTATCCCCTGGGTTGAGTCACTCACCGAAGAGCTTATCTACAGCCACCAAAGCGGCTCAGCTCCTACTATCACAGGGGGCAGATCCGCTTGTCGCAACGTCTGAAGGATGGACACCTCTCCATCTTCTGGCCTATTGGCGGGACGACAATAAGACGGACGATGCCAGGATCTTAGCCGACCAACTTATATCTGCAGGTGCTGAGATTTATCGTCGCGCTCCTTTCTTGTTCCACTACTACCCTATGCCCTTTACAGGTAAGAGAAAGCATGGTGAAGTGAAGGTAAAGTCTCGATGGGGTTATTCTGTTCACCCCGATTTTGATGCCGAAGATTTTGGTCCTCAGGCTGCTTTGCAATGGGCGGCCAAGCACAAAGCAATGGGCGTTGTCAAGGCTCTGTTGGCCAACGGAGCAGTCGTAACACCGACAGACTCGTCCGAGGTGAGTCCTGTAAAGCTGGCAGTTGAGCCTAAGTGGACACAAGGCGATACCGATAAACTACGGGATGAGATAGTAGATCTTTTGACATCATGTGGCGGTGGACTTTGATGCTTGAGAAGTGGCAGGTAGGTTCTGTGAAGTCGAAACATAGCTGCAGGGAGGAATACGGATGCGGCGAGTCCTTCCATTCTGGTAAGTATGTATCTATTCTGGCAGATTTCACTCTTTTGCGTCGCTATAGTAAGTACATCTTCTTTCCAATCAGTCCCAAGCAACCAAACATCGCCTGCTTCATACATCCCCGCCAGGTTTCTTAGACTGCGTATTTGTAGCTAGGGTTTCTCTCCATAGCCTTGATTTCGACTTCTCCATTGCCAATCTTCTTGTTAAGACGCACGTAGTATTGCCTTAGGCACAGAGCGACGACTATATATCCTCCTTGGCACACTCCGGCAGTAATCAAAGCGGGCCTGAAAACGGGCGCATCCTGGTTCCTGAACACCAAAGAAGACACGATTCCAGCTAGGTTCTGCGCTGTGTAGCTCATGCCTAGTGCGACCGCGCGACCAGTCGTAGTATGGATGTTACTAGCAAGCCATACCGGCGTTAGGAGACCTGGTGTAAAGACACCAAATGTAAGTAGAAAAGTGAGGAAGTACCCAACCTCCACAAGCTTGACCAAGTCAAGCGAGCCAAGCAGTACGAACCCGATCAGGGAAACAGCCAGTGTGCCAGAAGCAATGAAAGCTCTCTGGGCGAAACGATCCGACAAGTAGCTAGCACTCAGAAGCGCAACGGACGCTAACAAGTTCGGGCCAATAGTGTAAAGGTTGGCCGTGATGGTGCTGACTGTCAGCCTTTTGATAATGACCGGCAAGAAGTTAGAGCTGCTGGCGAAGCCGACACCATGAAGAAAGGCCAGTGCAGCAAAGACCCACGAAGGACCATGAAGCAGCTGATGGAATACATCGGTTGCACGGAGATCCTTCACCTCTTCTTGCGAATCGAGAGACCAGCGGATTTGAGCCAGTCGCTTGTCCTCCTCGGTGAACCAACGACATTTCTGGGGACTTCGGGGAAGGATCAGGGCAAGTAAACCCGCAATTCCGATTGTAATAGCGCCCTCTATCAGGAAGAGGTATTGCCAGCCCTGCGAAAAACGATTAGTAACGATTCTGCAACGATTCGGCTTAGCAAAGGGGAACTGACTTTCAAAGACTTTTCCCATTGGAAGACACTGAAGGATATCAACCCACTCGTAGCGGACTAGATAAAGTTTAGTAGAGACCCAGGTAATTGAGAGCCGACAAGGACATACAGCTATCACACCCATCTGATAGAAAATAGCCGTCCGGAACCCAAGTTCTCGCCTAGTGTAAAAGAAGGAACAGTAGTACACGGCGCAGGGCAGGAAGGCTGCCTCGAAGACACCCATCAATGTTCTGCAAGCCAACAACTGTCCGAAGTTTCTAATGACGGACCATCTTAGTTTCATATCTCATGAAAGCATAGCTTGAAGCAATGAGAGGATTCACTTACTTAACCGCCACACTGGCCAAGGTGCAAATGCCCCAGCATGCAACCAAAATGGGCATAATGACGGCTGGGTTGAAACGCTTTGCAGCAATAGTCCAAGGAATATTCATGATGGAATAAGTGATGTAGAAAGCCACTAGAAGCAGACTGTACTGGTTGCCAACCAGCCCCAAGTCGTCCTCAATTCCTGCCGTCTTTGCATTTCCAAGATTTGCCCGGTCAAGGGTATGAGTGTAGTACGCTAGGGCTAAACAGAAATATTAGCTTCATGCGTATATTCTCATCTCTCGACATGGGAGCTTACACAATATAGGCATGAGGATCAAGTCCGTCTTGCGGATGAGACGCTTCTCGGCTGCTGCATCTATACTTGAGGCTGGAGCACATACTCCCAATTCGGCAACCTTCAACGATTCTGTCTGTTTGCCGGACATTGTGGAGGACTCTGGCTGAAAGGCAATGGAAATGTACAAAGAAAACTTCCAGTCGCGTGGCAGCCCTTCTTGATGAAGATCTGAGGTAAACGTAAAACTTTGAGCCTATACAGCCAGGGCTGTTGAGATAATTTATAAGAAACAAATCTCATTCCCCACTGACCATGTGCGGCCCTCTTGATCTCAGCTGAGGCAAATGTTTAGGGACTCAAATCGTGGCAAATGACAGTTCCAAGTACATGTTCAGTCTGTGAAAATCCTCTTTGAGCAATAATCTTGGACTTTTACGGCGCTATTGACGAACGCCACATCCAGCCCAGTGGGACGAGAGATCTAGTCCAATTTAGGATCCAGCTTCTGAGTCGAGTAGATAAAAAAGAAATGGTACTATTATGGTGCAATTCTGTCAAAGTCTGATGACAAGTGCTTGGCATAAGGAATCATAGCACCCCCGCGGGTCTCGACATGGACAAGGGTGCGATCAAGTTAGCAAGACACAAGAGTTTGTTGATTTTATTTTGCACTCCTGCTCCGTTATAATCTACATGTAGGCTGAGGGCCTTGCCCTACGTCTATTCGTGACGAATGTTGTAAGATAATAATACATTTTGATTTCTTTCCCTTTCCAAGGTCGTGATAATGGTTATCTACGGGAACTTGTTTTCCGATTACAAAAGGTTTCGTGATATCTTGGACATGGTTGGAGATTGCGCCATTGCGGAGATGAAGTATCTAATACACTAGGGACGCTCCCCATGCTTTCGAGTCGATAACTTGAACATAATAACCGCCTATATAAATCAACTTCCACGGGATTATTCGGGAATAAGTCTTAGATGTACTCCATTTTCCCCGATAGCGTCCCCGCCCTGTCTGTCGTGCCACATGGTGTTGCACGTTGACCGCGTATAAGTCCAGACCATCCCAGACGCTCGGGACAAGGAGGGTATCAAAACCATTGTGGCGGTCATTCAGATGGTTCTTGAGATCTTGGCATAATACAATAATCAATATTTGAAATCGCTCACAACCGACATCGGAAGACGGTATTAGCTGAGCGAATCCATGAATTTGGTCTGATAGTCTTTGAACCCCCCTCATCCTACCAAGACTCTCCTCGCGTATCTTCTCTACTATTTTCCTAGGACAATCTTACTTATTTTTTTATCTTTGATCCCTGTGTAATCTTGCTCTCCTAGTCCTTCCAATCTTCAAGACAGCCAAGATGGCTCCCTCGCCTACGGAATCCGACCTGTCGCAGGTGTCGACATCCCTTCTTTCCAAGCTCCCGGCAGCTACGCTGATTTATAAGCTTCCCCTACTTGCCCTGATTCTTTTCATACTGTATGTTGCCGTCAGCGAGCTAAGTTTCCATCTCTCCCGCATACCACATCTCCCTGGTCCCCGCGGATACCCTATCGTGGGAAGCCTGCCTGCGCTTTGGGGAAAAGTTCATGCAGAACAATTCCGGGTATGGTCCGAAACCTACGGAGATGTGTTCCAGGTACGCTTGGGTGAACGTACGGCTGTTGTAGTTAATAGCGCAGCCGCAGCGCGCAACTTATTCCTGGGACAGCGGGAGGCAATGAACTCTCGGCCGTTGTTCTATGTACTTCATGGCAAGGTGCAAGGCAATTCTCCTGTCACAAGCATTGGGACAAGTCCTTGGAATGAGAGCTGTAAGAGACGTCGCAAGGTTGGAGCAACGGCGATGAATAAGGTGGCCGTGAACTCATACCAACCTGTAGGTCGAAACTATGATAGCATCGAAAAGCTTTTGACTGATCATTCCAATTGAAATAGATTATAAATGCCGAGTCGAGAGGGTTTCTGCTGGATCTTTTCAACGCTTCCACCAAAAGCCTAGACAACACCGTTGACTTCCGCGATCCAGTGCGAAAGTACGCTATGAACCTTGTGCTCACTCTGAACTATGGTACTCGGTATGCAGAGCCTCGACTCTTTCGATATCTTTAAACATACTAACGATGCTTATGGGGCAGTGTGGAAGACGTGAAGCAGCTTAGAGGGGACACAATTTTCGCAGAGATGGTTCACGTCGAGAGCGAAATTTCCCGACTCAGAGATACGTCTCAAAATTACGAAAACTATATCCCTCTACTTCGACCTGTCAAGACACTAGCCGCCTGGATTGGTTTACGGGATGGGAAGTACATGTCCGACATTGGTAGCCGGAGGGTGAGATATCACAAGGTCCTCCTTGAGAATTTGCGAGCGGAAGTCGCCGCTGGTACCGACAAACCATGTATCCAAGGCAACGTGCTGAAAGACCCGGAAAGCAAAGGCCTGAGTGAGGGAGAACTTCTCAGCGTATCGCTCAGCATGATGGCTGGCGCAGATACCAGTCAGCCGACCGTGGGCTGGGCTTTGTTACTGCTTTCGCAACGACAGGACATACAACAAAAGGCGTTTCAATCCATTATTGAAACTGATAGTAGCTTGCTTGAGGCAGCAGACGTTTCCGATTCCAAGGTCGAGTACATTGATGCTTTTACCAAAGAAATCGGAAGATGCTACACAGCTTTGAAGCTTGGTTTGCCAAGGGCAACTCATGATCAACATGCTGCCGACTGGGAGGATGCCTCAATTCCTCCCAAGACACTTGTCTTCCTTAATGCGTGGGCTTGTTCGAAAGGTGAGTTCCAAACTTCCACTTCAAGCTTATTTAGAAAATTTTGCTAAGGTTTTTGCTTCCTAGACCCAAATATTTTCCCGCATCCAGACTCCTTTTCTCCCGAGCGCTGGCTGGATAAGGAAAATACGACTCATCTGCACCAATTCGCCTTTGGGATAGGAGGCAGGGCATGCATAGCGAACCATCTTGCCCACAAGGCTCTTTACACGGCATTCCTTCATCTCATCGCTCATTTTGAGATCTTCCCTGCGGCTATCAGTGCTAATGACCCTTACGTTGTTGACCCGCTAGAAGGACTACTGCAGAAAGAATCATTCGTAGCCACCCCACGAAACAGGTCCGTGAGACTCGTCCCACGAGATCTAGCGCGGACCAGACGGCTGTTCGCTCAGTAGTGGTATAAAAACGCAAGCTATTTGCGCGTATATTCTTTAGGAATACAATCTATTTATAACCTGCGACTGCGGTTGACAACAAGCGAAAGAGAAGGCAAATTCTCGAATTGACATTTAGATACTAAATATCTAAGCATAAGATCTTTATTATCATTGAAAAATAATAATTGCGGAGAACAAAGAGCTCGTGGAACAATAAGCTTAGGGTCAAACCGTTATATACTATCTTGCCGTAAGTATCAATTTTTTATTTTACTTTTCTAGGCTCTTATTCCTTCTTCTAAATTCTGTGTTGGTAGATCACATATGAGCAAGCTAGTTCTTTCCCGGTATGTCCTAGTCAAATAGTTTTTTTGAAACCAGGTTCACTAACTCTTTTGTAGTATAACTGCTATTCCAGGATCTCGTGAGTCTTGTATAGCATCGTGACGTGCTACGGGCAATACGTTGCAATAGATCCTTCCACCATCAAGTAATATTATTTGATTGCATTTGTTTCGAACCATTGCCTGACTGACGCTAAGATTGGTTTTATGATATTAGCCAATAAAATAGTACTGATCATTTTGGAGATTAAGAAATTCCTATTTACCAAGATATCACATACCATTTGTAAAGACTATATTCTACAGCGGCACTAACTCGGTGGAAGGTTTCCGAAAATTTAATATAAGCAGTATATCGTGTTCATAGTACTCTTGTAATGATATCAAGTATGGTGGTTCAAGGCAATCTGCAGCAGAATCTGGCTTATACGCAATAATTATTCCGCTTTATCCGCCGCATACTCATCATTCATACAACAGTCATTAAGAGATTCAGGTGATATATTAAGAATTGCAGAAAAGAAAAAAGCTAGACAAGGTAACTTCCGGAACACGTGAAAGACATAATACCTATGCTACTGCAGCTTTTAGCTTGAACGTGGCAATGATAGGCAGTCTGGGTGCATGAACTCGTCTAAGGGCCGAGTAGACTTTCTCAGCTACACGTGTGCCCAAGCCGCAATGCATATGTGGAGAATGACCGCTGATCATATCCCCTCCCCATCTTCCAAACTATCTTTTTAATTCTTCTATATTTTCCTTATTTTTTCCTTCTTAAAATACTCAAATACTACCTGTCGCTATGGTCGTAGCGCACTATGAATTCCGATCATTCCTTCGTCAGTCCGAGCGGATGCCTTAAAGCGGTATGCCGTAAGAGAAGTGCTCCCTTTTAGCCGAGCCCCTCGCATATCAGTACCGATCTTTAAGACAGGGGGGTCCCCTGTTTGAGGAGGTACGTAGGGACTAAGGTTAAGGGCCCAGAGATGTACTCCATGTACCTTTAGGTCGGCCTCACGCAGTGCCGCTTTTAGCAAGTTTAGTGATTAATTAGAAGACTAAACCTAGCAGCAAAAGAATTACCTATAGAAACATGGACCATGAGGAAGACCTCAGCAATACCTGCCATTTGACCGCTTCCCGATACCTGTTCGATACACTATGATATCAAGAGTAAATATGACACTACGCTTTGTCTATAATCGCCACTGCGCTTCCCTCAGCAATATTGCTCGCACTACTGGGAAAAGGCTCACAGCTACTTCTTCGAACGAAACTAAGTTATAGAAAAAGAACCATCCTTCCTCAGTCACTCAATGTCAATTCCCTCTTTGTCTCTTGATTTAGCAAGCTCCATAAGCTCATTGTATCTCTCGCGATCTCTTGCCTTAGCGAGCCTGCCTCTTCTAGCTTTCTTGGCAGCTAGCTGCTCTAATTCTCTCTCCTCCTCTTCGTCTTTGAAAAGTCAGATACCGTATCCCAATAAATTTACAATAGCATAGTGCTTACCTCCCCAGCCTGAGGCTGGAAGCCCGCTGGGCGACTCTTTTTCTTCTTTAGAACCTAAGGATTGAGGATGAGATCCATGGACATCTGATACACCCAGGATTGACTCCGCCTGCGCACTTGTGTCGTCCAAAGCATCTTCGCCGTGATGGTTTTCAGATTGTGATAACCCCGACGGTAAGTTCTGGTTTCTGGCCGCCACGATTTCTTGCTGCAGAATGATCATACGATGCATGATGATTTTAACAAGAGATGTCGAAGTGAAATCGCTCGTTTTCTCCGCGTACTCATCCGCTTTCTCCGAGCTCAAAGTCTCACAGAAGCCTTGCAACTGGGATGCCACAAACTCGGGAAGCCACTTATCATCTTGCCCATAAGAAGAGTAGGTTTCCTCTAGAATGTCTACTAAAGCAGGCAAGTTCGAATGGTCACAGAGGGATCTAATTCTTCCTTTAGATAGTTCCTCCAGTTGGGATAGCTCATATTTCCGAGAGGTTTTGTAAACACCGATAGCGGTCGTAAGTTTCAAAACGTCTTGGTCTTGAGTTGTTCCCTCACTGGATAGGTCCTTGTAAGTCCCAGTGTATAGAAATTGTACCACAACATGACCGACGTGATAAGGCAGTGTCACTGATCGCAATAGAGTGCTGTAAAGTTTGGTGCTTTCCGCGAAGAGCTTGGGTGCTGCTTCGAGAATTGTGTGGTGGGCACAAAACCTGGATTCGTTGCTGCTATCGTCAAACCCTTCGAAAACATAGGGCCTGGCGAAAGGGTTAGTGAAATGCTACAAAGTGAATAAATTGAACTTAGTGAGTCCTACGACGAGAACGGATCAGTTCCTGTCTTTCTCCGCATGTTCATTGAGTCGGCAGCCGGTGGCGTGTGATCTTCAGTTTCTTGATCATCCGGTTAATAGGGGGACAGGTTTAGTATTTGGGCTCAAACTTCAGCAAATAGCTAATTCTCCAAATCATTCCAAGAACACGTTTGAAATTTACACTTGCGGATTTAATTTACTTTATAGATTATTGGTTTCCTAGATGAGACACTATGGCTCTAGTGTGCGATCCAATACATTAGCCCTGAATGAATGTTGCCCATATTTGGTCATTTGTCGTTATCACTCTTCACCAACACCGGATATTCGGCACAGATATCGTAACAAACAGACCAATACTTATCATGATTGTGCATCAGAATTGTCAAATCACGTCGCGAATCTGGGACTACTTGCAAACGCCGGAGGCCGGCCAAGACGCGGCAAGCCGTCTTTCTGCGGGAGGCCGGCCGGACGGGAAGAGGGGACTACTCAACACTTAGCTCATCGTGCGTCTTCACCACATCATTGACTGAAGCCCAAATATCATGGGAAACAATTAGACCAGTTCTAGATATCATATTTAAACTATCCATGTGAGATAGGAGGTCCCCTGCTAACAACACTATCTCCCCATGCTACGCTCGAACTTTCACGCGATTATCACCAATGTGAGTCAATACTTCGAGTTTGTACGAAGGATGGCAATCAAGACAACAGAACTGACACACTCACAGACTTGAAGTTTGCCCTGGACCCATCCCTACATATCTTGGATCACAATTTGGGGGCTTTCACCGCTGTTCATCCAAAAATGTTGGCTAGCACCATACTTACGACTATCGGTTTCGGCGCCGAAGGAATCGTCGAGAGTGAGATTTTACAAGGGCCCAAATCGTATTTATCGGGGTTTAACTAATACATGAGAATTTTAAAGATAGTATAGCCGCTGCTTGGCATAGTGTGATCGGAAATGTCGCGTCCGGTAGCATCTTTGCAGGACTGCAGAGCGCCGGAGCTGGTGGAGCTGGGACTACTACTCTGAGTTTGAGTCTTCAAAGGATTGGTGCTGCAGCGACATTCATAAAGGGTCTTTTCAGACCGTGGTAATTAGCTTAGACCTAGTTGCAACATGGAGAGATTGGAAGAGTGATAGGATGCTAAAGCTGAACTGGGTCTCTTTTCTTAATCATTCATATAAAGTGGCGTGAGTTCGAACATAAAACTACCCCGCATTTTTACTGGACGGCAACAATATATACTCCGCGATTCTGATATACTACATGTACTGACATGTCACCTTTAGAGAGCGGGGTTTTATATTGATCAAATCTGAGCTCTAGACTTATGACGAGCATGGCCGTCATCTCAATAATTTCCAGATTCAGTACCCGTACATTTAGGGAGGGTGAACTTGGAGAGACAAGGGAGGGACCTAGCGGTAATCTGCCGGATTAGTATGCCTGCTCCTCTGATATTATGAGAGATAACCGGTGAGAGTTCTGAAAAACGACCAGTGAATTCAAAGAATAGAAAAGAAGTGATAATTAGAAATATAGAAAGCGCATATTTCAAGTAAATATAATACGGAGCTTCTTACCGTTAGTATCGCATATTATCTGACCGACGGAGGGGCATCCGAGAAGACTAGTAGTAACGTGATCGGATTTATCGGTTCGCTACCGGGCCCCATATGCACAGTAGTTGTGTACCTTGTTGAAGCACCCAAAATTTGACATATATATCGAGAGACGTCCTCTCAGCCCTCTCTTCTGAATTTAATGTTGACATCAACTCGGAAGTACATTTTGTGCAGTCGTTCACCGAATCCAAAGGCCCGTTCGTTCTGTAGGAAAAGACCACTCGCCGCGAATAATTACCATATTTGGAAATTGGAATGAGACCACCACAAGCCATCGGAGTCGGAGCCGGAATCCGAGCCGGTCACGCACTCCAGACCCCCAAGAAGTGTCCCTGGAAGTAAAATAGGCCTAGGAAAGGACAATACTCGGCATCTCGTCATTCGGTGTCGCCTCAGAATGAGGTCATCGGTGAGGAACAGCAGCAATGACTGGTCTCATATCTGGCGGTGGCGACCCAACGAGCGTTTACTTCACACCCTTCTCGTGATAATTTGTTCAATTGAATTCAATTACTCACTCAATTGATCCGACGAAACCGCCGTCATGTCCAACGTTCGATCTGCTGTCGCCCGAAACAAGGGAGCCGTTGCGACGGCTGCTGTCGTTGTTTCAACCGCTGCCATTGTCGCGCAGTACTACCGAACCAAGAAATCGCAGAGCGTCTCGAATCCCATCCATCCCTCCATCAACAACGGCATCACCAAGGGCGAGTCCAATTTCCCCGGCGGCATCCTGCGCTGCAAGTGCCTCACCAATCCTGTCGAGATCAGCTTGAGCTCCAACGTCGCCCACAACCACGCCTGCGGATGCTCTAAGTGCTGGAAGCCCCAAGGTGCCCTCTTTTCCATTATCGGCGTTGTACCCACGGAGAAGCTCAGCATTAAGATCAATGGCGACAAGCTTTACATTGTCGATCAGAGCGCGGCTATCCAGCGTTATGCATGCCAAGGGTGCGGAGTCCACATGTTCGGTCGGATTGAAAAGGAGCACCCATTCAAGGGTCTCGACTTTGTGCATACGGAGCTATCTCCCACGAATGGTTGGCAGGAGCCTCAGTTCGCGGCCTTTGTGTCATCGATTATCGAGCAAGGGTACGACATGCGGAAGATGGACAGCGTGAGGGCCGACCTCAAGAGCCTTGGACTCGAGACGTACGATGCGCTATCTCCGCCTTTGATGGATTTGATTGCGGGATTCACGGCTGAGAAGAACCGTCAATAAGGGCTTCCGGCCTCCGCAAAAATCAACAAATTGATTCATTTCAATACTGCGTGGATTTAATTATGGACATGAATGTACTCTTTCTGATCAGACTCCCCAACTTCGAGTTGGGGGTATCATATGTATGTTCCTTCTGAAAAAGCACTCTTGTAATACGTTACTTCAAAGCACTACGGTCGATATGAGTTTCTTCAATCAAAAATTGATAACAGTACTGAGCTTAAATTATCAATTCAATTGTTACCCTTAACATCTTTACATCACTATTTGCAGATCAACATAATCATATTGCGCGAAACTTGAATGTTGATTTCAACTTCTGTTCCATTGTTAATCCACCTCAGCAGGATGAATCATACTCAATCTCTCCACGTAGTGTACAACACTCCGCTCGTAACATATGTATTAGCCGCGGAAATAAAAGCAAAGAGCGTTTGAGTTCAGCCGATCACACGATCTACTTTATTCTATCTTTCATGTCCTTGTGGCGAAGCAAAGACTGGTCGGGTACAGGGCACTGAGACGCGACTTGAGAGACAATGCGGCCAAAACGGTTTCGGGAACCACCTTGAGTTATCAATCATCCTTGCTATTGGACATCGTCCTCTTCCGGCTCAACTTCTCCTGGTCCCTGGTCGGCGGTCCAAATCGTACGTGCTTTGGCCACGGCCATCATCCTTTGAAGACTTTTTCGGGAAACATGGTGTTGAAGGACTCTCATGGACCACCGCGAATATCGGAAACTAAGTGTTGAGAAGTATCCTCTCAGCTTTGGTAACCATCTAAGTTATATCGTACATATTTTCAAGAAAGAAAAAGAGGAACAGAGATAGCTCTAAGTTATTTTTAATGTATATCAATCATGAATTGTGTTTTGATAAAGTCTTGGTTCTGTTGGTTGTTTGCTCAATCTATCGTAATTCTAGTTCGTTGACCACTGCATATCGACATTGAATGTTTCTTATCAAAACACAGGCAAGGCATCAATGTAGTTCTTCGATATGCCTTGTGAGTCCTGCGCCAAGGTTACATCGACTTAAAGCAGCACGGCCACACCAATCTCTTCGGGTTAGACAGGCCCCAATGGTCAGCAACAATAGATACGAGTATCACATCGACATGAAGGGGGTCCCCTCCCCCGCACCGGCTTCTTCGTCTTTGTCTTATGGAGCGCACTGTGTCTACCGCTACGTTACGTACCAGCCGAATACCACCAGACATCGATTGGCTGTCAGACCAGGATAGTAGTACCGTGGTTATCCGGCATCGGCGAGAATCTGCGGCTTTTGCGACGCTCACGGGAAGGGTCCATTTCTTTGTGGACACCGGCGATGGAAACTGCGTGTATTACTCTATGTTGTGAGGGGAAAGGGGAGGGCAGCATCGGCGCCGACCCGTTGAAATGGAAGCCCGTTGCTCCACCTGAAATCTCCATGTCAAAGAGCGGCGCATCGGGGTCCAGTTGTTCATCCCGGCGGAGCTGCTCAGAAAAGTTTCATAAAGGCCTGTGTGAATCTATATCCTCTATCAGCGAGATACGAATAAAACGTTCAATATACGCTGTGGAATCCTCCGTATAATTTCCAAAACGTATTTGAATACATTACAGGATACACGCAGAATACACGGGTTGATCCCCCCTCTAGTTATTCACCATGAGTTACGATCCCAAGGTCGGCGACAAGCTCGCCAGCCTCGACACCCCCTCCATGATCGTGGACTTAGACCTCATGGAGGCCAACATCAAAAAGCTCTTTGCCGCTCTACTACCCACCGGTCTCTCTATCCGCCCGCATCTCAAGACCACCAAATGCGCAGCCCTTGCCCGCCGTCTTGCCGCCGCTGGCGCCAAAGGTTGCTGCGTCGCTAAGATCTCCGAGGCCGAGGCAATCACCGCCGCCGGGTTTGACGACATCCTCATTACCTGCGAGATTATTGGAGCGCCTAAAGTGCGACGCCTCGTCGAGTTATTCCGAAAGCATAGAAACATTCGAATCGTCGTTGACAGTCCAGAGGGCGCCTCAGCTATCAATGATGCGCTTGAGGAATCTAAGATCGGGGAACCCATCACCACACTGATAGATCTCGACGTAGGCCTGCACCGTACCGGCGTGAAAGCTGGCGATCCAGCGCTAGCTTTGTCGAAGCACGTCCGCGGTCTCAAAAACCTGCGCTTGATTGGTGTCCAGGGCTACGAAGGCCACTTGCAGCATCTGCACGACCGGGAAGACCGCAAAGCACAATGCTTAGCATCAATGAAGACGCTTACTGAGACGGCCGAGGCGTTGAGGCAAGATGGATGCGACATTTCTGTAGTCACAACGGGAGGAACCGGCACGGCCGAGTTCTGCGCGACAGTGCCAGGAGTGACGGAACTGCAGCCGGGCTCTTTCATCTTCATGGACACAGATTATCGCAACGCTGTAGGGAGCTTCTACTCCAACAGCCTGACGCTGCTCGCTACGGTAGTGAGCAAGCAAGGCGACAGGCAGGTCACTATCGACACTGGTCTCAAGTCGCTGACTACAGACAGTGGGCTAGCAGAGTGCAAGGATTCAAGGTATTCGCACATCAATTTGGGCGACGAGCATGGAGCATTGAGCTGGGAAGAGGGTACGCCAGAGCTGAAAGTGGGCGACCGTGTCGAGATGATCCCTAGTCACATCGACCCAACCATCAATCTGCACAACTACTACTACGCGTATCGGAATGGCGTTGTCGAGGAAATTTGGACAGTTGACTCAAGGGGAAAGGTGCAATGAACACATTGAGAACCAAAACATCCATACCAGCAACGCGGTCATCACTAAATATCGTGCCTTCTAGGGGCCTCTATCTATTAAAAAATTCGTATATATCTGCTCGCTGCTTAACCAAACACCTCAATCATAAAGTGATACTCAATTTTGCTTCCATCATGCCGCCCCCTCGTCGTCAATTCGCTACACTTATCCGCCAGTATCTCGCCAACAACTGGTGTGCCGCAGTAGAAGATGCCCACTTTGAGGCCTTCCTCTTCTTCGCCAACGCTTGACTCGCTGCTGCTGCTGCTTGTATCGTCTTCCTGCTGTTCTCTTTGCGCCCTAATCCGCCGACGCCTCGCCACGCAAAACTGCTTCATCTCCTCATAGTGATCATCCAGAATTTTGTCAAAGTCTGGTCGGCCAAAGTGCGTCGGATTGAGCAGCCCCGTCAGTGGCGATGCGGGATTCGCTTCGGTTCGGTGCATCTCTAGCAGCCAGCGGTACACATGTGTAGTAATGGACTTGCGCTTAGCCGTGACGTGAGTGGCAATGCGGATGTCCAAATGCGGCTCGTCCTCGTGCTCGCGGTGGTACTCTTGGCTGAGGGATACCTCGTTGAGGAGATCAGACAGCCAGAGCAAATAGTTTCGGTCGCGGACCATCCAGTGAAAGTCGACACGGCGGTAGTCATCGGCAAAGGTATCGGCTTGGCGGGGACAAGGGTTCCGTGCTTTGCTAATCAGGTCGGGACTAACATCGCCTGGGCTGAGTAGGCCGTTGAGATTGTCATTGCTGCCGTCTGTCAGAGTCTTCTCGCCATTGCTGTTGCTGTTGCTATTCTTGTCGTTATTGTTGCTGGGAGTGGTAGTGAGCTGTGGAATGGGTCGGTGCTGGGCTGGACCTCCGTGATCGAGGTCATCGTTGTATTGCAAGTCGGCGAGGATACCGGAGAAGGGTGTAACGCCAATACCAGCGCCAATGATGACGGAGTGGTTGAAATCGTAAAAGCGCTGGGCCGGGGCACCAAAGGGTCCATTGATGCCGACTTTGATCTCCGACTCGCCCGACTCACCACCGAGCGCGCGCAGCCTACCCGTCCAGTTGCCGTCCGTTTTGATGTGCACCATCATTTTATTCCCTCGACAAAAAGATACTGTGAAAGGGTGCCATTGGAAGAAGCTGATAGCAGGCACCTGCAGAAAGATATACTGCCCAGCCTTATACTTCCAGATCCGCTCGCTAGGGATCACAGCCGAGATCTCAACTGTCTCACCATCGAGTACCTTCATAGTGGCCGGGATGCGATGGAAGCCAAGACCAACACGAACAGAGCGCTCGACTAGGACCAACAGTGTCGGGAAGGCCAAGAAGTAACCGAACATAGGCCATTGGAAGAACCCCTTGGTGCCATGCGCCATCATAAGCCCGATGATGGGGAACATGAGCAAGTGGCCCAACTGGAAGACCTCGTAACTCCATTTGCGTATTTGCGGGATGCTGAGCAAAGAGAGGATGTACATCAAGGCCAGTCCAGCAATTCCAGTCACACCTGGGAGGGTTTTGACGTAGTCAATGTACCGCATGGGAACGACTTCCTCGCCCAGCACCTTAGCCACACCTTCTTGGTTCGCTGGGTCGCTTCCAATGCGGAAGGATCCAGTAAGATGGCCGATTGCATGCAATGTTGCTAGCAGGATAGCGACACATGAGATTCTAATGTGGAACTCTTGCGACAAGTCCCAATTGAAGAAGCGCGAGATGTGGTACGATCGGCGCAACCACGTCGAGAAGTATCGTGACATGCTCAATATCAGAAAGAAGAAGGTCGGGTATAGAGCACCAGCGCAGGTCTTAGCCATGACGACGCCCCAGCCGAAGCCCTCGCGGTATGGAGGCGTTTCAAGGTACTTGACGAGCTGCCAGATACCAAAAGCCAGCTGCATAGCGACGACGAGGCCAACGCAGCCAACCTCCGGCGCGTGTACAGCCCAGTAGGCGCGAATGCGACGCCAACCCGGCAGCTTTTTGAAGTAGCTTTGTTCAGCCTCCTCCTCCTTCTTAGCCTGCTTGAGCGAGGGTATATTCCAGCTGCGGACCATTTTGGCGAACTCGGTGCGCGGGATGCGCTCCACGTCGCCATCACCCATCATGCGATGCAGGAAGGCATGGCGCGCCTTATCATTTGCGCTGTTGTGCTCTTGCTTCTTGCTATAAGTCGTCTTCGCATTGGCGTTTTTGGTGTTTGATTGGGCCTTCTCGCGGTGAAAGATATGGTGGGCGTGCGGCTTGGGAACCAGCTCGTCATGCGCCTGGTCCAGCTTCATCTCGACTTCCTCGTAGTTGATGTAGCCATCGCCATCGTGGTCGAGATCGTCGAGGAACTGCTCGATCTCTTCGTTGGTGAGGAATTGGACGTCGTCATCGCTGCGGATTGGGTGCTCGGCCATAAACGACCGGCGATTTTGTTGATTTTGTTGCTTTTGCTGATCCTGTTGCTGCGCGTTTTCAGCCATAGTAGATAATAATTGAGATCAATTGGCGGTGCCTGATCGCACAGCACCGTCAATGAAGCAGACAGGAGTTAGGCAGCGGCACCCGGAACGATGTCAATATTCATACACCAACACGACTCATGGCAAAGAAAAACTATTGACCCTTATCTGGCGCCAAACACCCATCCACCCACCTCCCAAGACGTGACCACGTCAGCACTGCCTGTTTTTGGGGCCTGCCAAGGACTCGGTTGTGAGGATGATGACCCATTTGGAGCAATTGGTTGGTCTAATCTCTGCAGGCACTTCCACGCTATTTCGCGGCAGGATGACTTCATTTTATTGATTTCCCGGTCTTGTCCTGCGCAAATTTGCAGGCTCTAGCACCCCCGTAACCAACCCCAGCGCCGCGACTTCCATTTCTAGCGGAGAGCGAATAACCTTAAATCAAACCTTATGCTTAATGCCGGATCCGACCCAAATAGGTATTACTTTTATGTAACTTGACATGACTTGCCAAAGGCGTGTAAATGATTGATTGGGTCTGCTACGGATTTTTCAACGCTGGATACATATATCAAGTGCATGTGTATCACCAGCTGTTGTCGAAGTGACCCTGCAAATCCTGATTTCTTTCACCATCATCCCTAAGATCAGGTACTTAATAACATGGATGTCTGCTGTCAAGGGGGATGCATAGAGCTTCGGAGGCCTCTAAATATACGGGCTTCAACTCGAAACTGCTGCTATAGTGATCAAGGGAGCTCCAGCGGCATCAATGCATGCATTATTCGGCGACGATTGGCCGTCCACCGCGTGTGTGGTGACGGTTTTCTGACGCATGCCGTGCAACGCCACGTCTTATCTGTCGCAAGACTTGCCGGACGACGGGAGCATCGTTGCCAAGGACCCACAAACTGGCTGCAAAGCCAACATGCTCTGGTGATAGGTGAATTGTGGCTTGAGCATTTCGCTGCAGGTCTCTTCAAAGTACTTGCGCAGGGTTCTACAACGTGGGACATGTTTTTCATTCTTGAATATGTCATTTCCCACATGGTGAAGCTACAGGTCAAAATAGAGAAAACATGGCTCTGATAAGTCTGTTACTTGTGCATTGATGAAGCTATGCTGGTTGTAATTGATCAGAGGGGAAATTAGACTCATCAGTTACATCATGTTCACATGAGCTGGGTATTCCAACAATTTCATTTTCGAAAAAGTTCCCGGGTAGACTAAAATTCGGATCGTAGTCCCGCATGGCTTTGACTGTCTGTCTGACCACGTCGTACCCAAATGTGTATTTGAAGATCTCAGCAGGATTGTCTGTAAAGTTAATCGTCAGGTTCATGATCTTTAGGGTAGGCTTGGAATGAGGGATCACTTACTGGGGATTTGACCGGGATCCATGTACTTAAGAAGCTCCTCGCGCACAATGTGGGTCTGGTCTTGCCCAACATTACTGAGAATCTGAATTGCACTCGCTCTCTTTCTTCGAATTGTGTCGTAGATTCTGAGGCGGCGCTCGATTTCACGAGGCGACGAGGCGCCGTGAAGCACCATCCCCAATACAATTCCGTCTTCCATACCTTGAGCTCCACCTTGACCTTGGTCTACACAGGCTTCAACGTTAGCAGCAAAATTATTTCCATACTTGCATTAGAAGTTAAAAACTCACGAGGTAGCATTGGGTGAGCTGAGTCGCCTGCTAAAGCCAGACGTCCTTTATGCCAAGTGGGAATCGGATGCCGGTATAAAAGCGGCCACCTTTTCACCTCGCTAGCTTTGCTCACAACTTCTAGTAGCCTGGGGTTAAAGTCGGAGAATCTCTCTAGCACATCCGTGACCGGTACACCAGCTTTCCAATCTATTCCTCAATTAGTTACGGTGTTGATGAGAGGATTGTGGACTTTTACCTTCTCGCACATTATCGCTCGTTTCGTCGTGGAATAGTCCGACAAAATTGTGTATCGTGTTACTGTTACGTCCTGTTAGCTGTCTACTTTCTTTCCTGTCACCATTTTTTGGACTTACCTGCGGCAAGGATAAACAACCATCCGTCTTTTGGTCTTATTATCTACAAAGAGGCGAGTCCAGCCCTCGCTGTTATCGTTCCAAAATCTTGTAGCCGGATCGTCTGCCAATGTTGAAGCAGGTATTAAGAAGCGAAACGCGAAATTGGAGTGTTGCGGGGCCACGGGTTCGTTCTTGCGGCCCAGCACGGCTTCGGAGGCGGAGGAGTGGACACCATCGGCACCGATGACTACGTCTCCACTAACCACTTTTCCGTTGCCCAGAGTTATGGATGGCTGGATAGGATCCTAGAGCAAGTCAGGTCTTGATCGGGATGATTTATTATGAGGTAAGATCTCAATTCCTTTACTTACGAAGCCAGTTACACGTGAGCCGAGGTGAATTGCTGCTGGCACGCCCGGTCCATCCCGCCTTGTGGCCATCCACTTTAGCGAGTTATGCAAGTCTACCCGATGCGCATAGTACAGTTCAGCGCCTCCAATTCCTCTTGCCGTTCCCGCTCGAGAAACTACGGCTGAAGTATTCATAGTGAAGGGGTCATGGAAAGTCACCAGCCTTGACTTGGCAAAACGCCATCGCACGGGGTCGAGACCCCACGCCGTGAGGAATCGAGTGGCATTCGGTGGCACATTGATAGCAGCGCCGACTTCGTTGCTCATACTTGATCGCTCGTAGACATGGACAAGATGACCAGCCCGCCGGAGCGAGACGGCGGCAGAGAGGCCTGCGATCCCGGCGCCGACAACAATGGCCTTGGCCATGATCTTTGTGTTGTTGATAGCTTTGGCCGTGATGATAACGACCGCTCAACATCGTAGGGTATTGAAAGAACTGGCCCATATCACTTATTCTTGAGCGCCGGCTGTTCAGAAAGTGTCTCATGCTCGGTGGAGTATGACTACGACAGGTAAGTCGGTAGGTTGCTGAATCTAAGACACTACATGCGAAGTGGCCACCACTCGAGGATATGCAAAGCGAATCCACCTAATCTTCCGGCCATGTCCTGAATAGCCCGTCATATTCCTTTTTCCAATTGGAGCTTTTATGAACACAGAGTTTGATTTCAAACAGCCAGTGACAAGGTAGTTTTGCGACACAAGCTTACTTGTACGACATCCGCTAAAAAGTCCCCGAAGACATGTGAGATAATCAATCCATCCCTTGCAGACCTTGAAACGATCTATGGGGGGCTTTGTATGACTAAAAGTAAAAAATAACTGCAAATGCTAGGGCGTCATCGCCGTATACCGAGTGGTCGAGCCCAACCGAGAAATTCAGGGAGGCTGCTTCAAGTGAGACAAATCAGGCGATGAGCCACCCAAGGCCGGGACAGGCCGAACTTATACGCCGCCTCGCGGCCACTGCCTGAAATGCGTGAGCCCTCAACAAGCATTTCGCC
Source organism: Waltergamsia citrina (assembly GCA_022814615.1). Taxonomy (NCBI): domain Eukaryota; kingdom Fungi; phylum Ascomycota; class Sordariomycetes; order Hypocreales; family Bionectriaceae; genus Waltergamsia; species Waltergamsia citrina. Next base: position 276,126 of record JAKLNE010000011.1, on the reverse strand, counting down.
ATGCTTTGACTGAGACGTCCTCAAACAGACATTACTTTAGCAAAATTTCGCGCCTACTACTCACTGCCATTGTCCTCGGAGTCTTCGCGTCGTCTGGTTGTGAATGCAGCCTCACGCCCAGCCACGGTCCAGACTCATCGAAGTCCACTGCCTGAGAGACTAAGATTTTTTGGCTTTATTGGAAATCAAACGTGGATGTGGATTAGAAAGATCGATATCCCATCGGGCTTCTGAATCCTCGATCCCTGAAATGAGACGCGTTTTCTTCTTCCCTATGTCTATTTCCCGACGCCAGAGATCTGCAGTGTAAAACACCCTTTCAGACCTTCATCTAATCGTCGTTTTGTGCCGGAAAATTCACCATACTGCGGAAGCAAACAAAAATGGCATTGAATATCGAAATGGCCTTGAAGGAAAGTGCTCCCGGCAGACCTCTCGGCCAGGCGAAGAACACAGCGGTCGTCGATTTTGGGATGCGACAGTCATCGCCTTCCGATAGCAGCGCGCCATCAGACCGAAGTGATGCGTCAGATTTGAAAAAGACGCGACTCAGTGTGCGGACGTTTCTTGCCGTGCTGGCTGTCTGCTTGATTTACTTTGCTCAGTTGATCTCTCTCGTTGGTGCCGGAGCTGTAAGTTTCGACCTCTGTTTTGGATTAAGACGTCGGCTGATTTTGTGTATAGCAAGGACAAACCATCGCGGGCCATTTCAATGATAGGTCCAGAGTCTCGTGGCTATCAGCCCCGATTACCATATTCACAGTGGTGCTTGGACCTATCGTCTCCCAGGCTGCCGACTACTGGGGCCGAAAATGGTTCCTCGTTACTCTCACGTTATTCGGTGCTGTAGGGTCCGTCATCGTCGCTCGCGCGCCATCGATGAACGTGGCCATCGGAGGCTTTTGTGTCATTGGTATCGCCTTTGGTGTCCAGCCTCTTCTTCACACTGTTACCTCTGAGGTCCTGCCACGACGTTGGCGTGCCCACGGACAGGCCGCTAATATGGCCTCCAACGGACTTGGAAGTATCACAGGGCTTGTCGCCGGCGGGGCGCTGAATCGATCCAATGACCCCCAAGCTGACGGCTTCCGATACTACTTTTACATGGCCGCGGCATGGTATATTGTGGCTACAGTTCTGTGCATTGTTGCGTATAACCCGCCTCCGACCTCAAAGCAGAGCGAGTTCAGGGGTCAGATGCGGGAGAAGCTCCGTAAGCTGGATTGGACTGGATACTTCTTGCTGGCGGCTGGCCTTGTTCTTTTCTGCCTCGGCTTGTCGTGGTCGGAGGCACCATACCCCTGGTCAAACCCTCATGTTTCCGCTACATTTGCTATCGGCCTTGCCCTGGCTTTGCTACTAGTGGTCTACGAAACCTGGTACAAGAAGGACGGCATGTTCCACCACCAGCTCTTCACTGGAAACCGAAACTTCTCCATTTCTCTCTTTTGTGTATTTGCTGAAGGGGTGGCATTCTTCGCCGCCAACACGTACTTTGCCTTCGAAGTCAGCGTCTTGTACGAGACTGACGCGTTGGTGGTCGGCACGAGATACTCAATCATGCTCATTGCCTCTATGGTGGGCGCCGCACTGGCTGGAATTTACTGCTCAAAAACACGCAAGGTGCGCTATATCACGGTCGCAGCCTTCTCCATTTTCATCGTTTTCTTCATTTGCATGGCAACTGCCGACCGTCATAGTGATAAACCTGTGTGGTTCTATCCGGTCTTACTGGGCCTTGCCTTGGGTATGACTCTGACAACTCTTATTACCGTGGGCCAGCTGTCGACACCGCCCCAGCTGATTTCCATCGCGAGCGGTCTCATTATCAGTGTTCGGTCGTTAGGAGGCACAATTGGCATTGCCATCTACAATGCTCTTTTCACAGATCAGATCAAGTACCTCCCGAGTAACGTCGGAGAGGCCACTATCTCCGCTGGACTGGACGCCGATTATCTTCCTGACCTGATTAACGCTTTAAGGGCACATAACGAAACTGCTCTTGACACGATTCCGGGAATCACAAAAGACATACTTAAAGCCGCAGACTTGGCTTTCAAAGATACACATGTCCTCGCTTTTAGATACGTATGGATAGCTGGTGGATGCTTCGTTGCACTAGCCACGATTGCTTCAATCTTTCTGTACGACCCTGAGAGCGAGTTCAATAATCAGATTGATGCCAGTGTGGAGAAGACAAGAAAAGCTTGAACATTATCAAAAAAGGGAAGTGCTGAATACGAAGCTGCTTCTTGTATGTATGATTGAACCTGTTTTTAGGAAAGCACATGTATATATATGAATCTGTCTGCATTTCGAGCTTTGCGAATCTGCAGGCCCAATGCTTAGTTAACTCAATCATTGTGTCATATGACTCCCCCGCTCCAAATTGTTTATCAATAACTGGATGTGCTACGGCGAGTTCAATTGGTTTCATACCCTATTATATCGTGATTGCAATAGAATACCCGCATGCACCAGCCTCCAAAACGTCACTGCGGATCCGTGTGGGAAAGCCCCTTCAACATGGGCCACCATAGGCCCATAGTAGAGGATAGCTATCATAAATTTCTAATGCCGAGGCATGTCTCACTATACTCCAAACTTCGTACAGCTGAGCGGTCTTGTTTGTTGTTCCAGGATAGTAGCTTTACCTGAGACATGAGGCACAAAACCGAGACAGCATATATCACAGCTGAAGGGCGCAAATCTCATTGTCTCATACACTCATTTGCGCTCAATCGTATATGATTTCCTCACAAGCTACACTGCGGGGTCTAGATGCGCAGTAAACCCCCGGATGGAACCTTGCTGTCAGTCCTCAATTTCCACATGGCTTCGAGTCCTGGATCCGGAATATTTGTTCAAGTGCCCGTTCAGTTTTCACAATTTGCCCCAAGACTGTTGATCATCGAAGTGTCTCCTACAATTTAAGACATAGTGGAATGTGTCGGCATTCCGGTCCGCGAGAACTGATAAACCGAAGGCGGGACAAGCTCCCTTCGGGATCACGGCACTTTCGCTTTTCAGTCAAACCTGTTCGACTTCACACCTCAGTTTACTCCTCATTACCACATCCCGTTCTTTGACGCAGTTCTTGGCTTCCGGACCCCAGAAGTGAGACGCAGACGACTCCCCAGAATAGGTACTGACACCGAGACAACAGTCGCAACCAGGCAAATCCTAAAGAATGGGAGCCGTTTGATCATCACCGACCTTGCTTTTGCCTACGGTCATTTTTTGCGTAGACCTTGCAAGCTCAAAGCTCCCTTGAGAATGTAAAAGAGAAGCAGCTGGCGACCACGATATCCCGCCGTCACGCACCGCACCTACTCGTCTTCTATGCTCATCACCGTCTTAGAGCTCATGTCTCCCGAAGCTGCTTTGGCAGCTTATTATCATCCTCCCGTAACATACTGGGGAACCTAAGGGAGCATTGGTGGAGCATTCAGCAGCCATGTATGTCGCCGACATCAATGTGGTGGAAAGGAACCGTGGTCTTGTGGTGACCATGTTCCTCTTCACTACTTTAGCTATCACAGCAGTGTGTCTAAGAGCATACACACGGGCTGTCGTGGTACAAAACTTTGGAATTGATGATGCTTTTAGTTCATTAGCTGCGGTAAGTCATCTCAATCCGGGCTGTTCGCTCATCAGCACTGACGTTATCTTATAGCTCGGTACTCTGGGATTTCTGATCTCAATGATGGAGCGTACGTTCAAATCTTGTGGTTTAATTCATTATGTTCTTGGCTGACTAAATATACAGAGATTAGATATGGTCTAGGCGACGGAGTTGATTATGAAGTCCTCCCTAACTTCCTTCAATCTCTTCTCGCCACTATCATCGCCTACACCGTCACTCACTTCTCCGTCAAGTTTTCCATCCTCTTTCAGTGCAAGCGCATTTTCACCGAGCGCCGTGCCCAGCGACTGTTTCTGACTCTCATAATCTACCTCTCCGTCTATGGCGTGTTTTGCTTCTTTTCCACCATTATCACTTGCTGGCCAATTGAAAAGTATTGGGACGATTCTATTCCCGGTGGATGCATTGACCGATCGGCCTTGCACTATGGCTTTGCGGGTGTGAATATCGTTAATGACATTCTGCTGCTTATCTCGCCCATGCCATTTCTTAGTTCACTACAAATCGCTCGCCGGTCTAAAATTGTGCTTATGGGGGTATTTGCCTGTGGAAGTTTGTGAGTTACCTCAGGCTACGGAGACATTCAGCACTGACCGAAGCAAAGCGCCTGTATTGTGGCAATTGTTAGACTGCACTCACTCTACGTCAATAACTCTGCACCCATTGATCAACAGCCGAGTAAGTGATTATAACCATGGAAATTGTTTCCACCAACACTAATATAATTACAGTTCAGGGAGTCGACATCGCGCTGTGGTCAGGCTTGGAAATCAACGTCGCCATCATTTGTTCTTGCGTGCCTGCTATTAAGCCTCTCTTTGTCAAAATCTTCCCTCGTCTTCTCACCTCATTCTCTGATTCGGGTAAGCGTTCGGGGAGCAGTGGAGTCTCCGACCATGAACGTCTTCATGCGCCCGGGTATGACTCAGGCGCTAATGAAGAAAGGCCATGGACAAGGGGAATAGAGGTACAAATTGACAGGTCTTACGAGCTGGGGGATATGCCATCTGCAAAGCGTGGAGATCCTGGCGAGAAGGTTGCTACGATGGGCAAAGGATCACCGTGGCATCCTAGAGTCTACGCTCAGCCTGTCGACCCTTGGCAACCAGTTGAGCACATATAAAGCAGAAGAACTTACTATGGATTGCCCCGATTAGTATTCTTATGTCACAATACGTTTTCTGATACCCTCTGAATACCAATATCTGAAATATATACTACATGTACATAGGGTCTCATTCGACCTAAAACGCAGGCCTCATTAAGTACTGATATCTAGTCATTTATATATATATTCCAGTGTATACTGCCCTGTGTGTTGCTCTCAATCTCATTCAATTGTTCACGCTCTTCTATGATTTTTTGTCTCATTCGACCTCATATTATTGATGTACTGTTGCTCATGTCGAACTCCGTATCCTTACTTCAATCAAAGCAGGGTACTTTAGTCAGACTTTTCGCTTCCTCTGAAAAGTCCAAGATTAGTACACCTGAAGGGGAGCCAATTATTACTGTTGATTCCTCAATGATCGTAGAGAAGGGTCTATAATCCATGGGTAGCCAGAGAAGATGGTCGCCTTTCCAAGTAACCCAGCATTTATCACTGCTAATCCCAAAACCAGCTGGAACTCCAGCCAGATCTTTTCGTGGAAGAACTGAGCCCAAAGTGGCTCGGTTATTCGCAATAGAGCTTTCGGCATTCAAAGCAAAGTTTCCGCGCTCAGTCTTCAAAAATTTGTCATCAAGGCTGAAGGATATGCAATGCTCGTATGCCGGATGATAAGAAGAAATTTCACCAACATTAAAACATTGCAAGCAGCTCGCCGATTCAACGTCCCATATTAGCACGTCATGGAATTCAAAGAGTGCTGCAACAGACTTTGCATCATTTGAGAGAACTGCAAGTTCAATTTGTCCATAGAGATCGACGGCATCGAACCCAAAAGCAGGCATGGACTCTCCTGTATCGAATTGCCAGACTTGTATTAATGCTGGGGCCCCTGAGACGACAAGTAGATTCGAGTTGTTGCAGAGATCAGCAGAAAGGAGGTCCTCCCAGCTGGTGTCAAAGATGCACATAAGCTTCCCGGAGAAGACGCAGTGCACCACAAATTGTGAATTTCCGTAGGAGCCTGAAACTAAGAGTTTTGAATCATGCGAGAAGGCGATGTACACGACTGGTGTCGAATGACCTTGTAGACAATGCAGACGCTCTCCAGTATCAACACTCCAGAGCTCCACATGCTGTGAGCCAGATGAGACCGATGCAAGAGTGGAGGCATTGCCTGAAATGTCAATATGCTGTACGGTCGTATGAGATGGTGAGAACTCCAGGATGCACTCCCCTGTCTGGACTCTCCAAATTCGCACCTCTTTTCCACATCTGCTAGCGAGTAGAGCTGAATCACGGGAAAACTTGTAATAATAAGAACTTCCTTCGAGACTTCTTAAGTAGTTTCCAGTAGTTGAAGACCATAATGTTAAAGTCTTGCCGTAACTGTTTGTGGCGATGACCGACCGATCTGGCGACATGATTACACCACTGGCTTCGGTCCTAGAGCCTCTAGGGCTGCGCTCTGGCCTTCCAAAACTTGTGCTCCAGACATTGATTGTTCGATCTGAAGATCCTGAAGCCACCAGCTTTGAATCATGTGAGAAGCACAGTGTCCTAACATCACTACGATGACCTATCAAGGCCTGGGGGTACTCTCCCGTGTGGACATCCAAGATACGTATCCGTGAATCGAGTAATCCAATAGCAAGAAGCTTTGAATCATGAGAAAAGGCAAGAGAGGAAACAGCTTGCTGTTCTTGTATTGTTTGTAGAGTTTCTCCTGTTTCCACTTTGAGAATGCGCGCCATTCCTTCATCCAACCCGAAAGCGAGTAATGTTGAATCAGGAGAGAATGCAATGGAAGTCACGTTGAACAAGTAACTTCCAAAGGACGTTATGCACTCTCCTGTACTAGTTGAATAGACATGACCCCCAGAACTCGAAGTCGCGACAAAGAGAGTTGAGTCATCAGAGAAACATTTGGGATAACCTGGATCTTCAAGGGTATGAACGAGGACACCGGTATCTACGCGCCTTAGTTGAATATCGTCAAGGTCGCCAATCGCCACAAAATCCATTGAATAAGCAATAAGTAGACTCGCAAATTCTGGGGGTTTCCCCAGAATAGTGCGTACGCACTCGCCTGTACTGACGTCCCAGGTCCGCAACACCTGGTCTCCAGTGACTGAGACAATGAAGGCAGAGTCATTCGAGAAACAGATTGCCTCAATAGACGCACTGCTTCCGTCATGTTGCAAAATGTGAATACACTGGCCAGTATCGGTCAACCATATCCGCACAGTCTGATCGATCGAAGTTGAAGCCACAAGGGATGAGTCGTGAGAGAATATGACGGATTCAACGAAGTTTTTATGCCCTTCTAAGGTCTGAAAGCAAAGACTGTAGTCATCTCCTAATGGAACAAGACTTCTAAGAGATACCCAGGAAGGTGGGCACATATCTCTGAGGGTACTTCTCGATGGAGAGAAAAGAAGAAGCGACGAATATAGTTGAAGAGGCGCAATATCGATAGCGTGTAAATGAATCCTTGTGGAGCGGGAGATGTCTCCAAGGAAGCTGGAGAGTTTGTGGGATTTGTCGGGCTATAGTTGGTTCTGGTTAGTCTAGTCAGGGGTGCTTAGTAGGTAGACTCGTACCTCCAGAAGAAGCTGTAGTCTCCTTAGAAGGTTGATGCTCTCTGAAACCCTTCCCATAAGGCTTAATGCTTCCAGCCAATGGAGGCAATGTTGCATTAGAAATTCCGAAACTCCATCATCATCTGCGACGAGAGATCCTGACTTTTCTACATGATGAATCCAATATAAACAGCAGTATTGAAGCTCGGGAGGGAGACAAGCATTAATCGTATGTGCTTCAATTTCCTTCCGCGGTGTACCTGGGTATTTTATGTCGCACATATCTTTTTTGAGACAGCCTCCACTCATATATTGCAAGCATGCTTCGGCGGTTGTTTGGTTGGCCTGCTTCTCGTCTATCCAAACTGACAAGGTTTGGCGCTTCGATGGGTCCAGTAGAAAGTCTCTAAAGGATAAGTGAAGCAACCGAATCGGGGATGTAGTTGACGGTGGAACATCCAGAACTGAATGTAACCAATCCAATCTAAGATTTATCACATGTTGAGAAACGTCTAGCATGTTGGCTAAAGCGGAGATGGATAGAGGATTCTCCAGGACAAGAATAGTGCCCACTATGTACTTGAATTGATTAATGACCCTGTCTTTTTGCTTCGGAGGGAGATCAATAGTCAGGCGGTCTAGTATAGGTAGATAGGTAGCATCCAGTTGTGTGCTGGCGTCATTGCCCTTGTATTTGAGTATATCTTCGAGTTGCATGTCCGGGGTTCCAATTTGACGGTCAGAAATGAACCGACATGCGGTTGCCGCAAAAATGAAGAGCGGGACTGCCATCTCAACAAGATCTTGAACTTGTGATAAGCTAGGCCAATTAGATGGCAGCTTTCGGTCTTCGGAAACAGAACTATTCCACTCGTGTCTTATGAGACCGAGTCTATCTTCTAAGAAAGCCCTAATATCATGCTCAATTATCTTCGGGTCGATCTGATGGAGGACCAAGTCTTTATGAGTGTTTGTTATAGCATTGAAGCCTAAACGAATAGGTAACTCTGGCCGGCTGGTGACAAGGAACTTGATACCTGACCGCCTCTGCACATTAGCCCGAGAGAACAGATTGATGAGCAGCTTGATGTCGTTGTCGTTGTCACACTCGTCCAGAGCGTCAACGACGACAACCAGGGGCGTACTCGAGGGAAGTTGCCAGAAGGGTTCCAGAATTAGTCGGCTGAATTGATTCTGAGCAGCGGACTGTAGAAGTGAGAAGTCCGAATCGATGGCTTCTTTGATCATCGGCATAATGCGTGGCTCGCTCTGAACCAACTGACGGGCTACCGTTGAGGAGAACTTAGATATGCCTCCTCGATCAGCCTCGCCCCTCTTGAAGAAAAAGCTTGCGCCCAGTTGACCTTGTCCGGACAAGGTCTTCGCAACGGTTCTGGATATTGTCGACTTTCCCGTTCCTGCCATACCATTTAGCCAGAAGATGGTTTTGCCGTCTGGATCCTCAGTCCATGTCGATATCTGTTCAAGCACATCCAAGCGGGTGTCAGGTAGACAGGTAGGGTTGTGCTGTTCAGCATGCGACTGATACATGGCGCCGTCAGCAACAGGGAGCTGCTCTAAGATAGCTTTTTGCTCCATGCTCAGAAGAACAGTCCTATTTAAATCACTGGTTAGCAAAAGACCCTATGTGTTAGCAGTAGCACTCACGTTTGGTCAATTTGCAACGCCGAGTTGACTGCGTCAGAGCATTTACGTAGTTCATCCACCAGCCTCTCTACATCCTTGCGGTCGAAAGGCCATTTCAAAGCACGTAGACCAAAGCTACTCATCGTCTTGCGACGTTTGCCGGGGTCGAGATCGTCTTCCAGACTCTCGAGTCGTGCTAAGCCGTCTTGGATGCTAGCATCAAGTTTCCCTAAGCTAGGGAGGCTGGAGCTCTGAGGTCCGCGGAGGAGCTTTTCCACATCTTTCGACACGCTCTGCAGTGTATTGATCTCCTGCGTGAGCCGCTGAATATCACTTTTGGCATTCTTGACATCTTTAGAGTACTGGAAGCAAAGGGCTGCGACTTTGCCTGTCAAGTCGATCATAGCGGCCACATTGGCCGCGACGCCGAGAGCTTCCATGACAGAACACTGCTTTTCGTCGTTTGTATTCTCTTCTTGCGAGCTGATAGAGGCAGAAATAATACGTCGACAGCGAGACGAGCCCCCGCATCATTCATTATGCGGGGCTACCAATTCGCCTCTCAATTTGCCATGGTCTCACAGCTGAGAGCCAATAGGAACTCATAATACATGACGGCGAGGACTATCAACGGCTCTTTCTAAGTATCGGGATAAGGCTGTTTGAGTTGATGCTGGTAGTTAAGTAGTAAAGATCTATGAGCAACATTATTGATAACATTGAAGATCCATGTGGTAGAAGCCACAGTAATACTTATTCATAAAGTGTACAAATTTTGTTGGAACGGGAATCCTGAATGTTCAACGATCGACAATATAAGCTTACTGACTCGGAGAACGTTATTGGTGTATACTTTTGAACATGTTCTTTGGGTTTGTATTTTAAATAATATAGAACTAACTTCCACCTCGTCCTATCAACTTAATCAACCTGCACTAAGCAAAACTCCTCTCAAGCCGGAAGTTCGGCATCTAGCTCACATTGCCAAGTTCATCCCGGCAGATTCAAACGTGGCCAGACAACTTTACCCGAGTTAGTGGGTTCCAGAATAGGTTCAATTATTAACCTTTCAGCATGCAGTGACGTCTCATCGGAGTTTCCACCGGCCGGAACCCCCGCATCTTGAATCGGTCCCGCCAATATGGCAGGGATGAGGACGTGGGGACACTTTACTGTAAGACTCGTTATCTCGACAGCTTTAAGAGCCCGCTGAGATAGTAGCAGTCAATTACTTGGTGTCTTTGTCCCGCTATAAAGCTCGTCAAGAGCGGGGGTGGATAGCCAACCAGGCTCGGACTTTCACCGAAACCTATACAGCATCTATCCTTTCAATATACGAATAAATACACAGGCCAATACACAGGCATGAGCGTATCAGAACAATGCTTCGGGATGTTGTACAGTTCAAAATTTATGCTTAAAAGATCCCCTCCAAAGCCTATTTCAATTTGTGTCTTAGTATTCGAGTCAATATCTTCATGTTGGTAGGCTAGGTATCAAGCTAGAGTTAGTGCTAAGCGGGGAAGTTATCAATCACATATCCGGGCAGCACAACATTGGCCATTGGAGTGTGGGGAAGTCGTTGTTATCGTCATATCACCGGCAAATAGTCTATCTATTAGCAACTGCCCCCGCTACTCCTCATCTAGAATTGCTGCAGTCATCACCAAACAGGCAGTTCAAGCCGACGATCGGACGATGCGGCAGTATGATTGTGCTGATAATTATCTAGGACTGCTTGGTCTTGCACGGTCAGTTCCGGTCTAAAGCATGTCACTCACACATAACGAGGACCTTTTGTAAATCTGCTGTGGCCTACCCACGAGATGACGTGTAGACACACAACAACTTCGATGCCAGGTGCAGATATATAAGCACGGGGAGATCCTGATGCGGAGCACTCGCATCATGCTGTGCCCAGCAAGCCCATTGACTCTGCAGTACCCCCAGAATGCGTTATTCAATTATAGCCCTGGCCTTTGTGCCCGCGAGCTTGGCCTGCCAACGCGATTGGGGTGCGCTCGGCAAGCGAATTGCTCGGGAAGCTGGCCACCCGCACACAAAGCGACAAGAAGTCGAATTCCCTCCCGTTTTGACAGAGACCGAGTCCATCCTCGTCAATGCATTTGACAGCAAGGAAATCGACTCATGGTCCTATTATTACACTCATGGCGACCATCTGGGTGGGCATAATAGGACTATGGCCGAGTGGACCATGAAGCAGTGGGCTTCTTCCGGATGGGACGCGAGAATCGAAGAGTGAGCCTATTATCCGATACCATTGGCTTTTACTCCTCCAACTCACGAATGATTGTAGGCTCTACGTCTGGTACACGGCACCCATCCACACATCTCTCACACTTAAGCGGAACAATGGATCAATCCATGAAGTGAGCCTAATCGAGGACATGCTAGACGAAGACCCAACCACGAGCTACCCAAATCGCATCCCCGCATACCATGCCATGAGCGCTAGCGGAAATGTTACGGCGGAATACGTCTATGTTGGGTAAGTTCAAGCTATGAATGCATGGTCACAACGGAAACTAATTGGACCAGTCGTGGTCAGCAGGCGGATTATCAGGTCCTGAAGGACGCCGGTATTGAGCTCGAAGGGAAAATTGCGCTATCTATGTACGGCGGCATCTATCGAGGAACCAAGGTCAAGAATGCTCAGGTAAGTCGTTTTTCAAGTCCTATTTATACGGCTTCCTCTCTAACACGACACAGGACAACGGAATGATCGGCGCTGTCCTCTTCACTGATCCGCAAGAAGACGGTGAGATTATCGAAGCCAATGGCTACAAACCCTACCCTGGTACGTCTCCTGTGTCAGAATCCTCTGCCGTTGCAGGATGACTTATGATATTTAGACGGACCTGCCCGAAACCCCACCATGATCCAACGCGGTAGTGTCCGCTTCTCATCGTTGTACTCAGGGGACCCTTCCACCGTCGGCTTCCCGTCGACAAAAGACGGGCCAAGAAACGACTTGACTCCCTACAATCCCTCTATCCCGTCTGTTCCCATTAGTATCCGTGACGCCATTCCTCTGCTGCAGGCTTTGGACGGTCATGGCGTGTCAGGCCAAGAGGCCAACCGTGAAGATTGGGTTGGCAAATTGGATGCTGACTATAGCACCGGTCCTGCCCCTGGTTCCACCCTTCACTTAGATCATTTGATGAATGGCACCGTTGCTCCTGCATGGGACGTCATTGGTGTTATCAATGGAACACATGAAGATGAGGTTATTGTCATTGGAAATCATCGTGATGCCTGGGTCATTGGAGGCGCGGCGGATCCGAATTCAGGCAGCGCTATTCTTATCGAGCTTGCGAAAGCTCTGGGGAAGCTCGTCGAAAAGGGCTGGAAGCCACGACGCACAATGTGAGTATAAAACAGAAAAGGAACTGGTTCTATGTTGATTATTGCTAATAACACAAATTCTAGCATTCTCGGGTCTTGGGACGCTGAGGAGTTTGGCCTTCAAGGCTCAACCGAATGGGTAGAGTCTCGTCTCCCATGGTTGATTGCCAACGTCGTCTGCTACCTTAACATCGATGTGGCCGTGTCTGGTCCACGCACCGCCATGTCTGGCTCCGGAGAAATGCAGACCTTTGCCATTGAGCAGATGAAGAAGGTCATCTTCCCAGATTCTTGGGGTCCATTCCCGACCTTGTACGACATGTGGCACAACACCACCGAAGGAGTGATCCCTCCCCTAGGCAGTGGCAGCGATTATGCGTCGTTCTATCACAACGGTATCAGCGCGCTCGATATTGGTTCTGACGCGGGTCCTACAGATCCCGTATATCACTACCATGGCCATTATGACTCCTACACCTGGATGGCCAAGTTTGGAGATCCTGGCTTCAAGGTCCACACTGCCATGGGTCAGTGGCTGACACTCATCGCATACCACGTTGCCGACGATGTCATCATTCCTTGGGATATTCCAAACGCCGGCAAAGTGCTTCGAACGTACCATGAGGAGCTCAATGATACACTTGCTGAGAACTACCCAGACCTAGATATCGATCTTTCTCCCATAGACGAGGCTATCGCCACATTTGAGTCCGCGGCAGAGAAGATCTCCAAAGTAGCGCAGCAAGCGTTGTCATTCAACGACACCTTGCTCATCGATGTTGTAAACAGCAAGTACCGCGATTTCCATAAGGGCTTCGCCAGCGCTGGTGGACTACCCGGCCGCGAAACATTTCACAATGTCATCAGCGCGCCAGGTCTGGACAATGGATATGGGGCCGACGTCTTCCCCGCTGTGCAGGACAGTCTCAGCTCTGGAAAAGAGAAGCAAGCTGCTGAGTGGGTGGAGAAGAGCGCGAAAGCGATCTTGAGAGCAGCTGAGATCTTGAAGGTCGGAGAGTAAGACAAGTTTTTCTTTGCCCATGCGTAAATGCCCAGAATAAGGAGTTCTGGTGAAGTTCATATAGTGTTTTAGTTAATATGCGCCCATTAATGCTCACCCAATAATATACTCCAGAATTGAAATAAGAAGATCATCATCATCATCGTCTTTTACTCTAACTGGAGGCTCCAATTAGCTACGCAACTGAACACATGCACAATCTCGCTCATTGAGTATTAAGTATCTCTATATTCTTAGGAACTATACACTGCCAATACTCCATCAAATCATGTCGTGAGACTGCGCTTGTACTCAGGACGAGCCCACCTGGTCGTCCACTCGGACTCCAAGACCTCTTCAACTAAGATCCTTTCTTCTGGACTCAGCTTGACCATCCGCCCGATCATATCCAAGATCGCTACTGTCTCCTCCTCACTGAAAACTCCCATTCTATCATCTCGTTGAGACTTTTGCACACATTCTTCAAAGACTTAATCTAATTTTGTCCAAACGTAGCGGTCAATCTGTGGAGCGCCATCTTCCTCAAAGAAACTCACCCGCCCTGGCCACGCTCCAAACCAGTTACCTGGCAGGGTCCCCAAGACATCTACAATTTGACGTATGACTTCTTCCATAGTGCATAAGTCACTGCTAAACCAAGCTTGCATTCCAAGGAGTTTCTAAATGGTCGTCGCGAGACTCCAAACACCTGCTGGAAAAGACAATGGTGTATGAGACTCGAAGTGAGCTTCGGCAGGGCGGTACTCCACTGGGTTCTGACAATCTTTCTCTGGCCGAGATTCTTTGGCAGGGGCAAAAGATTCTCCAAAATCACTAAGAATGATTCGCGCGTCCGCTATCGTGAAATCCTCAGCATTTTCTTCAAGAAAAAGCGGTACCATAGCTTCTGGTGGGACGTTGCTTGGAAGCGCGTTGCCGCCAGATCACTCGACTACTCCGATCTGAACCGGATGGTATCCGTCTTTAGTATATCTTTCCAAGTCTTCGGCACCATCTACCTAATTGTATTCGGCTTGTCAGACTGCGGATGAGGAATAGCACCTGGAGAAGAAGCGGGTGGTACTTCTAGGCCGATATTTAAAAGGGGTTTCGGTTGATGTGGTGGTAGTGCCTGCCAGCCGTCGCCTTTTAGGGAGTGCCAGGTCAGGCTGGGAGGCTCAAAGAGACGTAGCAGCGATCTAGCCATACCTGCAATTCATGTGTTGGGTTACACATCATCGATGATCTAACTGCGGCGGAAGTCAGCTTGGGATAGATGGTGTGCTAAGTACAGATCCACGGAGATCAGAAGTTCTCTCTTCTCCTGGAAAATCAAATTAGAAAGAGTAAGCAAGATCAGTGACTTACTGCTATGTTGCAGGGATTTTCAGTAAGTGAGCATGAAGCAGTGGGTCTGGGCACAGGCAGTCAGCGAAACCCCAAGAACCAGCGATTTTGCCTTGATATTGAATAATGTGAACGTATTGTTAATGATTATTACGACTTTATTTCTCTTATACAGGGAGAATCTTGGTTTATTATAAGCCTCGCTAAACCGGGGCGGCAAGACTTGCTCCTCATACAAGCAGGCAACCTCTTTACATGGATCTCATTTTTGAGGATGGGCCAACTCTTAACTATAGAAGAGCACCTTCATTCCTAGCTGCCACGTACTCATGGATGTAACCCTTACGGATACTCAGCTTCATTTCGAGCAATGAACTCTATCCTTCGAAAATGATCGGGAGCAAGTTTCAAGAAGGAAAAACGCAACCAAGCTAAGCACGCTCCGATATGGTTTGCCTTATACCAGCCTTGCGAGGCAACCAATATCCACACCCAACCCTTGACTGTGATGCCAACGCACCCTCAACCCGCGCTCTGATGACAGAAAGGGTAACGAGTTCCGCAGCTATTCCAAATATCACCCGCTCATCTATTGGGCGAGAATTCACGAAGAGGAGCTTCTACAGGGTTCAGAACTGACGGAGAGACCTATTATTAGCCCTAAGCATATTTGCGTGCCGTCCCGTTGGTGAACTAAAAGACCCAGTGTGTAAGCTGACTGAGGGGAAAGCTCCTGAGTCGCCAGCCACGGCGGCAATGGAGCTTCAGCTATGTTTGGACCCGATTCTTGGCCAGATATCCTTGCAGATTCACCAAACCAGACTCGGTTGCCGCTTTGGTGCAGCAAGTTGCAGGGATGTGTACTGTTCGCCAAGGAATTTTTGATATTTCGTCGAGAAACAGCCCCTTCAGCCTTTGTTTTTCTCCTCTAATATATTTAATCCTGTGTTGTTGCCATTATGCAGTGTTTCTTTTAGACCAGGGAAAGAGTCTTGACTTACACCGGATACGAAAACACTTCACCATGGAAAGGAGGACCCTGGTTCCCTGTCTTCTTACTCTCACTCTTTGGGTGTCTTTGGCGGCAGCCGAAGACAAATTCTCAATCTGGTTCCCAACACACGGATATCATTGGGAAGAAGTTGCAAAGACCGAATGCGCCGATTTAATCGAAAACTTCAACAATGGAAATCCTCAAGGAAGGGGCTCTCCCTGCCCACAAGCCCTTGACTGCTTGCTGGACAACACGTCGGAGTCCATCAAGCTGAATCTAGCTAGCTCTCAAGTCCTCCTAGGCCTTACACCCGCCATCTTGTCCTTCGCTGGGTCTACCATCCCCGAAATGGCCATCCTAGCTACACATCGCCCCCTGCTCGCGATACTCATGTCCATTGCTGCTCCAGCACCCCAACTCCGACAGCTTTTCTCGTCTCCGGAGATCGATACTTTTGTAAATAGAACACCCTCGAACGCTGTGCAAGCCTGGCACAGATGGCTCCAAGCCCAGTCCCGAGGGATGCAAGTGATGATGACTTGTGTACTATACTTCGGCGTAGCAGCCGCCGTCGCTAATTGCATTCATACATCCGTCTACCTTGCTCAACGCAGCGTTGTCGGTTTCGCTTGCACTTCAGTGCAAATGCCGCTCGCGTGGGTTCTGCTGGGTCTGGTGCCCATGTTGCTCTCTATGGGCGCAATGCGACAGCAGTACCGCCTGCCGACCCTACGAACCTTTCTAAAGTGCGGCGGATGTTCAGCAACAACAAAGCTAGAGGATGACGAGGAAAAGACACACCGTGCTGCTTACATGGCTGAACTTGTAAAGGAAACGCCGCGCGGGTGGGTTGCGGAGCTGCTCTTTTCAGCCGCGTCGATCTTTGCGTTGATACAGCTAGTATTTGGGGTGGCAATCCTATCGGCTGTGGTTCCCGTGTCGTTCTTTGATGCTCTCCCGCTGGTCTTGCGATATGCAGCTGGGAACTTGCTATGTCGTGCAATATTGCTGATTGAGCTTGATCGGATTCGCATAAGAATTCTAGAAAACAAAGCGTCAGGTCCTCCTTAGGGATAATGGGGAAGGGGAGCGACGAGTATGGAGCGTCTGCGCAAAGTTACTTTAGAAAGCAAGCTAGCAAATCTATAATGTTCTCAAATCTGATATACTAAGCCGAACAGCGTGTACTCGTACGAACTTAGTTCCTCGCATTCTCTTCAACCGCAACATGAGATCATGAACGGATACCTCATTACCAAATCCTCAACCTTGTTCTAAGTCTTCACATTCCTCCACGTGGTCTTTCTTCTTGTCTTCTTATTCATACGTCCCGGCATTCTTGTTTCTATGTTAATCAATGCCCATCCTACAATGACCAGCTTTGCATCCTTCGCATAAATGACTTTGATGCGGTCTCTTGCTCTTTTTCTGTGTATGTTGCGGCACTTCCATCTGGACCCCTTGCCATTTCTTGATCCAATAAGCCACCCTCTCCGCGTATGTATGGTTGAGTATCGGCCGACTGATATGGTTGCATCGTTCGCATCGTTGATGATAAACGCGGGCGTTGTATTTGTTGCCAGGGTATTGGCGGATGGTTATAGCGATGGTCTTGCTAGACCATCCTTTACTGGCGCAGTCGTCGCGGTGACAGATGAATCGACCCATGATGTTTGAATCCCACGTTTTAATAAACGACTTCTCGTTGTCTTTAGCGTGGAATTTGAAGTAACCCAGTCCAGCATCCTCCAGCAGGTCTATTACTTCGTCGTGCAGGGATGGGAAGAGCGACCACGGTTTAGGCTTCTTCGGCATGGCTCTATGTTTTCCGGAAACTTCAAACCTAATAGTTGTAGTCGAAGATCTTTTTGCTTGTAGAATCTTTAGACGTTGATGCCCAAGATAATGCTAAGTATTTGTATTGGCTGCCCCTGATTGGGATGTAACCTAACATATGCGGGAGGCCGACCAACACTCCAAGACATCTTAAGCGGCACGCCATACTGTCTTTGCCTAAAATCGAAAGAAAAGAAGGGAGGGGAGACAGCTTGAAAAAGAATAAAGCTATGATTATCATTATCTAGTTCGGTATTGACGGAATCCCGACTTCAGCTGTGAAATCAACTTCTTTCAACGTTCCTGCTAAATACTAGTAAGTCTCGAAACAGCAGATACTATGCAGAGTTTGCGTGTGTTTGCCCTGGTTCTATTTGTATCCTGCTATGCATTCATTCCTATCTGTTGGTACACTCGTCCCTACGTACATTACCGCCAACATCTCTCTTAATTTCCTTTGATCCGCAACTTCCACGCTGGAACGTAAGCGTTTGTCCTTGCCTCAACCCTACAGTCTCCCTAGTCTCCTGATTCTGCTCGCGTACCAAACCTATTCATCAATATCGTTAGCAGTCGTCACAACCAATGTCTGTGAAAGATTCAAAACTCACAACCTCAGCGCCTGCGCCTACCGACTTAATCCCCGTCAACCTCACCAGCAGCCCCGGCTGAACATGATGAATCCTAACCACAGCATCCTTATCCTCAAGATCCTCATTCAAAATAACTTCTTGCGGAACTCGAGGATTTATAACAGAAGCTCTGCCCAGACCAATCAGGTCACAGCTGTTAGATGCCAGCGCTGCTTCCATCCCTGCCCGAGTTTTGAAGCCTCCCGTTACCATGAGTGCAACTTTCGGTAGGTGTTCTCGGATCGCCTTTGCAAACTCGATGAAGAAAGCTTCGCGGCGTAATGTTGATTCAGACTTTGCTCTGATCGGGGCAGCTTCTCCTTGCTTCTCGTTGTCTCCTTGGGCCATCATCTGCCCACAGCACTGTCAGTACAAACCCTCAACTCTCCCCGTCCGCCTCTTTCCAGAGTCGCTATGCAGAAGTAAAAGGACTTACCGAAGGATTCTCATACGTTCCCCCACTAATCTCCAAAAAGTCAATCCCCTCATCCGCAATCATCCGCATCTGCTCCAAACACGCCGCAAACTCCCCCGGCGACTGATGATCCACCGAATTCAGCTTCATGCCCACACAGAACCCCTTCGGCGTCGCCTCACGAATCGCACGAATAATCTCCACGACAATCTTCGCCCTCGCCGCCGCTGATCCGCCATACGCATCCGTTCGTTTATTCGACCGCTCCGACAAGAACTGTGCTAGAAGATACCCATGGGCACCGTGAATTTCCACACCGTCGAAGCCAGCGTCTGCAGCTAGCCGTGCTGTGTCCGCGAAACGTTGGACTACAAATGAGATATCCTCGGTGCTCATCTCGCGTGGTGTGCCGAATACAAGCGACGAAGCTAAACGCTGAATAATCCCTTCTCCAAAATCCAGCCCAATCGGACTCGGGGCGATGCTTTTCTCCAAATACCCACGCGACCCAGCTCCCAAAGGCGTCTGCCGACCCGGATGGTTCAACTGCACAAGGGCAGGCGTATCATGACGCTTACAAGCATCCGCCCACACTTTCCAGGCTTTGAGCATATCAGCGTATTCAACGTCGCCGTTGTAGGCTACGTCGGTCGGCGTGCCTAGGTACCGGTGGTCGACCTGGACATTGCCCGTCATAATGAGGCCCCAGCCGCCTTTAGCCCATTCGCCGTAGGATGATGCGAATTTGACTCCCGGGAGGGCTTCACTGCGGCTCATGGATTCAGCGAGAGCGGCTTTGGCGAGCCGGTTGGGTAGAGTGAGCCCGCATGGCAGGGTAAGTGGTTCTGAAGCGTGTAGTTGCGTCATGATCTATCCGCTCTGAACTTGACTGTGAAATGAATGAATGGATGAATGAAATCGCTACCGTAACATGAGATGTGCAATCCGCTCGCCCTTTCATCTGTTATAACCAACACTCCGAGATAGAGGACAAAACTTGACAGGAGACGTATTGTGTAACCTTCCCTAGAATTCCGGGGGCGAATCCCGCACCCGGCTCAATAATTGCCCCGGCCATCCTTGAAATTCCTCCTTTCAGCAGCGGCCAACCGGTTGAAAAGCTCGTTCTAGTAGCGGAGGACCGGTCAAGCCGCCCCCGGCGACCAAGTGGAGCCCATGGCGCCGCGGGGCCGAGGTTCTTGAAAGGAGAACGGAGTAATAACTTAAATCAGCAGGCAGATCCACGATCTATGTCAAGCAACTTATAAATCAACATTTGCCCTACTATATTTTTATTTGTATAGTTTTTTATTAGCTTAGAAAACTAGAAAATTCTCAGGAATAGCGGCTGTACTTGTTCACCCGACGGATAGATGGATTGTTGTTACAGTGCGTTGGAGGTTTGGTACAGGGGTTTGGTTCATCATCTGCGACGGGGGCGCCTGATTGCGACTAGCTTGCGAGGATCGACCTCGGCTGCAGCTCAGTTATTCATCATGGCAGAAAACGTCACATTAGAAGTCTAAGCTCCCAACGCAGCAACTTTTGATCAGTTATAACATTGAACTCGAGTGCAAAGCTCGCGGTCGCTTCTGAAATTTGATGCCGGTGATACTCCATTATCTTCATCATGCCACTCAAGATGCAAGATCAGCAAACCAATAGTTGCGTACCGTTGATCCGCCTGAGATGACACAAGGTCATTGCCAACATATAACATATCTCTAGAAACATGCTTTCTTCTGCCACGATAATACACGCCTAACAAGCCGCCATTTTCATGTTTCTCAACTCTCCTCCTCCTCCTCAGAGCACCCCCGGAATCGCCACCCTCTTCTTGCTAATCTTATCCTCCCCAAACTTCTCCCTATACCAAGCCCTCCCATTCCACGCCCTCGGCAACATTGTCAAAACCTCATTAATCACAAACGTCCTCGCCGGCACACTCCCCCACCCAGCCGCCATCCAAAACCCCGTCCACTCAATCCACTCACAGAAATAATGCGGATACAGCACATACCGGAACAACCCCGCCTGTGGGATTCGATAATGCGTTTCCACCTCTTTCTTCTTCTTCTTGTCGTCTTGTAACCCGTTGGCGGCTGTGCCTGCGTTTTGCTGTTGGAGGATCTGCTCCTGTCGCCGCCGCTCACGACGTCGAATATCACGAAGTTCCTCATCGTGGAAGAAATTCCCCGCCAGACCGACATAAAAAATCGCAATCCCCAGCACAAACTGCCCCAAACTCGTCTTCTCTCCCCACCCTTCCTCCGTCACCGGCCCATACCCTCCCAACCAACCGCCCAGCGAAATCCCATTCTGCACTTGAAACGTCAAAGCGCCCAAGCAAACAAAGATATTCATAGGCGCGATACTAGGCTGCAAGAATGGAAATGCCAGCGCGCGGTAGAGATAGTGGATGACGAAGAGGCCTGCAAGGACTTTGTTCTGCCAGGGGAGGTCGTCAATGGCGAGGCGGGTGGGCAGGGTGAGCATGATGGTGAGGAGGAGGAGGAAGCCGGGAGCTTCCATGGTGAGCCAGGCGAGACGGCCGGGGAGGTTGAGGGGGGAAGAAGGGTTGGTGGTTTTGCCCATGCCGTACCATTTGATGATCCATTGAAGGGACCCGGCCTGTAGATGTCAGTATACGAGTGTGATGATCCATCTTTCAACGAGAGATGAATTGAGATGAGGTGAGCATACAATCGGCCAGAGCCATTGGAACGACAAGAGAATCAACTCCCAATTCTCTCGAGTAGGCGGAACCCACCCATCTAATAGAGTCGACACCTGGCCCAAGCCAGCGACGCGCCCAGGCTCATTCGAAAAGTCAAACATTTTGACCCCCTCTGACCTGACCCCAGCTTTTGCCTGCTGCCGTCTTGACGCTATTAACTTGTATAAAAGGGAAGGGAGGGAAAAAAACGTTTCAATTCAATTGTTGGCTTAGACAAGACTTGGCGTTGGTGTAAGAAAGCGGCACAGCAAGCGGGTTAGAATTGTGAAGCGAACATTTAGGAGGGTAAGCATGGATCAATCAATGAGGGCAAATGAGGAAAATTGCATGACGTTGAGAATGTTACACTTAGACTGCGATGGGTTTCCCCAGAGACAGGCAAGCTACTAACCCTGGCTAACGCACTAAGGTAATTAATCAACCCTAACAGGGGGATCTCCCGAACAAGCCCCCCCACCTGACAGCTGGCACGGATAATCATGACGATGATGATGATAATTATTTTCTTATTATTTATATTGAGTTCACTTATATCTTTTCATTACAGCCCTAAAAAGCATCATTATCGAGTATACATTTATATAAGACTTTGGAAACTATGAAAATTAATGATGATAATAGACCGCTAGACCAGAATAAAGGCCGTGAATGAATATGACTTGTCGTCCAACACGATCATCATCCGGTCGTCTATAAACATATCGCACCGCCTTCGATTGTGCTAGAACCCAAATGCCAACGCCTTAAAAGAAGAATCCAAACTGATGATGGCTTATCCCAAGTATGCTTGCTCTCAAACAAGCTCCATTGCAACGCTATTACTGCTAGGCCAGCCTGTTGCGCTCAAATCTACGATTCAACGCTGCTCTTATCTGCTCTCGAATATGCCAAGCTTCCTAATCTTTAGCAAGCTTCGCTATGCTCACATAACCACACAGTCCCGATCTCTTTCTCTACCAGAGACTTTGTTCGCGGCATTCAATCTCCCGCCAGGTCCCATCTGTCCAGGATACCTCCCTCCCTGCGGCCCTTGAGCGCTCGAGAAGTTTGTAAACTGAGGGCGACCGTTAGGCCTGGGTACCGCTGCCGCTGGCGTAGCACTACTGGTGTTGGTCGACTGCTGTGATACATCCGACGTGCTAGCTGCATGATTCGGGTGTCCTACAGGCGGCTCAAACAGCTGGTCCTGCCCAGCCTGCTCATAAGGGGGCGGCGCATCGGCAGCGCTTGCATCGGGTCGATGCGTGGGAGGGACGTTTCTTCGAGGCGGGACGAGCGGGCGGATTTGTTGCTGCGGTCGTGGTGGCTGCTGTGGCTGCTGCTGTGGCTGCTGCTGCTGCTGCTGCTGTGAAGACCGCTGAGCACCAGTCATGGACGGGCCGGTGCTGTGCATGCTGAGGTTATTGGAGCTTCGCCTCGCGGGTGCAATGTTGTTTGACGCTCGAGTTCCGCTGCCAGTGTTTCCGTATGGCGTCCTTCCCTGTTGCTCGATGTACTGGTTCGAGAGGTTCTGCTCCCTCTCACGCTGGCGACGGGCCTCTTCGTCGCGATGTCTCTGGTCCTCCTCTTCCTGTAGCTGCATGGCCAACGCCAGATCCCGGTCCTCTTGCTCGATTGCAGACAGTGGAGGCTCCTCTCCAGCACCAGTCTGGGGCTGCTCGGGGCCCTTCCCACGCCGGTTTTGTACCGTAGTCCACTCGCCGCCCTGCTCACTAAACGCTCCGGCTGTACTCGATTCTCCTGATCCAACAACCTTGAAACCACCAGAGAGGTACTGAGTACGTTCGCCGTTGATGTCTACCAAGCTTTCCCAAACAACATCATTATGCGACCGGTAGCCTTCATCCGTCACCAATGTGACAAGCTCTTTGCTTTGGGGATGGCAGTAGAGGGTGCTAAAGTGGTCATTGCGGAACAAGATGGCAAAGGTCCCAGGGCGAATGGCTTTGGAGATCACCTGAATCCCCCATGCCGTGAGTTGCGTAGCAGACGATTCCAGGAAGCCTTTAATCGTCACGACGTCTTGGTAAAGCTCTTGTTCCTCATGAGTGAGGCCATCGGGGCTAGATAGCTTCAGGTCCAACTCTTCCTCGCGGAAAAGTAGATTTTGTGCATCCTCATAAGAGGGTGCCCGGCGCTCGAGTGCACTGTACGCAGGGTCCGATGAAGGCGGGAGCCAACCGTGAATTAAAGGTATCTTGAAAGTCGCGTAAAGGTGCATCTCATGAGTGTTTTCAAAAGTGCCTGGGATAATGTTGGCCCGTTCAGACGGGTTCAATTGCGTCAGATTAGTGTGCTCGTATGCCTCTCTCATAGCGTCGGTGGGCATGAACCGCGGGTTCACGTTCATACCCGTGTGTAAGCTCATAAGGAAAGCGTAAAGATCGCCGACGTCGGGTAGCGACATATCTGGACTCATTCGTCGTGGCGACATGAGCTCCTCGAAAACAGCATCCAGTAACAAGTTAAGACTGATCTGCTCTCTCGAGCGCAGCACTTCAACCAGAGAGCTCTCATCCACATTGGGCGGGGTCGTTAACGACAGTGCGTTCACAAGCGCCACCAGAGGACAAGGTCCGTTGGCATTCTGTACCAGTATCGGTGAGACACGCGGGTTGTCCGGCGAGTTAGCGTCATGCCATTTGATCTTCTTGACTGGATATGTTTCCGTCTTTGCATCGATAGGCGTTCGAGGTGAAATCCATTGGGAGTTTTCACCTCCAGTGGGCCGTGGCGGGAGAGCAGGCTGCTGCTCATTGTTGCTCTCGCCAAAGCTAGATCCGCCAGCACCTGAAGCCTCCCCAGCATCTATCAGGTTCCATTCTTCAATTTGCGAGGCAGCTGCTTTTTCTTTGCCCTTATCTTGTGTATTCTGCGAACCAAGATCTTCCCAAAAGTCCGGTGCCGCGCTACTTGAGCCGTTGTTACCATCGTCGAGCGCAACAAGCGGAGGAAGTTGGGGCGCCTGGTTGGTCTGGTTCTGTGGCGCATCAGAGAAGCCAGAACCATTGTCGGGCTGAGCTGGAATGGGTGCGGGAGAGTGAGATTGGGAGGCGGGAGGGATTGGAGAGGCTCCCGTTTGAGCGGCGAAAGGGTTATTATCACCGTAACTGGAGGAGGGCGGCTGAGGTGAAGGGGTAAGAGCAGGAAGTGTCGTAGGAGTAGAGGATGGTGGTGGATCGGACGGCGCTAGAGGCACGGGAGCTGCCATATTTGTTGATGGGTCTGGTGTTACTGGCCCAGAGGAGGTTTGAGGTACGGGAGGAGGGTCGTAAACTGGCGGAGCGAGACCTGAAGGAGGCTGAGGTGATGGATTTATCGACGGGACAGGTGGTGGCTTTTCAGGCGTTGCTGAAGCTGTTTCGGCTATGGAACTTGCCCATGGGTTGTTCCCGGTAGCTTGGGATGTTAGTGGTGCTGGCTGTGGCTCCTGCGGCGGCTCCGGTACCCGAGGAGCGCTCGTGGGATTGGGGTCCCATGGTTCTACTTCCATATTGATGGGCGAATGTGAATAGCTCGCTTTGGCAACAGTATTAGGGCCCTCTTGAGGGAAAAGGATCGTTTCTGAGGCGGGAGAATAGCTTCTCTCGCCGGTGTCCAGCCAAGGGTTAGTCTCGGAGATGACAGTAGTTGGAGGCGTGTCGTAGTTGGACGAGCCAGTCTTTTGCGCCTGGGGAGGCTGCCGCGGCTTGGAAGCAGACTCGCCTATGTTCATCGTAGCAAGTTGATCTGTCGGGGGCGCGTTCATGTTTTGCGATGGCTTGTTCCGCAGGAACGGGTTCGTCTGGCCTTGAGCTCCACCAGGTCGGAGAGCATCTGGAATCTGGTGAAG
Source organism: Waltergamsia citrina (assembly GCA_022814615.1). Classification (NCBI taxonomy): domain Eukaryota; kingdom Fungi; phylum Ascomycota; class Sordariomycetes; order Hypocreales; family Bionectriaceae; genus Waltergamsia; species Waltergamsia citrina. The sequence continues at coordinate 250,984 of JAKLNE010000011.1, read as the reverse complement.
CTTATCCGCGCCCGACGCTGGGTCCGCCTGCTGTTGAGGTGCTGGAGGTGCCATGTAGGCATTGCTACTGGGTTGAGACTGTTCATTACTGGCACCAACTCTGTACGGGGTATAAGATGGCTTCGCCGCGGCAGGCTTTTGGGTATCATCGTTGGAGAGGATCTCGGGGCCGTCCTCTTCGTCAGAGTAAACCTCCCAAGAGTCTTGTCGCCGAAGCCCTGGCGGTGCCCCTGACGCTGATTCCCCCACTGGAGTCACAGGATAAGGGACTGGTTTCCTCGAGATACCCATGGTTCGTGACGAGGCCGGCGAAGGGTCGAAGCGGTCGGCCGCGGGGTTTAGAATGGCGGGGACTCGGTGAGCGTCGGCATGGAGGGGGGGGAGACGACAGCGCTTGAAAGAATGTTAAAGGAATGACCCGTATTAAACGATTGCGTGGTCTATCGGGGTATTGCGCTTGGAGTGTCGCTCTTCGCGGCTCGCGATGCGTCGTGGAAGGCGAGCAAGTGGCGTCTCGAGCTGCATTCGGCGCTGATCAGCATTCACACAATAAGGCAGTCTAGCTACGAGCCCGACGTTCTCATACCTTGACGCCGCTAGATTACGCACCCGCAGTACAACTCAGGCGCACAGGAAAGAGATAAGATGAGCTGCGGTAGTGATTCCCGCAAGCGCAAGCTCTTGAGGGCGAGAGCAAATATGGGCGATGGAAGTGGCCTCGCCATGGGCTGTCAAGGCTATCCAAGTCAAGTTCAAGATCCAGGTTGACGTTGAGCTGAGGTGGGGACGTCATCACCACTACATTAACACTACCTCAGTTAATTACGACCGCGATAATAGTGGCTGAAAGGTCCTAAGGCACCTAATCCTGGTGCTGCTCTGCCGCAAAATATCCATTCTTGGCGACTGACAGCTGCTGTGCTCCAGCGCTTCAGGCACTAATTCCCCACTAGAGCTCTCCAAATGCCCTTAGGAAGCCTCTGCTGTACGAGGCCTCGTTTGCACTGACGTAAGAAGCCACAGCCACGTGGCTGTGCTTTGAAGATGTGGCGTTCCTTACACGAGTGTATAGCAAAATGACCAGAGCGCAAGACAACGATGGAATCACAAGTCATGTCATCAATTTTTCTGTGCACTAAAGGGTATGATTATCTCTAATCAAAAAAATAATGCCAAGTGGTGAAACGCGTAGCCCTTCCAGAGTCTCAGTAAGGTCCGAACCAGGAAGCCTACTGATAGCATACCCTATATAACAGCATCAACAATAACAACCCGAAAAGTAAACTGGTTGGGCTTGAGAAAAAGACTTATTCCTTTCAGATAGTGAAATCTCGTCTATTTCAATTCTATTTGAGATAACTATTGTTACAAGTCTGGTCTGGTATGAAAGTGCTACCACGGGACTCGTGGAGTGATCATAGAGATAGAAACATATGCCACATCGTTTTTGTTGACACAAACGCTCGAAATGTTGGAAGACTTAACCAACCTGTTCAGACAATATTGGTCGACTTGTTGCATAATACCAAGTTGCCCCAACTCATTTCATTTTTCCAATGTTCAACAGCAATAAAATTGATATTTTGTTTTTGATAGACAGCTTTGTGGCGCTTCTAGCACCGACAGACTCTACCGGGCGTTTAACCGGTGTTAAATCTTAAAACAGCAGCCAACGTCCGCCGAAGCTGCCGTCAACGACTCCCGCTCAAACGGGAAAGTGGACCCGGTATGGTAGTAGTACTACTGTAGTAGTAAGTATTATAGCTCTTCTCATCAACTCAATGCAATGGAATCCCCTTGATCTCATCTTCCCAAATCCAAAGAATGACCTCGCTCCAAGCCCGAGGCGTAGGCATCACCCGCACCAGAGAGCGGCTCGCCTGCCTGGAATGCCGCCGCCGCAAACTACGCTGCGACCGCCGCCTGCCGTGTGCCGCCTGTGCCCGTCGTGGTGACGCCGACAATTGTCAGTACCAGCGCTTCGGGAACGGAGCTTGCAACGGTGACAAGGATCATCGGCAAACTCAATTGGAAAGCCGTCTTGAGTACTTGGAGCAGCTTGTTCAGAAACTTGCGCCTCAGGATGGACAAGCCGAGCCCCCCGAAAGCGGCTCTGTATCAACGACAGGGACAGGTACCAAGACGGATGACACTGAGGGCTCTACATCATCGTCAGATCAGTCCCAGACATTTTTGAAGGGTGCTACGCATTTCTCATCAGTGGTTGAAGATGTTCAGGAATTGCGGTTGGCTATGACGGATGTCGATGTGAGCAGGCCGACAGCTACCGTCCCTCCGGAAAGAGATGCTGCTTCCCCCGTTGGCCTCATCTTTGGCTCACCGGCCCAAACGAGCTTAGAAGATATCATCAACACTTACATGCCTCCTCGCCTACAAGCCGACCGTCTTGTCTCTGCATACTTCAGAACGCAGTCCATCGCTGCGCCATTTCTCCATGCCACCCAGTTCCAACGGCAGTATCAAGCTTTTTGGGCTGATTCCAAATCTACGCCTCCACTATGGCTAGCTATCGTCTTCTCCATCTTCCACATCGCCTCGAGCTCTGCCAAAATGGGTGAAAAGAAGAAAGAAAAGGATGATAGATATTTCGTGGCAGCGTCCAAGTGCCTCACGCTGGGCGAATATTTCAGACCAAAGCGCTATGCGGTAGAGGCTCTTCTTCTCCATGTCCAGTCGCATTGTCTAACTAGCAGCGTCCTTGATGCCGATATTGCGCCCATATTTGGCGTCATTGCTCGACTGGGTGCCATAATGGGCTATCACCGCAGCCCCGAGACTCTTGTGCTGCTAGGATTGACCCCGTTCGAGGCTGAGATGCGCCGTCGGATATGGTCCATGTTTGTGCAGCTCGATCTACTTGTCTCATTCCATCTCGGTCTTCCAAGTTCTGTACGAAATCCGCTGGAGGGACTGCCGCCACCGAGAAACTTGTATGACTCTGACTTCGACGAGCACACTTCTGAGCTGCCACCCTCAAGACCCCTCACCGACAGTACAGGCATGCAATTCGGCATCGCCAAGCATGGCTTCATGGTTGTGTTTGACAAAGTCCTCCGGCATGCATTGAGCCCTACGCCGGAGGTCATGGCCGACAACGACGTGCAGGCGCTCGAAGAAGAGCTTCAATCCGTCTACTCCTCTCTTCCGGATATACTTAAACCGCGACCCATGTCCGAATCCATTCTTGACTCGACCACCCTCATCGTCACGCGACTCTGCGTTCTCTTCCTGTTTTGCAAGTCACGATGTGTACTGCATCGCCCCTTTGTACTGCAAAATCGGGTGGAGAGCATTAAAGCATGTCACGGGGCGGCACTGCAAATGCTGGATGCCTTTTGTGATGCATACGATGAATTTGGCCCCGCCGGTCGGGCTCAAGGAGACAGCTGGTTCGTTGCAAGCCTGACATGGCATGACTTCCTACTCGGGGCCGTCGCCCTTTGTCTTTCGTCGCTTGTTGCGAGTCGCAATTTCCCCTCGGACAACTTGATTGACATTGACCACACTGTACGCCTTCTACGAAAGAGCTCAGAGATCTGTGGCGCCCAGAAAGACAATATCGATGCGGAAACACGGCAGGTTCGCAGTATCATAGACGCGTCTAGAGATCAGCTTGAAGCCTCTACAAGTTTGTTCGGAGATAGTCCGAGTGGCGGCGCGGATGCTGTGCTGGGAAGCAGCTCCGAAAGCGACATGATGAACAACGTCTGGGCTGGCGACCCACCACTGCCTGGGTCGATGGAGGACACGTTGTGGAATGAGTATCTTGGACAGTACTTAAATCTCGACATGACCAGCTAGGTGTGCTTGATATATGTATATAGCTGTCTGAATAGTAATAAATCTAGTGCCTCCCTAGTGTGCAATGCGTGATGTCCCTCTAGTAGTTCATTGGACTGCTCGAATTTTGATGGAATTGTCCGAAGCTGGAGCCTGCAATAACGGCAAAAGAGAGAGATTATTTTTCAGGAAATGCTCAGATCTATTCGACCCCATCGACATTCTAACACGTAGTCATAGCACATAACGGAGATCCAGGTCTGTCACCGCGCAGTGTTGCCTCGGTCGGAGTTACGGCAGCCGTGGCATTTAGACATTCAAAAAATCCGCTTTCCATGACGAATATACTTTCCCAAAACACTTAGGAGGCGTCTTTTTGTCCTAATGGATTCTCCAGCCGCAATCCGAATGTGTCGTCTACCTGGGCCGCTTTGTCCGGACGGAGCTGTCGGCCGAGAGAAGTGGGGCCGTCTGCCCCGATCAACGGGCAACTTGCAACTCTAAATCCGGACGTTGCTATCGTTCTACCATTAAGGCGAAATAGGTTATAAGTATATAAAGGGTAAAAAAGTCACATTGTACTAGCATGCCTACTCTTTGATCATCGAGAATCAATCACCAAGAATTTGAACACAAGTCTAAAGTTCCCTCTTGACTACAAAAAACCACCATGGCTGCTAGCAAAATCGTCCTCGTCACCGGCGCCAACACTGGCATTGGCTACGAAATCATCCGAGCCCTGAGCAGCTCCCCTCAGACCTACACGATCCTTCTCGGCGGACGTTCCATGGACAAGGCCAATACAGCCGCTGAAGACGTCAGAAAGGAGTTTCCCAAGTCGACGAGCACGATCCACACTGTGCAGATTGACATTGAGGACGATGAGTCTATCAATACGCTGTACAATAAGGTTGAGACTGAATTTGGCAGACTTGACGTTTTAGTAAACAACGCAGGTACGTTTCCGACCTACCTCCCATTTTCCTGCTTTTTGATCCTTTCCTGATGATAATAATAATCATGCAGGAGCTTCATTCGACTCCCAACTCCCCGCCGGTAAACTCTCCATGCGCGAAGTATGGACCAAATCCTGGGCCGTCAACGTCACAAGCACCTACGTTATAACCCACAAATTCATCTCGTTACTTCTCAAATCCTCCGACCCGCGTCTCATCTTCCTCGCCAGCGGTACAAGTTCCCTCGCGATAGCAGAGCAGCCCGATCTGGCGATTAACAAGGTTCCTGAGAAGGGATGGCCTAAATCAGCTGCTTCGCTGCAGGGGAACGTTCCTGCCTATAGGAGTTCGAAGACGGGGATGAATATGATGATGAGGTAAGAACTTTTTTTTTTTTTTAGCTTGGTAAATGAATGAGCCTGGGTGTACTGACGAGATGATAGGGAGTGGCATAGGACTTTGAGGGAGGACGGCGTTAAGGTGTGGTGTATCTCACCAGGCTTCCTTGCGACGGGTCTGGGAGGCAATCAGGCAGCCCTCAAGGCGTTAGGTGCCGGACATCCTTCACTTGGAGGCGAATTCGTCAAGGACGTAATTGAAGGGCAAAGAAATGAATATACGGGCAAGGTCATTCAGAGAGGGCAGGTTCAGCCGTGGTAATGCAGCAAGGTTGCAAGGATCTTGGCTGAGAGGCGAAGGCATCATTGTGTACAGTAGCTTATGGAAAGAGGTCTATTCGAGACGAGTCGAATAGCGTACTTGAATGAACTGAATAGGCTCTTCGTCGATATACATGAATCTCATCAACCATTTCCCTTCTTTGTCAGATCCCTGAGCCGTGTCCTACGATATCCAAACGCCCCTTCAATCAAAACACTCCGCAGCACCACATTAAAGCTTCTCTAGCTTCACATAGCAGTTCTTTGGTTTGTGCGTCAAGGTCTCCACCGCCTCATACCCAGAGAGATCCCGTGGGCATTTTTGAAGGCGAAACCTCCACACCAGTAGCGTAAAGACGATGCGCAGCTCCAGATACGCAAGCTTACGGCCATAGCAGCCCCTGGTGCCTAATCCAAAGGGCAGCGACGGACCTGCTGTAGAGTCGAATGATACTCGCCCTTCACCATCACTCTTAAGCCATCGCTCAGGGCGAAAGTCGCTCATGCCTTCTGCTTGCCAGCTTTTCGCGCCGTGGTGTAATTTTGCTCGTTGGCAAGACTCACTGCGGATGGTCTCGGGTACATCAAAGGCCGGCTCAGTGATCGAAGGCCCTCGGTTCAACATCATGATGATTGTGCCTTTGGGAACATGATGGCCCAGCACTTGGGCGTCTTCCGTAGCTTGGCGGTCGAGAACGGGAAGTGATCCTGATAGACGGAGAATCTCCTCAATGACCGCTTCAAGATAGGGTACGTGTGTGTGCGTTATCTCGAAAGCCGAAGGCATTCGTTGCTCATCTCGTGCGGCATCGTAGGCTTGATGCAAAACGCCTCGGAGATAGGATTGAGCCTTCTGGGAATCAGACAAAAACTTTACTCCCCATAGCATAGTAGCGCTCGTGGTGTCATGACCACCTATCACAAAACCGAAGACCTAGTTTTCTATCAGCTCTTCACATCCTGGCACGGACATTGAGTGGTTGATTATACCTCATCTCTCATCTGTGGCGACCAGTAAACGGGAGGACGGCCTTCCTTTTCCGCAATGATCTTTTCGCGCCGAACCATCAAGTCTACAGCCGACTTGACCCATGCTGTGCTTGTGTGGTCACCCTGTGCGCGAAGCCTCTCCACTGCTCGCTGAATTTGTTGATTGACATACTGGTGTCTTGTGCGAATGCGTCGAGCCTCGCCCGGCATCCGGCTCCGGAACCACCAACTCAACCGTGGGAATGGCGCATCCACCAGATCGCCCATAGCGACAGAAGCCTGGAGGGTGGCCTCGATGATTTCGTGCACCGGTTGAATCTCAAAGACCATTTGTTCATGTTCTCGTACCTCCAACTCATCCCGTCGCAGCTTGCGGACATGCTCCATCTGGGGCGGGATCGCACGGTGGACAAGTGCTTCCCCGAAACTGAATTCGAGCACGGCATCGAGAGTGAAGTAGAATATGTCTTGCTCGGCAGAGAAGCAACATCCGCGGGCAACTTCCTCTTTCATAGCCCATAGGTCCATCAACCTGGCGCAACTCGCATACATGTTCGGCGCGGCAACGTCGTTGAGAAACCGAGGCAGCATGAGATCCTGTAGGAGGCGGCGATGCGCCTTCCATACAGGTCCAGTCTTCTGATTGATGTGATGATAAGGCGCGAAACCACTGAGTAGATCAATTGACCAGTCAGATCGATCCCATTCTTTGCGACGCATCATGATGTCCTGGGCCTCGCGAAAATCAGATAGCAGGAGGAAAGGCCTGCTGAATGGACGAAGAAAGACCTGACAGACAGGACCTTTGTGTTGACGACCTTGAGCCAGAAGCCAATCCATGGGGCCTCTTTCATCACGCATCATTGAGGGCGCGTCCCCAAGCAAATTGTGCAGTGCTTCCTCATTGTAAGGAACTCCAGGCAGTGGCTTCGGAAGCAGATAGCGGTATACCAGGTAGAGGAAGAAACCAAGAATAGCAAGCCGATGGAAGCCATAGCCAACAAGGCTACCGAGATCGAACGAAGTGCCGAGAAGAGCCATTGAGACTTTTTCTTGAAAGGCAGCAATTGGGTAGAAAAGACACAGCAAACAGAGTCGAGGTTTTAGTGATTCTCAATTCGGGATTGCTGTCTTTGGATTCGAGTCCTTGCGTGACGGTGGCACAATTGGGGTTGCGGAGGGATCTTGCCGAGTACGTGATGATCCAGGTTGAAAAGTGATAGAATATCAGAAAGTGAAATGAGGTGCAAACGAGCGATCTGATAGCAAAAACAGTCAATCGGTCGGGAGCGGCAGTGATTCACTGTTTGCCGTTTGTTTGGCGGCTCCCAAGTACACCGACGCCATTGTCTGAAGCATGATCCCGCGAACAGTTGGCAGCAGCTGGCAACATGCTGATGATTTGCCGCATTGTGTTTGTATTTCCGTGATATTGTGGTCTTTTCTCACATATGCTATTGCCTTGTAAGAGTGTCGATGCGAAGATGGCCATGATACTCCGTGTTTACCGTGTTTTATTGCATTTGAAAGGATGGATGCCTTAGGTTTAGGTAATGCCTTAATGGAAGCGTTTAGACTGAATCAAGGGAAGTCGGGTCGTGCCTTCCTCTAAGTCTGCTAGGATAGTACTATTACTACTAGTAGCTCTTGCCGGGCCCGGGGCCAACCTGGTGGATCTAGAATAAATCATGCTAGTGGGGCTTATATAGATGCAACCAATGAGAATTCCCAAAACCCGAGCAGACCAATCTGAAAGGCGGCAGGAGGTACGTACCTTCTCAGCCCGTTGAGGCAAGAACGTTTTGCACCAGGCTCCTTCAATCCTGCCGCTCCGAGTTCCATTCAGAACTGAATTCAACGTCGTCCTCATGCAGTTTTACTTTTCTCTTTCTTGTCTTCTTCATTGCCCCTAATTGTCTCGGTGTAACTACACTATCTGAATTTTGTACTCTTCGACACCTCTCCATATCTGTGTCTATGTCTACGCTTATGATCCTTGTCGACCTGGTTCACTTCTAGCTATTTTCAAGCCTGCCGTCGGTGCACATAGGCCGCGTCGCCTTCTCCATCTCAGGCACACTGGAGCTCTCGGTCTTCATCACTACCAAGCTTTTCTCCATTCTGCGACTTCAACCCGACTCTCGATGGGCTTGATACCCATCAACATTCACACATATGAGCAAACAAGCATCTCAGACCGTTGTGGTGGCTCCGCGTCGGTCCAAGGTGAAATCGGGATGCCGCACATGCAAGTATGTCACCACCAATTGGTCCCTCCTCGTCTTGTCACTCACACAAAATCAGGATCCGCAAAGTGAAATGCGATGAAGAGCGTCCTGCATGCATCAGATGCATTTCTACTGGCCGTAAGTGTGAGGGTTACGGCATCTGGGGTGGCGGCAGTAGCGCTCACACTCATCACACTGCTGGCCGCATTGGCCTGCGCTCTAACCCATTTCCCCTATTCGTTAACGCTTCCGGGGAGGCGGAGCACTGTTCCTTTGAATGGTTCCGCTCCTGCGCTTCTAAGAGGATCCCAGGCCCTTTCCAGTCCATGTTTTGGCATAACATAGTCCTGGCCGCCTGCTTCGATGAACCGGCAGTGCTTCATGCAGCCTTGGCTCTCGGATTTGCTCACAAGGCTGAGACCATCAGGGGAAATTGGTCAGGACCAAACTCGGAAGCACCTGGCGCAGAGGAGCAGTTCATCCTGCAGCACTACAGCAAGGCTATACGTCAGCTTCAGCCTCACCTAGCCACTCAGAACGTGTCGTCCGTTCGGGTAGCTCTCATAAGCTGCATGATATTTATATGTCTTGAGTATCTCAGAGGGCGGTTCAAGACTGGAAATCAGCATCTTTGCAACGGTATATGGATGATGGGCGATTTGGCAAAGCGTGCCGATCCGATCGACCTCGAGGCTCTCCAACATCCCTGCGATCGGTGGCTGCTGGAGACATTCTCCAAGTTAAACATGCAGGCCAATTTGATCGGACAAGGTACTGTCTTGGAGTATAAAGCTGTGCAGACCTTCGATTCTCTGCCCTCGCCCGTACTGTTTGAGTCTATGGACGAAGCCCGCTGCCGCCTCGATTGGCTGCAATCCGACATTTTACGACTCCAGAATCACTGGGATCAAAAGCGACATCGCCTAGGTTTAAAGGAGCCAGACTCTCAACTCCTTGAGAGGCAATCAAGGGTCATAAACCATTTGGAGGTTTGGGAGCGGGTTTTCACCATCTCACGGGTTTCAATAGTGACACAAATGGGACACCTGGGAGAAATTGTATTTCGCATGCTGCGGATGTACCATTCCATGGCCCTCATTATGGGAAGCGCAGTGTTTCGGCCTGATGGCGAAACAACCTTTGACAAATACAACACCCACTTTAAACAGCTCATGGAGAACGGCGTCGGTATGGCTACTAAGTTTGCCAGCATCGTCAAGAAGCTCCCGTCGTATGCTCAAGAGCACAAAGGCCTACCTTTCACCTCCACCAAAGGTTGTATCCCCCCGCTTTACTTTGCCGCTACAAAATGTCGCGTCCCCAGAATTAGAAAGCAGGCCATAAGATTTCTTACCCATACAGCCGGGAGGGAGGGGATCTGGGATGGGCCGATCGCAGGCGCCGTGGCTGGGGAAGTGGCACGATTAGAAGAAGGCAGCTTCTACGACGATCTGGCTCTCGATGATGATTTCATCGACATGAGTCCTATCAAGGACGAAGACTTGGAGGTGCCTGCACTCCCCGAGCCCTACAGGATAAATCATGTTCATGTGTCGTTACCGAACGGCCGCCTTGACTCCACTGTCATTATATGCAAACGATTAGGACCTGACGACACCCAGCAAAGCATCGTGAGATCCTACGATCCGACTTCGAAAACTTGGACAGATGCGACGTCAATGCAATATGAAAGTTTAAAATTATCATATCCTAGTACATGACTGGGGATAGTTCGATTCGACCTCTAGCCATGACTTAAAGATGAGCTTGAAGCTCTTTTTGGGTCCAGTCCCATAGCTGCTTAGCAAGAGCGTCATCCTTGGCTCCTTCTCCAAGCTTTCCCTCTTTTCCAACAGGATCATAGTACATACCATTCTTGATGACATTGTCTGCCGCAGTGCAACACCAAAGGTGATTCTTCACTCCTTGGTCAACAGGTATCCAGCTGGCGGGCCCTCTTTCCTTCTGCAAATGCTCAACAAACTCATCAGCTGGCTCGCGCGAGAACAGCTCCGTCTGGACTTCTCCCGGATTCAAAGACATTGAGGTTATTTCAGAATGATGAGCTGCAAACTCTCGCGCGTATAGCAAGGTGGCCAGCTTGCTCTGCATGTAGCGCTCAATGCTGGGACGCCCACCGTCGGCCGTTTTAAGTTTGTCAAAATATATGGTGGGCGGTTGAAGGTATGTCTGGCCCAAAGAGCTGAGATTCAAGACACGTGGTTTATTACCGTTGGATGAGGCTGTGTTTTGCAGCGTTGGGAGCAGGAGGTGCAGAAGGAGAGCGTGGCTGAGGTGGTTGACGCCCATTTGAAGTTCATACCCATCTTTGGTCAACCCATCAGGTGCACCAAGAATACCTGCGTTCAGCACCAGTATATCAAGCCTATCCTCCGCGGCCTTGAACGATGCTGCGGCTTCTTTAATAGATGCAAAGGAGGAAAGGTCCAGACTCAGCAACGTGACCTTGGTACCGGTGCTGGCGGCTTGAGTGACTTCTTCCACGGCCTTTTGGCCCTTAGCCTGGTCACGAGAAGTCATGAAGATATGACGGGGCTGATGCTTAGCCAGTTCGAGAGCAGTCCGCTTCCCGAGACCAGTGTTGGCGCCGGTGATCAGAATGACTTTGCCATCCTGCGAGGGGATGTCCGTGGCAGGATTGAAGGTGGAGGAAGTATCGTTGGACATTTTAAAGATGTGTCTTTGTAAGATAGAGATATCACTTAGATTATAGAAATAGCTGGATGATCAATGTTAAGATCTGGATAAGACACTTGGGAATAGCGTAGAGGACCTCCTTTATACTTCTTCCTCTGCGCCTTTCGACTTTGATCAAATTCCTGCTTTTATGATCTCACTCTACTACTCAGAACCAAGTACAGTACCCTAACTCCGGACACTTACTACCAGAAACGTAAACGCAAGGCTAAGCACAGCCCAAGCCCACCACCTATCAACTTAGTATTGCCAAAGAGGGCTTCGCCGTCCAATCAGGTGTAAAAGAATCCGAGCAAACCATTACCCAACCAAAGCCCACCCAACGGCCAAGAGCCATCCCACCCGAAGGTTGTAGTGAAACAGCTGCAGGTTCTGGAGATAAAGTGATTGCCGGGACGTTTCTCAGAAGCTAAGTCCGGTTTCGTGCATAGTCCCCTTATGATTACGGGTTTGTCAAGACGCCGAGGGAGGTCTGGCAGGCGGGAAGGGAAATTAACCCGTGCGCCCGCTTTTTTTGTTGTAGGCTCCCGGAAAAGAAAGCCTAAAGACGATCCGGACTTTGACTTCTTTCTCTTTACTTCTTTTTCTTTTTGTTGACAAAAGAATTGCAAAGACTTTATTGGCTGGGAATGCTTTGTGTTATCACAATGTTTGTACATTAGTCATTGTCTGTCTGCCGCAAAAAAGCGCCGGCCGCTGGAGACAAAGCACTTTGATATATGATCAACTCAATGAGAATATTTGACACATGTCGAACAGACAATTAAGTAGTTCCATTGTTTTCTTCTCTGATTTCTTCTCTGCTCAATTGTAGTTGACGAATCGCTTTTGAAACAAAGTACTGCCGGCAAGTTGTTGGCGGTATCCAGTCATACTTGGTACTCATTCATACAACGAGCTGGTATTTGTGCTGAAGCCAAGCTTCTTTCACCATTGTTATGTTATTGTAAGATGAAATATGATATTGAGTTCTAGTTACTATCAGTGTTTATATACATATCTGTATAATGACTCTTCAAAGTGAACAACTGTTTACACAAGCTTGAGAGTCTACGCATCTTACACCCAGGAGCAGACCAGTTCACAAGCTGTAAGTCTACAATCTCAAATGAACTATTCCCATCAGAAAAAGATGGTAACCACCAGAGCCATGGCCCTTCAAACAGGAGCCCCCATCCCCCCATCACCCACACGTTTACCATCCCCCATCGCCCCCATCCCTCCTCCCTCCAAAGACCCTTTTCCCTGGACATGGCGCTGCCACTCCTGCGGAAAGCACTACGACCTAAGCATCACCCAATACTGTCTCTCATGCGGCCACAAACGCTGCACCCGCACCTCCAAACCCCCTCCCAATAAGAAGCGTCGTCGCCGCGGTATCTGCTCTCACCTCTTCGACAACAACGGTTGGCAGCTATGGTCTCAACATCGTCGCGCGCTGAGGGAAGCTAAGACCGTAGCGAGGCGGAATTTGGAAAAGGGGTGGCCGACGAATTATAGGGCGAGGAAGCAGAGGGAGGTAGCTGCGCAGTTGGGCGAAGAGGGGAGGCAGAGGAGGTTGAGGGGTGGGGTGGGGAGTTGTTGGGAGGATTGTGATTTTCCTGGGCAGTGTGGGGAGGTTAGGAGGTTTGAGAGAAGGTTGGATGAGATTTTGCAGAGAGATTGCGCGATGGTCGAGGAGGAGGAGGAAGAGGAAGAGGAAGAGGAAGAGGAAGAGGAAGAGGAAGAGGAAGAGGAAGAGGAAGAGGAAGAGGAAGAGGAAGAAGAAGAGGAAGAGGAAGAAGAAGAGGAGGAAGAGGAAGAAGGAGAGGAAGTGTACGGAGATAGGGATGAAGAGGAGGAAGAAGACCACGATGGCAATGATGGGATGGAAGTCGAAGAGGGAGAGGAGGGATTATTCGAAGAGGTTCAAATAACTGATGAGGACAGGGCAATATGGAAGTGCCTACGAGAGGCAGTTCTATCGCTGTAGAAGTCTAAGTGGCAGACGAACCCTGCTGCACAAAGACCAAGCAATGCTTGCAGGGGCAAAACTGATAGATGAACAAGTACTACTCGCTTGTAACTTTTAGTAAAATGGAAGAGATACTACGAAGAGTAAACTATCTGTACTCCATGGTCACACCTCAAACAGTGATACGGCACATCTCCCGCAATCGGAGCGACACAATAATATAGTCATAAAGACGGTTCAAAAGATAGACTCAAACATTCATAATAGACCAGATCGCATAATAGGCATCGCAGAAAATGAGCGCACAGCGTAATATTCATCTAATCCACCAGGTGAAACACCATCCACCATTACACTCAAGAGCCGATACTCTGCTACTCATACATGATCCCCGTCGTAGCAATAGAGGTTGATAACAAACGACCCTGAGCCCTTTGCGCGTTCGCGGCAGAGCCTCAAGCCCTTGCATTATCCAGTCCCTACAGCACGCATGCAGCGGGTGGGCAGGCATCTTGCGAACGCGCCCCCGTTGTGGGAAATAAAAAAGCAACTATAACATTCCAGCACCCAATCCGACCTTAAAGAAAAGCGCGTAATCCCCAACCCAAGCAATAAAAAACCGTGCCAAATTCAAACGAGTTCCTGCGACTAGGTGCTTCAGCCCTCGAGGGCCTTGGCCTTCTTCTTCTGTTCGACCTTGAGAAGTAGAGCACGGTTGATGTGTGGCAGGACACCACCAAAGGCAATGGTGGCGCGGATCAGGGTGTCGAGTTCCTCATCACCGCGAATGGCGAGTTGCAGGTGGCGAGGGGTGATACGCTTGACCTTGAGATCCTTGGCGGCATTCTGTGGATTCCAGTCAGCAATGATGCAAAACAAAAGGTGAGTCATGAAATTTCCGGGGCCAACTTACGCCTGCAAGCTCGAGCACTTCGGCCGTCAGGTATTCAAGCACGGCGGTAACATAGACGGCAGCTTTGGCGCCAACTCGCATCTTGTTCTGAGTGTTTTGCTTCAAGAAACGCTTGACACGACCGCAGGGGAACTAGGAAGAGGGTTAGTTGGCATAATCGAGCCGTAACGTTTGTAACTTTGGCATCTTGGCGGCGCGTTTTCCTTTGACATAGGCGATGGGCGTGCATCGAATACAATCCAAGGGCCGTGCGTGAGTTTTCCCCCTCACCGCTGAAAATCCATGCTTCGGGGCGGGCGCATCGCATCTTCTCCCATCTCATCGCGTGACGGCCAAGTTCCCGTCGCAGGACCGTGAACGAAGCTGCAAAACGTGATTTATCGCTCCATAATGATGATCGCAGTCGTACAACAACGCGCCGGTGTGAAAAACGCGTCGGGAAGCGAGATGGGGTCGAAGATTCGCGGGGCTCGGATAGTTGGGAACCGGCAGAAACGCGCGCAAAGCCAAAGGAAATAATCGCGGCCGCCGAGAAGCGTCAAGTTAGAATAGATCAAAACGTACCTGAAGACCGGCGCGCTCAGAGTGGCTCATCTGCTTCTTCTGGCCCTCTGGAGCGCCCGTCTTGCCGCCGGAGCTCTTCCCCCCCGAAGACTTGCCCTTGCCGCCAGCCATTGTGGAGAACTGGTGCGAAAATCGGTAGAAAAGTGCTTGTTCGAGAGCACAGCAAAAAATCTGCAGCTAACGGTGCAGAAATAATGTGTGATTGGGGTTAAAACGCGACAAAAATCGGATGTTGTTGATGGGTCGAGGCGGTGGGTGGTGATGTTGACGATGGGTTGTTTGGAGTTGGCGTTGGCGCTGTTGATGGTGCCAAAGTGGGCGATATTATTGCCGTTTATGCCGTGTTGTGCCCGCCTAACGTTCCGCCTTCACCCTTCCCTCGCTGGGCTGCAGCTCCCTTCTGCTTAGGTACTGAAAACTTTGCCCCGGCGCGTGTCCCGTCTTTCTGCATTTCGCTGCGTTAGTACTAAGGCCAAAACACCCAAAAGGCGAAGGTGTCTAGCCGAAGATATTCCGAGCCTGATTGATTAGGTAAGGTCGCCATCCATGGTGTGTCGCTCTGAAGAGGCATCAGAACGAGGGGGCAAGGCAGCATGTGCAATGCCTGGTAAGCGACACAAGCTTCTGAGAGGCCTAGAAGTTGAAGTTTGAGTTCAGAAATACCCATTCAAGCAGCGTATGACTCTAAGACTTCTTAGACTTGCTGCTTGGCCGGTCATACCTACCTGATCAAGTCCAGTCAGCATGTCATCTCGAGCCGGAAGACTCTGGTGGCTGCCTGGACATATGGGAGTGCTTGGTTCCTACCTGTTCTTGAAGAAACAGGACTTGTAGAAGTCACTTGACTTGACTACAAGCAAACATAATGACCAAAGGCCGCCGGGTCAAAGATATCCGGATACCTCAACTATGCTCGGAGGGTTGGAATTGCAGCAAAGAGCCATGTTTCACTTCGCCTAGTGTAGTCATGTGACCTGTCCCGATTTGAGTGTGGGGTAAGCCGAGCGCGCCACAATTTTCTTTGCCACGCCACCAGCCTCAATCAAGCCTTGTCTAAGGCGTCACAACGTTTCTTTTCCCAAACTTTCACAAATACAACCACAAACATACACTCGTATAGAGACACAGATATAGATTTATAAACTTCAATTTCAACCATAGGTCCTCTCCGTCTAGTTCCTACATATTTTCTTAGGAAATGAGCACCAGTCTGTGATTGCACTGACAAATAACAGTTGACATTGTTAGCAACTTCTTACGTTGATCGTCTAGTCCGCATCGCGAGATACGACAAATTCATCGATTTCGCACCATAACCAACCAGGCAATGAAGTTGCACGTTTGACTGCTCTCTTATTACTTCTTAGTACATTCTTGACTGGAATACAATACGTACATTGGGATATATTTTCTTCAGTTCTCCTTTCCTATACGTAATAGAAGCGAGTGTTCTTTTCCCCTTACCTCCTCCACCATCGACTTTTTGGGCGACTACCCCAAAGATATAGCAATAATCACTCATGACTTTATTTATAAGTACCATGATAATACAGTAAGATCTATATTGAAGTCACTAGTTTAAGCGTTGCCAAGACCTACCTATTAGCTCAGGCTGTCTTCGACTGTCCTCTTGAAAATGAACGACTGTGGAAGTTGGTGGACATCCTCTGTGTTAACTGATAATCTTGTCAAGCTCAACGTATCCAAATCAATAGCCCAACTTCACGATATATTGAAGTCATACGTCTATTCAATTCACACGTCAGCATCCAAAATATAAATCTTGCTGTTGGGCTCATAATGCACACGACATGCCATTCCCGACTATCAAGGCTATGCCTGAGTTGGAAGCTAAAAAGATGTTAAAAATCACACGGTCGTCTCTTGGAGCAACGACACAGACCTCGCTATAGCGTAGCATGAGCCCTTGCCACAAACACACCGAATGTAGCATCCCAACAACAACAATGTAGAGAATCAAGTGAAAAGGGGGGGGGGGGGGGGTCCGAATGAAAAGGAGAATGCGTAGTCAATTGGTCTGCCTTGAAACGAACTAATCTGCTGTTGTTGTTTTTGATTCTCAAGTCAACTGTCATCTAAAGTAGATCTAATATCTGCAGTGAGCGTTGGCAGGCCTTAGGCAGCGCCTGCTGCACTGACACTGAAACTTCTTTGTTCAATATGCTAGTATGGGGCCTCGTTTCTTCACTCTTTGTTGCCCTTTGCCATGCTTCGACAAAGCGTTCGTCTATCCTGTTGCTATTTTTTGTCTTTGTCTCTATTTTAGGCATCATCGCCTTTGTGAGTCTCATCTTCGGTAAGGAGTTCAAACATTCAAAAGTGCGTTCGAGGACAGTTTAGGAGAAAATGAGCTTTCATCAATTCAGAACATCAGCTTTGAATTTTTCTCTGTCTTCTCACTCGGACCAACACACCAGCGAGACAAATTTTGCTAACCTCACCACCTCGTCCGAAGAAGATGTCGGAATTCCCCGACCTACCAGGTCGCCGAGGCCGAGTGTTCATGCGTCAGAATCACCCCTTCCAGACAGCTATCAATGAGCAACTCCTGAACCACGGGCAACTTCCCCAGTTCTTTCCACGCCCACCGACTCGATGGCCTACGTTAAACCGCCAACAAGAACAACGACACAATCCAGACCTCTACCAAAACTTGGAGGCCTGGGGTCCAGGGGTGCGCCAGGAAGTCACCAACCGCTATTTCCACCTCCTTCCGATGACTGCTTTTGATCATCCACTCTCGGTAATGGGGCATTATCGAGAGTTGGACTGGCGTCAGCACATTGGAATTATCCATAATCTCTTTTATCATCAGTTCCCAAACTCACAAGGGCTTGAATGGTACGAGATGCGGTCTTTGTTAGCCATTATTTCCTACGGCATGGGCCACTCCATGACTTGGCTGGAAAGTCCTTTTCAACTCGACGCCAACAATACTCCGATGTATGTCGAAGAGCTTGACATCACCACGATAGGGGGCAATCTTGGCTTTTACGAGACTGATCCTGCTGCAATCGATCTCGTACAGCGCCGGATAACCGGTCGAAGATGGGTCGTCGTTCCCGTTCATAGCGACGGAGGTCACTGGAACATGACCATCTTTGATCGTGAACGAGGCCAGCTGTTCATCTTTGATACCTGGGGGGGAGGGCGTAATGAGCGAATCACGGCCATTGCCCAGCTATGGGCACGATTTTGGAATAGTCTGGGTGCCCCTTATCACTTCACATATTTTGCACCACCGACAACACGGCAGTTGGGGAATTTTGAGTGCGGGTACCTTGGGTGCTACTGGGTCATGTTGATGCTCCGCGATCAAGTCGGCACTTACATCAGAGCCTCCGACCGACAGATCCCTCAACAGGATATTGAGATCGGACCCCGGGACGATTTCTACCCTTATCCAGGCTCATCTATGCCGATGAGAGACTGGCGACATCTCACGAGTACCACAGCGTTCCAGAGCTTCCATACTTTCAGGCACATCTTCAACGTCATGCTGGCTAATGAGCTAGGACAAGAGGGAGCTGAAGACATCGCGCAAGCCATTCATCTCACTGTAACTCATCCGAATCAGCCGCCCAGACAGGCGGTCATCTCAGCCATTGACTCTCTTCACATGTTTGGCATGCACGTCTGGGGGAACGAGGGCTGGGTCAATCGATGGGCGTACTCCAGTTGCCTAGGCGGCGCCCAATTCGCCCCGGCACCACCAAGCCAAGAATATTTCGATACGTTGCCAGAGAGGAATCGAAGGCACATTGTTGATCCTGACGGAGCAACACGCCGATATCTTTGCCACACCGTAGCTGAGTTGATTCGAGAAAGTCGTGCCGTTACTTGGGTAGATGATAACAGATACACAAGAGATCATCCCGCAACGCGAACTCCACAAGGTCAACAGCAACAGCAACAGCAACCACAACAGCAACATCCAGCAACTCAGTCTACTGACTTACATCTTACAGTTGAGCGCGTACGAGACGCTGTGACCCAGAGCGGAACAGGTCTAAACGTCCAGGGACCATGGCACTTCGACGTCGGTATCACGACCGGTCAACAACATCAGCCGATACCGCAAAGACCCCTTTCCGTAAGAGTCGAGAACCCTCGTGTTATACGGCACCAACCTCAAGGCCAAGGAACGGGCTCTGGACCCAATCCTCTCGCCGTCCGTTTCGATGTATCCGCCGAGTTCCCTGATCACCCAAATGCGCGTCCACCGGCAGAGTTCACCTTTGTGCTACCTCAGGAGCACCAGCCTACTCGACAAAGACCCGGTGGCTCGAGGGTGACTCAAGGAAGACGGGATAACGATGGTAATTCAGGGCTAAACTGTCGGTGTGCGACGTGTGGTAACCTCCATCCACGAGAAGGGAGCGATAGTGATGGCGATGATGCCAACACTACCACTAACCCTCCTGGTGGTGATGGTACCAACACCAACAACGATGGTGACAACGCAGCCCAGCAAGCCCTACAGCAGTCTCAGCAGCAAGTCACTGACCTCCAGGGACGACTGCAAGCGGAACAGCAAACCAGCCAACAACATGAGCAGCAAATCCAGCATCTATATGCGCAACTGAGGTATTCGACTCAACAGCAGGTGCGGGCAAATAATCGGATCCAACAACAGACCCAGCAAATTAACACCCTCCAACAACAGCTTCAAGGGACGCAGAACCAGCTGCAGCAGAGCCAGAACCAACTGCAAGCCAGCAACAATCAGTTGCAACAGCTTCAACAGCAAGCTAACCATCCGCAGCGAGGTCGGGGCCGTGGCCGAGCGAGAGGTAGAGGTAGAGGTAGGGGAGGCGCTCGAGGAAGAGGCAATGGGCGAGGAGGTGGTCAACTGCCGCTTCCTCCTCCTCCTGCTCCTCCGCCGCCGGCGCCGGCGCCACCACCCCCTCCGGCACCTGGTGCCAATCCTCCGAATGCTGCCAACCCTCAACCCGCTCCCAATCCTCAACCTGCTCCCAATCCTCAACCTGCTC
This sequence comes from Waltergamsia citrina, assembly GCA_022814615.1. NCBI lineage: Eukaryota > Fungi > Ascomycota > Sordariomycetes > Hypocreales > Bionectriaceae > Waltergamsia > Waltergamsia citrina. The sequence goes on along the minus strand of JAKLNE010000011.1, from coordinate 231,186 downwards.
CCAATCCTCAACCTGCTCCCAATCCTCAACCTGCTCCCAATCCTCAACCCGCTGCCAATACTACAACTGCTGCGACTGGTCGTCCCACACGCACTCGCAACCAACCCACCCTCTTCCCAGGCATGGTCCCAAACACCAAACGCTATCGCGATGATGACGATAGCGGTCCCAACCGGAGACGACGTCGATAGCGGTCTCGCCGTCTCTCTGTAAGGAGCTCATTGGCACAAGTGTGCATCCAAGGGGGTAGAGTCAGAAGAAGCTCGGGAAATTCGAATTCGCTAACAAGTGTTAATCGTAACGTTCTGTCGATTTGTTTCTCTTTTTTCTTTTTTGTTCACCATATAAGGCGTTATAGAATGCTTTTTTTTTTTTTTTCTTCGTATTAGCCAAGGGGGCTTCGTTGTTGTTCTGCAATGTTTTTCTTAGTATACCCGTTTGTTTCTGATGCTCATGACTTACAAGGATCATAGAGTTACATACCTTGAATAGACCGTTCTTTTGGAAGTTTCACTCTGTGCACGAAAAAACAATCCCCTTTCGACTGTCATTTGGGAACATCCTCTCTCGGGTAGTTCCGCTTTATTGACCAAAAGAACCCTGCCAGCGCGACAATGCATATACAAATTGTCCGCCATGTCGACAAACAATCACCCTGCCGTCATAACGGTTGCACCAACGGAAATTACATGGCAGCAACTTCCTCAGTAGGCTTCTCATCTCCCAAGCATCCTTTCCCGCAATGCCTTCTTAATGTCTCATCTGCCCTCCCGTCGTGGCGGCTTTGTGAAAGGTTTTGGAACACGAGAACCTGCATGAACAAGCAAAGACAGCAAGGTCTCACTCGGTCTTCCAGCCAGGATCACCGTGAAAATGTCTCAGCCCAGCTTTTCGGATAAGATCTGGGCACATTGGCCACATCGACTACTTGTAAGCGTGGCCTCGAGTTCAGTTTTGGGAATTTGCATATCCAGCGACGAGTCAATGGATGTACATATCGTATTAGTGGGCTTAGGGTCAGACACAAGACGGGCCGCCATTTGCTTTCTTTTCACACAAAGATCCGAGTGACGGTCCGTGAGACAAGAGCAAGCCTTCAAAAAGCTGGTGTTGAGCTTTCCGGAGGGAAGCAATCACTTCCGAAACGTGGGTCCGGATATGCCGCAAAATTTAAAGAAATACAATAGCAGAACTCAGCTTCTGTATGAAATTGGATAACTATTTGAGATTATATCGTAGGTTGGTTTTCGTTATCCGATCAGCGTCTACAACGATCGTTCGATAAGATATTGATTCTAGGTCTTGAATCATACTCCATAGAGGCTGAGTTGAACAAAAGGAACTCATCAATCCAACAAATCACTCACATAACTACATGCTATACTGAACAAGAAATTTACCGACTTCAATTTCGTAAGCTCAGTAAGATGTTAACAGTGTGGGCGACAGAAGCAAATCGCCAGACGAGCACAGCGTAAAACAGTTTAGGGTAGTACAAAAGCAGGAAGCACAACATGTCGAATAGAGATGACAGGACACTTGCAAGCATCGCGCATTATTGTGAAACTTGAATCTGATTGGAGCGCACGGATTTGCAACTGAAAGCTGCGGTTGGACGTAGCTCCGGGCCCGCCTGACTCGGTCTGAGCTGAGACCTGTGTCTGGTGAGCAATCGGATCATGGAAAGAGGTGTCGAGATCCGGCCTCGTGACTGCGTGGAGCTGCCCGTGATCCTTGTTCACGAGCCACGCTCGCCAAAGGCACCCTCTCTGACCCGATTGGCCTGAGCTGGAGACCCCTGTCGAGCTGCGACCCTGGCGGCTCTGACGCTAGGCCGCCGCGCCGCGTTGACAACGTCACCCTTCTCGCCTCAGTTCCATCTGAATGGAAGCAGTAGGCAGATGATCACGAAACAGGGGATTTATGACTACTGTTTGCTGCCATGAACTTGCAGACGCGAAGGGTGTGGCTGAGGGTTTTGCCAAGATAGGCATCACCCTAACAGAAGCCGCTCCGGGAGAGTAGCATGTGATTAGATGTCGATCTTTGAGCCCGACTGTCAGTGGCCTGGTCGTGGGTTGGTGCCAAAGTGGCCCAGAGCCCCGGGCCATCTTGATCTAGATCCAACGTTACTCGTATTAATAGCGTGAAGGATGAGACTAGTTTGGTTGACATGTATCACAGTAGGCTGAGTGTTGAGCTTTGGAGTCTGTCAAGAGTTCAACTAATGATTTCAGCGTAAGGAGACTCTGTTGTGTTTCGATAATCAGATACTGGGCATCATAAAGAGCGCAGGGGCTTCAAGAAAAGGGGATGGACCGGCGGGAACCGCATACACGATCAAAACGAGTGTACTTCGTAGAGTCGACGAAGTTGTCGGCCAGTCGTGTTCTCTTGCGAGCGAGTCCCAATATCCTCTGCGCCAGCTCCTGGCCCACCAGGCTTCTGGCTGGGAGAGCCTTGGAGCCCTGGAAGAACCCTACGACACAACGAGGAGCATCCTTTCTTACTGGTAGTCGGCAAGTTGATTGCGTGAAGCCTGAGGAAAAGATGTTGCGATTTGCTCACGGGTTTAATGAGTCTTGTCATACAATTTCCTGGTGAGCCAGGGTGTCTGGTTCAAGAACATGTCGTTCAATTTGGGATCCCAACAGCCGAGTTGCAGTGAGGCGATAGTAATGAGCCTGGTGGTGATCAAATTACCTAGCGCTGAGAGACGATGGAGTAGAAGTAGAGGCAGAAGCGGAAGCACATCAAAACGTACTTTATTTGTGAACTCGCAACCACATCATGCCCCTATTCATGTTTTTGTGCATGCATGGTAGCGTTGCACTAGTGGTGCGTGGATGGTGTTAGGGTCTGGTCCGTGGCCATGGATTCCCAAGAACCCGGCACTAGGGGAGCTAGGCCGGTGATCGTCGCGGACCTGGAGTCCTGGACCGGCTGACAGAACCCCCACTGGGCGGCTCTGCATGCTGTTCGCGAGAAGTTTGGCTCCGTCGTTGTGGTCAGGGGCAAGGATGGGAAATGACGAGCAGAGGATACTAAGTCATGAGTAATAGTCGAACGTTGCCAGTGGTGATAGCGGTAATAGCAATAACGGGAGCGGAATCGGTTACCAGTCTAGGTGACATCTCCTTATTAGAGCCTCCTTGGAGAGCAGCCATGGACGATGCTGGTGATATGTACATGCGTACGGATACATGCTTGTGCCGATGGCTGTCGCCGCTTGCGTGCAATGCTCGTACTCGCTTGGCGACAGGCGGAGAGGGGACGGTCATGGCCGGTCAGCATGATGTGCGTGCGGCAATAACTCAACGCCTCACCCCGGGTTGCTCGATTCCCGAGAGCGTGGCAAATATTAAGCGTAAAATTAGATGACAATCGCAAGTTGAAGTTGGTTTACAGTAAGACGTCATGTTTGGTTGCCCTCGTCCCGCGGTGAGTGTAGCCTCAGGCAGAGAGAGAACCGCACTTGCTCCCTCTTTCCCGGAACAAACAGATTAGAGTAGCCCAAGGTAGTCGACCTAAGGTAGGTGTTCCTTCCCTAAGAGTAAATTTAAAGAAGGTGAGGCTCTGCTCACGGGGAAAGTACGAAGCATGGACTGTTGCTTGCTCTTTCTAAGACTTGAGCTACGAAGTAAATCACAGAAGGTGCAAGTCGCAAACATGGAAGTTGCCATGAACTCGCTCCTTCGATTGTTTGCATGCAATTACTCCGAGTCGTATTACCTGCAGTCAGTGCTTGCCAACGGCCCCACCCGAGTGGCAGCTTCCAATTACCCCTCGACCCTGAGCTGAGGCTTTCGAGTCTCGTTCGTCCCTTGATGCCCAAGTAGGAAAGGTGCCTGAGGGTGCACAATTTATTCAAGTCAAATTATTACTGAGTCGTACCTTAGATGTGCATCATACCTTAGCCAGCTGTGCGTGTGATTTGCATTTGGTTTTTGGGTAGTATTTTTGTGCAACCCGATCAATGTCAGCGATCGTGGGTTGTCCAGTCGAGATGCTCTCAATATGCGCGGCATGCGGCCTTTATGCGGCCATGTCTGAGCCGCTGCGATCACCAGTTTGTTTGTATGTATGTATGTATGTATGTATGTGTGTATGTACCACCTCATGTCAGATCTAGTGAGAGGATGTGCCATATTGGCAGCAGGTCTGAGATCTAGACGCAATAATCAGACAACTCAGAAACATGAATCTACTTGATACTCGTATCTCGCACCCTGGCTTCTTATTTGCAACAATCCAAATATAAGGCACTGGCAGACACTACATACTATGCACTAGTAGTAGCATTCAGAGTTATGCTTGGGATGCATAATACTTTGTAGAGTCCTTGTACAGTGTTTGACAACCACTCTTCACTGTCTTAGGGTCATTTCTGGGAAAAGCAAAGACGGCAGGGTCTTTAGCATGGTTGCCCACGATGCTTGGCAGCCCGCTTGAACTGAGGATCAATTTACTGGTGATGAGTGTATTCCCACAGCTCGAATGAGGCTCCAGTTAGGTAGACGTCATGTTGATTTATTGAACTTCATACTCGTATGAGCGCCTCGGTAGGCAGGGCATGGCAGAACAGGGTAAAGGCACAGGGTGACCCCAACGTACGAGCCCAAGCAAGCCCACACTGATTTCAGTGAACCACCAAAAAAACCCAGCAAACGTTGAGCTACCCGTCGACCAGTGGAGCACTAAATTAGTGCCCATTTACACACTGAGCTCAGTCAGGCTTTTGGCAAGCACCTCACTCACTGCATCGTGCCTTCCCCTCGTGCTGGTGGCCCCAACCCTTGTCCGTCCAACCGTCCGCCTGGGAAATCACTGGCAGAGCAAGAGCGACCAGATGCGACTGCACCTGGCCAAGTCCTAGCAAGGTACCCGTACTGTGCATGTACTTGCAGGACCGCTGGCATATACCATATTCCGCAGCCCAGAAGGTGGCACTGTATCAACACTGCTTTGAACCCTCCTCAACCATCTCAAGCGGGCACGGTTATGTCTCTTCGATTGTAATGCAAATGGGACCATTCACAGCAGCACGCAGAAGCGAAGGGCATTGCGTGCGCACGAGCAGACAAGTGCACGACGGGCCGAACCTTTGCACTTGGGCGTGCTCTGTGATTAACTAGTAGGTAGGCAAGGTAGGGTAAGTATACGTACTGGAAGTTCAAGTTCATGCTGGCGTCAGTGAAGGCCGTATGGGGTAATTGCCACTGAGCACTACTAGGATCTCACCCACTGGCGTCGGGCCCAGTGCGATGGAGTCTAGGGTCCGCCGGAATGGTTAGGTATTGATTGATTTGGTGGGTGCTCGCCTGTAAGGTTTGGCGAATAGGTAAGGTAGGGTAGGTTACAGGGCCTCTTCATTCTGCGATAAGTCTGCAATAGGTCTGCAATAGGGGCAGCACTAGCACCGGCAGCACCTGACAAGCTGCCAGGGCACCACCAAGTTTTCATGCCTCCAAGCCTCCAGGCCGCCAATGAAGAGGTCAACTGCAGTCTACAAGCCCTTTCTCCTTTTTCCCTCTCCACTCCTCGACCAATCCAATCTCGTCATTCTCCTCCCCTACCTTACCTAGCCGTCCTGGTAGTAGGTACGAGTACCTCAGGCGCAACCTCAAGCGCAGCCTCAGGCCTGCAAAATGCACTACCCGCACTGGTTGGGTACCTCAGGAATTACCTGCCAGCCCTCTGCTCTGCGCTGCCAGTGGTCTGCAGCAGGGCCTGCCTGTAGCGCTCACTACCTACGTTCTTATTTTCTCCCATCCTCTCATTTTCCCGACCTTGACCCTTTAACGACCTTTTCGTTTCCTCTTTACCATTCCCTTCCCTTCCCTCCCTCTCCCTCCCGACCTCAAGCCCGACCCCGACTCCTGTGACGCTGAGTCGGATACGATAGAGACGACGAACAACGTGACGACGACTTTTTACGGCGCTGCTTTGCTGTTGGCTTGACGAACGACTCAGCCTTTTTTACCCCCCGGCCGTCCAGGCCTGCGCAAGGCACCAACCGCCAATAAAGCCAACGACCTGGCTTCGCTCTTTTTCTGCCTCTGACTACTGAGCTTTCGCTGCTGCTGGCCTTGTCACTGCCGTGCTCATATTCCTGACACGCAGACGCTGCTGGCTTTGCGTCCCTTGCTACTCTGTTTTTCTTGGTGGAGCTGCCCGCTTTCGACTCAGTCCATCATCAGTTGTGGAGCCTCGATTGTTACGTTGAACCGGAATCTTTACCAGTTCTTTCGCCCAGAGACTGCAAACTGTCGTCTTGTACTTTTCCAAGCCTGCTCGTCAAGCTTGGAAACTGTACCAGTAGCGTCTTGACTGACAGCTGCTTCGCTTTTCTCGACCAGATCCCACTCACCGCTCTCGCAATTAGGGACGTGTGTGCGGTTACCTGCCTCACGTAGACCAAATTCCGCACGCTTCCTACCTCGACTCGACTTACAACCTCGAGTAATCTCGCATCGACTTCGAACATCTTCGATATCTGTTACTCGATTCTTAACACATCATTTTTCTGCACGGCGATTCGTTGCTCGGGCAAATCTACTCCGCGACCATGACCCAACAGCCTCAGGATCTAGGCTACCTCGACTACAACACCCCCGCGAACCGATCACCCGGCACTAGACAGAATTATGGCGGCTTCGGCGCTGGCATGTCTCTGCCAAGGCAATCACAGAGACCATTTGAAGCGCCCCTGGGCTCGTCTGCCCTCTACGGTGGCGAACGACCTGGGGCCGGATTCCCGCGAGGCATGGACAATTTGAGTTCCGCCGGGGGAATGCCTAGCTACTTAATGGAGAATCCCCAACAGCCATGGAACTTCAACTCAGGAGGAGTTGCTACCGTTAATGGAGCCGTGAATGGCCCCAGCCGTCAGCGCAGTGTGAATCGCCGGGCGGCTCTACCTCAGGTTCGTGCCTCTGATCTTAAACATACTTTTCTTGCTTTCTCCCTTGCTAATGCATATCTGCAGAACTGGACTGAACAGAATATGGGTCTATCGGGCAGCCTCCAGGGATTCCCAGGTGGCCTCAACGGAGGCCCCATGCCTAATGGCGGTCTACGCGTCGATCATCCTGGCACCCATGCCTCCCCCTCCGACCTCCGTCCCTCTCCATCTGATGGCGACCAGCTCATTCCCACGGCCATTGTCATCAAAAATATCCCATTCGCCGTGCGGAAGGAGACATTGGCATCGATTATGCTTGATATGCAACTCCCACAGCCCTACGCCTTCAATTATCATTTCGACAATGGTGTTTTCCGAGGCCTGGCCTTTGCCAACTTTCAGTCTGCTGAAGACACGCGCATCGTTATTGAGGCTATGAATGGGATGGATGTCCACGGCAGGAAGCTTCGAGTGGAGTACAAGAAGATGCTGCCCGAGGCCGAGCGTGAACGCATCGAACGGGAGAAGCGCGAGCGTCGTGGACAGCTGGAAGAGCAACATCGTGCCCCTATGCTTCATCAGCAAAGCTCTATTCAGTCCCTGGGTGGTATCTCGCAAGCTCAGGCTCGGGGCGCGGGAGCTCACCTTGGTAGGCATCAAGCTAACCACTCTCCCTTAGGAGCTAGTGACCCTAATATCCTCATAGGCGATCTTGACCTTAATGACCCCCAAACACTCGAATTCTACACCGAGCTTGCTATGTTCAAGCGCGACGAATCTCGCGAAATCCTTGTCTTCCCTCCAGGAATCGCTCCCGAGCATCGCCGGTCTATTCATATCCTCGCCCATCATATGGGTCTAGAGCATCAGTCGATGGGTGAAGCAGACTCCCGTCAACTTACCGTGCTCAAGCGTCAGCCGTCGCCTACTATCAACGCACCGCCTCCTGCTAGCACTTTGGACATGCATAAACGTGGGTTGAGCCGAGCGGCAACATTTGATTTTGCGGCCGATCGGGAGCCGCGAGGCGCAGCCGGGAACTATGCACACGTCATGGGAAGACAGAACCCGACCTTGGAGATTCCCGGCAGCCCCGATGGGAGCAATATTCCCAATAATCTCCGTGCGGCCAAGAGCTTCGCCGACCTGAGGTCATTTACGCCCAGCCCTTCCCAGGCTTCCTCCAGCTATCTAGCCCCTGGTGGCAACGTTGGTGGAGGTTCTGCAGCCCGCTTCGGTGATTACATGTCCAACGCTGGCCACCCCGGAAACTCGGGAACACCCGGTCCCAGGGATAACAGCAACCTGATCAGCGGCCTTAACAGCCTCAACCTTGGTGCGTTTGATGCCAACGCGCTGCAAGCCCAGGCCCGCAGCACACCTGGCGCCATCGGCAGCCAAAGGCCCGGAGCAGGTGGCAACATGAAGGGTGCACCCGAAAGACAACCTCGTGGTCCGGAGTGGGAGAACTCGGCTGGCTTTGGCGGCCGTGGACGCGCAAATGGACACGCGCCTCGTGGCAGTGGTAGGTGACCCTTTGCCTACTTGATTGGGCGTCGACTGACCAAGCTACAGATTCCTCCGACAATGGAGCCCGTGTGGCCGCCAACGCGAACGGAGGCTCACGCTACCATTAACTTGGCGCGTGCCCGCACTCACTGCTGGTCTGCTACGTCCCTTCGGATGGATGTACGCAGCCAGCTCCGAGCGTTATCTGTTTTCCGTTCTGACTTACGCATCCGTACACTGATTTTTTCCACAGTCTATCTGGCGGCGCAGCATAAACGTGGTCACCGATTTTCGACCTATGTTGCCTAGTATATTTGCGTTGCGCTGCCACAGACGACGTGTTTTTTGTGCTTTGATGATGATGATGATTCCACGTGGATGAGGCCAGGACCCCAGATCTGGATACAAGATGTCGAAATATGGGCAACCATGGCCACGATACGACTTGGCCTTTAGAGGCGGGACGGCAGAGTCCTTCCTCAATACTCTCTTATTGGGAATTTGCCTGGACAAGTTTTTACACTATTACTTGACGACGATGACGCTTTCACGACTTTACGTCTAGACAGCAGCTACAACCGGCTTTTCATGTACCTTGACATGGCCGCAGAGCACATCAGAGCCATACGAGCACCCATCGTTGTGGACTCTCGGGGCCGCATTGCTTACGACTATGCGCAGCTCTTTGCCACTGGCCATGATGTGTCATTCTGCTTCCGTGCGGATATGACCCGTTACGACGATTCAAGAGTCCCCAGTTTTATTTTGATAATAGCGGCGACGCGTTGAGGTGTGCTGCGATAGGCAGGCGAGCGAGTAAGGAAGCGAGCGAGCATATGGACATCGCACGCAGGACGCCTGCGGAGGAGTGGAGGAGAATGGCTCAAAACCAAGAAGCGCAAAGACAATAAAAAGAAGCTCATGGGTGGAAACAAAAAAGGAGTGCGATTCAGTATTTGTTTGGGTTGCATGGATTTGTTACAATTCTTTTTTTTTATTCTTTTTTCTTCGTCTTCGGTTCGGCTCCAACTACTGCTTGGATGGTTATACCTGGTTACTCAACCTCGAGGCTTGAAGGGACTATGTGCCGGGTCTACGGGCTCGGTCAGTATCATTACCCTTGCTGGATACTCGGAGAGGCGTTTTTGGTGCTGCATTAATACTTTTTTTGTTATCATTTCTTGGTATTTCTGTTTGTTACATGTTGTTCGTATTTGGAGGAGAAGAGACGAGACGAGGGCCCTTGGATTTCACATATTACGATAAAGGGCCAGATGACTTGATATGAAAGGGGAGAGGCTACGCTTAGTTGTGCATGGTATGGTGCGGGTTCAAGATAGTAGGGCCTGATAATTGAGTTGTTTGAGAAGCGTCGGAGATTTTACACATGACGATGATGATGCATTAATTAATGAATGCCCATGACTCGTACTGTTGGTGACGATGGGCTCGCTGAGTAATGCGATGGTGACGGCTTGGATTTGGCTTCGGCTTTGATTTTTGGGGGATCGAATCGGTAATGTTGCCCCGTCGGGCGGAGCCACCACGTGGAGAGGTGACAAAAAAGATGGACGATATAGACTTGTATAATACGAAAGAATGTTGTCAATAATTTCTTCGCGATGCGTTTCTTAGCAGTGTTTCGGGTTAGCTTATGGTTGTGTACAAATGCGATGCTTTTATTTGATTTGATAGTCTCAATGAAGAGTGAAAACATTCTAGCTATACATTTAGGTAGAGGCTTGAATGAAAAATGACGTGACACGTACCTTTTCCTGCGGCCTTGTTTATGTCCCTCTTCCGATGTGGGTGGATATTACTAGTAATTACGAGTACAACATTGCATCTCCTCAAACCAGAGCCATATCGATTTAGCAACTCGAAACAACTGCAGTAACACACATTCTCATCGATATCATCTCTATCATTATCGACTTCCATCACAAAACCCCAGGCTCTGTCAAGATCAACCCCTATTCTATCTACTACATGCAGGCTCTAACCTCGTACTTTTCCGGAGGAGCCATGAAAGTGTCCCACAAGTACAAGCAGTGGACGACGGCCCAGGATGGCCTTGAGAAACTTAAGCTGGGGGAGGCGGATATCCCCGCGCCAAAGGATGGGCAGGTTCTGGTCAAGATTCATGCTGTGAGCCTCAATTACCGCGATACCGAGGGTATGTTAGATTCTCTCCAAGATAATTATGATGTTGTTGCTAACTTTGGATGGGATGTTGTAGTCTGCATGGGCGATTATGGCCACCATCAATCGCTCACCCAAGGCGCTGGTATCGTCCCTTGCTCTGACATGTGCGGGACTGTCATTGAGACCAAGTCCGACCGCTGGGAGAAAGGCGCGCGTGTCGTGTCTATTTTCAATCAAAGCCATCTCACGGGCCAGATTCAAGAATCCGACCTCGCTACCGGACTTGGCTTCCCTCTGCCCGGTGTCTTGGCCGAATATCGCGTATTTGACGCCGACGGACTTGTTGCCGTCCCGGAATACCTTACCGAGGAGGAGGCTAGTTGTCTGCCTATCGCTGCTGTTACCGCTTGGATGAGTATCAATGGGTTTAATCCGATCGGGGATTACGTCGACTACTCGGCCAACTCCAACGCCACGAAGAAAGGCGACGACGACGAGGTCCCTACACTGCTAGTCCAAGGCACCGGCGGCGTCGCCATCTCCGGCCTCCAAATCGCCCACGCCGCCGGCCTCAAAACCATCGTAACATCCTCATCCGACGAAAAGCTCTCCCGCGCATCCAACGACCTCGGCGCCGGCACAACCGTCAACTACCGCACCCACTGGGCCTGGCAAGACGCCGTCCTCGACGCCACCAACAAGCGCGGCGCAGACTACATTTTCGAAACCGGCGGCGCCCGCACGCTTCACAAATCGTTTGACTGCGTGGCCTTTGGCGGGTTGATTGCATGTATTGGGTATTTGTCGGGGAAGCAGGAGGAGAAGGAGCCGGAGTTGGAGCAGAGGTTGAGTGTGAGTGTTTTGGCGTTGAGGAGGAATGTTACGCTGAAGGGTATGTTGTGTGGGCCGAGGGATCGGTTTGAGGAGATGTTGGGGTTTTATGAGAAGAAGGAGATTAGGCCGGTTGTGAGTAAGGTGTTCAAGTTTGAGGAGGCGGTGGAGGCTTTGAAGTTTTTGAAGAAGGGGGGGCATTTTGGAAAGGTCGTGATTAAGGTGTCGGATCGATAGATGGATCGCTTAGGGGAGCGATCGTAGTGATGATCAACGGCAATCAGAGTATACAAGAGAGAGAAAGGGTGTGTAAATGCAAGATCAGAGCTGGTTCCATATCATCTTACAATGTTACATACTCGTTACAATCGTACACGGCATCAAATATCCATAACAATGACTTACATGAAGGTCGGCGCAACGCTGCATATCCCAAAGATAGCCTTCATCTTAGCCCCATAACTCGACCACCTTGTTCCCAAATCATCCTGAATCCAAGAAAACTTAATCATCTCCTTGATCATACTGATATTCCGCACATGACTGTACCTCTCCGAGTTACCAATAAGCCGGAGCACCTCCATTCTTTCTTCATCAGTCGTCGCCTCCGCTCCAAAAACCATCAATAGGAAAGGTGAGCTACAGTTCTCCGAACACGCATTGGCCACAATCTTTAACCCTCTCTGAACATAGCCGTCGATTTTGGCAGACGCTTCAGGGACGTTTCTCATGGAGCGCTCGAGGAAGATGAGGGTTCCTAGTTGGTATAATTCGGCGATCTGGACGCAGGAGCCGGATCTGGCGATGGATGACTCTGCGTCTTCTTCAGTTAGATCGACGTTGTTGATTTTGTCCTGGAGGCATTCGACTTTATGGCGGTAGGATTCGGTGTAGAAGCTTGGGTGGTCAGGTTCGACGATGGTTTGCATGACTTCTAGTAGTAAGGCGAGAACAGCGTGCGTCGGGCCTGTAGGATATGAGATCTATACATGGGTACCTGTTAGTCTTTCTGAGATAGTCGTCGGGCGGGCTTTAGGTGAGCGCTTACACGAGGTCGCCAGTAAGCCTTGGCCTCATCCCGCGATGTAGTTCGAGGGCTGTCCCACAAACATTGGAATCCACGCTTCGGCCAATTTTTAATGGTGAAGAATCCAATAACATGATGATAATGCATCCAGCCAAGAAGTGTGCTGAAATCCCTATCGTCCTGATAGATTCTGTCTATGGAGAGGGTGTGAACTAACGTCTGGGCTCCGCAGATGTAGTTTGCCCATGATGTATGCGATTCGTCTACGACTGAGAACTGTAGGATCCTTGTTAGCAACTTCTCGATGGAAGGATTTACTTTTTTTTTTCTCCTAGGCATTTGGACTGACTTCGTACGCGCTGAGCACCATCGCCGTTGCTACGTGTAAGCAGGGCTCCATTCCATCAAGACCTCTCGCTGCTGATTTGCGCATGTAGGTGATGGCACGCCCCTTGTACTTGAGGGCCTCCGCTTGAGGACCATGTCGGCGGATGGAGGCGAGCGCCAAGAGGGCGTTCAAGACGCTTTCTGTGCCTGGTGACTGTCTTGATAAGGCCATGCGCATCAGGGTGCCTCGCAGCGACGTCGGATCACCGCCGATGGTCCATAATGATGCTGAGGCAACAGACTCAACTGCATCGAGGAGTTAGTCTTTGTTTACTCTCGCATGCCTGTGGATTGGACGGAGAGCAGTCTCACAGTAGTCCAAAAGGCCCTTCTCAGAAGCCTTCATGTGGTGAGGTATCCATCGCATAGGCGCCGACAAGGCGGGAGCTGCCAGCATCGGAGGAGAAACGATGGCTCTCCCGGAGCTCACGATATGTTGCTCACCAGGAGCCAACGATGAAATCGCGTCATGAATTTCGACATCCTTGCTGGTTACATTGATGAGCTCGAGGTTGGATAGTAACGATGCGTAGGATGGCCGGACTTGTTGATGCGCCGTCACCGTCGGCGCGACAATCGCCCGCCGGCGGTCATTCTTACGAGGCCACGATAGCGGCAAGTCGTACCCGTCGCAAGCTCTGTTTGCCTTGAGACATCGTGCGCAGGATGGCTCAGAGCGATCGCAAAGCACCTTGCGTCCTAAAGAGAAAAAAAACGGGCAGACTGTGTCAATTGAAACAGTTCTCGCTGCTTTTCTGCGGATTTATAAGCTTGGTCGAATGTCAAGACTTACTTCTACAAACTCCGCAGCCTCGACGAGGTTTAGACGGCGGGTCAGAGATGACGCCCATGATGCCGAGAAGGCAAGACTCAAGACAAAAAAAGGCGTATTTCTATGGAGACTGCGAGATGGGTAGAGGGGCTCGCGAATTCTTGCCAGTTGATCGAATCCGGCACACACGCGGGAAAACACGATCTAAGGGTCCAGGGGACTTATAAGCAACGATTTCTGTCAGACGGAGGGGATCGAGAGCATTTAGTAAGCACATCGAAGCTACGGGGAGTCGGCTTGATACCTAAATAGGAAGCGAGGAAAGAATGCGCGAGCCTATATTGTGGCGCTAACTTGTCTATTGCATGGGTCTGGGTCTTTGGTGTGTGTAATCGGCTTAACCCCGAAGAAGGGCTTTCCGGCTTGCGGAGTTTTTGGGTGCTTGGGGCGACTTACACGGAGCTCGGAGGCTGAAGAACTGCGATGGATGTCGATGATGAGTATATAAAGTCAATTGAAGTCTGCGATAGAAAGAGAAAATTTGGAAGCATCACTCAAGCAATAATTCAATCTTCGAACATTTCTTTTTCGACAAATTCAACCGTCTTCTCAATCAACTAAACCACCTCAAACCACCAACATGTCTTCCTACCTTATCACCGGCGCGTCCCGAGGCATTGGCGTGCGTATTCATTTTATCAAGAAAATAATTTGGATCACTTCTCTAATATGAAGTTGCAGTTCGAGTACGTGAGACAGCTTTCCAGCAACAAGGAAAACACCGTTGTCGCCATGGTCCGCAACAAGGACGCTACCGAGGCCAAGGTCAAGAAAGAGCTGGGAGTAAACAATGTGTTTGTTGTTGAGGGTGACCTTGCCAGCTACAAGTCTCTCAAGGTAAAGCACGCCAGCCTCAGAAGATTTGAAGCACAGGTTGATGCTGATATCGGATTTCTCTAGGCTTCTGTCCCTGTTGTTGAGGCTGCGACTGGTGGCAAGCTCGACTACATCATTGCCAATGGTGCCTATCTGAGCAAGTGGGCAGAGTTCATCTACTTCTCCACAATGTAAGCAGCATAAAAAAAATCCAGATCTTCTATGGTACATAGGGAAGTTGTTAGATCCGCTAACTAGTTTGCAGGGGCAAGACTCCGGAAAGACTCGACCAGGAAATGACCGACAACTTCAGGACCAACGTCACCGGAAATACCCACCTCTTCAACTTGTTCATGCCCTTCGTACTAAAGGGCACGGCCAAAAAGGTCATCACCATCACCTCCGGCCACGCTGACTTGGATATGATCAACAAATATGGCCTCGTCGCCGCCGGTCCTTATGCTGCCGCCAAGGCCGCCATGAACGTCATCGTGGGCAAGTTCCAGGCCGAGTACGCCGAACAAGGTGTCCTGTTCATCAGTCTCTCCCCAGGGGTGGTTGACACGGCCATGGCGCAGCCCACTACTGAAGGTAAGTCTAAATACGTCCTTCTCACGACGACTTTTGAACTGCGGGGACTGACGAGGGAAAATAATAATAGCGGTCGAGGAAACCCCCAAGCTTATGCATGACATGTTTTCCCGGTTTGCAACTTACTCGCCGGACTTCAAGGGACCCGCCACACCGGAGCAGTCGGTTAAGGATCAGCTAAAGGTCATTGGCGAAGCGAATGTTGAGGATCCCAAGTGGCGCGGGGCCTTTGTCTCCCACTTGGGTCTTGGCAAGCTTTGGATTTAGGGCTGCTTGAAAGGATCTTAATGAAGGAAATAGGATAGCAAGAAGTCGGTATTGATGAATGGATTCGAAATCGTTTTTACTATGTACTATCGCATTGCTGCAAAAGATAGCTCAAGCAGATGAACTTTAGCTACTTTCTGCCATCACTCCCCCTCTTCCAGATGTATCGCATAGCTCATCGTGAAGGTTGTGCCGTTCGGCTTCCAAATCCTCCTCACTGACTATCTGCGAAGCACTATCGAAGTCGATCAGGGTTGCCTTCCCTTCATGGATGAGGAAGTTATGCCTGTTTATATCTCCATGCTTGATCCCTAAACTGTGTAGTTTTGACAAGACCGATTGGCACAGAGATAAGTCTTCGATAGAGGCGTGACGACAATCGGGGACCCTGTTTATGAGAAATCCGATGACTCGTCCTTCCTCGGTCAGATGGCCAAGGAATTCGGGACCGATTTGTTGATCTCTTATCCAGCGATACGCCAACGTCTCTGCTTCGAGGTGAGGCACCTCCCATTCAAACCGCGCGAACTTCGCAATAACACGAGAGGAGAAGCCAGGACAAGTGACCTCATAGACGTTGGAACGTAATTTTTGTGCCTCGCGAAGCGTGAGATGGTCAACGCGATGGGAATGCCAAGTTGTGGTTATGCTTGGTAACTGCGTTTTTGAAGCATCAGAAAAGTAAGGCTCCCCAGTCTTGGGATCTCGGGAAATCCGAGCCTTGTTCCAGTCGCCGGAGGGAAGAGGCGGTATCAGGGAGACCAGAGAAGGACCAAAGCACATGTCTTCAACATTGTACAGGCCGGCATCGATGGTAAGGTATTTGACGAATTTGTTGTTGACAAGAACGCGGAAGTCACTTGCATCGTCTGGATCGACACTGGCTTGAAGTAACAAAATGTTGGGAGTATGAGCCGTCATTGGGATTGAGGATTGAGTAAATGAGATTCTGCGTTGTCCACACTTGGGCTTGGTTCTCGTGCGGCGAGATGAGAAATCGAAGTGTTCAATGTGAGGCCTGACCCATTTACAAGTCCCTAAATTGAATTACGTCAGCCGTTTTAGATAAGAGGTGGCTACGCTATGGACCGTTTGACCTATGGATCACATAGGTTATAGAGGCAGCGATAGAATGTCATGCATGAGTGCCGATGCAACCACGACAGCGGCTATGCCCCGGTATTCTATAATAAGAAAGAGGCCATCGGGCCAACATCTCTTCATTCTAAGTCACTAAATGCCTATGAGTTTGAAAGAATTCCTCGTAGTGCCAGAAATGGCCAATAAAATACCAACATCTAGCCGCCGTCAAATACACTAAAAAGTGTTGGTCGCGAAGGGATCGGCATCCGGCCTGCGCCGTTTCGACTCAGCCAAGACCCTGAGACTAGGCGCTTTAGCGTTTTATCTGATTAAATTACAACCGAACAACTAGTACAAGAGAGTTAAATTTCAAAAAGGATTCACCGATGATAGGATATTGAATTTGGAAGGTTAAAAAGGGAGTTTCTCGCTTGGACCAATTTCGCAAGTCAAAAAGTCCGAGAATGGTAGCATAGAAGGATTCCTATGTTGGTATGATAATTGTTTTGATTAATGACTTGTTCTAAACCTTGGGCTCACTTGTACGCTCTATGATATAATACTTTATATTCTCATCTTGGAGTTGGCCACTTGAATATTCGGGTTACGTAGTCCCGAGTCCAGCCTGCCACGTTTTGGTGTCATTCGCCTGTATGTGAGAAAAGAGCCTCTGCCTCTCCGTATAAGGTTTGAAACGATTCTGTTATTATACACTCTTTTCCCCTTATATATTGATATATATCCTAAAACAACTTATTTCTTGTACATAGACAGGAATTTAATATATACAACCCGCTTGTGCCAAAAATGGCATCTATCATCCCGCCCTTATGCGACCTCAAACTCCAAGACCAGATTCGGCACTTCGGTAGAGTCACTTGGCATGGAAAATTCAAAGATCCAAACATCATGCGACTGTATCGTTGAAGCTTCTCCTCCATTGGTGCCCCCAAACATTAGCTTAGGTTCGGGATTCACGTTTCCCGAAACTGTGATATTCAAGCCGGGAATATCGTCCAAACCGCTGATCGTGGGCTTATTGAGGAATGTGCTAACGGCAAGAGTAAACACGGACTCCGAGCTCCCATCTAGGTAGGCCATGTCGAGCTCTCCTGGAGAAACTTGACTATGAAGAGCTGCTTCCGATGGTCGAAGCTGGAATATAAGTCATTAGCAAGTTTGTTTTTAATAAGTTTAATTGAATGTGAGAAGCATAACGTACCACTAGGAAAGCGACCTCGTCGTCGGTCATCCACTGAACAACAGCTGGTGAAAAGGCTGTGGGAGTTGGACCATTGACTACGCTTTGATTGAAAGATTGCGCCCCAATTGTTAGACCCTCTGATAACCAAGTCGTTATGTTTCGAACTTCGTAGTCATAAGGAGGGTAGTAGGCTTGAGATGTAGCGGTATGCTCCCCTTGAAATGTTTTGAGTTCTTCGAAGAGGCCGTCAGGAAGCAGTGAAGCTTGTGTGTCCGCCAGAATGGCAATGACGGGAATCCATGCATGATCTTCGGAGTGGCTCATCGCTCGGGGCTGTCAGAAAATCATTTAGTTAATCATATCTGTTTTGGCGTGCAACACCGAGGATTTGATTTCCTACCTTCTTGACGATTGATGAATGCTCCCTTCCGAGATACGCCCAGAACCAAAGACCCATGATACTGAAATAGCGATTCATATCGAACCCGTAGGTGCGATCCCAAGGCCCAGCAATGTTTCTCATATCCGGATGCCACAGCTCAGCCACACTCGCCCAGGTCTTGCGTACCATCTCTGGGCCCATCTGTGCCATGACCGAATCCTCAGGTAGGTACTTACTCCAGAGGGTGAGGCCGAAAAGGGAGATGCCGGTGTAGGTGCCGCTATTGTATTCGGATAGCGTGTCTGTCATGTTGAAGAGCTCGATAATTTCGTTGGCACAGTCTTCTCCAGATGTGGTCATGTTTTCGTCGTCGATGCGACGACCCATCCAGCCTGAAGTGAATGCTCTCATGATGGCCGGGTTGCTGTACCCTGGGTAAAGGTTATCGCCATCAACACCACCAACCCGATACGTATCGCCAACAACAGCATGATGCAACGAATCCAGCATAAGCTCTTGAACATCATCAGACAGCAAGTCGGAGTATTCCTCCAACATCATGACAAAAGTCGTACCCACGAAACCTCTCCAGTTCGGATCCCAGGTATGGTAAATGCTAGATTCGTACACATCTGAACCCACTTCCGGCTCTTCAGGATACTTCTGATAAGTCCCATACCACTGCTTCGACTCATCTTTGAACTGTCCATCTATGATTCTAGTGATGACCTTCTCGGCTTCTGCCGCGTCTTCGTCTTCGTTCCTGACCAGCAGGCCGAGGGCGTACCAGGCTGTTTCAACAGTGGAGTGTCGTAGGGCACCTTCACCCTTGGGATTGTAAAGATACTTGTAATCGGAGTCGTAGAAGCTGTCCATGTATTCCATAGATATGTCAAGCATGTCTTGTACAGTTTCATTTTTGGAAGGATTGCGCGCAAAGACGCCAGCGCCAAAGAGGCTGAAAGAGAGAATAAGGAGTGGAAGCATCTTGAATGCACGAAAAGATCGAATAACAGGGTCGGTTGGACAGGAACAAATCAAAACGGTACCGACATGATTGAACTACCATGATATATATAAACCAGCTAATCTGGGGATTGGGAGATTGGACGGGATCGGCACGCGCAGCAACCTTCTCACTATGTGTGATATGCACTCATCAGATGTTTATCCTTTACTGTCTATCACCCGACATCCGCAATCCCCTTGGCCCGTTTGAACAGCAATAGTCCATACATAAGTTTCCAAATGATACTTTATAATTTCGGCAGCACGTGCGAAACTGGGGCAGGAGTAGAAACTACTTTGAAGTTGGAAGGTAAATGCGTCGTAAATCTAGTGTCTTAACTGACTTGGGAATTGTGATCTAGTCATTGGTTCATGGTTCAGTCTTAGTTTCGGGGGCTGTCGGCAACATAAGTAAATCATAGCTGGTTGAAGAAGGCGCCTTAAATAGCTGCCTGCCCGTAAACTTGAGACAATTCAAAAAAAAAAAAAAAAAAAAAAAAAAAAAAAAAAAAAACTCTGTGCCTCAACCACTTTCATCATGCTGCTGCTGTGGAGGTGAAATGCATGTATGTATGGTGAATTACTTTTACGCAAGAGGAATTTGGAGGTGAAAAGGTACTCCAACTTGATGATACTTTTGGCTTCATTGGGTTGTTGGCACGTGTTGGAGTCACCGTGCCCTGTCGATCATCCCAACTTGGTCAAATGCGCTGCTCCAAAGTATCATGACAAGAGGGGTAACATTGCATACACAAGTATATATATATATAATCTGCCCTCAACCCCAGAAAGATACAATACTTGTCGTAGTCAGACGTAGTATTCATCTCCAAGATTTTTTTATTATTCTTAATTTGTACTTATTAAACTCTGAGACGTCACCAAATAAAATATTCACTAGACATTGTTCACACGAGTACCTCCCATGCTGCTCTGAGTGTGAGACAAAGTCACACGACACTAACACATGAAGTGTTCAGAGTATGGAGAGCAGCTAACTAGGTCGACCTGCAACGTCAAAATCTTTTAGCAAAAGCTTTCAAAGCCCGTCATGTACCGATGTGGCGTGGCCATGATGACTTTGTTAGGTTCTCTGTCCGCTTTGACAGCAGGGGCTGGTGCAACCCCCGATCCGGTCACGATCCGGCGCCGACGCCGGTGAATCCCCACTCGGCCGGAATACCAGACAGTCGGATGTCACTACTTCGCCCTTCTTCGCAGCCTGCATCGTAATTCTTCCCAAGACCGCATCCCCTTGAATCTACCAAGAAGCACTACATCCATCTGCCGCATCTATCAATCCACCATAATCTTCCCCCCATCCCCATCCTCATCCTCATCCTCACTAACCTCCTCTTCCACAACAACAACAACAACATCCATCCTCCTCACCACCGGCCCAAACACAAACTCCTCCAAAACCTTCAACCTCCCCATCCACCTCGCAAACCTCCACCCAACCCACGGAATCACCGCCCCTACCAAAGCATCCAACACAAAATGATTCGCCGTCGCTATAATCGTCACCATCATCGCAATCGGCCACAGCGGCGCCGCCCACCTCACCACTCGATGCGGTGCGAACCGCCAAAGACACACAGCCAGCAACAAAGCCGTGCCGAAATGTAAGCTGGGCATCGCTGCGATTGTCAGCTGGAATTTGTTGTTCGTCCAAGAGCTTTCGCCTCCTGGCAGCGGATTCTTCGGATGCAACACGTCTTTGAAGCCGTATTGGGAAGGGAGTAACCTAGGCGGAGAGCATCGCCACATCGTAATAATGATAAAAGCTATGGCGTTATCCGCTGCGATACACCGGCGAGCACGTAGAAATTTCCGGTAGGGCGTGTAGGTATACATATAGACGAGGAACGCGACACCAACGCAAATATGCGAATGATAGAGCCGTGCCATCCAAGGCGTAGAGTCTGGGAAGCGGTCAAGGACGTATTGCTGGAAAAGCAATTCCACATCTATGCCCAGCGCATGCTCGAAGGACAAGATCTGTAGGGCATGATCGCGCGCGAGGTCGAAAGTCGGTTTATGCCCAGCAATCATGCGCGCGGAAAACGCCCGAAGGAGCTGGTACGTCCTAATGATAGAAGAACAAGTTGTAGGTAAGTAAAGTATCCGACAAATCTTCATGCTTCGTGTATTTCTTAACATACCAATACGTTAAGCCCCAGTACCAAATCTCCGGTAAGAAAGGATATTTATTCCAAAACCGGGAGAACAGCTCAAATACCCGGTTCGGCGCGTGTTTCTCTAACAACGGCCCACCCGCATTACTCGGCTTAATCTGCGGCGAAGGCGGCGACGATGGAGGCGGTGACGACGCACCCGACGAGTCTTCGTAGCCAGAATCTACTTCAGCTACATGGAAAGGAAGTCTCCCGGAGTGCGGCTTGGCATTTGGATCGTAGCCATTGCACTTGCGGCGGTTGATCCATGTACAGCCGACGAAGAGGATAACAAGTACTTGGGAATGTGTTAGTGAAAAAGGGGGAGTTTGGCGAAGGGGGCATCGCGATAAGTAGGGACATACTCAAGGGCTCTACCACGTCTTTGAACAGCCCCATATCGTGCCGAACAAACCTCTACGGTTTCTAATAACGTAGACCAGAATTAAGTTCAAGGGACGATCACCGCTTCGCCCGGATCGCGTGGTTTTGATAGATATATCGACGTCTTCCAACAAGACCAGCACCGAAACACAGTCTCGCTTCACAATTATCGCATTCGTCGGAAAAGTAGGAATTTCGGAATCATAAACCACAGAAGAAGATGAGGGTCAAGAGATAAAATGACGAATTACGCAAGCCGGTCCAATGGAAGGGTGGAAGTATAAACAATATCAACCACCGGCCTTGATTACGCCGCTCCCCCTTCAGCTCCCTCCCTCACTCTGCTCGGGGAAAATGCTTTCCACCAACTAAACCATAAATGCCATCAACGGGGTCAACGGGCACCGAAAACCCCGAGTAGCATCTCAAGGTGGATTACCGGTCATCTAGCCAAAGGAATCTGCGCAAAGGCAATCTGGGTCTACCCTCTCGGGACAGACGGAAGCCAAAACTCAGGCACCAGGAGATCTCGGAGATCACCTCACATGCAACAGATTGAAAGAATCATCTGTCGCGTACTAACTTGCCGTTTCTCATTTGAGTGCGTTAGGGATCCCAACGGTATTAACGGCCAACCGAAACCTTATTCCCCAGTAGCCCGTTGACCGTAATAATCTCCGATCTCACAGCCTAAGGTACAACAATAACTGGCGTTACTCATCATCAAACTTCGGTAACCACACGGGAGCAGCAAAGTGAAGCAAGCAAGATAACATCTCCTAAAATCCAGACATTTGAAATTCCTACACTACTAATCCACATATACACAAAGCTCGAGACCGTGAATCCCAACGCTTCTCTAACTTCTCCCCGTTCGCTATTTCACAAAACAACGTCTTCCTCCCCTCTCCGCCACTGCGTCAATTCATTTCTTCACCTCTCATATCTCCATATATCGGATCAAGAAAGAAAAATGAGCATTATGTACCTTTTTCCCATATGCCACGAGAAGATTATAAAAAAAAAAAGAAGAAAGGAAACCAAAATTTCAACGCAGAAACCAAACACGCCGTTGCAATGTTCCGTGTATGATGTACATCATTCAGTCATCAGATCCCTGGTGCCATTGACCCACGTCGCCCCGTCGTCGTCTCCTTCAATTTTTTTATAGTTTTGTCATGGCTTGTTGGAAAGTCAAGACAAGCCATGACGCCCATACCCAATCAACCCATAGAAATCAATCCGAGAATAGGTTCCGTAAACACCAAGCGTAAGGCAAGGACGGAGAAGAGATTAATATTGGAACGTCCTTGTGTAAGCGTCGTCTTACTCGTATTGAGGGATTCCAGAGAAAGACTCAAGAATGCGCTCAGATGTCTGCACAATCCATTCCACCTTGCGTCGCTCAAGGTTGGCCAGGAAAGGATCAGTCGGGTAGCCGTCGGACATGCTGTCCAGCAGGGGCCTGAGCCTCGTAACGAGCAACTGCATCGTCTGCGAAGTGCTCCTCGCGACCTCGCGATAGCCTTGCTTCTCCCATTCCTGCGTACATGTTAGCCAAAAAAGTCCATCAAGCATCGGATCTACAAGAAAGCAACTCACGTAGTTTGGCATGTCCGCGTTAAAGGCACGGACAGCCATCTCCACCCAATCAATCTCTTCCTTCAGATGAGGGTTTGGCTTGACGTTCTTGGAAATCGTCGCTATGACTACAAGAAGCATCAAGGGTGGAAGCCTCTCAAACTTGCCCGGTGGGTAGCGGCTGAGGCAGCGCTTAAAGATGTCATCCTCACGGCCGCTCTGGATCCATTGGATCATGGCGTCCTGCAACCGGTCCTCTTGGATAGCCTGCTCGATCACGCGAATCCTCTGCGCGAGGTCATGTTCAGCCTCGGGATCAGGCTTGGTGATCTGGTGACCGCTGAAAGCGCCAGCCAATGTGTTCACATTGTTGATAGCCATTTGCTCCGAAGTAGGAGCTGAGCCCTGAGGACTGGCCATCTGCTGTGACCCACGCATGTACTGAGGGCTGCCCATGTAATGATGAGGTGCCTGGCTAGGAGCCTGGCTGGGAGCATGGCTAACAGCATAGCTGCCAGCGTGGCTATGAGGCTTGTGACCGACAGATGGCCCAGGTCCGTAGCTCTGCTGGCCTACAGAAGGAGCTCCTCCAGTGGGGGGGCCTTGGTAGGGAGGCATGCCAGCACCTCCGGGCAGCTCATGAACAGGAGTTTGCTTAAGTTTAACGACCTCCGAGTGCAGCGACGACTGAGAAGCGGCCATGGTCGACATCATCTCTGTCAACTGCTGGACGCACGATTGGAGGCGATCGATCTTGTTAGAGTCGGCGGCACGCTGGGCGTTCATACGCTCAAACTGGTCATGATACTGCTGGCGCAGCTCGGTGGAAATCTGCTGAGCAGTTTGGTTGGCCATGTTCGAGAGAGTAGGTGTCAAGCGCTGCGTCAGCGAGTTGAGAACCTCCTGCTGAACGGAGGAAGCCACATTGCCACCAACACGGTCTGAGATGGCGTGGACAAAGTCGTTGGAACGGAGAGAACGGCTCAGTGCATGGGGAAGGGCACTCTGAATCTCCTTTTGAACAGCGCCAGAGACGTGCGGCTGGAGCTTGTTGTTGAGAAGGTCGGTAACGGCTTTTCCAGCCTTGTCGCCAATGGCAGGAATCACCAGCTCCGTAAACTGGTGGTGGATCAGGGCCTCAAGGACCTTCTGGGTATTCTCATTGAGCACCTCTGAGACCATATCAAGGAGCTTGAGCTGGTGCGAGTTGAAGTTTTCGTCTCGCACACGAGCTCCTTCGTCAATCTTGCCTTGAAGATTCTTGAGCGATGACTTGAGAGTGTCACTGAGGTGAGCACCGAGGCGAGTCTCCATGCCTGAAACAGCAGCATCCAACGTCTCATTAGAGATGCCAGAAGCATTGCCCTTGGCAGCCTCTGACTTGGCGTTCGACGCCACAGGATGGATGATGCCATTGGTATTGGTCTCTGCCGCGTTACCAGCAGCGTTCTTCTTCTTACGAGACTTGCGCTCTGGCTTCTCAGCAGGGACTTCTTTCGCGGCTGGGGCTGGGGCTTCCGCCTCCTTGCCTTCGTTCTTGGCCTTGCCGGATGTTACAGATTCCTGACGCGACACCTCGACCTGAGCAGGGCCGCTCGCCGGAGCACTTGACTCCTTGGTCGCACCTCGGGTGCCGCTGCGGGTTTGAGAAGTCTCAGTAGCTCCGCTCTCAGAAGGCTGAGGTGATTTGAGCTTCGAGACAGACACCACCCCCTCGCTAACAGCATCGACAGGAGCCACGACCTTGTTATCCTTGGACCATCCGAGCTCACGCTGCTTGATGAGCAGGCAAGCCACACCCTTGGAGTGCATGGCGTACAACTCAAACAAAGTCGGTTCGTCAGAGTCGTGGACCATGGCGGGGTGAGAGAGAATGTCGAGACTGCGCAGGATGCCGCGGTTCTCAAACGAGTATTCGCGAACTCCACTAATGACAGCGGTACTATCCGGCTGCGGGATAGAGGAGTCCTGCGTGACGAGGCGCTGAATGTACTCGGCTTGGCTAACGCTCTTGAGGGTATACTTAGGTGCCGACAAGTGTGCAAAGTAGACCGAGTTGCGCGTGGGGTGTCCAATGACAATCATGCCAGAGGCCGCGTGGTACATGACACTGCAGACGGCGTCTGACTCCTTGCTGTGAGGCAGATTGAACTCTTGCACAGGCTTGCCGAGGGCAAGATCCCAGAGCTGCAGAGTGTGGTTCTGTTTCATACCAACAATCATGTAGCGAAGAGCGCAGCGCTTCTGGTAGGGGCGCTGCTTGTCAAGAAGAAGGACAGATGTTGGCCACGCCTTCTCGCCCTCGGGGGTGCTGGCCAGTGTCATAAGAGGCTCTTTTACCTCAAAGGACGAGTGGGCCGGAAGAGGATTGCGCGAGTCGCTATTCTCCTTGGTGGCTGTGAGATCACGGACATCCCAGAACTTGACCCGGCCGGACTTATCCAGGGAGACAACGACCGAGTCGTCCTGACTGAAAGTGAAGTCCTTTCCAGCCTTTCCAGTGTTGATCTTGAGCGAGCACTGCTGTGCAAGCTTGTCGGTGTCGACAACGCGGTCGTGACCCGGCTTGAAGAGCTTGTTCTGCATGATGTACGAGGGCCAGACCACATTAATGGTCTTGCCGCGGCCAACAGCAAAGAACTCGGGGTGGCTGGTGGAGGCGCGGGCGCGTGTTTTAAGGACACCGCCAGGAGTATCACCTTCAGATGAGCTCATGGGAGGGAGAGCAAACCCGTACTGCTCCAGATGGGCATCTTCAATGTGATCCTTCTCGCCATCCTTGATCTGGACCCAGTAAACGGTACCGCTAATACCGGTGCCGATGATGGCCTCCTTGTACATTCCAGCATGATCAGAAGGCGTGGTAGTCATGGCCACGTTGAAAATGCGATCCTTGGTATCGGTAAAGACCTTGGCGTCCTTGCCATCATCCTGACGAATGACGCGGAGACCACCTTGCTTGGACATGCCATAAGTCATGTAGTTGGGCGAGGCCGTGTACAAGTTGCGGTCGATCTGGTCGAATTCCTTCTTCAAGCGCGCAATGTCCATGATAGCCTCGTCGCGGAACTCGGGACGGGGTTCCGTGGTGCCTTCCTGAAGATTGATAGAGATCCAAGGCTTCATGGGGAAGTTGAAGACCTTGACGGGAGGGCCCTCCTGCTCCTCGATGACAACGATCTCATCCTGGTCAGCGCTCTCCCAGCTGTCGGCGACATCTTGGGTAGCCACCTCGTCGACAATGTCGTGCACAGCGTCTGCAACTTCAGCAGGAAGGGTATCTTCGAGCGCGCCCTCGTTATCGCTGCGGTCAAGTTCCTTTTTCAGGTCCTTGGCAACGGCGCGAGCGCTTCGGTGAAACTCGACATCAGACTCGGCGTTGAGCATTTGGTCAAGCTCCTCGGCAATCTCAGCCTGGGTCTTCTCGTGCTCAGCGCGATCCAAGGCCTCGCGAGCATCATGGTCGGCCCTGCCAGCCAAGTCAGAGACAGCATCCGAGACAGTTTCCTTGTTGTGCTCAGAGCCAGCGTAGCGGTCCCACTCGGTTGAAGTCGGGGTTGGCTTAGATACCGAGTGGTGCGAAGCCGACTGATGAGAGTGCAGAGACGAAGTGCGGTTGGCCTTGTGCCGGTGCAAATCATGTGGACTCGTGACAGGGCTGTGGTGGCTTCCACGGTGAGAGCCATGGTGATGAGATCCAGCAGGCGAAGCATGGTCCTTCTTCATGAGCGGCTGCCCAGTGTTGGAAGAGTGAGCATTGCTGCCCTGAGGAGAGGAAGTCTGGTTCGCCAGCGTCCCAATAAGACGGTAGAGCGCATCAACATCCTGGGGAGCCTGCTGCTGCTGGTGCTGCTGTTGCTGAGGCGACTGCTGGTGGCTGGAAAAGTGTGAGTAGTTCTCAGTGTTTCCATGCGAGTGATGGCCGTGGCCATTCTCTTGCGCCTTGGCAGCTTGGTATTGCTTCGCGGCGGCGTATGCGTCGGTCGGATGTTGGTACTGAGAGAGGAACTCTCTAGCATGCTCGCGCAGGTCGGGCGATTGAGGGGTGTCATTGTTCGATCGAGACGTTTCGGTCATCATCGGCGGCTGCTCCGTCTGACCAGGCTTGG
Organism: Waltergamsia citrina; assembly: GCA_022814615.1. Classification (NCBI taxonomy): domain Eukaryota; kingdom Fungi; phylum Ascomycota; class Sordariomycetes; order Hypocreales; family Bionectriaceae; genus Waltergamsia; species Waltergamsia citrina. Next base: position 203,949 of record JAKLNE010000011.1, on the reverse strand, counting down.
GTCGGTTCAGAAGATTGAGGAGGTAGGATCTTGTATCGGGTGGCGGCGAGCCATTGCCGAAAGTATTAGGCTGGGGCGCAGCTTGCTGGCCAAGCTGGTGAGGCTGATGAGGTTGGTGAGGATGCTGTTCCTGCTGTTGGTCAGGTCGCGGAGCAGGTGATTCCGAATCATGAGCTCCACGCATGAGCGCAGCAAGCAGTCCAGTCGGATCGGCCGAGGCGGGAGCCGGCTGGTGAAGGCGAGGCGTAGGGAGCTGATTCTGAGGCGCACTAGACTGAGGGCTGTGATAGCTCTGAGACTGGTGCTGGGGCGGCGAGTGCACGTGCTGCTCGTGCTGATGGTACTGGTGATGGTCCATGTCCATCTCCCGAGGAGCTTGCTGCGGTTCTGGCTGCGGGTGCTGATAGTGATGCTGATGATGCTGCTGCTGCTGGGACTGCTGCGAGTGTTGAGGCGACATCTGCGAGTGCTGAGGAGACAGCTGCTGATACTGAGGCGACAACTGCTGTTGATGCTGTTGTTGAGTTTGCTGAGGTTGCTGCTGCTGTTGGGACTGCTGAGGAGGCAGCGGCTGCTGGCGTTGCTGGGCAGCATTGGCGCTGCTAAACTTGAGCAAGTTCAGCAAATTGGCGGTGCGATCCGAGTTGGAAGCCATATTGCCCGAATTTCCACTATTGACAGGAGGCGTGGGAGCCGGCGGCAGGTGATCCATGGCCGCGAAAGGCTTCGGCTTCGGCTTCGTCCAGCCTTCTGCCGCGAGAGAAGGCGGTCGAAGTCAGAGGACGAGGTAGAAGCTAGTAGGAACGAGCCAGTATTGGCGACGTTGTAGGAGAGTATCGATCGTTGAGACGCGCAATTCAACTTGGCAAGAAGAATTGCGAATAATCAGCGATGCTGAAGATTGATGGGTTGGGGAGAGAAAAAAATGTGCAGAGGAAAGGCGGGAGGTGAAAGGCGGGAGAAAGTGAGGCCGCGATAAAGTGCGAGGCAAGGCTCAGAATCAGAATCAGAATCAGAATCGAGTCAGAGCAAGCTCGAAAAATCCAGGTGCCCAAGTCAGGACTACCTTGCCTTGCCTAAATTGTGTATATTAGACGGTGAAGGAGCAGAAAGGAAGCTTTCTTTAGGTGCTGCTGGGCTGGTTCTTCAGTGAGGTCTGCATGGCAGCCCAACCGAAGACACTGGGATTTAGGTGCCTTGGTGGGTCTCTTTGGGTGAGCTGGCGCCTCAACAGCCAGTCGTGACGTTGACGGAATCCACTAGAGCGTCTGCTGTTAATGCCTGTCGGTAGTATTTTAGGTGGCTGGGTTTACTGCATAAACTGTTATTTTTTATTTTTATTTTTTTTGGCCGGCAACTTGCTAGCTCCATTACCTCGCCTCACCTACAAGTAGTTAGTAGTATTAATTAGTAGTGGTAGTCTAGCTACTGGAAACGTTCATGCTTAGTTCGGCAGGCGGTGAACCAGCTCGAACTAGAAAACTGCCAATGCCGTTGATTCTCCACTCCTCCACCAAAAAGGTTCAAGTTACACTCTAGAAGCACGACTGCATCATCTCTCTTCCTCAGCTTCATGGGCGTCTGCACCTCGTCCATCTTGCGCCCGCGGTCCCCATCCTCCTGCGCAAACGTCAGCGAACAAGATCAACCTGCAGCTTTATCCGACATATCCATTCCCTGTCCTCCCGATCACCGTCCAATCTGCTACATACAAGTTACTATACTATAGGTAGTACTGACTTGTACGATCCTCGTGGATGGGAGGAGGGCATGACCACCAAACACCACATATCAACGACCACGAACCACCACCACCACCACCACCACCTTTAACATTTCAACAACTCACCATCGCCATGTTCTGCCTCAGGAGGTTAGTGCTCTCTTCCATCCCAATAACCATCAAGCAACCAACGTAGCTAACACTCACCCCAACCAGCTGGCTCCCCCTCCTCTTCATCCCCACCAACGCCTCGCCCGCCTTCATCTTCCTCTTCTTCGTCTGCACCTACTTCCTCAACCGGCCCTGCGTATACTGCTCCCTCCTCCTCCTAATCCTATTCTTCACCTCCTGCAACTGGTCCGATCGGTGTTTCTTCGACTTCAGCAGCGACTGGTTCGATCCAAGACCCCCCACAACCGCCCACGACGTCGTAACGAGCGAGCATGGAAATGGAAGCAACGCCACGACAATAGCTGGTGTGGGCGCCGAGATGGCTATATCCGCCGCAGGTCACATAGCGCGTGCGGCGAGCGACAAGGCTTGGGGCAGCGGGCAAGAGTGGACAGGCCTGGGGGCCGAATGGATCCGGAATCTGCTAGGGAAGAGGGAGTGGACGATTGACTGTCTGGATGTGAAAATACAGCTATAACAGCACAAGAGTGTCTATGAGTACGATACTGATGGAAATGTGTACATATAATGAGCAAAAATGTACCAAGGAAAGCTGCGCGCTTACAACTTATTAGCCGTCATTTACAGAGCGATCACATATCAACGAAATACAAAGCAAAGCACATACATACATACATACATACACATCCCAAAAACACACAGACATTGCGGATTCCATGTTATAATCATGTCCAATTAATATCATGTCAGTCTAACTACAAAGCTCCATAAGCTCAAGCCCTTTGAACTATCCGCATAATAATCACTAACGTCATATGGTCCTTCAAATCATGTACCCGCCGGCCAGAAGACATAGCAAAGCAAACTAAAAATAAAATATAAAATCATCACAGCTCCTCCTCAACATCGACCTCCTGCTGCTCATTCTCAAGCTCTCCTTGAGGCTCATGGTTATCCTCAACCTCCAGCCCTGAAGCATCGTCGACCTCAACTGCCACCACAGACTCAACAGGTTCTTCAACCTCGTCGGTGGGAGCAGACTCAATAGGCTCGTCAGTCTCGTCTGCAACCATCGACTCAGTCTCAGCCTCCAGTGGCTCTTCAACCGTCTCCGACTCCTCAGCGGCTTCCTCAGTCTCGCGAGGCTCCTCAGCACGCGCCTCCGTAACCGTCGCAGTCATCGTCTCGACAACTTTCTCTGTGATAGTCTCCACGACCTTGACAATCCTCTCCGAAACTACAGTCTCAGGTCCTTCCCGGACGGGCTGATAACCACCGCTCGCGGCACCGGAAACACTAGCGCAAGGGTCAGTACTCTCAGACGAAGCGGTCGACTCGTCCACTGGGGATGCAGTGGCCTCGTCTGCAGGAGACGAGGTGGCTTCGTCAACAGATGCAGCCTCCTCGTCAATAGGGGATGCAGTCACCTCATTTTCGGAAGAAGTAGCCTCCTCATCAACGGCTGAAGCAGTTTCATCTTCCGCAGATTCCACAGAAGATGCAGGCTCATCATCAACAAGAGACTCAACAACCTCCTCCTCCACCAAAGGCGTAGGCACTTCTTCCTCCACAGACTCAGAAGGCACAGCAGCTTCAGCCGCCGACGAGACAGCCTGCACCGTCTCCTGAACCAGCTCCTGAATCGGCGTCTCCCTCTCCGTCACCGTCACCGTCGACGCCTCATGTCCCTTGACGACTGTCTGGAAAGTAGCAGAGTCATGTGGTGTCGACGAGCCCCCACGAAGGGCCAGAAGAAGCACCAACGCGCTCATGAGCATGATCATGACGTTCTTCTTGTCTTGCATCATCACTCTAAAGGCCTCCAAGATGAGCTCTGGCAGCGAGGCATCCTTGGGTACGCTGCGTCGCTCTTCTTGCTGGGTATAGCCTTGAGGAGGGGAGGATGTCGGGGGCGGTGCGCCGTGTTCGGATGGCGACGGTGCCGCTGCAGGTTCTTGCGCCTGGGAAGCTCGCGTTGCTTCAGCGTGCGACGGGGGCGTTTGTCCATAAATCTCTCGGAGTCTTTCCTCGTCCCGAACCCATCGCTCATCCTCGGAGGGAGGAGATGGCGACACGGAGGCAGCTCGAGGCTCAGGCACCGGAGTAGAAGGCATGTGGTGAATCTCCGTAGGCTCGTCATCGACATATGACGGCTCTGGCTCTTCAAGCCCCTCGTGATGGTAATCGTAATGCTCGTCCTCTTGCTGCAGCTCCAGAGCTCGTTGCTGCTCAGCATCCAGACGCACCAGCTCCTCATGAACATCCGACTCGACAATAGGCTCGAACTCGACATCTACACGCTCCATTTCTTTCCAGCAGGCCTCCCAAGCTCCCGCCCTGACAAGGCCGTTACTAGCATACACCTTGACGCGGAAGACCTTTTCCGCACCGAGCGAGTCGAACTTGATTTCGGAGCAGCATGTACCACACCAATGCGTCTTGTTGGCCAAGCTGCCTCGAGACGTCCTTGAATCCTCGTGGGCATACTCAAACTCGTCCTCGTCCTCATCCAAGAGCGTCATCTCGTTTGAGGGACCGAGGTAGTGCCCGCACTCCAGGATTCTAGCCCTTCGTCGCAAGGGCAGCTCGAGGGCCTCCAGTAATCGCTCCTCTAGCACCTCAAAATCGTTCTGAGGATGGGGGAGGAGGATTCCACGCTCACAAACGGTATCGCCCAAGCGATCTGTGAGCAGTCTCCAGGCCTCACGGACGGCATGACCGCCTTCACTCAGCTCATCAGAATGGCAGCTATCGAGGACATCGCCCCACGGCCAGCGCAGTGGTAGCAACGTGGCGTGTAACAAGACGAGAGGAGGTGTGTTCCTCTTGAATCTCGGGGGTGTTTTCATGTTCTTGGGCGAGTACTGAGCAGAAGCACTTGGTGACCCTATCCTAGAGACCGTTTGCCTTGGTGTTCTCCGACTAGACCTTGATGAGCCCAGTACCGAAGGAGGCGGCGATGACATCTGCATAGCCTTCACGGAGGATGGAGATCGGAAAGGTGGCCGGGGCGCTCCCCGAATTGTTGGCACAAAGTCCTCCTCTTGCTCGGTCTCGTAGTGAGAAAAGTCGGAAATGCGCGGCGTTCGTGTTCTCTGCGTGACGTTGTCGCTCATCTTCCTCTGCTCGGCTTCAGACATGGAGCCCACAGAGCTGCGGGGGCTGTGGTCGCTGAAGACATCGTCGTCATTGTCGTTGTGTGAGCTGCTGTCGCCTCCTTCTCCTGCAGACGGGGCATGATGATCATCATAATCTTCCTCCTCTACCTGATGTACCTCGTCTGCTTCGACCGACTCACGGATGGCGTTATCCTCTTCGTTTACGCCCTCGTTGTGAATCACTGATTCATTGGCTTCCGAGTGGCGAGCACTTGTCGGCTGTTCCTCTTCACGGGTTGGATCTTCCTCATTAACCAAGGACTCATGAGCTTCCGAGGGACGAGCGCTCGACTGTTTGTCGGCTTCTTCAGCTACAGCGCCATGCTCTTCGATCACAGACTCATGGGCATCTGAAGGTCGAGCACTTGACTGTTTGTTCTCTTCGTGAGCGTCTTCATCCTCATGGACCAAAGATTCGTGCACTTCCGAGGGACGGGCGCTCGACTTTTTATCCTCGTCTTCTTTTAACCCTTCGTCCTCGTTGACATGAGATTCGTGGGCTCCAGACGGACGGGCACTTGATGGCTTATCATCTTCGTTCACACCAGCACCTTCATCAACCAAAGACTCGTGCACCTCTGAGGCACGAGCACTTGATTCTTTGTTGCCTTCGTCCTCATCTTCCTCCTGATGAATCAAAGACTCGTGAGCATCCGAGGGGCGGGCACTCGATTGCCTTTCCCCTTCCTCTGCCACGACATCCTCATCAACAACAGACTCGTGCGCTTCCGATGGACGGGCACTGGATCGTTTGTCCTCTTCATCCACAGCAGCATCCTCTTCAACGAAAGACTCGTGTACTTCCGAGGGGCGAGCACTTGACTGTTTAGAGAAAGAAGCCTGGCTGGCATCCTCTTCCTCCACCTTTTGGCCGATCAGGGCAGAGTGATCATGGCCGTTGTTGATCTGCTCTACAATGTCTCGAGCAGCAGCATGAATCAGCGCTTCCGTCCTGGCGCTTGCACGACGATGGTTGTCCGTCGATGCAGCCGATACAGTGGACTCCCGGCGTGATTCTGAGACATCCGTATGGTCATCCACAAAGCTAGCGTCTTCCGTTTCGTTGTCGAGGATGGACTCGTCTTCTGGACCGGTGTACCCAGACTCGCGGCGAGTGGAGTCGTACGTGCCAGTAGATATACCTGACTCACGACGAGACATAGAATCCTCGGTTGCATCGTCGAAAGTGCCGTGGCTCAGCGTCGACTCCCGTCGTGAATATGAACCATCCGTCTCGTGGCCATGTGTACCATCCGTCATAGTCGATGCTCGTCTTGAGGAAGAGTGTTCGGTTTCGTGCTCATGTGTGGTTCCCGACAAAACGGATTCTCGTCGAGAGACAGACGCCTCGCTGCGTTCCTCATCCTCACCAAGGTTCTTCCCATCCTCCAGCTCTTCAAGCATAGAGTCAATGGTCAACTCCGTATCTTGCTTCTCCGGCATACTGCCTGGCTCTTCCACCTTGACGTCGTCTTCTTTTTCATTAACAAGCGTACTAGCCTTAGTCAAACTCGAATCTGTGGCGTCGACAGGAATGTCGTTCCCTCCGTCACGCTGCTGCTGCTGCTCCACCGCCTCACCGGACAGAGAAAGCTTATCAGCAAAATCCTGAATATCGCTAGCCTCGTCCATGAGTGCAGAGGGCGACGGTGGGTCTTCGTGTATGGCAAAGTCAAACTTCCCAGCGTTCTTGTTACGTCGGGGCATCTGGTGGCGTTATGTACGGAGCAAAGTTATATGAAGAAGTTTGCGAGGCAAGTATAATAAAGAAAGGCCAAAAAAACAAGGATCAATAATAACAACAAGAACGATCAACGCTTGCGAGCAGCTTGGGTACAGTGCATGAATACTCGTAGAAGCGTTACAACAGCTGTTCTGCAGTGATTTGCAGTCGTGGTTGTCGATGGTTGGTTGGGCTGTTACTGGCGGTGGCCGGAGTGGAATGTTTACATTCGTTGCTATGGCGACGTTGGTGATGATGCTCTAGTTTCCACGCTGGCGCCACGTTGGCTACCCGAGACTTTTGTCGAATGTTTCGGCTCTAATATTTAAGATCCTGAGTCCAGGGCTCTAGCTAATCACAATTCCTGCTCATATTAATTATTAGGTCATTTATGATCCGTTGCTACTACCGTGCAAGTGCACGGTCCAACTCCACCCGTACACCATGTACAAGCTAGAGCTCTCCTTACCCTATTACCAGACATAAATTCATCCAACAAACATATTTTCCCACAATTCAAACGACTTCAGGTCATGGAGTATTGAAATTGATTGACTGGTCGCATATTATACAATTTTACAAAACCGGCTGAGTGGTATCATTCCACGTCCTGAACGCCAAAGTCAAAAGTCAAAGTGATCAACCATCATTAAATCGACCACCCATGCATAGAATATGTTTCTTTCAAATAGCTCACTGCCTTATCAAAGGCTTTGTCCTTGACCTCCTTCGATACAAACGTGTCCGGGACTAAACGTGTGTTAGCGAATCGTAAGTACTTTAGCATCATCGCTTGAGCTCACCTTCATGGTACCCGTGAAACATCTCCCGCTCGACATATACTTCCACCCTCTCCTTATCCCCAGCTCTTTTGTCCTCCTCGTTGATTCGTCCCGCAAACTCCATCTGCTCCGCGTATAAAATATCCACGCCAGCAATGCACATCAGCACTCGCCCTGGCAGCGTCTCCCTCGGCGCCAACACGGGATTCAGCCTAGGGTCATCCATATGACCCCCTTCTGTCCGCGCCTGCTCCCCGTACGAATCAAATAGTGGCATGAGTACCCTCGTCGGGTCTTTATCTGGTATCCCCTGCGGTCGAGGCTTGTCGCCAGGCGGGACGCGGTTGTCCAGCTGTGGGCAGAACAGAACCACCGCCTTGGCCGAGTGAGACGTCTCATGAAATTCCGGCTGCTGTAGCGTTGCTACAGCGAGGTTGCCTCCTGCAGAGAACCCGCCTATGGTCATAAGCTCCGGATTGGCACCCCAGCGATCAGCGGCATTGTCCCGGATGAAGCGCAAGCTGGCGTCAATGTCGTCGATGGCCGCTGGGAAAGGGTGCTCAGGAGCGTAGCGATAGCTCAGACACACGACAATGGCGCCCGTCTCACGAGCCACACGTTCGTCGAAGCGCGCGCTGTTCTCAGGCAGGCCACCTATGAAGCCGCCGCCATGGATCTCGACATGAAGCGGACGTAGCTTGCTTCTGTTGGACTCCTCCGATGGGAAGTTGTAGATCAGAGCGCGAAGCTTGCGGCCCGAGGTAATGGGAAGATACTCCACCGTGAAGGGCCGTCGCCAGATGAATGGCCCTGCGCCGATGGAGTAGGTCAAGAAAGTGATAGGCTGGAGGATGAGAAGCCGCCAGCGGAGATCCCACGGAATGTTGCGATAGAAGAGTGCCACGATGGCTGGACGAAGCCAGTTGTGCAAGGTACTTAGTACACCCATCGTGCTTCATTCAGTGTTATTGGTGATTATTTATCTTGAGGGCATTATAGTCAGAACCTGAGAAAGAGAGAGAGGTCTCTTCACAGCTTCAGGTAAGCGAGGAATGCGATCTTGCAGTTTTTATGAAATGCTGTCTAGTTGAAGAGTCATATTGCTCGGCTTCCTTAGGCATAGACTTGGTGAGGCTGAAGCGGGCACCAGAAAAGGTCCCGGATCGCGCCCCCGAATGATTCCCGTATTTACCGTATTAGGGCACCGAGTCATGACTCCCCCTCCATCACCGCATCATCTGACACTTTCCATAGCGAACTTGTCATCAAACGGGTTATTAGATGAGCCAGACAAGATTATTATAGCTCATGTCTACCGTGAGTGTAAATTGTCTGTAGTCGAAGAAGTGTCTGGGCAACATATATAGGAATGGTAGGTGAGGTTAATACATATGGTGACTATCTTCTTGAATTATTCGGCATCTAAGTCTTCGCTAGGTTCTGTATACTTTATGCCATACCCTTATAGACGAAGTACATCTGAGGAAAGCCTGTCGTTAAAAAGAAAGCAGCTGGGTCTGGGTTCTATTGACGAAAGCTGGTCGCCTCCCTCATTCAAAAGAAACCAACGGCGGTTTTTCACAGGTCCTCGCAGAGTCAATGATTCCAGTGACAAACTTGGTCTTAGTGGTAGTGGGAGCTGTGGTCGTGAACTCGGTGATGCCCCAACAGTCGCAGATGGAGGAGTAGCGACGGGCAGGATTGTAGGCCGACCAAAGTAACCTCTGAATTTCTTAACCTTTTCTTATTTTACTAGATCATGTCTGAGGTGCTCACATATGTGTGCACGTTTTACAATAACCTTCGTAGGGGTGGCATCCCATAGCTCAAGACTGATAGGTAAAAGCCCTCCTCTTGATTCCTTGGACCTGCTTGTTACGTCGCTTAGTCTCGCGATTATGGGAATCTCGCATGCGTAGGATGAGCGGTGCGAGAGCAGTCAGACTTATTCGACATTTACTATCTCATCCACAGTAGAATCGTCGCATGTATTGGGCCCTGAAAGCAATCAAGGCGGGGGACTGTGATTTGCCCAGCGCTCGGGTCTGGGTTCAGCTATGATCTTCAGAATGCTGCTTCCCAGTTGGCAAGCGACCGGGCACCAGACAACAGGGGACTGAGAAAGTATTTTCGAAGAAAACAACAACTCTATTATGAGACTGTAGAATCCACAACCAAACCCTCCCTTCACATTCTGGCCCGGACCCTGAATCGAGCATTGACCCGTATGGCCGCTCCAGGAAGAAGATCGGCTAGTGCGTGTTTCCGTTCGGCTTCCTCGGCCGGATCGACATAACACGGCATGGCCCTTCCGTGTAACCCACTTACTTGTCTGGGAAATCCAAGATAGCGTGAAAGCCAAACGACTCGAGCTGCTTATCCGGCCATCTCTTCCCAAAAAACATTTATCCCAACCGGAGAACCAGCCTTATCCCAAAAGCTCCCACAGGGCCGCCCCTGCAGTGTGGTAATACAGCTTCTCATAGATATTCACATACCCAATCACCACCTGTTCACAGCCCGCGCCTCTTCTTCTCGCATACTCAGCTGCGAAACGTGCCTGTCCGATATCAAGAGACAGCAATGTCGTTGTCAGAACCGCCATCCCCGGCGGTGGGCGCTGAGTTGGCCAGCCACTAACAGGCCTGTACATGAAGCTCTGCACAACTCCGCGCTCGTCCATGGACTCGCCAGTCCTTGCCATATCCACCGGGCAGTATAGCCTTATGAATCCATTGGGGGCGAAAGGGGGTATTAGTCTGTGGAAAAAGATACTGTCGCTAGTGGTTTGGGTATTGTCTCCCATGAGGAAAGACTCATAGGCGGCAAGGCGCATCTCGACCGTATCTTTGCATATGAAAGCGCATGTGACGAACTGGCGGAGGTATGTATACCTTGGGTCGAGGATAGCTTCTTGCGTAGCTGTGTTGATACCGTATGTGTCCATGACATATCGCCATTGGTTGTAATCAATGCTCGTTGTATTGAGATTGGGCGGGTGGAAGGTTGATTTCGTGATGAAGTCGAGGAACGCCAGCCATGTGTCGGAATACCAGTGCTCGGAATCGCTGCCAATGTCCGGCCTGACGTTTTGATGGAAGTTCTTCCATTCTGTCCAGAGTTCTGTGGCCTTTGAAGCAGTAAATCCGGCGTACTCAATGGTTTCTTGGGATACAATAGTGTCTAAGACATATCTCAGGTCTTGGTCCATTATGTGATGTGTCTGTGCCATTTTTTATTCACGATGCCCTCATTTGTTTATCGAAAATAATATTCAGGGTTAAGAAGGAACATGCATCGTACCTGCGCACCTTACCCTTGTTTATGGCAGCCGTTTCGAAGCATATTGTGGTAATAAGGGGCATAATCTGCGTGGCAGGAACCGCCACCAACTCAATAACACCTGCGATACAGCATGAGTCCAAGACCAGTACCTTAGACAAACATATAATCAGTCCTTTATGGTTGCCAGGGAACAATTGTCTTATCTCTCTTCCTTGAGACTACAGCTCATTATACAACTACTCTTCGGGTATTTTAACTTATAACAAGCAAATATTCTCTCACAATGCTCTCAGGCCCAGCAATTCTCCGTACATAATGTCATGCACATCTGCTTCGGCAATCGAAATACACTCAAGCACCTGCATATTACCAGCCTTCTGCAACACCAGAGGCATCCGTCATCTAGACACAAGTCAAACCTTGTTCCCTTCGACCACTTACTTAGGCCAACAACCTATGAGTCCGCCAATTAGCATCCTTGGTCATCGCTGGCACATGGTTTCTACTAAGAGAAAGTCGAACGTTTGTAAGCCTCTGATAGGAAAATGTTTTAATGATTGCTGCGGAGTGTCATCAGCCGCACTCGCCTCAGCCTCTTGAAGCAGGCCGGATTACTGAATACAGGTCTCGACCATATCTTTGGTGGGAAAGTCACAGTTTACAGTCGGGGACCTCCTCTGCCGCCTTGCATATACTGCCGTAAATAACTACCCAGCAATTTTGAATATGACTCCGAGCCCATCTTTAGTCTCAAGCTAATACCTGCGGAAAGACAGTACATCAAGAAGTGCTGCACACTCTCGAGTGGCTCTGCCGACGCGGGCCGCTAAAAGTCATCCTGATCCAACACTACATTGCGCCTGAACGCCGTCTCTTGCTATTAAACACATAACCATCTATTACCCAAAGCAAATGATAAAATCATCGAAATCCACGTTCACGGGGTATATATAGGCCTAGTGACGATTTCGAAACATAAGGCAGTGATGGAATTTTGCTTTCGGTCAGCGGACATTTGTTACTACTACTAGCACTACTCACCTAAATCCCCAAGGAAGCTCCTCTCTTAACCTCTGTCAACGTATTCCTGTAGCGTTGCATACCAGCCCTGCCTTTCATCGTCAACATCAAGCGCTTCTACCACCAGTGACGACGATGATGGAGCCGACAGGCAACAGCGCCACTGGCGAGGCTTCGGCGCCTCCAGCCGATGATGCTTCTGCGCCCCTACGCAAAGCCGCTCCCGCGAACCCGGCGCTGAGACGCAGTCCCTTGGCATGTTTACGAACCCGACCGTCAAGAAGGTTCGCGGCTTCGGAGATACCTGATCCATGGAGGATCATTAGATGGATCTTACCTAGTACTAGTCTGGGTTGATCGCGAAAAAGAGCTAACAACGCAGATAGGTACGAGTGCTCATAGTCGGCGCCGATGGTAATAGCCTGTCACGATGATCCCATAGATTGCCAGCACCATATTGACCGTTCTATTGTGACCCTCCCCTTCTATACTAAGCCGCATCAAATCCTTCCTACATAGTCCTTCCTTCATAGTCCTTCCTTCAGATCTTACATAGCCCTTGGCGAGGTCACTTCAATGTTCACAATGAGTGCCTCAATCATCACCAGCTCCTTCGCAAACTCCACCTCGCCATCTAACGTCTCCTTGATGATATCCGTCGCCGTTTTCAGCTCCCCGATCCTGTTACCGTTGCTATCTTGGATCTGCATGTGCGGATCTACCCATCCAGTACCTAGGAGCGCCTTGATCGCAGCCACCCACCGGCCCCTGTTCCGCGCCAGCGTCGTCGCCGACTCTGGCGTGAGGTTAAGAATTGCGGCTCTACCCCCGCGCTGCTGGAAGAACTGCCGCCCCGCCTTGAGGGTCTGCGTCCAGACGAAACGCTGCTGCGCGGCCAGGTCCAGGTTCTGCTGCTGGTACTGGCTTTCCAACACCGTGTCGATCAGGAGAGGGGCAAAGCGTCCGTCGGGCATGTCGTGGTGGAAGTCCTTGTACGTGCCCGTTACAGCCCCGGCAGCGCTCAGGCTCTGGCCGCCATCCACGGTCCTGCTGTCTCCTTCTGGCGCCAAGGCAAACTCCAGCAGGTCCATGGCTTGCGACGCGCGGGCGGTGTCGTCCGTCATTTGCGATATCTTGTACGAGACGTAGCCGTACAGGTTCGCCTGCACGGCGAGAGACAAGAAGCCTTGACGACGCGGTGAAGGACCCAGCTCCATGGGCTCGAAGTCGGTCCAGTGCGAGGTAAGCAGCTGACGGTACCTGTCACGGTACCAGCTCACGTCGTCACGGGCAGGGACGTGCTCCTTGATTGCCGTCTGCCACGCCTCTTGGAATGTCGCGTCAAGCTCGTCCAGCAGAGCGACGTACACTTCACGAGAGCACTCCTCGTTACCGTTGCCGTTGATCAACCTCTCATCAACACGGGATGCGTAGCGCAGGATTTGCGAGACGAGGAGCCATGCGTCAGGGGTAAACTGCAGGCGTGGACGGCTCGTAACAACGAGACGCAGTGTCGAGTAGCACTTGAGGTACCGAATTGTGCCGGACATAAGCGATACGTCGACATCGACAGACGAGGGGACCGGGAGCTGAGCTTGCCTCCACACGCTGGAGCGTAGCACAAACTCCTTGGCTGTGAGATGCATGAAGACAACCCGGCCGCCTTTGTCCGTTGTCTCGAGGAGGTCGCCGCAGCTGGCCTTCAGACGGGCCTGCATACGGTCCGAGATAGCTGTGAGATCTTCCCTGGAGTATGGGTGAGCGCGATCGTGGTCCACAAGCATCTTGCCAACGGTCGGGTCAGCGAGTTGCAGCTTAGGAGGCGCCATGTAACCCTCAAAGGCGAAGGCGAGGGTGACGAGGTTGGGAGGGTCCACGGCGCGAAGGATGATGTGGAATATGCGAGCCGCCTCACGCTGCTCCTCCGGGCTCATGCTCTGAATGATGCGCATGTAAAGCCCGTTGGGCCCGCCAAGCTGCGAGGGCAACGATTCGAGCGTTGCCATGAGCCTGCGAAGGCTGCCCTCCATCAGCATGTCAATGGCCAGCCTCGCCCACAGGATGTCACCCCTGGACTTGCGGGCAACCTCATCGCAAAGCGGCCTCTGGCTCCCAGATAGACCGGGGGCAACCATGTCGAGGCGTTCGGCGCAGTACTGCGAGATGAGCTTCTCCGTGTGGGTGTGAACACGCAGCCGAGGCACACCAGCAAAGGCCCTCTCAAAGGGCGGCAGCTCACGGCTGGCAACGCAGAGCTTAACGTGATCTTGGTTGCTCAGATCCATGATGAGCCGCGCAATCTCTGTGTGCGAGTCGTTGATCCACTGCGAGTTGCCGAGGATCTCACCGCGGTCGCTGACGCTCGTGAGCTCACTGGGGTTCTCAGTCTCGCCGTGCTCACTGCTGACAGCCAACGTGGCCGTGTCGTTGCTCAGGTCGTCCATGCTTCTGCTGTTGTACCGGCCGCGATGGCTGTCGTCGTAGTCATTGCTTTGACCGCCTCTAGCGCTCGGGTCGTCCTGCTGGGCCTGCGCACCCTCTGCAAGACGATATTCATCCAGACCATCAATGAACATGCAAAGGCGGAGAGTCTTGGACATACGGGAAAAGAGCTGGTAGAAGGCCTGGGACAGGTTGACGGTGGTGTTGAAGGGCACAGGCGGAGGCCAGGGGCCTTGCATGAAGGAAGGGAAGCAAACCGGGACGAATTCAGGCTTCTGGGTGAGGATTTGGTACAGTACGCCGCGAAGGATACCTTCTCGTGACTTTTGTACGTACGACCCGGCCTCGAACAGGAACACGGCCGCCATGAGAAGCTCGGGTCGGTCCCTTCGCTTCGTGTTGGCGTCGACACCGGTCTGAACCCAGCGATCGAGCAGCTTGCGGGTCCCCGGATCATGGAAGGCGTGGCGCATCAGTGTCGTCTTGCCAGAGCCAGGGTTGCCGCTAATCCAGAAGACGGGCGAGCCCGAGTCCTGCAGCCAGTGATCAAAGGCGCCGGGAACATTATCGCCCGCGCCGCTGCCCTCGTTGTCTTTGGCGGACAGGATCCAGGCCGAGTTCTGCTTGAGGTTCTCATTGGCCTTGTTTTCCTGCTCACGCATATCGTAGTGAAGAGCATCAAGAATCTCTGGAAAACATGTGTTAGCTTAGAACTTGATAGAATATATCGATATGATGAATGGGGGGTGATCAAGAGCTTACCTCTAGTGCGGATCATGCCAGCTTCTGTATCCTGGAAGTGCGTCCGCTTAGTGAGCTTGCTGATGTGTCCAACGAGCTGGAAGTACCCCGATTCCTGCCGTTCGCAATATCTCGCCAGTCCCTTGTGGTCCTGGAAGAAGTCGTCTGTAGTGACATTCATCCCGTCAAAAGTCGCGCATCCCTTAGGCAGGATCTCGGCAGCCCTTGAGTGAGTTGCGACTTGCTCTCGCACACAGATGACCGGAAGATCACGGGAGATCAAGGCAAATTCTCCGCGCTGCGTCTCTAGAAGTTCGTTGCTCTCCTTCATCATCTGTAGGAACATATCGTCTAGCTCGTCTCTGCCGTCGACGCTGTCAAGGCGCGCAGCGAGTACGGCACATTCCGCCAACGTCAGCCGTCCATGGCCCTCGTGCGGCGTACCCAAGAAGATGGCACCGACTGTGCGAGGGTAGATGCTGCCCAACTCGCTCCTCTTACCGAAGACCTGCGAGACAGCGGTCGTGGAGAGGGCATCTTTGACGATGAGCCCACCCACGCCGTGTGCGATAAAGATGAGGTCCCTCTCCGCCTCGGCGTCGAGCCTCGCAAGGTCCATGGACAGTTGATCGCTGACCATGTTGCAGAGCTCACCGTAGCTCGTCGTATCGTCTGCGCTGGCAATGTTATCAGGCACTTTCCATCCCCAACTGATGACTCTGGTATTGGGAGGCAGGTCTCTCGGGAGCAAGTCCCTCGGCCAGCAGACGCCATTGTCACTAGACCAAGTCTTGGTTCTCCCTCCACCAGCCCCGTGGACCAGGATGATGTCGATGCCCTTGTCTTTACCACCAGAGCTACTGCTCGCCAGACTCGCTTCTGTCGCCGTCGTTGTGTTAGTATTAGATGTGCTCAGTCCTCGATGATCACGGGTGCCGTCGTATAAAATGAGCGCCCCAGGTCCATTGGGGTCGAGGTCAACAGCCAGGGAGCGTCGGTTGCCGTTGGAGACGGTGTGGGATCGACTGAGCGCTGGAGTGCTGCCAACGCGATGTGCTGGCTGCTGCGTGTGAAGACCATCGCGAAGATATTGGACGCGTTTGTCCTTGTCTGGAACAGTCGGCGGCGTGGGCTTGCTGCTTTTGCCGCCCATTCTTGCAAGAGCTTCCCGTATCCTCCGCATAGTCTGGCCCGCTACCTCAGGGTGGGTTACTTGGTCGTAGCACGCCCAAGCACCGGCGGATTCAGGTCAAGTATGGCGGAGCTCTGGGATGTGGGTATGGTTTTCTGCTGACGCATACGAGTACGTCTGACGCCGTGGCTCGACTATCTCTTGGAAGAGGTTGCTGCGATGGACTGTGCTTTATTTATGACCTGCTCTGTGGAGGTTGGAGAGATACAAGTACGATAGATAGAATAAAACCCGACCCGAAACAGTTCTGGCGAACTTGTCCTCTCCATTCCTCTTGTAGTTGGTTTTTCTTAGCACCCCTACCAGGGTAAGAAAAATTGTGAAAGGAGACACATACCTTGCTCTCCAAGGACCCTTCCCCCCTGCCCTGGACCGCGGAGGCGGGCGGGCCCGCTCATGACACTGGGCTTGATAACCTGTTCGACGGTTTACCAACGGCATCCACAATTAGTTTTGCGCTCTGTGTAGGGGTCTTGCTCGAGTTAATTAGTCTCTCTGACAAAATCCTTGCCAGTGGCTGACCCTACAACCACTCATACTTGTAGATCTCCAACAGCACTTTACGTATCACATGAATACCCACAATGTTTCTTGGAACCTATACTTAATAGGTCACTTTGCACGGCCACTTCTTGTAATGATCCGCATACTGCCCGACAGTACATACATAACTGCGTAATCATCTCTTCGAATGTCATAATTAAGGTGCAAGTTATGTATCTCTATGCATTTATGGCGATTAAAAAAATCTTATTAGGTCGAGATTCCTATGATCCTTGCTGTTCAGCGCGTTGCAGCTCCTGTTATCAAGTAGCGGAACATCAGCTCTCAGCTGCCCCTCCCCCCCTGGGTCTTCTCTCTTCTCTCACGCCACCCTCTCTCCCCAGTCCGCCATACATAGCTAGCATCTTACGACATTCGGAAGAGGTGGGCTAACAAGAACAGATTCAGGGACATTAAAATTCCTGTGTCGGGAGAACTAGCGGGAATCGTGGTTATCCCGCACTGGGGTGCTAGGATCGTGTTCCTTTCGTGCTAATGAAACTGCCTTGCAGCCAACATACAAATAAATACAGCCAGACTCCGTCAATGTCGCCTTCCTTTCACATTCAGATACCCTGCTAACTATGCACGAAGTGGTGGACGAGACCCAGTCTCGACGGCTCCTCGAATAATCATGTCTCGTCTAACTCGCTTGCATATGCATCCAGGGAGTATGTGGACAAGCGATACCGGAACATCCAATGCCACGAGCTGTAACGTACATGAGCTTCCACTGCTTTCAACGCCTCCCAGCCTTGGACCCCAGTCTCACGTGGCCTTCGTATCAATTATCCACTCACGTCCTCTTTTTTTAAGAGGTATTTATACGTAATCGTGGTCAATATTCGATGTTGTGGCCCCTCCTCCCGCGGCGATCCCTGTCTCTCCCGCACATGTTGGTTCCATCCCACGACGGGTGATAGCCATGTTCTCAGTGAACCGACTCCGATGTATCCGTTGTAACTCCTCAGCCCTTTGCTCTTAAGGTCCATTGCATCCCGTGGACTGTGGACTGTCCTCTCTTCCACACTTGTCAATATCCAACAGAACTAGTAGTCAAGTTATGGCGCAGATAGTACAGGGCCATGGTTCCCTGTCAACGGGACAAGACATTGACACCCGTCGGTCTCCCACGCCCATAAGCAGACAACGTTCCGCTGGCTCAAAGATCATGGGTGCTCCATCCGCGGAATCGGCAGAGAAACCGAAGTCTCTCGACTCGGTCTTACTCAATGATGCGGCAATGTCCCCTCGACCCTCATCGGAGCTCATCACCCCGCCGTCCTCACCCCGGATGATAACCAACTCCGATAAGAAGCCGCCTTTTCTGGGTGGGGACTGTGCAGCCAGCTTCGAAGTCAGATTGCCGGATATGTTCGCTTCTATCATGTCGGTTCAGCCGCGAATAAACCCGAATTACGAGGCTGTGAAGCCCGAAGCCGAAGCGTGGACTGCTAGGTTAGTTGTGAGGTCTCTTCTCACTGTCACCTGTCACTTACACAGAATTGTATCGCAGAACGCTCGGACTCACACCTAAACAAGCCAAGCGAAATTCCAAGGCCGATTTCACATTTCTGGTCTCCTGGTGGGCTCCCAACGCCGACGCTGAGGCCATTCGCACCCTAGTTGATTGGCAACATTGGGCGTTCCCCTGGGACGATCAATTTGACGAGGGTCATTTCAAAGAGGATATGGCTGGTGCCGCAGCCGACATCATTCAAATGACGAGTATCCTGGACGACTCGTACCCGCCTATCCCTGCCGATACTGACAAGCCGATTCGGTATGCTTTCCAGCAGAATTGGTTCCGGTTTCGAAAGGTATAGTCCGGATAACAGCCCAAATGAAACTACATGGTTGCTTACTGACAGAATTATTAGAGAGCTGGCCCGGCGTTGCAGCACAGGTACAAGATGTACCTGCAGCACTACATGCTCGGCGTTCTAGGCCAGGTCAATTCCCGTGCTAAGGATCCCCGCGATATCACAGTCGACGAATACCTCAAGTTTCGCCGAGGAACCATAGGCGCTATGCCCTGCTTCTGCCTGGTCGAGTACGCCGAGGGTATCGAGCTGCCTCAGTATATCATCGACCACCCGTCCATCGCGATCTGCCAACAAGTCGCCGTCGACTTAGTGCTCATCGACAATGATATCCTGTCTTATAGAAAAGACTTGGTAAGTGGGGACTCAGGTCTTCGAGTTTGCATGGCAGACGAGGTTGTGACTGCGAGAATATGCTAACGAGCTTGCATCAGATTGAAGGCGAGGAGCTCAACCTTGTGAACATTCTGCGCTTCTCAAAGGGCCTGACTCTTCAGCAAGCTATCAACGAGATTGATGTTATGCTCATGGCCAGATATAAAACATGGTACAAGGCGCTTGTCGATTTGCCCAGCTGGGGCCACAAGCTTGATGCTGAGGTGTTGCGGTATCTCGACGGGTGCCGGCTGGTTGCTCTTGGAAGCCTGATCTGGAGGTAAGTGACTGTCATCTTCCCTAACTTAGCCTTGACAATGTCGCTGATTAATGTGTCGATGTAGTTTCCACACCGGTCGCTATTTCAAGGGCGACGAGGGCGATCTTGTCCGAAGGGAACAGAAGCTCTTGATCCCAGAGGAGCTGCTTGCTGGCATTGACGGGCGGCCAGTGAAGGGTGAAGTTATCGAGACGCCCAAGGTTCAGGCTGTAGCTTCTTGACCATTGAATGCTGTGTCTTGTTTCAAGAACACGATTAATGGGAGCTTGAACTGCGGGAAAGATCATTATTGCATTACAAGTAGCCAGGCGCAGGTGGCAGCCAATGTCGATTCGAACGATAGCATGATGTTGGAGTTCCGTTGTTCAGCGCGCATGAAATTAGCGGCATGATTGATGATATTTTCCATTTCCGCCATCTAATGCAGAGACGAGAGAGAGAGAGACAGAGAGACAGAGAAACAGAGATATCCCGGTCTTCAAACTTGCCATTGCGTGCCCCCGTCGCCCAGTCTAGCTTCACCTTAGCGAATATGATCTGCGTCATTCGGCAACGGCTGATCGGCCAATCATTCATCATTTGCGTTGTCAATAAAAGAGGAGGAACCTAGTGAAATACACTGGTTTCGGTGAGAGCAGTTCGTACAGCATAAACCATGTCCATGAATGGAGATATTCCAATACATAGTATTGGGCTGTTACTGAAACGTTCTCACAGAATATGATGACCACACCAACAGTTAAAGAAATGCAAGCGATGGCCCTCGAACAATATATTAATAGTCACCCCTCCGTTTCTAATGCAAAGCCTGAGCCCTTTGCCGCTTTGACCTGTAGCAGACCTTCACTTTAGTCAGCGGATGGTAGGCCAGCCTGGCGCTAAGCTAGAAACGCATGTAGAAGCCAAGATCTGTCGGGTGATAGATATTATTGAGGTACGAGTAATATTAGCTGGTGCCTACTGGAGTATGCATGCGACCTCCTCATGCGGCTCAAGACGTTCACGGTCGCGAAGACTATTCTCGGGCGCTCTCTAAGTTGAGCTACTTGGAAAAGTTGCCGGACCAGTAAATTGTTGGCTTCCAGCGCAAGGTCCATTGATCGCTGTGAGAAACATCAATGGATCCGGAGCAATCAGTACTCGTTACAGGTGAAAGGGGCTTTAAAGCATCGTGTACAGGGCCATCGGCGTTGGCAGAGAAGCCCATTATGGAGCCACGATTGAAACGACTGGCCACAAAGGCCGGTATCGTATAGCTGAGGCAATTGCGGCGTCAGAAAGTAACGGAATAGGGGGGAAAGGATGATAATAAAGAAAATTCTGGAAAGAAAACAAAGTAGAAAAATACAGCCCTGTGAGGCATGGTGTGAGAACGAGTCTGGACCGCTCTCTGTGGCGATGCCTCAGTAACAGGACTCATAATAATATGACTGATAATCCGCCAAGAGAGACAAAACTGTCAGCTTACCTCAATCATACAACGGTTACCATACGCCCACCGTGAACTCTGAATTCCAAATTCCCCAAAACGATACGCAAACAAGCAATTTGTGGCCCGCTACTCACGCAGACGCAAAGATGATCTCGTGCAGCGAACTTCTGCCTCTCCTTTGCTTCATGGTTACCCAAAAGGAGGAGCAACATGCGCGTTGGTCGCACAAAGGGCACTTCGGCGCCGATCATATCCCCCACCTCCGTTCCCGTTGCTTGCTGGTGGTGGTGCTATGGTAGTAATAGCTACCCAGATCACGACCCTATGTACTTACTCCTCGCATCAAGAGTGCCTCGTTGGCCAGACAGAGCTTAGGTCTTACCCATGCATGGAAGGAAAAACCTCTTGTCCACTCACAGTGAGCACCAAACGACGCCGGCTAAAGGCCTACACCCTCCCCCATGCACGGCGCGGGTCTCTAAGCCCAATCAAGGCGGTTGTTCCGTCTGCTCGGCCTGCAGCTTTTTGTCTTGGTACGAGCTTTTTGTCCGCCCAGACTCTTTTGCATTTGCGATCGCAGATGTTCCATGATTTCTGTCGAATCCCCATGTCGAAAGCTTCGGACTGAGCCCCGCCCAGCTGGACGGGGGCGTGCGACGCTTGGGAGCGGACGGGCACTAGGCACCATCCAGCGCCATTTGTCATTTACTCTTGTTACCTGTACGATGGAGCGGAGCATGTGAAGTGGGTGAGTGAGAAAAAGCGTTAGGAGAGTGGATGGGTGAGCTTGGCTCCGTTGCGTTGCTGACAGCCAGCCTGAAGAGCCTGGTCTGGTCTCGTCTGATCGCGCGTCTTCTCCCGGATGGCCCCCATCAGCCCGTAATCATACGTGTCTGAGCGGGCCTTGTGTCTCCTTCTCTATTCTCTATCGTGATGGTGGTGGTTAGTGTCATTTGTCCCTCTTCACATCCTCATCGATGAGAAACATCGTGACAACATTCGAGTGAAAAAAAAAAAGGTTGTGAGACAACTGAGACATCCCGGCAGCTCACCGCCGCCGTGGAACAGGGACCCTACTAGAAAGCCATATGCGAACGAAGAGGACCCCTCACTCACCCAGCCAGCCCTGCGATCGCGATCCCTGTCGACGGCCGAAGCCACCTGCGCCGTCCTACGAGGCGACGATCATTGAATCTTCACCACCATTCTCCGTCCAATTTTCGGGAACAACTTAGAATCACTTACATTTTGGTTGACCCGGACTCCGTCGCGGCAGAATGAAGCTCTGTCGCGGCTCTTCGGTAGCCTGCCTTTGGGGGGCTGCCGCCGTCGTACAAGCGGCAGAGTTTATGCACTTGGACGGCGTGGATCGCATAGCAAAAGAGGCCGAAATCACTCAGCGCGCGGTTCTGGTACCCAGAGATGGGGATTCGTGCGCAAAAAGCTTGTCTCTTTGTCCGTCGAGCTTGAATGGAGGCTGTTGTCCTGATGGGTACGAGTGCGGCAAGAATAGCTGTTTTGCGACGACTAGAGGGCCAGCAACATGTGGAACATTGGTAGGATGGTATGCATGCGCTGCTGTTCATGGAGGTAAGGCAAAATTCTCATTCTCATTACAATTCTTTTCAGTACTAATATAATGCTCAGGTGGCTGTTGTCCTGATGGATACATGTGCCAGGCAGGGCAAGACTGTATCCCGCCTTCGGGATCGCCTTACACATTTGATTGCCCGGCAAGCCACTATTTATGCCCAGAGTCTCTCAGCTACGGTTGTTGTCCCGATGGGATGGGCTGCGCCATCAATCAATGCTACTCGACGGAATCACAGACTATCACAACAGAAATCACTGTCACAACGACAGAAGACGGCGAGCGTACGACCTACACCACAAGATCAACTACCGTAAAGGAGCCGGATATTCCTACCGAACTTCCCGAAGTTGGTGTTGATGACGATGAGGAGCAGCGAGTCTTGAAATACTTCCCTTCGGCCGTCCCCAAAGAGGATCCAACGTCCGATGGAGACGATGACAATGACGGAGACAGCGGTCTCACTACCGCTGAACTTGCGGGCATCGTCACTGGAGCTGTGGGCTTCCTCATCATTGTCGTTGCTGCGGCATTCATTATCATCCGACACCTCAACAAGGTCGTCGCCGCCGTCAGCGACTCACGACAATCCGGTACATCGAGCCGCGTACGCCCTGCCATGAAAGAGTTCAAACCAACCGACTCGGAGATCGACGTCCTCAGCATTGATCCACTAATGATGTCCCCTCGAGTTGCCAACCCAAGAGCCAACTCAACTCCCGGCACCACCAGCTCAACCGACCTCACACCAAGCAGTTTCGCAGGCGCGTATCAAGCAGTAAGCACCGCCGCCAACAGCACTAGCCGCCACCAAAGCTGGGAGAGCGGCGGCATGAGCAGCTACTTCGATTATGTGCCCGGCAGAAACGCACGCTTCAGCCAGTCCAGCGCTGGCAACCGTGTAAGTCAAGACTCGCAGGGCACATACCAGCATGTAAGGCATTGGAGCAATGCCTCCGACGGGTCGAACGACATGAACGAGAATCCAGTGGGGAGGAGTCTGGCGCAAGAGCTCGAGGCCAACACTGTCGGGCCCGAACTTCCCGGCTCGCCTACTTCCCAAGTGGACGAAGACCAGCGACGCCGTTCCAGTGGCGGCGGCTCTGTCTCGAGCGTCATATCTCGCCCGCCTCCTTCTGCGCATCAACGTGTCAGAAACGGCACTGTCAGGGGCCACGAGCTCGCCATCGTGGACGAGGAAGCTCACGGCTACCATGGTCCCCGAAATCGAATGGCAGGGCAAACAGCCCGGCCGTCTTCACGCGACTCATGGCGCGAAGGCGACGACGGTTCGCGGTAGAATGACCGATTTTCTTGACGTTTTTCTTTAGTCCTAGTTATATCCGACGTTTGATCTTGCATTGGTAGCTCGAGCCTCTGAGCGTTATTAGCGAAAAGCGGGAAGCAGGCGTTCACGGTTTTAGGCGCATCCGACTCTTGGGAGATAGGTGTATGTGCGATCTCTGGTGGTTTGATTCCCAATTTATTTGCATGTTTTCGGTTGGCTAGTTTTATGAGAATCTGGACATATGGGACGCTTGGTTGATCAGTAATCCTTCAATATACGTGTCGTCTCCTTTCCAACTTGGAACCAGTGAGTATCCTCTCTTCCAGGGTAGCCGCCTCAATGAGTGACAATGAAACATTTACATATCTCTCTGACTGTCGTAAGGCTCCAATCGTGTATTCTCCAGGTGTGCATTAAATCTATTCACTAATAATCATCAGAGAAAACTTAGAAGACCTTCTTGACTAGCACTTCCGTAAAAGACATATCCCTCCGTGGATGCATCCCTTCGTGTGTTCTTATCTATATTTCCTTTCTAAATTATTAACTAACTAGCGTATATTCTGATTAATATTCCCTTGAAGCCCTTGCGGCAGTCAATGTGATACAGAGATACTATTGCAATATGACAACCATGCTAACTTCGCTCTTGAACTAAGCGCGCAATATGAGAAGGCGTGCGCTATAGTCCATGATCATCATGCTTAAACCATTTAACGTTAGACGGACAATTTCGGGCTCCGATCAAGTGCGCAAGACACAGAATCACGCTTCATGCCGCATGCAAGGAACCTTTTAGACAGGATCGCTGATCAGGCAAGTCGTCACCAAGACCCTGAAGGCCCCTTGTCCTCGAGCACGGCTACCTCTAGCTATCCCCTCCAATGATAAGACCCGAAGATGATATATCGAAGGCTAAGGTTTGACCTAAGCCCAGATTATAGCTAAGGATATCGTCCAACCCCCTTCAGCTTCCCCACCTCCGCCTCATCTCCGCGTTCGATGCACTGTCAATCGGTCACCATCCCCAAACCTGTAGCTCTTTTGGCTATTGGTCAGGTTGTATGTAGGCAACAGCATATTGCCCCAGACTGCGGGGAAGTCATGGGGCGGTTGTCTAGGATGAGGAGGCGAGGGTAGAAGGAATATGGAGTAGAGATGACTGGTATATAGATAGATCGAGCCCTGAACGGCCTCCAGGGTCTCTTCTTCCGACGGACCTGATCTGATCGCTTCGGGGCATCAACCGATGATGCTGAGACTCGGTGTAGTCATACTGGTTCGAGAGGACTGGTTTTGCCATCAATTGAGTCAATTCATTACCCCATAGAGGTTCCTCATCACCCTGAAGGACGTCATGCTCCGTCCTGTAATTAATGTTCCTTGTTCTTCAGGGACTGACACGAGCGTGTCTCCTCCGGTCTACTGCTCATTCAGCTAGTCAAAGCCGGATAGTCCAGATGGCTCGCGATGTGATTGGTGCGCTTCTGGAGTCCGTCTCCGACGCCACAAAGCTACTCTAGCCCCTGCCGCCATGCGACCTGCAAGAGAAATTGTGGAGGCGGCGGCACAATGTCCGGAGAACACCCCCGGCACCCTTTCAAGTCTGCCGTTCTGCTCTGGCGAATGAATGCGGGGATGGCGGCGTTGGTTGTTGAGCACGAATTCGAACCGGGGAATCTTTCCATGGATGCTTCGATCAGGCATCTGGTCGGTAAGGATTTCCAGGGTCTGTCTGTTGCTCGTACGAGGGAATCCAGGGCCCGTACTCGTAGATGCTGTGTACCCAGAACCTGCTGACAGGGTCAGAAACATTCCCCTCTTTCGTCGTTTTGTTCTAACGGGCCGTTGTCGCATTTTTTTGGAGATGGAGGGGGGTTCGAGAGCGGAGCCTAGAAGCCAATATTCGCGTGAAACTTGAACTTTAGTTGAAGGTCGAGTGGAGAAGAAAAGTCACGATGGTCCCTTCCCTAATCCTTACCTAAGGGAACCGACTCGTACCTTCGTACTTTCCTAGTACTTTCGTACTTTCCTTGCGTAAGGGACCAGGCCTCCTTCGCACTTGCCTCCGAGCCGTCCCAACCACCATCCATCGAAGATCATATCCCCATCGTCCCTTCCTCACTTACGCGACCCCGGTGGCGGTTTCCCATTTCGTCCTGAATGCATGCGTAAGGAAAGCAAGGGAAGGCAGTAGTTCACCATTATTCTCTCCTTCGCTCTTCCCCGTTTCTCTATTACAACTCACGACCTCAATCGCCAATCGCCAACCTCGTCAAGCGTCCACAACAGCCATTTGTCTAAAGACCGACTTGACTTACGTTTCCCGGTCGCGTGATCCTGCAATCAGTAAAGCATAGGGTCGAGCAGAACAAGTCAACTGCTTTAGACCGACGACGACAGTTTATGCGGTGTGCGCTAGGCTATGGCGCGGTGAAGCTGTTGCTGCCCACAGCTGTGAAGCCCGGAACCCGACCTTTCTCCTCGGTTGCGACACCGTTTGATTTTCGATCGGTAAACCCTTCAATATCGACATAACTTAGCACAATGTTGCTGTACACACGCGTCGCGCCTCCGAAGGTGCCCAAGAAGCGATCCCGAGCTGGTAAGTACTGCGGTGATCTGCACGCTCATCAAGGCTTGCGCCTTTCGGACAAGACGCTCTATAAGCAGCGACAATTTGGTTTTCCCTTCGTTGCTAAGTTTATGAATGAATGCTAATACGATCATCTTGCCGCTCCCAGGGTGCAACTACTGGTAAGTTTCATCATTAGCCATAAGATTTGTGTATCGACGCTAACCCTGATTTCTAGTAAAGAAAAGGTGCGCCTCCAGGTCGCATGCCAAACGAGATGAGGTCGTGTCGGAAGCTGACAAATTATTTAGAAAAAGAAATGCGATGAAGCCCGTCCACGGTGCTCTCGCTGCGAAGAACACGATACCAGCTGCGTTTATGAGCCGATCAAGCCCAGACAGCGCCGAAAAAGAGAAAACACTGCCGCCTGCACCGATGCCCCGACACCATCATCCGGTGTATCTATTCGTCAATGGCAACAGCAGCAACGAAAGGCCCTAGGTTGGCCAGACGATGTATCCGTGGACGATGAAGACTTCGTCTCGGTGATAGACGCTGAAACCCCAAGGCACATTTCGATTCCCGAAGCAAACGCATACAGTCAGATGCAAGCGGCGCTGTCCTGGAGTCCAGCTGATACGACCGAGTTCTCTCCGATGACCCCGTTGACTTCTAGCAACTTCGACTTCAATGGGCTTGATGGCCCTTCCAATACTCAGGATAATCAGGATGAAGTGGAAGAGGTTGTACGCCAGGATGTAACCGTTATGACGCACAGCGTCAACTCTAAAACCCTCGCTCGCCGTTATTCCAACCTTCAAGAAGGAACGCCTCGTCTCGAATTTTGCTGTCCGGCCTTTGCCGAGTTCTCCGACCGTAAGAATCGGCGACATCTTGTTGATCATTTTTGCAACGTTCTATCTCACTTGATTGTGTTCCGAGAGGAGAACGGAAATCCCTTCCAGCAACTTGTTCTTCCTCTGTCTCACAGCAGCCCTGCTGTGATGGACTCCATCTATGCACTCGCCAGCGCTCATCTAGAATATCGTGGTGTGCAGAATGCTGAAAAAAGTGATTACTTTCACGGCAAAGCGATTCAGCACTTGGCGCGCTTGATTGAGGATGGTGGTGGCGAAGACCGGAACGAATTGCTGGCTGCTATCATGCTCTTGGTCTACTACGAAGTTGTAGGTCTTCAATCCTAAATGGACGGCGAGTGATGAAAGCTGACTGGAGTAGCTGGTACAAAAGGGTCGATCCAACATTGTAGATGGCCACCTCAAAGGCGCCATGACCATCATGGGCAACTATGAGACCAGAACTGATCCAACTGGTGTCTTCTTGGAAAGGGTAAGTATTTCTACAACCAGTCCAGCATCCACGATGGAATCTAATAGATGCACAGGCATTCAGATTCTACGATGTGATCGCAGCCTTGTCTTTTGGAACAGCGCCTCTATCCTCAACTCCAGGTCGAGGTTCGCTCTCATCATTACCGCCCCTGGACTCTCGTGGGGCGACATCTCCAGTCGGAAGTGTGGACACGCTATTGGGCATGGCAACCACCCTGTGGCCCATTATTCATCGCCTTTCAAATCTAGTCAGTGTCAAGGAAGATCTTGATACAGCCGTAGCAACGGGTCAGGTCTCAAAGGCAGCCGTGCTTCGCACTGAATTAGAGACAACTGCGTCCGCAATCCAGGTGGCTCTTAAGCATTGGCAGCCTATGCTTCCGCCAGACTGGAATATGTCAACGTCCGAAAGATCTCGCTTACAGAGCATCTTGAACAATGCTCTCGCTTACCGCCACTCTGCTTTCGTGTATCTGCATCGAACCATTTACGGCCATTCGCGCTCGCACCCGTGCGTTCAGGATCACACACACCTGAGCTTGACCCACTGCGTAGGCACTGTCAGTGGGGATGGACCGATGAGTGCTTTGCTCTGGCCACTCTTTGTGGCGTCATGCGAGGCTACCAGCCTTGAAGACAGAGAGCTTGCTCGCAAAACCTTTAATACCATCGACAGGGTTCAGGGAATGGCTAACATTGAGCGCGCGTGGTGCATTGTGCAGGAGGTATGGCGTCGAGCAGATGAGGAGGAAGAAGAAGAGCTCAAGAAAATGGCCTTGAAAGAAATGCAAGAGCAGCTCCAACTACAGAGCAATGGAATAGGTCAGCACTCTGGCGCAGATCTTTGGCGAAGGGTCAGCCAAGAAATGGGAGTAAACATTGTGTTTGGATGAACAGAATGTCGAGCTCATAAGCTAAGAAGACCATTTCGAGACTCCGGCATCAAAGCGCTGGCCAATGGCCAACAAGGCTGTGGCTCACAGGCGTCATCTAGAGTAGATGATGAGACCGTCCTTCAGCAAACATCTTGCGTCGTTGATTTGCAGCTGCAACACCGAGGATCGTCTTTGTGAAGACAAGATTCCATCTGATCCGGTTTCAGTTTCATTTCTGAGCCTTCAACATAGATTTGAACCAGAGCTGAAAGGCGGAGCGGATGATGAGGGAGGCGTGTGTCGAGGCATCAAAGCAGTGTTTCGAGAGGAACAGTTGCTCTTCGCTTGGTCAGCGCGAAACACGTTTGGCATGGTTCTAATCACCAACCTGCTGCAAAAGGAATCTGCTGCGTCTCTTTCATTTCCTTTTCAAAAGGATGTGCTGTCGAGGAACTGATATGTCAGCTCAGCTCTCGAAACCTCATCAGGGCAGTGGCCATATTGGGGAAAGTCGTTTTCGTTTAGTGAACGAGAGAAAATGTGGGATGACAGCGGGTCTTGGGGCCAATAAATCAACAAGAAGACCCCAGATTACTATATCGTGTAGGGATGACAGCTTCAGCTCCATCCTTCTGCCAGCTGAATGACAGCAATCATTTTGACGATCTCTGGGGAAGCTAATGGCTGAAAGTTGAAACATCCTACACATGGGCTTTCGGTAACGTTGAATAGATGCTTGACAGCGCGTAGTGGCGCGGTCGATCATGTTCTGGGTAGGTTTCTGGAACGACTATGGAAACGGGCTGCAGGAACTGGTGACCAGGGTGCTGCAAGAAGCAAATCTAACCCAACAAAGCTCGCTAATTGATGTGGGCGTTCATTTCCTCTAGAGAGCAACAGCAGCTCATTTAGGGATAATTCCAATTGCTTATTCTACCCTCAGAATTTCGCTGGAAAAAAAATGTTGCATCATATGCCGTTATACTTGTTGGCCCATTCCGGAGGTTTTAGGATCTTATACCCTGCTTGCATTGGTTGATATTCCTTCGAGAAATGGGGAATGAAAATGTAGGGGGATGGAATTCGGCTTATACTCTCGGCTTGTACTGCCGTAGGCTGGGCTAGGAGATGGGACCTTGCGCCGGGATCCGGGACGGACCTCATATCTAAAACAAAGTCTCCTGCCATGTTCATCAGAGCAATGCTCGTAATACGAGTAGAGGCAAGATGGGGAGTTGATGTGCAGCAAGTCGCACCATGTTCCATGGCTTGTGTAACCCCACTAAGGCCCGGCGGCCGGCCTTAGTACTGCATGGTATAACTGGGTCAGGGTCAGTTCTTAATTTCATAGGGCTTAATAGAGCCGAATAGGATCTCCTGTTTGAACCTACCTCTCGAATAAGCAACTCGAGAACACATTTGGCATGACTTGCCCTAAATGTTGGTTTCGCAAGCTGACGCTTTTGGGTCCGTCGCAAAGAGGTCAGCCGAACCGGC
The DNA here is from genome assembly GCA_022814615.1 of Waltergamsia citrina. NCBI lineage: Eukaryota > Fungi > Ascomycota > Sordariomycetes > Hypocreales > Bionectriaceae > Waltergamsia > Waltergamsia citrina. Next base: position 174,120 of record JAKLNE010000011.1, on the reverse strand, counting down.
TTTCAAGCCACAAACAGTGATCTATCTGATGGATTCTTCCCGTCTGAAACAGATCTGTCATTCTTCTGTTCCCTTGGACCTTTCGTAAGTAGTCAGAGTCACAGTGATAAAAGCGTAAGAATTGCTTGACCAAAGCTTGAGCTATGGTGACCCTCAAAGGGAGATGGGGAAGAAAGAAAATCTTCACTGATTGATAACAAGCATTGAAACTGCCATGGAAACATGACTAGCACGGTACTAGGGCCTCCACTCTTACCATGAATACAAATTGGGCTCGTAATAATAGCGCTGCCACAACTTCCAGGCACCAGGCACTAAGCATCGCAAGCGCCAAGGGAGAATGGGATTGAATGATTCTGACATTTAGCGTCATTTGGGGTCGTACAAGATGTCACAATGCGACACAAAAGACTTAAGGGGCTGACGGGATCTATTACACACATCATGCTATGATCTTCAACCGTGGTCGTCATCATCATGATTGTTGGTACTGTAATCAGGTTGGAGGATCAGCAGTTGGCCGCGTCTCAACCTTGCCAGCCCTGCGCCCTAGAGGTGTCACCACTACTTGTGTACTTAATCACTACTAGTAGTAGCATTACGAAAAGTTGGAGAAGCATAAAGTATTAGCCAGAATTGGCGGTTACGCAAGCTCCGGGGGTCGCATGTGGCTGCAGGAGAATGATATAGGCCACATGGCCATGATGGAACCCGCTAATTTGGCAGAGATGACTATAGCTATTATGTACTTAGCATTACCCAGGAAATTAGTGCTAATATTAATACGAGTGCGAGTTCTAATAGGGTAGTAAATACAAGAGTACTCGTAGTACTAGTAGTACTACTCTAGTAGTAGTAGTAGCCGTACTAGTGGTAGTAAGTTAGTACTACTAAACATGGTGGAGACTCAGCCAACTCGCCGGTGCAGTTTCCAGCAGGCTGCATATTGGTGCATGACCACCATGCCGTCCCATGTTTGTGGCGTGGGGCGTCTGCTAGCAAACGTGCCAGTTGGAATTGGAGTTGAAGATGGAGATTGCTTTTGTTAGGACTGGGCCTGAGATGAGAGTCTGGCGGAGTATCTCGTCGGCCGTCGGCCCTCGCTCCTTCTCCTGTTTTTTTGTGGTCTTGGGGCTGCTCCTGCATTTTGCAAGTTTTGCGCCGGTCGTGACTACCCCAGATTTCCGCCCTGACGCCCGCCAATGTGCAGTTGTTGGCAGGTGCGACTTCCCACCTTAAGGCTTAAGGGACTACTAGGGACTCGTCCCTTCCTTCTTCTACCCACAGCTGCGCATATTACGAAGGGCACTAAGAACCACTTTACTCAAATCTCATCTTCACCTTAAAACTATTCCTCCCGTTCCTCCTCATACTCGTACTCATACTCATACTCTCTCACGGCGTCTATCCCCTTTCGTCGCCCGTCTATCCGCCCGTCTCACTCAACCACCACTGTCCCCCCGACCGAGTCAGCTCCCGAGCTTTGTGGTCCGTCATCTGCTGTCCCCGGTTTCGCTCACTGCGGCGTAGCACCCCGCCTCGACTAAGCAGAGCTAAGCGAGCACCTATTCCCTGAGCACCGGCCGAAGTTCGAAGCGCACATCATATTTAATTGTACCACCAACGCTCGCCGCCTCTGCGTCGTCCCCATAGCCGTCGTACAGGACATCACAATGGTTTAGACATGGCTACGTCCTTTATTAGCCCAGGCCAGCCCGTCATTGCTGCCCACGGCCAGTCCCAGTCCCAGGCGCAGTCGCAGTCGCAGTCGCAGTCGCAGCCACAACCCAAGCAGATCCGTTTCGTCAACAATCAAGGGCAGCCGCCCTCTAAGCGTCGTCGCATTAACGCAGCGTAAGTTGTATTGTACTCTCGTTGACTTTAAAAAATCTGCTGTGTCTTCGCCCACCTCTCTCAGGCGAGATACCTCTTGCACACACGGGCTAAATTCATTCCTAGGTGTCTAACATGTCGTCGACGAAAGACGAGATGTGCTGGCGAGCGGCCGCTATGTTCCACCTGTACCAAGAACGGCCATCAATGCCTCGGCTACCCAGAGGACAAGAAAGACAGCAGCGACGGGGCCGAAGCCAGGGCTGAGGCGAGTGGCGACGAACAAAACGACAATGATGCAAATACTGAGATCCACGAGAAGAGCCCTGTGGCCGACCATCAGAAAATCAAGAAACCAACCACTTCCAAGACATCCGCGAACATGACGTCCTCCACATCTTCTACGCCCAGCAAGACGAAGACTTCACAGCGAGACACTCTGATACCCGCGACGAACAGCGCAGCACAGTCTTCGACGCCATCGACCTACGGAAGACCGACGCCGAGCACCCATGCCAATGTGCAACCGGTATCGCCGCCGCAGATGCTCACGTCCGGTCCGGAGGATCCCGAGTCTCCTAGCATGCGCCGCAACGCCGTGGACAACAGCCATCGGGTACCGTACTTTCGTTTCTTTGGGCCTACGGCTATCGTGCCGGGCTTCAAGCAGATGGTGGTGTCCGTCAAAGATCGCCGGCGCTCCACAAACGGCTCGCATCCCGCCACTTCGCCTCTGTCCAACCCTAGTGGTGTGGTGGGCAGCACCGCCGTGGAGAGCGACATTGTGGTGGAGGAACCTCCGATATACGACCCCGACGACCCGGAACCCGTTCATCCGCTCATCATCAGCCTGGCCAAGACCTTTTTCGTCCATCTTGGGTGCAACTACCCCTTCCTGAAACAACGCAAGTTTATGACCATGGTAAAGGAGAAGCGTGCCGAGCCCATTCTCGTGGACGCAGTTTGCGCCTTGGCTGCTCGGTTTTCCGATTCTCCCATCTTGACAGGTGGGAATGATAAGATGCCAAGAACGGATAGAGGCCACGGCTTTGCCCAGCGGGCTAAGCAGGCTACGGTCGACACGTTCCCTTGCCCGACGGTTGCGGCTGTGCAAGCCTGCCTTCTCATGGCGTACGAGGGTTTTGGAGCGAATCAAGACAGCGCCCTGTGGATGTATCTCGGCGTGGCCATCCGCATGGCTGTCGATCTCGGGCTGCAGAAGCGCATCGGGGTTCAGTATCAGGGAGATAATGATCCTTCTCAGACCCAACATGCACCACATCCAACTAGTCCGGTAGAAACAAAGACACAAGCAGATACACCCACTCGTCAGGAGCAGAAGGAGCTAGAGCAGGAGCGCATCGACACATTTTGGGCCGTTTTCTTCCTCGATCGAGCCATCTCCTCCGGTACTGGCCGCCCAGTAACCTTGCGCGATGACGATTTTGAGCTGGCTGTTCCGGAGCCTACCCTTCACCCAGACACCCAATGGCCGAACCCGTTTCCCACACTCATCGAGATTGTTCATTTGTACGGCCGTGTGTCCGATGTCCTAAATAATGTTCACGACATTTCGGATCTCACGCAGGAGAAGTGGCAGAAGCTCATGAACTTTGAGCACCAGCTGACCAAGGTGTACAAGAACTGGGATTCGCGGCTGCAATTCAACGTCATCAACTTCAAGGCGTATCTGGGCATTGGGCAGGGAACGACTTTTATCCTCCTCCATTTCTGGTTTCATGCGCTCTTCATTATCCTTCATCAGCCTACGATCCTGTCACCATTTGGTGAATTGCGTTCTGAGCTCCAGCTACTCCCTGACAGTCGCGAGCTGAGCATGAGTAGCGCCAAGACAATATGCGATATTCTGGCTTTTGCCGACCTCATTGATCCGAAAAGCTTCATCGGGAATCCTTTCACCAGTCAGCCCATGTACATTGCTGCTTGCGCTTTTCTGATGGAGTCGAGCGCGTCGGCATCGGAGGCCCCGTCAAGGGAGACATCACCGCCAAAGCACAAGGAGCATAAGGAAGCCGGGAAGAAGTCGAGACACTCCGTTCTGGCTTCGGCGGCGAACCAGAGTTACCAACAGTGTTACTCGTCTTTACAAAACCTGCATGCGTATTGGGGCGGCGTCAAGTACATCTTGACAGCGCTGGACCAGAAGGCCAAGGGTATCTGGGATGTAGAAACCTTCACTTCCGAGGAGTACGAGAGTACAAAGACCCGGCCCAATAACTTCAGTGCCCATCTTGGTCTAGACAAGTCGACGTCAGCACCCAAGATGACGGGGCCGCCCATCGGATGGACCCTGGCGGGCACAGCGAATTCCCCCAACTCGAGCCTGACGCTCATGTATCAGAACCCTAGCACGGCAACGGGAGGACCGCAGGCGCCGAGATCCGGCAGCACGCCGCCAAGCAATCTGATAGATGATCCCACCGCTCGGGCTAGGGCTCGCGATCCGGGAGGCATGTATCCGCCGCCGTTTCCGCAAGCAAGCACTTCGGCTGTGCGTGCCTCTCCGCGTCGCCAGCTCTCAGATTTGCAAGGTTCTGCCGCTGGTATGATGCCGCTAGAGGGTGTGAGCGAAGAACCAGATCCCAACATGTTTGTGTCTGCCAATGCAACAGGCTTCACTCCGTCGAGCCAGCACTCGGGTGGATTCGAAGGCTTTGGGGCGTCTCCGCCCATAGCTACGAACTTGGCTGATAATACGCTCGGCGGTGTGGGAGCTCACAACATGTACTATCAGCAGAACCTGCCGTATCAATCATCAGTCTGGGGGCCTGGCACTGGCAACATGGACGGCATCACCTTTGACAGCCAGGACATCAACATCGACGCGCTCGGACTGCAGCAGCCGGATCTCATGGGCTCGTGGCTCGACTACATCCCGGGCGACGTTCTGGGGCTGTTTGATCATCAGGATATAGGGCAGGCGAACCAGGGCGGCCACCCCTGATGTTCATTCCACTTATTCGCAAAACTACACCATCTAAAATTTGTTGTTTGAACGATTATGAAGAAAATACTACATTTATATTTAATTGCCAACATTACTTACGCGAAGGAGTATCTGGTGTTGACACTTTATTAGAAGAGCGCCTCTGTTCAGCGATTCAACGGGAGTATATAGGGTTCTGCTACACCGGGAAAGAAAGGGTTTGGATATTTGAACATGACAAGCGAGTGCTCGGTTTTTGAGAAATATGGATGCTCTTTATTGTAACGTGCAGTTGGGCAGTTCTTAGTTATTGTTTACAGCGCTTTTTTTATCGGTTCACAGAGATTGACTATAGTGTAATATTTGCCATTCTCCAATGCTGTGACTGATAGCCTACTAGACATCTCGTTACACTTGTGAGATCAAGACATGATTTTTCTGAAGTTCAGAGATTGCTTTGTCCTCGTTTTATCTAAACCACAATAGTTATATTCAAGTTGTTCCAGGAATGCATGTCTTCCAGGGTTAGGGTTGGTTGTCATAACCCTAACCCTTAGCGTACGTGCGATAACCCTGAATTCCCGCGCAGCTGTAAGGCTGAGAAGTTGTCGCAAACTTCTTCCATCTATCCACCTCACCTAATCCACGACGACCTCTCCTACCATTGCAAGGCGTCAATTGACTGCCATGCCCCTCTAGTCCTCCGAAGCCCATGTCCTCCCTCCGCTATCTCGCCCGGCCCGCCCCCAGCCGTGGCCTCTTCGCCTCCTCCCACCGCCGCAACTTTAGCGAATCCCTCGCCGCTCATCCATCCAGCACTCTCCAACTCTACACCTCATCCTCCACGAACCCCCTCACAAACCTCTCCCTCGAACACCGCCTCCTCCAAACATCGCACCCGGACTCTACCATCCTCCTCCTCTACGCCAACCGTCCCTGCGTCGTCTTTGGGCGTAATCAGAATCCTTGGCTGGAAGCCAATTTGAATGCGCTACGTGATGGGAGCGTGCTTGATAGGGGGAGGTATGAGAAGGGGATACAACTTGTTAGGAGGCGTTCGGGAGGGGGGACGGTGTTTCATGATGAGGGGAATGTGAATTTTAGTGTGATTTGTCCGCCGGGGGCGTTTGATCGGAATAAGCATGCGGAGATGGTGGTTAGGGCGTTGAGGAAGTTGGGGAGACCTACGGCACGAGTTAACGAGCGACACGATATTGTCATGGATGTGGATGTGGATATGAACGCCGGCGGAAGCACCAGCAGCAGTTCAACAGCAACACAAACATTCAAAGTCTCCGGCTCAGCATACAAACTCACCCGCCTCCGCTCCCTCCACCACGGCACATGCCTCCTCCGCAGCCCCAATCTCAGCAGCATATCCAACTTGCTACGATCCCCAGCACAGCCATACATCAAAGCCCGCGGCGTAGACAGCGTGCGCAGTCCCGTGGCCAACGTCGATGTGGATGTGGATGAGTTCCGGGATGCTGTCAAGATGGAGTTTAGGGATATGTACGGTGGTGAGCTGGATGTGGATGAGGAGGTGGGCGATGAGGTGCTGGGGTTGGAGACGGTGAGGAAGGGCTATGAGGAGCTTTTGTCGAGGGATTGGGTGTATGGGCAGACTCCGAGGTTTGTGTTTTCGACGGAGCCTACGGAGGAGGATCCTAGGGAGCGGCCAGCTTTACCGTTTGATGTAAGTCATGTTTCCCGAAACCGCCTTCTCCTCCTTTCCTACTTGGTCCTATAATAGATTGAGAGTGATGACAGAGTGCTAACTTCGCATAATTAACCAGTCACATATCCACTTTGAAGCCAAAAGAGGCATCATCGAGACCTTCAGCATCAACCACATCCAAACAGACAGCACCGCCCTCATCGGCGCACACGTCCACGACATTACCAACTGGACCCAAAGACTCACACAAGCCGGTCTCGCCACTACACACGCCGGAAAACTTGGTCTATGGCTAGAAAGCATGCTGGGGACTAGGTTCACAAAGCCCAGCGAAAGTGAAAGCTGATACTATTCGGGTCTGAAGTGCCTCCTCCCCCTTTTTGGCCTTCCCTATCCAGCTCGTCATTTTTCATCGCCACTCTGGGATGATATGAAATGAGTGGCCGCGCAAGCCAAGCACGCGCACACGCGTATGCAGTGTCCTACCACATTTACCCCCCTCCAGTGCTCCAAGAATACGATAGTTACAAACTCCATTCAACACGAGCCTCTCTCACCTCACCCATGACGCGCAGGTCTCAGGGGTCAAATAAAGGATATGCCACCAGCTGATGACGAATAGTCTTCGCCTCCCCCCCTAGCTCCTCCAAAAACCGATGATCTGCCGTCTTCAGCGGGCCAAACGTCGTCGCGTTCCAAGGATGTCGCGTGCGCGAACTTTTCCCCCTTCTTCCCACCATCACCTTCCGATATGCACGACGCAATCTTACCCTCTCCCGCCACTCACAGCCTCAGGATCCTCCCCCATCTTAGTGCAACAAACCAGGGTTAGCCTTCTTACTATCTTACCTATACTTACCCTTATTGCAGCCGGGGTTATTTTAGTAGGGTGGTAGGGGAAAAGGGTAGCAGTGGGTTGTGGGTTGCCGGATGAGACATGAGGGACCATCACATGAGCCTCGTATGGTATGGGGTTGGTAGCAGCTAAGACATAGATAGTACTACTAGTAGTTATATCGCCTCCGAGCACTATCCACACCTGGCAAACAGTCTGCCTGGCTCTCGAATGGCATTTGCCCATCTTCATACGAAGTTTCCCATGTGTTCGTGCTTGTCTGTTGTATGATGAGAGTGGCTAAGACTATCTATCGAGCGGCGAAAACAGATGCTTCCCCGGGTGCAAAAGCGAGAAGCCACCTTCTTATCAGTGGCGCCGGAAGGGCAGACCCGCCGCATAAAGCACCGTCACGGGTTGCTTCAGTAGTAAGGATGGAAAGGTTTAGGGTAGTCGTACGAGCTGACCTACCTTAAAGATACAGACTCGATACGGAGGCCTCGTAGAGTTCATCCACCACGACGATACGAAAGCGAATCTACCCTATGATAGATTATGATCCAGAACTTCGTCCACAACACCCTTGGAACATTGTCCTCTTACCCATATCCCGAGGGAAACAATAGGGAACATAGTGTCTTTCTTTCAAAAGACCCAGTCATAGTGACATACCAAACAATAAAATCGAACGTGTCGTTGAAATCCTCCGGATCGTGACATGTGAAATCTCGATTTAGCGCCGAAAGCACCCAAGTCGAGCCTAAAGTCCAGAGTCGCATTGTAATAATAAGGGAAACACTAAATAGACATCATATAATCAAGGAAAATGAACCCACTAGCCAAGCACTAAAGCAGTCGGGAGGGAAATATCACACAGTTATAGAGTGAAGAGAAGGACCCAGAGCATGACATCGGCCCATGCAGCTCATGGGATGTTACGTACGGCCGGCGACGCGCATTGCATACAGGCTCCAGATCAAATCGGTGCGGCTGCCGAAAAGACCTAGAGCACAATGAAGGCAAGGTCTGGTCATCTTGTCAAGAAAAAAAAGAGGATACTACCCCAGATCCTGGGGATGGAGACAAAGTAGAAGGTCGTCGTTCGGAAGGACGAGAGGCCGTTTCATTCGCCGTGGCCTTCCCGCTAGCTATGCTGACCAGTCGAACTACGAGCTCCCCTGCGCGCGCGCGAGCGAGTACGAATGATGAGGCTTGCACACTCAGAAAAAGAAAGGAACGGTAGTTGGGCGCACCCTTCGGCTTAGTGCACGCTCGATCTCGACTTCCAGGATATCCTCGGAAGTCGTACTCGTAACGTGGAGGAGGCTGGCTACTCACCTTCGCAGTTAAAAAGCTGCGATGGCGTGGGCACGCACACACACTCTTTGAAAGTGAGCGAGTCGCAAGTGTGCGATTCGACGATCTGTGGGGAGTCGGGATGGAGCTGTTGCTCCGGAGCAGGCGCCGGGCTCCCTCACGATCCGGTGGCGGGCCTTGTACCTGGGGTACTGTGCCTAATAGTGCGAGTAGAAACAGACTAAGATGTCTAGAGAAAGACTGCTAGCGGAGAGTATAATGTCATAGACCATGGATGCCTCAGGGGGGATCACGCGGGCCGCACGGAGCGAACTTCGGCTCCCAGGGAGGTGCTTGGAGCAGAACGGCGGCCAAGACTTAGAGATCCCGGGGGGTTGGACGACTAGTACGGACATTGCCCTCATTGCAATCTCGTCGTTGACGGAAAGGCTTGTCATCCCGCTGGTGCCAAACTCAAGCGGCGTGTTTCCTCCGTTGATAGCCCATCTTTGCCTACACTCACCAGTTGGAAGCAAGCTTGTAGGTAGACTTGCATAGAAGAGATGCTGCACGGAACGGATGATGGCATTCTGCGCCAGGCTCCGAGCAGTGTCACCCACCATGGGATTTATCCCCATAATGGTGGCCGTCAAGCGCACATTACCATGTATCCGCATTGGCAGAGAGCCATGCATCCCTGATCATTGTGCATGGCCGTTGCAGTGGCGCCTAAGACAGATCGACTTGGGCCTGCTCAACGGCAAAAGCTCATGGCATGGATGGTGGCTTGTCGTACATGTACAATGTTGTCGGAAGCGACGCTCTCGTTCGTTAGGCCTAATATTGATTAAGCAGTTTAGACTCGGATGGAATGTCGCCATGACATGCTGCGTGGCGCTGCTCTAGACTCCAGACTCTAAAGAAGGTTTCGCCCGCCCGCGCTTGCGGCGCCAGGCTCTTGGGTTGAGACATGCGCGATTTCAGCATCCTACTCATCCTTGTTTTGTTTACGGAGCTCTAAGCCAAGCTCTCAATGTGAGACCCTTGCCGCCTCTTACAAGTACATATTCTTACTCATGTTCCCGCGATCCAAAGGAGAATAGGAAGCGCTCGGTGACGGCGAGGAAGTAGCGGAAGATTTGAAGTACACGGCTCAAAATTGCATGGCTCGAAGCCTTGAGGTCCTTTAGGTAAACTACTGCCGATGGCCTGTAAGTGCCATAAACTCAGTGCTCAGTACCTTACTCGGGGCCTTGGAGGAAGATCGCTCTCCGAAGCCATGCTCTAAGTTAGCAACGGCATCAGTAAGGATGGCAAAGTTGATGAGCTCATCCTCATGTCGAGTTAGGCCTAGCACCAGGCAATGTGATGGTGTGATAAGACCTGCGAGTCGGCGGATTTGGAAAAACGAACTGACAGGGAAAATCTGGGGTTGCGGTTACGTGCGTGTACCTGTAGTCGTAACAGGCATGTCCATTCCGATGGCCATTTTCAGCCATGTCAGGCCAACGCTCGCTTGGAGAAGAGGTCTGATTCCTCGCTACTTGACCTATACTCTGTACTCAGAGTTGGGGTTGTGACTCGTCCTTCCTTGCTGTGGAATGTCTTTATGTTCTTCAGACCGTTCCAGGTCGATGAAGCTTTGAGGTGCGGTTTGGGTTTGAGTTGTAGATTCAGTTTGACACATACAATAGGCAGCGGGCGAGTCAATCCCAAACACGGGGGAAAACACATGGGTAAACCCAACGATGCCTGTTCGGGAGAGCAGCCCAGTGATCGCTGGATGGTAAGCTCAAAAGGCATGCGACGCTGTCGCGGTATATTCCAAGCCGCGCGATCCTTGTCCGATGCACATACGGGCCGATGCTTTATTGCAGACCCGTGCGTCCCGCCCTTTCCGTCCTTATCACCGGCTTGCGGGTTTCCACGTCCCTATTATAACAATAGAATTCTGGCAACGAGTGTTGATCAATACGCGCATGCTGTAGAAATCGCATATGCGCGGACGCAGAAATGGATGACAGCTTGTGTGTTGGTCCGTTATGCATAATCAGGTACCAATTCACAGCGGCAGCAGCACTAGTACCAGTACAGAGCCAAGAGGAGGTGGTCGAGATGCACGCCATTCGTTGCCTCTGCAAAGCTGAAAGAGAAACGTGCTCGCGGGAGCTGAGTTGTGGCAGCCAAACCTTGGAGCATGTGGCCGGGCTGGATCCAGATCATTTCTTCGAATCTCTGCCGCTCTGTACATGGTACATCTACATGTACGAAACAAAGATAACAAGCCGTTCTTTGTCGTAGTTGTCGACTTGATGCTCGCATCTCACTTTACTCAGCCGTCCATACCAAACCGTACATACAGCATCATGTCTCAGCCCACTCTAACGGCATGTAGCCAACCAGGCAGCGCCAGAGCTAGACATCTGCGCCCGCACAACGCCGTAGCGCGGCCGCTACGAGCCGCATCCTCGGGTCCATCAGGGATCTAGGGTTCGCTGAAGTCTGACGGGTGAGCCCCAGGCACTGATTGGCAATGATTTGACGACAAAGCCGCGAGCCGCGTGCCACAAGCCCATAGTTCAACTCCTTCCTCAGGAAACCACGATCCCACGAAACCAAGGGTCCTTTGCATCGTTGCCGAGTTGCATTCTTGCTGGACCCTCTCAGAAACCAAGGGCGAGAACGCCACTTGAAGAGGGGCATCGTGGCCTCTTTGCGAAACCGGACGCACCTGTTGTGCATTTGCATGCCCTGGCAAATGAGAGGGAGGACCCTAGAAAACGACGGGATCTCTCATTCCTATCGTGGTAAGATTCATCCTCGTAGAGATCTTCGCGCTGAGAAGAGCATTAAAGACTACTGGTAGGTGGGAGTAATCACGGACTTTTTTTTTTCTTTTTCTTTTTTTGTCGGACTCCGGTAACTGGTACATGCGCCGCTTCTCGGCAGGGCGGTTAAACTTCAAAGTCTGTCTCTGCAAGCCGCTAGATAAGCAGCGTAAAAGATAAGGAAAAGTCGTCATAATGAAACAAGTCTTGCACGTTCGCTGCGAGTAAGTTTTTGGACCCGCTGGCGCCACTACGCAACGCTTTCGCCGATTGACTGCCACTGTGACTGTGACAGCGACTGTGACTGGGGTGGCTGCTGCAAGCGGACATGCATATCCGTGCTCTGTCTGTATGTATCTTGGTCTAGCCTCCATCGCACGCGAGCATCGACGACACCAAGGACATGATGCTCGCAAGCGGAAGATGGGTTCGTGGACCTCCCAGAGCCCAGTGCTTCTCGAAGTCCAGGATGGCGCGGACTGCCGGGGAACCTTCGCAGATTTCTCGCCTTTCCGTGACTGATGGTCGTCGTCTCCCGATGTCGGCGAGGGGCAAAGCCAAATGAAGGCGATGGTTTGTGCTCTGTAGCGTGCTGTCTTTCGCCTGTTGACACAACTACAAGCGTTGAGCGGCGAATCCGATCTGTTGAGTCTCGCAAATCAAAAGGTAGCCCAACCCAATGAAGGGTCTGTGGTATCGGAGAGGCCAAATGATTCCATTGCGTTGTTAATCTGCTCATGTACATGTACGCCATTGGTTTGGTATCGGTTGTGGTAGAAAATCAGAGTCAGCCGCCACAAAATGACAGATGAAGAGACTTGATTGTACAGAGCGAGGTTGAAATTGTCACTTTTACTGTGAATGCTACGAATACAATAGAAGGTACTGGGAAGTAGCACTGCTAGGAGTGCCTTACCTGCCTCGAAGACGTTTGGCAGGGTCGTTCTTGCCGTTCCGCCGACTTCAAGATGCAGCAGGCAAGAACGGGCGGGAAGTAGGGGCAGGTACGGCGTGCAGTGGGCTGCTCTGCTCTTGCTTCAAGTTCCATGCTGCCAGTGTACAGTGCCGTAGCACGCCATGCAAATGTACTCGTACCTTACCCGTACCTTAACTTGGGAAGCTGCATTCTTGGCTTCCGCAGGTATCCCTGCCCAAGACAGCTGCAAACCAAACCAGCCCGGAACCAATCATTGGTGACGTCTCTGATAAGTGCTGCCTCCCCACCATTGGCCAGCTCCGGCTTCGTTGATTGAGGAAGGCTGCTCGCGATGGTGCAAGTTGGGTGCCGTGCTGGCTACTACCTGAATACTACTACTAGTAATATGCTTGACTGGGTTCAACTCGATTTAACTGGATTTACTGGAGGAAAGAGCAAGAGTAATAAGAATGAGCGCACGAGAGAAAGAAAGCGGCCCGCAACGAACTCTTGGCGGACCGGCCTCTTTCCATCGAAAGGGCGCCAAGGACCCACCCTTCTGCAGCGTGCGTCAGGGAGGTGCATCGCAGGCTTCGCAGGCACATCGCATCGCACTTCAAGGCTTTTGCAGGGGAGGGATCTGGTTGGTCCGTGGGTTGCCTTTGCTCAGCCAGCCGAAAATACAGTGCTCAGATAAGGAAAGCACGGCCAGTAAGGTATTGATCTAAGCACCAGTGCAGGTGCAGGTGCAGGTGTAGTTGCTGGTGGCTTCAAAAAGGATACCGCCGCTAATGCAGCTAACGCTGTCCGTCAATGACGCCCTGAGCCAGCTACAGCACCGTGCGATCTGGGCCTTGACTATACTGGCCACTTGCGCTCTTGGGCATCGATTTCGCTGCTACCTAGGTAGGGTCACTACTGAGTACGGAGTGAGTAGATAGAGCTTCAGGTTGAAATTCAAAGTTGGAGGCAGCTCGCAAGGCAGCGGATACCTGCAATATATGTACCGTGCCTCCTCGATTCGGTGTGCCAAGTCCTGCAAGCCATGACTGCTCTACTTTGAGCTCGAGTCGTCTGTATGCGTCCTCGGTCCAAGTGCCTACCCACCAAAGGACCAAGACAGTTAGTGGTGGTAGTACCTTAAGTTAGCTGCTACCTAGCACCACTTTCAGTGCCCAGTGCCCAGTGCCACTGCCACTATGAGCATCGCTGCTGGGGTGTGACGCACCTACCGTAGCCGATGCCACCGAACACGCTTAGTGCATTTGGTGGGTCCCATCTAGGTACCTTAGAGGTGCCAGGGCTTAGTATGCCCTGTAGCCATAGGCGTCCTCCCCCCTGTCCTTGACTTTCACTTCCACCACTTACCACCACCACCACCACCAAGAGAAAAGAGAGTCCTCCACACCACCATCATAATTACTACCACCACCACCACTTCCTTTACCACTTTCACTACCACCAAAGACTAGACCAGTCCCAGCAACCAACAAACCGCGCTGATCCCGCAACAAAACTCATCCCACCCGCTCCTCGACATCCTCTTCCTCCATCTACTCATAATATCTCTTCTATCCCATCCTTGCTCCCGTCGGTTCCTAACCCGCTCAACACCTGTCGCAGCCATCCAACACTAGTACGAGAACGTCCAACGAGGCAATTACCATGGCTTTCTGAATAGCCTCTCGCTCTGGCCCCGGCCTGCCCGCACGCGAGCCCGAACCGCTTGCTTCCTCAGCATGTCGAATCGCATTTCAAACCTGAACAACCTCTCAAATATACCGCCATGGAACCCTCACAGCACCGACGCCGGCCTTCGTCGCCGCCGGCGCCGCCGCTCTCTCACCCCCACTACTCCAACATCCCGCCTTCAGCTTCGCTCCCCTTGAAGACCAACCACAGCACGCCAGCGGCTTCGCCTGGCTTGTTCAGTCCTACGGCTACACGACATAACACTCTACCACCCACTTCGCTCTCCGAGTGTAACTCGCCTGCGCCAGAAGTCATTGCGCCTTATCTGCATCCCCTGCAGTCGCACAAAGTCCGAGAGTAAGTTGGCTGTTCCTTGGAATTCTTGCTTGAGGCTGGCATGCGTTGCCATGCTCTCGCCCGCCCGCCCGCCGTCTTTCTTCGCCCGCGAATAAGCGAGACTAACTGTTTCACCTCTTACAGGACGCACAAGGCCCTCATCGAAGAAGACATTACAACCGGCCGTAAACTCATCAACCAGTATGAAGTTATCGAGGAGATTGGCCGCGGTATGCACGGCAAGGTCAAGCTGGCCCGAAACGTCGAGACGGGCGAGAATGTGGCCATCAAGATCATTCCTCGCTTTTCCAAAAAGAGGCGACTCGGTAAGGTCACCGCCAAGTCACCCCAGGACAAGACCATGAAGGAAATCGCCATTCTCAAGAAGATCCGTCATCCCAATGTCGTTGCCCTCTTAGAAGTCATTGATGACCCTGAGCTCAAGAAGATATACATGGTTCTGGAACACGCCGAGCTGGGCGAAATCGTATGGCGCAAGAAGGGACTGCCTCACATTTGCTACTATGAGCGGAGGCGGACCGAACGCGAGATGCGAGGCGAAGCGCCAACAGCAGAGGAAGAAAAATACGACCAGCTTCTCGAACAACGGCAAAAGCTGAAAGAGTGGAAGCGGGCTCGCATGGCTCAGAATTACATGGGCGCCACCGACTACTGGAGTGTGGAGCATGGCGCCGCCGACGAACCTGCCAGCAGCTATGGCCAGCAGTCTCGTATTGCTTCCAAGGAGGATTTCGCCATTAGCGAAAGTCCTTCATCGCGTCCTGGATCGCGTCCAACATCGAGAGGCCCCTCTCGATCTCAGTCTATTGCATCAGTTGGCATTCCACCTCCGGAACTGGCCGAGGAAGTAGACTGGGAGGAGGACATGGAAACGCCTGGGCCGCTACGCTCCAACCCCAACTCAGCAACGGCTCTTGATGGCACCATGTATGGTGCGTACGTGGAAGACGGCGGTCTCGGGCTCCGGGGCCGCTCGCCTAGCATGGCTGACTCCATCATCTCTCACATGTCCTCCATCGACTTTGTCCCGCAGACACATCGAGACTCGTTTGCCGATGACTTTTCATATGTTCCTTGCTTCACCCTTGATCAAGCCCGTTCGACTTTCCGCGATACCTTGCTTGGTCTTGAGTACCTGCACTACCAGGGTGTGGTCCATCGCGACATCAAACCAGCCAACTTGCTTTGGAGCAAAGATCATCGGGTCAAGATTTCTGATTTCGGTGTCTCTTACTTCGGCCGACCTATCCGAGAGGGTGAGCCTGACGAGCCAGTATCCGAATCGGAAGCCAGGGATTTCGACGACGATGTCGAACTTTCCAAGACGGTGGGCACTCCCGCTTTCTTCGCGCCTGAGATTTGCTATTCCGAGGAGGGCAAGGAGCAGCCCAGGGTGTCTGAGCAGATCGATGTGTGGTCGCTTGGTGTGACTCTGTACTGCCTCATCTTTGCCCGTATTCCCTTCCTTGCCGAGGATGAATTCCAAATGTTCCGCAAGATTGCTACTGAGGACATCTGCATCCCTCGCAGACGGCTGAGACCTGTTGACCCCTCGACGTCACCTACCACCACTTCGCTTTACAAACGCCACAACAACTTCCCATATCGTAATGACAATGACCTCGCATACGAAGAGGTGGACGGTCTGCTCTACGATCTGTTGCGGCAGATGCTTACGAAGAACCCTGATCAACGGATCAAGCTGAGAGACATCAAGCGTCATCCATGGGTAATCCAAGGCGTTACGAATCCCATCGGGTGGCTAGATGATACCGACCCGGCAAGACCATCATCCGGCCGTAAGATTGAAGTCAACGACCGTGATGTATCAGATGCCGTCGTGCCTCTGACTTTCCTTGAGCGGGCTCGCTCAGTAGTCAGGAAAGCCGTCGGAAAGGTAATCCACCCTTTGGGCGAGCGAAGCGAGAGTAACTCACGCCGACGGGCCACCAGCAGCGTCGCTAGTTCAGCAGGTGACAGTATGGCCAACGGACCACCCTCCAACTATCCCGCAAACGACCGCAGACGAAGCATGTTGCCGGATGACTACTTTGCGAGTGCATTCAGAGAGGGGTTTCAAGGCGAAGCGGCCGTTTACGATCCTTTGGCCACGGTCCTGCCTGCTCCTGAAGTTGCCACAGAGATTCTGAACCGTCCTGTACAAACTCGGACAGCGCCACAAGCCATTCCTTCGGGTTCAGCTCCGGGCTCACTGAAGCAGACACTGCGTCATGCACGCTCTTTGAGCAAGCCAAGTGATGCAATCTTGGAGCGACGGACACGACCGCCTGGATCGCAGACTACGCCGACGACGCCCATGCAAGATGGCCAGCTTAATGGGCGGGTTGATTACATGGGTGACGATTACCGTATCCCGCGAAACATGGAGACTACGGCCGATGATGGCACACGCTCACAATCTGTCGATCGTGGTTTATTCGGGTATACCGACAAACACTCTCCTGCTTGCGTGGGGGTGTCCCAAGCCGTGGCGCCAGGAGACATTCAACGGCCTGTCACGCCAGGTCACCCACGGCCCATTCGGTCGGTGGATCTGAGCCGGTCTAGCAAACGCAACAGCATTGCTTCGCCTCTATCCACAGCCCTCCAGTTCGACGGCGTACCGTCCCAGCAGGAGAATGACAGTTTGGACCAACCCATGCAGCCGCGTACGCTCTCCAGATCGCCGCGGCCCCGTAAGCATACGAGTTCTAACCCGGAATCGCTCATGAATACCCCAACAGCTGTTGCGCAGCAGCAAGAGCAGGATCTTCAGCAGTCGACGGGAACACTCAGGCATGTCGATGCTGTGAGCACACCAAGTTCGCCTTCGCCGGATAACGATCCCTGGTCGCGACATCCGGGAGCCCCAATGCGTGGAGACACCATGACCACAGTCAAATCGTCAAGCATGGAGTCAATGGAAGGCATCGGTACACCCTTGACCAGCCCCAGTGAGGTCACCAGTCCAGTCTCTCCGGATCCACCAGCTAAGACATCATCAGAGAGAGCCTCTACTTTCCAGTCTGACCCTTCCCTGCCGGCTTTGCTAAGTGGTGCGAGTTCTGTGTCGGCGGACATGGAAGCTGAGCTGCTAGGAAGGCCGGGTATTGTCAGCAACAAGCCGTCACTACTCGAGACAACTGACTCGCTTACACCACCCGCTGATTCGAAGGAGCCGACAGATGGGTTCCCGCTGGATCAAGTCTTCGGCAACCCCCCAGCCATGGAAAGCGGGCCGCTGACCTTGCACCTGGAGCCGCCGCCAGGTGATAGCTCGGGTAGTCGTTTCTCTAGACGGCGATCGTCGAGCGACGAGGGTGATGACAGTGACAGGAGCGATGAGGGCATACTTCTCATGGCCAAGCCAAAGAGAAAATCGGGCGTCAATTTCAGCCCTCGACCAGGGCCATTCGAGGCTAGGCGACGAGATACCAACATCAGCACTACTAGCGTTGAGACAGCGAAGCCATACAACCAGCCTGCCGAAGATGCCCCTGGAGCTGAAGGAGGGGAAGCTTCGTGAGGTTACTATGGGTTTTTATCGGCCTCTACATTCATACTCCAAAGCCCGCTTGTCAGGCTTTAACATTCAACTGGCCATGGTCTGGTCAGGAGGTATAGAACCTCAAATGATGAAACGACCCTAGCAAGATGACATGCTTACACGATATCATGTCTTGCAACAAATATATCCATCGATTGACACAACACGGTGTGATGACCAGCATCGTCTAGTCTGTTCTTGGAAGCAGCCAATGGAGGCAATGCTTCTGTATACATATCATGGCGCCGTTAGAACGGCGCCCTGGGATCCTTTATATCCGCATAGCATAGCATGGCAGTTGGGACCGGAAGCTCGGGAATGACTGGGAACATGGGTTGCATTTATGGGAGAATCAGTAGTAGCGTTTTTATGTTGGCCCTGCAGCGCAAGGCTTGAATCGGATTGATGTAATGGGCAATGGACTTCTTTTTTTTTTTTTTTGGTTTGAGATAATTGGAGTATCACTTATTCCCCCCTTTCAACTGTTTTGTGCAGTTTGATAAGACGGGCAGACTTGTTGTCATTGTTTATCCTCGTTTCCTTTAAGGGTTAGAGGTTGTGAAGCTACAACATATATATGGTGTTCATTTGATTCGGTTGTAGGATGATATCAGGATATATAGACCATTTAAGGGGTTTTAGGATGATCATTTACACACAGCCAGCCACTCACTTGGGCTTATTGCTATTCACGGACTTTCTTCCTTTTTTTCTATCTCGGTTGTGACGCTTGCTCGCTACCAATATATGCTGTTTACCTTAGGACCATCCCAACATCGGCGCCCAGTCTCTCATAAACTTATCCTTCGCCAAATGATACCCCGGCGCAGCAAACAACCCCGTCCCAAAAGCCACAATAATCACAAACGCACTAAACACCAAATTCAGCATCAACCCCGCCCTCGGCGTCCCCTGCATCATCTCCTCCACAATCTCCTCCATCCTCAACGCCATCTTATCCCTCCCAAACTTCCCCTTCACCCTCGTACTCCCCGCCTCCCCCATGACTCTAACCTCGCTCTCCGACATGGTCAGCGCTGTGAGCATGACGTCGCTCCAGGCTTGTACGTCGGACGTGTCGCGGAGCCAGCCTGTGATGTTGTCTTGGACGGATTCGATGGGTCCGCCGGTTGTGGCTGCGAGGACCGGGAGGCGGGCGCGCATGGCTTCTAGGGGCACGATGCCGAAGTGTTCGTTGGAGGGGGTGTAGACTAGGAGGCGGGCGGAGCGGAGGAGGGAGGATTTGGTGGAGCTGGGGACGGATGGGAGGAAGAGGATGGGGGTGGAGGAGGCTGGGGGTGCAGAGGAGAGGGAGTCGGTGGAGGGGATGGTGGTGTGTGGGAGGGAGAGGGAGTCGGCGAGGGTTTGGAGTTCGCTGAGGTATTGGACGTTTTCGTCAATTCGAGGATCGTAGCCGCCTGTGAAAACAAAAGTCAGTATCAAGAAGACGATACGCACACATCGGGACAAGTTAGAGACGCGCTTACCTGCTAAAACAAGGCGCACACCCTTGCGCTCCCCCTCCGAAATCTCAGCAAAAGCCTTAATAGCCAACCCAATATCCTTCTTCCTCTCAAACCGATTAATACTCAGAATAATCTTCTCCCCCTCTAAAACCTTTTCCACACTCTTCCGCTCCTCCTTCTCCTTAGCACTCGTATCCACACAAGGATACACCACGCGCATAGCCGCCGTCTTGGCCAGCTCCGGCCATGTCTCGCTCACAATGCCCTTTGTAAACTCCGAGTTCACAGCGATGGACTCTGCGAAGCCCATGCTCCACTGCTCGAGCGCATCAAAGGGTATGCGATACGCGCGCTTTAACGCCGAGGACTGACGGCCTCGAACGAGCAGCAAATCCGGAAAATGGCAATAGAATAGAATCGGACTCTCTGGTGACAAGTACGATAGTATAGGCAATCCCGCCGACAACTGATCCACCACAAAAGCCCTCGGCCTCAACGCTGCCAACTCCCCCGTCAGGGCAATAATAACTAGCAACTGTATATGCCTCAACACAGCACACAGAATCGTGAACCGGCCGAAGATAGACATGGGGATAGGCGCAGGGGCGCGAACGCGCACGTCGAGGGTTCCATCGCGACATTCGTCGAAGCAGTGGTTCGGGTCGCAGTGGTTGGTGAAGATGACGACGTGGTGGCCGCGGGATTGGAGGCCGACGGCGGCGTCGACGACGAGGCGTTCGGCGCCGCCGATGCCGAGGTCGGGGTGGAAGAAGACGAGGGTGCTGTTTTGGGAGGTGCGAGGTTGTTGTTGTTGTTGTTGTTGGTCTTGTTGCGCTGAGGAGGAGGAGGGGGAAGAGGAGGGGTGGGCGACTTGGAGTTGGGTTTGAGGTTTGGGTTTGCCCTTGGTGGTGGCTGATTTACGAGCCATGGCTGGCAGGATGCCTTGGACGATTGGGGTTGAGAGAGGTGTTGGAGAGAGTTGTAAATGGAGGTAGGAGGGGAAAAGTGAAGCCAGGTTGGAGCTGTTTGGCTCTGAAACTAAGCTGTCACTATCTACGGAGTATCAGTCGCTATCGTTATCGCCAATTCGAGACGTTGGAACGTGGTTCAAGAGTGGATCCAATTGGACATGTATGATTGGCTATACTGACAGCTCCCTTCAACGCCTTCACATGTAAAAAGCACAGAGACATTCTGAACCTGCAACGAGTCAAAGAGAAATCACAAGTGAGAAGAAGGCGGAGCCCTGCAAAGGTGTCATCTCAATTTGCTTCGGGCTCTTATCTATAGATTTTTGCAAATCTTCTGATTCTGCCTCATCGGTAACCGAGCTGTCTGTCTGTGACTACATCCCATATGCGATCCCGGCCCCACTATAAGCCGAGGCTTCGGTCGCATTTCAACTTATACCTACAACAACGCACTTATATTTATACATATACTGAAAGCGTCATCCTCATCCACTCACCATCATTTCACAACAACCCTATCCGCTCACTTCTACACCATCCCCTCCAAAATACCCCTTTCATAATTCAACATGGCAAGCCTCTTCACCATCCCCATCGAACCCTTGGACGCCCACCCCGGCGGCCAAATCGTCTGCACCGCGCCCCAACCCCAAGTCTACCTGCTGACATGGACCTCCCCCGCGGACAACCGCCTCACAACGCCCTTCTGCCGCGCTCTCCTCGCCGCTCTCGACGTAATCGAGTTTGGTGGCTATGAGCCTGGCGTGGTCGTAACTACCAGTGGTATCCAGAAGTTCTATAGTAATGGCCTTGATCTGGCGCATGCGATTGAGACGGAAGGGTATTGGGCGCTGTTGTACTCTGTTTGGAAGCGCTTTCTTACGTATGTTTCCTCTTTTATCTCATTTATTTCTCATATTTATATTCATACCATGTCACTCCCACTAATCAGCAAGCTTTATATCCTGAAAACCAAGGTGTCATGTATGTTAACATTCTCATAGATACCCCATGCCCACAGTCGCCCTCCTCAACGGCCACACCTTCGCCGGCGGCCTCATGCTCGCCACCGCCCACGACTACCGCCTCGCCCCCTCCCCCCGCGGCCACCTCTGCCTCAACGAGCTCATCTTCGGCGCGCCCCTCAAGCCCGCCATGGCCGCCATCTTCCGCGCCAAGCTCCCCGCCTCCACCTACCGCACCCTAGTCCTCGAAGCCCACCGCTTCAACGCCGAGGAAGCCGTGCAAGCCGGTCTTGTGGACGGCATTGCGGAGAAGGGAGTGGAAGATGCGTTGAAGTTTATTGAGGTGAAGGGTTTGGTGGAGAAGCCGAAGAGTGGTGTATATGGGACGTTGAAGGCGGAGATGTATAAGGATTTGGTGGGCACGTTGAGTGGTGTTGGGTTGGAGGCGGAGGAGGCTAGGTTTGATGCTACGCAGCAGGCGGAGAGTGAGAGGATGGAGTTTGGGAGGGTGTGGTTTGAGCAGTGGAGCAAAGAGAACAAGGCGAAGTTGTAAAGCACTGCTGCGATGTTCAGAAACAGAGCCCAGAGAGAAGGACTAAGAAGGTGTTTTTGATGATGGATCATGTGTATATTTGATATCCCGAATGTTGGTATCTTGAAACTATAGCAAAAATCAAATCTAAGGATGGTATTTCTGTGATCAAAAGACAAAAAGAAAAGAAAAAAAAGGAGAACCATGTTCGCTACACAAAAACGCCAATGTGCTGCTTCTTTTGCTCAGCTCTTCCAATTTCAGGGATGTTCCATTTCCAACACAAATGAAACAAGGAAAACAACAATGAATGGGGGTATCTCATGACTACGTCCGCCTCCCTTGTCTATTTCAAAAAAGAAACATAAAGAAAAAAAAAAAGAAAAAAACATGTGTCGCAGCGCAACAATAAATGCTGTTAGGAAATATCCCGGGAATGTTCAATCCCATCCTCACTCCTCAATAGGCCGCGGCTCGGCGATAGACAGCTCATCTGCAGGGCTCTCTTCCCCTCGGGGCGCCATCCCATCTCTCTCAGCCTGCATAACCTTCTCTCGTCGCTGCTCAACATCCTCCCGGACCACTACTCTACGCAGTCCTTCGCTGGCCTGCAACATACCATCGATACTGATGGCATGCTCAGTCATGTGGTGCCCGATGTAGGTGTAAATTGCTGCTGGACTTGAGCATTGCAGGAGATTGCCTTCGTTCAACTTGAGAAGCGCGAGCGCTACTTGGAACAAGAACGTGCTACCGTCGTTGGTGCAGAGGACAACGTCCCAGACACGGAAGAGGGCTTCGGCGCACAAGCAGTCCGTAAAGACAGACAGGAACCACTGGAAGGTCATTGTCTCAAGTTCAATCGAAAGCGAGTCAAGGTGAGCGGATAGCTTCGGCAGAACCGTCGCGACATATTGTCGCAAAACCTGCTGGTCTGCCCGAGACGCAATGAGCGAGTGGTCATAGTACCCATGCGGAAGAATTTGCTCGACAATAGAGGCCAGAACCCAGAAGGCGTCCTCGGCCGAGGGCATAATAAGCAGCAAGTTCGCAGCAATCAAGTTCATGCCCTGGCAGTAGCCGACATCCTTGTTGCGCCGCGAATATGCCACCAGCACCTGTTTGAGTTTCTTCACACCTGGGCCCACGCGGAAAAAGATGTTGTCGGTCAGAGTCCTGTGAATGTCCATCTCGATCTGGCTGATAGCTGTTGGGTCGTCTGTTTCCGTGCTCTGGTTCACCAAATCTTCGTAGTACCCTGGGATGCGCAGCGCCGTAGCGCCTGAGCACTCTGACCAGATCTTAGCTCGGAACTCCACAGGAATTCCGCCCAGAACAAGATTTTTGAACTCGTTCCATTTCGCCCGGCCAACCTTGCCCTTATTGCCCAGACCGGAGATGCCAACGACTTCGCCGTCGGCTACGCGGGTCTCTGGCAAGATGACTGAAGGTGTCTCGTAGCGAGCCTCAGCAGCGGCTTTAGCTGCAGCGACGGCAGCCTCGCCTTCCTTCTTTCGCTCGGCGCGTACTTTGCGGAGGAAGTCGTTCCACTGAGGCGTCTTCTTACGCTGCATCGCGTCATGGACTTCGCTCAGCTGCTGAAGCAGTAGCTTCACCGGCTCTCTGTCCTCCTTCAGGAGAGCCTCCGACGATGCCTCAGGCTCCGAAGGCTGGGTGCTCTGGCTGTCCACTGCGGTGGTCGTACTAGCTGCAGGCACCAGACCGGACTCAGTAGGCGTGATCGACAAAGGTTTATTAGGCTCGCCATTAGATTCCTCTGTAGTCGGTGTCTCGGCGGCAGTCAGGACCTCCAATGACGGCGCCCCCATGCTCGGCGTGTGGCTCAGGAGCTCTGTAGGGAACGTCGCAATCTTTAGATAATCTGTCCACTTCTTAGGCCTACCCTCCTCGGTATTTTTGTCCTTGTCCTCCATGCTGCTTGGGCTCTCAGGTCGGCCCTCGCTAGAAACGCTCCATTTAGGGCTAGGAAGATCCTCCAACATATTTGGCGAGATTCCCGTTCGGCTGCTAAGAAGCATCTCGGTGCGGCTGCCGTTGCGAATATGCTTCGACATCTGCGCCGCCTCTCGCTGCCGCTTTTTCCGCCTCTGATCGTAGATGAACCCAAATCTGTCGGTCAAATACTCGCTGTTGTCGTAATTTTTGTAGATGTGCGTCAATGTCGGCGGCTGCGACTCGGGAGACCTGATAGCGTCCATCTCCACCGGCCCATAGCTCTCCTGACGAGCTGACGAAGGCGGGCTTCCCATCATGCTCTCCCACATCTCCTGCGCCTGTGTTTTTGATGATGCTGGTGCCGGCTGTGACGGTGGCGTCGGGATTGGTCGTCGCATAGCCATGAGGGCTTTTGGCCCAGCGGTAGCTGATGCCGCACGAGCAGATCTTGCTGTCTTGTTGCTTGTAGTGGAAGTTGCTCGGGTCGACGTTCCTCTCACAGAAGTGCTGGTAGCTCGGCCTCTTGTCTCGGCCTCACGTCCACTAATGGCGCCTCCAGCAACAAGTCGAAGCGCCAAACTCGCGAGTGATCCTGAGCCCTTCCGGTCCGGAGCATTTGATGAGTGTATGCTGGAAGCACGGTCAGAACTCGCCTGGCCCTCAGCGCTCGCTTCGGGTGGGCTGAAGAGATCGTCCGCCAACCCAGGCCTTCTGTCCAAGCTCGAGTGCGATCGAATCGCGGCAGCGCCACTTGCGCCCTCACCGCTGATACTGCTTCCACGACTGGTCTTCTTCGCTGTGCCCGTCCCCCAGAGATAGTCCTTCCAGCCTCTTGCTGTACCCTTTCCATTCTCCCCTGATTTAGCCCCGCTGGCGGCGCGAATGGTAGACGATCCGTTAAGCCCCATCTCGCCGAGCGCGCTCGTCGCCAATGTGTCCTGCATCGCATCGCTCATGAGGTCGTTCAGCCCACTGTCTACCCTGCTCCTCGTCCGGCCATTCTCACGCAGCTCATCCTCGACCGTCCGTAGCTTGTTCTCCAGCTCCATATTCGACAGACCACATTCCCGGATGATACGCCTGAGCGCCCTCTCACGCTGGTCTGCTTTCCGCCGCAGCGCCGAGATTTGCGCATCCCGTTGTGCTAGATCCTCTGCGATTTGCCTGACGAGGCCGATGGCGCCATTCCGAGCTATCAGTCTCTCGATGTGCTTGTCGTCGGCCTGGTGTAGCGCGCCGGGAACTTTAGAGACGGGCGCATCATCCTCAAACAGCGAGTTTCTCGTCGAGGTCCCAGCAGCAACATTCGACGCCGCCCCGCTGCCCGTCAAGCTATCAACGATAGACTCACTACGCACCCCTCTGGTAGAATACTGCGGCTGCGTGGCCGTCCTAAGCCTCTCGTCATCCCCAGCATCGCGTGTCTTGTTATTTTGACTCGTGGTCGTAGTACTAGTAGCACTGGTCACATCGAAGCGCTCGGCAACGGGGCTCTCGGGGGAGAAGCTGGGGAAGCTAGTGAGAGACTTGTCGCTCGGGGCAATGCTGCTGGCGGAGCTGCTAGGTTGGCTGACGAGCTTGCGGGCTTTGCCGTGACGGACGGTCGCGTTGTTGCGGCTGGCGCTGCGACGGGATCGGATGGAGGTGGCGCTCTGTTGGGACGTGGACCGCTCGAGCTCGGCGGCCGTGTCCATGGTCGCCCTTCTCCGCGAAGGATGAGCCTTAGAGTAGAAACGCCGTTGTGTCGAGAACGGTTAGAAGAGGTAGGAGGAGGATGGTCGGTAATGAAAGGGCATAGCTTGACGGGTAGTACTCGTAAGGCTTTCGGTATATCGGGTGCAGACGATGACGAACGGATGTGGCGTTTGGAGTGTCGGATAGGTATTTCGTGTATGGAAGAAAGTTCACGCTATGGAGGGGCGACCCATCGATGACAGCCCGCAAAGTAAGGGTGAGTGTGACGCCGTTTATTTTGGCCAAAAAGGCGGCTTGAATGTGTTAGTGTTATTTATTGTGTATCCGTAGTTGGATGTGTAAAAGTAGAAGAGGACAGAATGTTGTGAAACAAGCGAGGGCGAGAATAAACGGGATAGGATGGGATGGGATGAGATGAGATGACACAAACGGAGAGGAAGAGCAGAATAGGATAGGATAGGATTGCCGATGGTGGTGTTGATGTCAGTCTCAGAATGCCTGCATCTGGCTGGCTAACTGGCTGGCATGCCACGCTTCGGTACTTGCTCAGCCTGCATATGGCCCCGCATAAAGTAAGTACTTTATGGTAAGGCAAAAGCAACTGGGAGATGCGTTGTCAATGCTGTATGATGGAGCCGATTATGCAAGGCAAGGGTTCACTTATGCACTTATGCACTGCCCGCATTCTTGCGCTGGGGGGTTACTTTTTTTTTTTTTTTCTTTCTTTTCTTTTTTTACAGAGGGTCCAACCCACTAACATAACTAAAATACAATGGTCGGCTACTAGAAACCACCGCTAACGGTCCAGACCGCAGTGCCAACAGCGGGCCGTGGTCCAGTAAAATGCTGAAATAGCTCCCTACAGTGGAAGTGGAAGGGTTGAACCCCTCCCCCTGAACCTGTCATGAGATGCCCATCATGCATGTGACTTCATCCCGCAGAACAGAGATGTGCGGTTCATGCAGCTTGTCCGTTTGGTATTTTACTCGTAGTATTATTCTGTTTCTTTAGTGTCTTTAGTGAAGGTATCGTGGTATACAGTACTACTTGAGCTTGAAGGGCTGAGAATAGGTCAAATCATCAAAAGTCAGGTGCAAAAGCCAAACAATGTATTCAGAACTCCTTCCTAATGCCCGCTAAAGACGTACCCCGTCATCATGATCATGATTCTAAACAACTTTTTTAACATCTTTTTAATACAATATTTCCCTTTGTTTCCTCCTCTGCTCTTCTCTTGTTTCCCCTCTCTCTTCCCCCCTGCAATTCAAACGGTCACTGCAGCTTGCGTCCCGCATTCCAAGCTACACTCCTAGCTCGGGTCCATATTTGCCCTTGCCAGCTGGGAACCAGTAGTCGCAGTTCTACCCGCTAAGCTGCTTGGCCATTGGACTCTGTCTCACCGACAGCGGGACCTTCAGGTCCGGCAGAGTCTTGTACAGCCGCATCACCGTCAAGCTGTGGCAACAAGCCCTCAGAGACAAGACTCTGCCAAATCCCATCACGAGCCAGCACAACCCTCCTACGGATGCGCAGGCCGTCCAGCATTCGAAGACGCTCGCAGCTAGTAACAAACACGATCTGGTGTAAACGTCGACGTTGCCTCGTTGCGTCATCCAACCGCTTCGCGAATATATCATCCTTCTCCTCATCGGCGTCGGGTAGGACAAACGGATCCGGGGAGCTGTCCCCCTGGGTGGACACGAGCACTTGGAGCGGCGCGTAGAATCCAAGTGTTATTGGGTTGTCGCGTATGTCGAGTTGCGTGAGGTGCGGGTAGTCTATCAGCAGCTCCGTCACTGTTGTCTGGTCTGCCAGCCTGTTCCCGGCAACCAGCAGTTTTTTCAACCGTGGGATGAACCGCAGCGGTGATAAGTCTGTTATGGCATTAAAGTTCAGATTCAGCGTGCGCAAATTTGGCATGAGTTGACCCAGGCTTTCGGGCAGTGCCTGTAGCCCGCAATTGGCCAATTCCAGGAATTGCAGATTGAGGAAGTCGACCCGAGGCTCGAAGCTGCCGAGGAAATTGCCGGACAAAAAGAGCTTCCGAACCTCGTAAGCTGCCGCTAGGAAACTGAGATCAAGAGGGCCCGGTCCGTGTTGCTCTCGGAGAGATAGGCTGTCGAGGTTGCGGGCTCGACTAAAGCCACTCAGCTTGGTAATGTAGTTCCTGTCTGCGTATAAGGAATGCAGGCTGGGTAGATTGTTGACAACCAGACTAGTCAAGGCGTTGTCGCTGACATCGAGGTGTCGCAAGGCTCGTACGGTACCCTCGATCACCAAGTCTTCCAGTTTGTTCCGAGATAGCTTCAGTTTCGACAGCTCTGGTACAAGCTCCAGGTTTCTCACAGATCGGATTTGGTTGCCCGCAAGATCCAACTCCGTCAATCGTTCCATTTGTAATCCGGCAAAGTCGACGTCCTCGATCAAATTATCGCGAGCTCTGAGATGCAACAGCCCATCATGGCAATCTAGGCCGTCCAGACTGGTCAACTGGTTGTTGTCTGCCTTGATGCTTCGTAGGTGTACCAGGTGCTTCAGCGCAGACAAGCTCTTGAGCTCGTTCCCGGAAACGTCGACGTATTGCAGATTGATGAGGTGATCCCATGATGTCAGCTCTGTGAGCATATTCTGGGATACCTTGAGTTGGCGAACACTCAAAGGCACGCCTTCTAGATGTCCAAGGGCATTGCTTGAGGCATCCAATTTCACAACCTTTCCGCAGAACTCATCCAGCATATGCAAGCTCGTCAAGCGCTTGTCTTGGAGATCCAGCTCCGTCAAATCTTCCCAGTATGGCTCGAAAGGCTCAACCTCGCTAAGTTTGTCCACGAGGTCCCGTATCGTCATGGACATGACCTTTCTATTGCCATCCCCTGTCT
Organism: Waltergamsia citrina; assembly: GCA_022814615.1. Taxonomy (NCBI): domain Eukaryota; kingdom Fungi; phylum Ascomycota; class Sordariomycetes; order Hypocreales; family Bionectriaceae; genus Waltergamsia; species Waltergamsia citrina. The sequence goes on along the minus strand of JAKLNE010000011.1, from coordinate 145,727 downwards.
CCATGTGCCGAGGGCCCATCACATAGCTCACCTCGAAGCCAAATGATTCGTTCGAGTTGTTGTTGTTAAGTGTGAACTCCGATAAAGGGCTGAGGGAAAGCTTGCCGACATTTTGGCCAATAAGAGCGCTATCATCTCCTCGAAGCGAAAGCTGGCCGTGCCCAGGAGTAGTTCTGTTTAGGATGAAGCTGAGGCTGGTGGCTCGTCCATCTGGCGTCTTGTGACTGACTACGCTGGTGTCGCCAATGATGCTGAGCTGGTTGTTCTCGTGGTGCGGAAGCTCAACAGTGCTGTCCTCATCTTGCTCATCGATGCGTGACACCGGTCTAGGCACAAAGTCGTGGTCACCACTGTTAAGATGACGTGAGGAGGGGCGCCCTTGGTTGCTGAACAAGTTTGTGCCGCCGTTCTTCAGCGCTGACTTGGTCGGGCCACTAGAGCTCAAAGTGCGAGTTGGGGAAGCGTTAGCAGCCTCAGCTGCAAACGGCGCGCCGTTGTTGTCGTCCAAACTATCCGATCCGCTCGCCGGTCCATCTTGGATAAAAGACGCGACAGGTGAAGAGAAAGAGATTGTTGCGTTGCGACGCTTGGCCTTTTCAAGGGTCTTGTTCTCACCTAAGCTGCGGGTGTCCAGTTCGTTATATTCTGCAGGCAACTCCGTGCCGTCATCGTGGGCAGAAAAAGCATCGTCCGAACCGCTTAAGCGTCCGTCTGGGGACAGGGTCATGTAAGGTCTTCTTGGCTGGCTCTTCTTCGCCGATGTAGGACTCTGAGGGTCATCTCGCTCCTCTGGAGCGCCGAACCCATTCTCCTTCCGAGCTGTGGTAAGCCTCAAGTTCTGCATCTCCTTGGTCAAATCGACGGACAGATCTGGGATACTGGCAAATGGATCGTCTTCGCTGTCGGAGGGGGCTACAGCAGGACTTTTGGTACCCCGGGCCTCTTTATTTTTGATCCACATGTTGTGATCCTTATCCAAGCGCATACTACCAACCCGTTCAGGAATAAGATGCGAAACACTCTCAGGCATGATGACTTTCCGCGAGTCCGAGCCTCTTGATGATCCCGTTGGGAATGAGCGACCAGATCCGTTGGAGGGATAGTCTCGCGATGGACTCCTCTGAGCGTCCTCAGCGATAGGGTTGGTTGTGATGCGAATATTGGGGATATCGCTGATCATTTCGCCCTCATCAGCAGCCATTGGTCCGTCTGATGTTGAACGTTTATAATCCTTGATCTGTGTTTCCGTCTCTTGCGGTACAGTGCCCTTCGCCAGGCCCATGGAGCGCAGCGAAGAGGAAATGACATCTCCCATATCGCTAGCCTCTTGGTACTTCCGTAACCTGTCCATGAGCGCGGGATCATCTGGTCGTTGAGGTGCTCGTGAAACGGAAGCTTTCCCCTCACGACTGGGAGGGCGAGAAAAGGGCTCTTTCGTTGAGTCCGATCCAAAACCTTCAGACATACCAGGACTGCCCTTCTCCAACTCTGTTCCGGATTCCTCCACGCTGGCTAGACCGGGAGGCCGAACCTGGCTGCGAATCATGGCCATAATCTGCGCAGCTTGGTCGACAAAATCTTGCGTTCGAATGGATGGTTTCCTCTCTCCATTGACAGTATCCCCCTGAGGGGCTTGTTCTCTATTGTGCAATGATCCATACTCCTGAGAATCATCGGCGTCCTGGTCCTCTTCTGATTGCTTACGAGCATGATGCAACTTCTCACTCGGCGTTCGAGGACGAAGAAAAGACCTTGATGCCAATATCCGCGGCTCGGCCAAATCACCGCCACTGCTGCGGCTGACGTGACGCTTCTTTCCAATCGCAGACTGCATCTGTTGGTGGGTAAAGTCTATACCTGCCAGGTTCTCCCGCCCAAACGCAATGTCAGATCGATGTAACGTCCTTCTGCGTTTGGGAGTAGGATCTTTCGACGGTGAAGTTCGCGGCCGCTTTCCTTCGGATCCGCTATCGTGTTTAGACGTGGCCCCTAAATCTGGCGCTCCTTGTGCTAGACCAATCGACTTTCGCAGATTATTCGACATGGAGCTAACACGGCGATGATGCTGCATTGAAGAAGACACCGATCTTTCTCGCCTCCTGCGAACCACGAGGTCTGGGTTTTGTCCAGATGACACTTCGCGATGGGGCAGAGCCATCGTTGGGTGACTTGGACCTGCCTGAGGGGACACGTTTTCCTTGTCCACTTCGGATAACCTCGATTCATCATCTGCTGGGTATGATGAGTCTCCCTGAAACCTATAGCCTTCCAAGTCCCCTGCCCCGAACTCACTAAAGCTGCGAGAGCCACCTGAGGGGGATGAGCTTGCACCGTTCTTCATCGCTGAGGCTATGCCATGGCCATTAGCATTCCATGACTGCCGGGAGGTCGTACCCGAGCTCTCGAATTGGCTAATTCTTCGGAGTAAGGTCTGGTTGGTAAATGTGTCGTAGGGGCCGAATAATTTTAAAGGGCTTGTGCTGACACCGCCGTTCTCAGCATTCGTGGTGACCTTTCGCTTCTCTGGACTCGGAAAAGGAGCGCGTGGTAATGATGGAGATGGCAACTCTCCATTATTTCGGTATGAGCCCATGTTTTCCGTCCTCACGGTCGGAAATTGCTTTGGCGTGCTGGCCTGCAGTGATTCCTCTGGCAACATCTCGGATGTGTCTACGCTGAACCCAGGGCTTAGAGCCCTGTGACGGAACGAGCTCTCTTCTGATCTTCCTCCTCGGCGAAAGTTGATATAGCCACCTGCTCGGCCATAATCCAATGAGTTGTCGATGTGCACCGAACCATCATCCCTATCAAAGGCTTCTTCGACATCCGCTTGTGAGTCCCACATCATTTGGTTGATGCGAAGACGTTCGAGTTTCGACTTCAATTGGTCTGCTGGCAGCTCGAGTGGCGCAAAGTCAATCTTTCCCTCCTCATCGCTGTGTTTGCCGATCAAAATAGGACTAAAATCTTCATTCCTCGTGTCACTTTGACCGCTAGTCTTTCGAGTGACGTTACCCTCGACTGTTTGTGCGCTTAGACAGCTCTCGTCACGGTATATGTCGACGTCCTGGGCTTGAGTTGGTGCCTGCCGACCACCCGGCAGATTGGATGGTGTGCCAATCAATGATGTGTCCTCGACATTCAGTCTATACTGAACTTCGCGTTGAGACTTTCTTGGACTCGGACTAGGAGTCACTTCCTTTGCCTGGGCCAATCCGTCTTCGCCGTCATCAAACGTGTCTACCTCCTCCTCAATCTCGACGCTGACTCTTCTGTGTTGATAGCCTGGAGGACTCGACGGCATCGATGATTCGTGTTGCAGTTCGTCTTCTTCTGGTTCAGGTGCTGTGTTGGCTTGAGGGGGTCTAAACATGTCCTGCAGTCCGGTCGCAGCAGAGCAAAATAGGTCGCGTTGCTCTCCGTATTGGATGTCCCCATTCAGCAGACGGCGTTTCCACTCAGGTGTGTCATTGTCTGTTTGTTTTCCCGGCGATTGGTGTTGTACAGTGTTATGAACGACAGAGCCGTTGGATTCGCCTGAAGCACATCGCGCCGCTGATTCGTCTCGGGCCGCCTTGATTTCTCGTGATAACTTTGAACCCACGCGTTGACTCGAGATATTGATATGGTTGACACTTCGCTCACTGAGAATAGCTACGCTACTGTCGCCAGCCTGAGGTACTGCAAACCTCGAACCACTCGTCCTACGCAGTATCCTACTTCGGGGCTCTGGTGATCTGAGGCTGACTTTGCTGATGGATAAGGGAGAAGGTAATCGAGCTTCTGAGTTGTCGGATCCGGGCTGGGAGGGCCAATCTTCGGACAAAGAGTCCAACCAAGCGTGTGCCATGGTTGGGAGAATTGAAGGGGAATTGGATATTGACTCGGCTACAACATCGCTGTTCGAGTTGGATGGTGGCTTGGTGGGGGTAGTGCGGCGTCGCGAGCTAAATCCACACGTCGAATGTAAGTTGAAGGGAAATTGAAAAAATGGCAATATAAGTAATGCACCTGTTGACTTAGAGCCCCGCTTGAAAAAAAGAGTCTTGGGAAAATCGAAATGTCCAAAATGCTAAAGTGAAGCTTGGAGGGAATGTCGCAAAACATCTGTGATGGTCCAACAATACGCGATTTGGTCCCGCGTCGACCAGGGCCTGCTGCAGCTTTTCGATAAACAGAGCCGGGGTTATGGTTTGGGTGCTTAATGCTGTTGCCCCGCCAACACAGAAGACGTCTCAGTGCAAGTCACGTGCACCATCCCCACTGCCTTCTGGATAAGGTCATTATCGTGTATTGGAAGCAATAGGCCATCAAACTAATATGTGCAAGATCTATCGTGCTCAGAATTGTTCAGGGTACAATCAAGGTCCTGATTGCAAACTATACACAGCAAAGAAATTTTCAGCCTCACTGACGAAGAGGGGTGCTTTAAATGTGTGTGCGCTGATTGCTAGGGCCCCATGCCATTTATACGATGGACAAACCACTTTACGCGCTTTCACGTGAATGCGTAGTGTGCGACGCGTCTCTAGGCGCGTCTAGAAGTTCACGTACCCCAACCTCGCTTCTCAAGTGAACCAGTATCTCCCATCTTTAATCGACCCCCTCATGTCATAAACTTCCTAAACGAAAAATTGAAAAGTCCATGGAATCGGTGCTTTTTCAAACAATCCCAATGCTAATTGTCTAATATTTGTTTTCTTATACATGGTACTTTATTGTACCAAGCAGCCAGCTGCTACCATGTCTCACCAATCCAACATCCACTGGGGCCAAGACACAATTTACTGCGAAGCAACCTGCGATCCGGAAGACGTCTTTTACGAAGGCTCCGATGATGACGACTACGAGAGCCCCTCTGTACGACGGATGCGGTACGAAGCCGCCGGCAGACGATTCCTCAGTGGGGATGCACCTCTGATGCTTTCTTCGAGTTTGAGGGGACCCTTTGAGGAGAGCTCAGGATGGCGAAACCCTTGGCGTTCGAAGCGAACAACTACGAAGCAGCTTCCTCGACCTATTCCAGAGTCTCCTTGCAAGAACAAGGCTCCTGCCTCTCCTAACCCAGCAATTGCAGATGATGCCGAATGCCACCTGCCCAGCCCTGAGAGCCTTAAGCAAGCCTCGGTCAAGTCGCATCCATATCTCCAAGAAGAAGACTTGAATAGAGTTCAAGCATGGAGGGATACCGTCCAGCCCAGCAAGAAGTCACACAAAGCAGCTGATGTCTTAGACTTGCCTTCGGCGACGTCTGCTTCAAGCAAGAAAAGGAGGGCTAAGGGCTCAGACTGGTTACGAACAGCTTCAGACAAAAGGCGGAAAGTAGACTCCCCCGAATCAGTCCACATCGATACACCTTCAAACCGGCGATCACGAAAGAATCCCCGCAAGATTCGTCTTCCAATTGACAGCGGCGAACGCGACTCTACTACCAACACATCCTTCCAAAGTGCCCCTGGTCGTTTAGTCTCGTCATCAGCGAGGACACCGAGCAAGCGCCAAAGAAATACTTTGGAGCCCGATGACGATGAACTTGGAAGCGCTGTCAAATCTATCCGACCTAATGCTTCGTTTTCTCACGGCTCAAGGCGGGTCACTTCTCCGATCAAGCGCCTTTCTCCTAAGAGGAAGATTTGGAGCACCAATAGAGGAGAGACCGTGGGCCCAGAGGATTCGGAAGACGAACTGGCGCAAGATAAGCCTGCCGATATCAAGGCAGCGCAGACACTATCATCGCCTGTTTCTCTTAAGAACGACATCAAACAAGTTGCTGAGCCAGCAGTGTCAACAACCGCCAAGCCATCATCACCTACGCCCGCATGCAGAAATTCTGTGCTTGGCTCTGGATTTGACCAGGACGTGCCCGTTGTCTCGGAGCCCAGCAGCCCCAACCCCGAAGAAAACGACAACTCCGAAATGGCGAATGACGAGGCGGCCGTCTCATCTCAACTCGAACCCCGACACGACCAGAGCCTTTTCCCCATGGAACAATCAAACCCAGAACCTCTGGAATCCGATATGGTCCTGGACGGAACTGACGCTGCCCCAGCCGTCACCAGCCGCCCATCATCGCCTCTTAGTAGTATCTCCTCATCCCATGGTGCGACGACATGGTCTGGCCTATCTCCGGGTTCGAAAACCCTAGTGGCTATCGGTCGCCCATCATCACCTCTCAGCAGCATTTCTTCATCCCACGGTGCTACAACATGGTCTGGCCTTTCTCCGAGTTCGAAGGGCCCAGTCGCCATCAATCGTCCCTCTTCGCCTCTTAGCAGCATCTCTTCAGCTTTTGGCTCGCCGACATGGTCTGGCCTATCCTTGAGTTCGGATGGTGAGGTTGTTTTGGATCTCGAAATGAGCTCTGGTCTCGCAAGTGACGCAGGCGAGGATATCGAGTCAACTTCTATTCAGGCCGGGGAGCCCGTGATCGATCACGACGACGGTGTCTCTAAGATCGACTTTGGCAACTCCAAGCCCGGTAGCGACGATGACTCTGACTATCTCTCTGAAATTTCGGAACCAAGCATCACCGGTAGCTCCATGGAGGAATTGCAGTCCTCGCAAGAAAGAGCGATTGCGGAGAAAGCCGCTGAAGAAGGCGTTTCCGATGTAATGGCAGCCGACTCCCTTGTTGCCAATTTTGAGTTTGAAGCTCAGAGTGAAATGATGGACACCTCCAATCTTGTCCTGGACGAGTCTAAAGAGCCATCGGTCGATGTCGACATGGAAGATTGTCCTGAAATCCCCGAGATTGCCAATCAGGTTTGTGATTCCGTGGCTGACCCAGATGAGATCGGAAGTCAGCCCAAAGAGACGCATCTTACAGCAGTCGATGCTTCAATGACAGACTTGCGAGAGTCAGAAGTTAACGAAGACGAATTCTTGCCACAAGAGTGTACACAAATTGTACAAGACGAGAAAGATTGCGTAGAGGAGGAAGCATCGTTCTCTACGCAAGAGAACACTGCAATTTCATCAGCAGAGTCTGCACCTAGCTTTTCCTTCAGGAGCATCTTCCAACGATTTGTATCTTCTGGGTCATGGGGCAAGTCTGGAGTATCTGATGCTCAGCCAGTTCAAGATTCTGAGCACCTGGGCGACCAACCATCAGCGTGTCAAGATACTAGTGCAAACAATATTCAAGAAGCTGAGGAGAAGTCTGTGGAGACCACGAATTCCGACAACGTCCCGAGTCACAACGAGGAATATCAAGCATCACCTGGTCCTATCACTTCAGAAACCATTGAGGATAATGAGGTCTCCGGGTCCATGGCGGTCACTCCACAGCAGCAAAGCCCATGGTCAAAGTCACAGGCAACACAGAATTTCGGACTTGGCATAGATATCCCGTCAACAGCCATCAGCGAAACAATACCCTCCAGCGAGCGGAACGTAGATGTAGGTGCTCAGTCACCCTGGGCACCTGGAGCAGATGGACAGCCGGAGGGTGCCGAAAACAACGTCACGTCGTATCCCGAAGCGCAGCAACATCAAGATGTACCTCTTGCTGAGGGAAGCGCCTCGTCTCCGACGGTTGGTGCTAAGGAGTCTGTGCCACCTCGTCCTTCAACACCTGAGTTCCAATTTCCGATCCAGCCTTTCTCGGCTTTCATGACACCGTCGCCAGAACACCGAGCCCGTTCAAGACGAACCAAGGGGGTGAGGATTTCCGGCGGCCGTCTACCCGGTTCGCATAAGATGCTCGCTTCTGCTCTCAAAAATCCTTGGAGCAGTAGCAACACCAACAGGCGTGTGTCGTGGGCCCCTCTGCCTGGCGAGAGTACCGAGGGCTCGCCTTCTAGAAGCCCAATGTGTTTAAAGACAAGAGAGCGAGGTGCCTCGCCACCGCCTACGACTGCTATCGAAGACCTTCCAACTACTGGCGATGCCGACTTCCAGGGTCATTTCAAAGCCATTGCCAAGCGAGCGAACGAAACCGGCCCCCGTGCCCTCGCAGACACGGCGGAAGAGACGGGAGAAGACTCCGCCCCTTGCTCCTCAGCGGAAGACATGTCCGCTGTTATAGAACAGCCATTAACCAGTGCTGCTCCTGCTGAACCGATTTTCAAATTCGGCGAGGAACTGTGCAGCACACAAGATGGCGAAGATCTTACCAATCAGGTCTTGGAAGACCTGCAGGAACTTCTTCAGCCGTACGATTTGGATGTAGAGCTTGAGGAGTCACGGAAGGTATCGGATTTTGATGACATGAGTCTTTGTGTGTAAGCGGCGAGTCGCTGCGGATTGGGAACTGGCTAATCCACATATGTCTGGATTCCTACAGTCTGTGGATTCTTAACGGGAACATGAGCACATTTGCTGTACTATACCCTTGCTGTTATTTTCATGAGCGTAGCGCAATGTATTTCGATACCAAGTGACAGGAACAACCCTGAAATCAGAAATCACCAAACAGAATACCCTACAATGCGATTCAAGTTCTGTGTAATGATAGGGAAAATACCGATCAGAAACGCCCAGATAGAACGCTCGTTCCGTTCCGCCAGTATGATGTGAATCAAGTTTCATGCCCCATCATGTTTCCCCATGAAAATGACAACTCGACAAATTGCCTATTCATCAGCACAATACATAGTAACTATCATATTGTTTTGTACTAGAACAAGGGCGTGGGTAGCATCCCGAAACATCAAACACCCCGGCCAACTCTATGCAATGCATCGAGGAACGGTCCCCCAATCGGACTTGAGCAGAGCACCACGTGGGCAACCTACGTTGTCGACCGCGATTCAACAAAAGAAAAGCATCAAATCAGACAAGGCATTGAGGTTCACACTTCATGATGCAAGTCTGTCGGTGAGGCGAGACTTTTCGTCAGAAATTAGTTCATGAAGCCGCGGTAAGGTGTTAGACCAGGGGAATATTTGTTTTTGAGTACTAGTTCAGGGGTAAAGATGGAAGCTATTGATTATCGATTCAGACTATGAATGGCGTGTATATAGACAGCTATAGAAGTTAGATGTGCAAATGGTGTAGATATTTTGCGTTGCCATTAATACTAGTAGTGCTCGGATGGATGTGACCGCCTTCCGACCTCCTCAGTCAACAAAACGGAAGAGGCGGGAGACAGTGAAGGAAACCTTTAGGTAAAAATAACTTGAATATAGTTGGTGATGTAGTCCTGCATCAATTCCGTGGCTTTCAAGTTCAGCCACAATGTTACAGCACATATTCGAACAGAATTTATGATAACACTTCAAAGGTTCTGCGACGTGATGCTGACCAGTAGACGTCTAGTCACTAAGTAGTATTGTCACCTAAAGCCAATTAAACTTCCCTAGTTTTGATATGCAGGCAAAGTATAAAGTCTTAGAGATAACAAATACTAGTTTTGTTTACAATCACCGCAGTAGGAGCCACAAGAAGTGGTCAGCATCGTGCAAGTGATGAGATGTAGGGTAGACTGAAGCAAGTCAACAAAGCGGTGGTGAATCGAAGACCCAAAGACGGCAAAATGGGAAAGGGAATGTTTACGAGCCGCCGAGGAGGTGTGAGTATGAAGATCATCGGTTGATAAGGCAGATGGAGCCCATTGATCAGCGATGTCTGCATCACCCGCGTACAAGGATGAAGATGTGATGCACGTGGAGCGAGACAGCGACGGAGAAGAGCTTCCTTACACGACACTAGGAAGGTAATTTGGGAGGATTAGAAGTAGTCTATTCGCTGGAGCTTCAATTTGCCTTGTCTCTGGCCAATTGAGACGCCATGTTGATGAAGCGGTGGAATGCGGTGGAGAGGTAGAAGAAGAGGAGAAGTTCTAAGAGTTCAAGTTGACGGAGTGAAGCTAAGGTAGAGAGCTTTGGACTGGGAGAGGCAGGCCGTGATACTTTCACTCCCCAGGGCCAGCCACTAAGACCCCGCAAACCGCCCGTGTGGTCCGGTGGCGCCAGCAGCAAATCCTACTAAAGTCCACTGAAGCTCACTGACGGAAGCCAAGATACTCTTACACAGAGTTAGGTACGCCCTAAGAACACTCTGGGAGCACCCTAAGATCATTCTGGCTCAGGGCACGTTGCAGCGCACGGCCCCCGGAACATGAGCCGGACAGGCCACTGACAGCACGGCACTCAGGACGCTTAGTTCCTGTATTTGGTGGTGGTCAGGGCGTGGCCAGGGGACACTTGGAGTCATCGATAGGCGGTGTTAGGGGGCAGTGTTGGGAGCACCCCCCTGCTTTTTCAAGGCTTCAAGGCCTGTTTGTCGATAAGCAGGTATCAGTACCGAGTTTTCACGCATTAAATGAGGCTTAGCTCATGTTCAGTGACATGTGACCTAGCATGCACCGCACGGACGCTCTTTCCATTAAACTGGGTAAACTGGGTAAACCGTCAACTTGAACCCATCCATTCATTCCTTCCCTTCTGAATTCTTCCCCATTCAGTGCCACCAAAAACTCCCACCTTCAACTGCTACTTGCTACTTACTACTAACTTACTAACTCTGACTCGGCCGCGAATCAATTCTCCCACGCACACACAACATCTTCTGTCTACCTTATCGGCCACGCCCAATGTCCACCTCATGTCCAGCCCGTGTCGCGAGCCCACAAATGCCGCATCCGCTGTCCAGTTGAGCCCTCCACATTCAGCTTCCGCTTCTGATAGTTCCAGAAGTACCAGTAGTGTTGTTGTTGGTGGTGGTCAAGGCAGTGGTGGTGATCATGATGATGGTGGGATAGTAGCTACCACTGCGGGTTCTCACGCCCCAACCACAGAGCAGCAGCAGCAGCAGAAAAAGCAATCTCCCGTCCCCGAGGTCGAACTGCACACGTCGACCCAAAGACCAGTCAACGTGGTGCCTGGGGAGGAGCAACATGCCGTCCACCCAGAGCTCCCACCGCAACCCCTGCACTCTGCTAGCCATGTGCCACCACACTCCGCCCCTGGAGAGACGGACGGCGAGGACAATGGCCACGAGCCTGTTGGCGTGTCAGTAGACGATAAAAAGAATCGTGCCACCGCTGCCGCCCAGCGGCCCAACGGTCCATCATTATTGACACAGGCCTTGGCTTCTGCCCGCGGTATACCAGCGCAATCCTCCTCCCAAGCGCAAGGGCCCATTTCAGAGCAGATCAACATCAACGCCACCACCACCACCAATACCAGCAGCGGAATCGGCAGCGGCAGCGGCAGCGGCAGCAGCAGCACCAGTAGTGGCGGCCGATCAGAGAAGCTGCCATTGGATACCACATCTGCCACCGCGCAGCACGCACGTGCGAACGTCCCGCGATCTTCGTTCATCATTGCCGATAAGCAGCAGCAGCAGCAACAGCACGATCTCACCACCCGGCATGGCGATAACAATTCCATAGAACCCCGCCCTCGTCAACCGTCACCGACATCGTCGACTATGGCCGCTCGAACCATGACTTCGACGCCTGTCGCGGTGCCTGGACGCGATGCGGCGAGCGTCCCCGCCTCCTTCGACCCCTCTGCCTTCACCGACGTTCGAGATATGCTGCTTGACCAACGCAATGATGCAGACCAAGCTTTACAAAAAACATCTACGTCTCTCGACATGGATCGAAAGATCTCTGCATTTGAGAGAACACGGGCATGCTCCTACTCGACAAGCCCAGAGACATCGACGACACCTACGAATACTACATACTTTGATAGCACTGCGACGTCTACGGCGTCGCACCCTTTTGATGATACCACAAAAGACCCTCGGCTACGAAACAGACCAGGGCCTCCCGACCATCGATATACGCTTGGCCCCGAGAAGACGGAGAAGATATGGTCCATCGGCTCTGGGGAAGGCACGGAGGAAGGTGGACTGGTCGAGAAGTCGGTGGCCGAGGCCATGGCTGGAAAAGAGCACAACGCACGAAGTCGCAAGGCCAGCTACAGCTTGCGCTTCTTCAAAGAAGGCCTGCCGCCCGACGACAACCTGCGTCGGCGGGACACAAAGACGGGGGGTCGCGAGAAGCTGTCTGCGACAACCGAGGAAGGCCTACAGCAGCCATCCAAGCCGCCCGCGGAGCACGAGCGCGTGGCACAAACCCATGACGCGTCGGGCGAGACAAGCGCACTCTACTTAGACTCTGCTCAGTCACCGTTACGAACATCACCACCGAGCATCAGAGAGGCGGAGGCGGATTACTTCAATCTTAGCAAGAATGACGCCACCAATCAGATGACCTTACAACCAGGAACACCTCCATTGGAACATTCCCCAGGTCATGAGGCGTCCAAGCCGTCAGTGTTGCAGCCGTCCCAGCCTCAAGTGGGGCCGACACCGGCGTGGATTCCGGCCACTGAACCCAAAATCCTGGAGGGGCGGCGGCGGTCAGGTGACAGCACCGAGGTTGGCGAGTCGCAGGAAGATGTCGAGGGCGATGAGTCTGGCGAGGAGAAGATATCTTCGGCCGTTTTTTTGCCCCATCAAGAGCTGAGCGAGGCACGCGCTCACGGTAGGGATGCTAGTAGTATTGTTGGCGGTCCGGGACAGCGTCCCAGGTCCTTGTCCAAGGATGAGGCTCATCCCTGGCTGGTCAAGGCCGATGAGCCGGAGCCTGAGATTGATGATGAGGAAGAAGGGAAGGCAGGTCGGTTGTCGCGCTATCGATCTCGTGAAAGCTTAGTATCCAGTCGAGGCGATCTGGTGTCAGACATGACAGATGATCTGGCTGTCGAAGGTGAGTATGAGATCAACAATCAACTAGCTCAGGCGCTGGCTCGCACCGGCGTGCAGCATATTGAAGATCAATTGCATGATAGCCAGCAACATATCCGCCAGCCCCTAGAGGCGATTGAGCTTATCCCGTACAAACATCAAGTCGGTGGCCACACTACCCTGTGGCGCTTCTCTCGTAGAGCCGTCTGCAAACAACTCAACAATAGGGAAAATGAGTTCTACGAGACTATTGAGAGATACCACCGTGAATTGCTGCCATTCCTTCCTCGGTACGTTTGATGGTTCCTGCGAGTCTGTTCTACGCTTGTTGCTTTTCGGCTCCGCATAGTTTATGGCGTCTGTGTTTTGCCAATTCTTTACTAACATGCATTACAGGTACATCGGCGTTCTCAATGTGACGTTCCAGAAGCAACTGCGACGCAAGAGTACCAGTAAAAAGGATGACGGAGCAGCTGCTGAGCGCAAGAAGATCAAGGAAGCTGTGTTGGAAGAGGCCAGCAAGCCATCTCAAGGAACACTGGAGGTGGAGAAGCGTCCGGAACGCCCTACTCGCGTCGTCAGTCATTCTATGGCCAGTAGTACCAACTTTCAAATCCCGACGGTGACGTTCCATAACAATAGGCACATTCTGCCGCGCAACTTGCTCCAGCCGACGCCTTCTGCAGAGACCATCCGGCGGCGCAGCATTCCGACGGCTAGGGCCTCTAGTGCTTCGGCAGTTGCCAATTCTAACCCGCGCCCTCCGATGGATGACCGGCCTAATAGCTGGGGGGCTACTACGGTCAACAAACGCCTGCGAAACGAGGTATTCAACGATGCCTTCTTGAAAGAGCCTGTAGAGGTCTACAAGCACAGACCACCTCATCAGCGATCGATTCCACGGCCGACTCTGCAGCGCCTGTTGCGCTCGTCCAACTCGGATTCAAACCTCGTGAACGGGATGAACAACGTACAGCAGTCGCAAAATTCGGAGAGTGCTCGCGAAACCTCTAAACCTCCATCTTTGCATGGATATACGCAAAGTGATCTTGGGCCTGTGGTCAACTTCCCGCGCCCGGAGTCGAGGGACAAGAGTAGCGAGGCCAAGGACTTAAGCGGGACTAGTGCTCCCGAGCCGGAGACGTTGACGAGCAGTCCTGTAGCCACAAGGAAGAAGAAGCGCAGATATTCGGCTGGTGGACTTCGGCGCAAGCCCAGCGATGTGCAAGAGTCCAGGGGCGATTTGAAATACTTCGAGCAGGCTGATGATGTCGGATATAAAGGTGACAACGAAGCCTTTTCCTGGTCTGAGCTTCAGAGAGCGAATCAGGAGGCCGGCCACGTTGTCGCCATGACTAATGGTGCTACCGCCCATGTAGATGCTCCTGAAGAGAACACTGCTGTTGATGATGAGCCTGCCGCACCAGAAGATGTTCCGCAAGACGCAACGCTTGGCATGGTCCCTCGGCCGATCAACCCAAAGGAGGCAAAGGCGCAACGAGACAGGGTGGAGTACTTTTTACTGCTGGAAGATTTGACAGCTGGAATGAAGCGGCCGTGTATGATGGACTTGAAGATGGGGACTCGCCAGTACGGTGCAGACGCAACCGCGAAGAAGCAAAAGTCCCAGAAGGAGAAGTGTAGGACGACAACATCGGCTGAACTGGGAGTGCGCATTTGTGGGCTGCAGGTGTGGAACGCGAAAACTGAAGCTTACGATTTCCAAGACAAATACTTTGGACGGGGGCTCAAAGCTGGGGCTGAGTTCCAGGCTGCGCTGCAGAAGTTTTTGTACGATGGTGTTGAGTTGCAGAGCATATTGCGACATATCCCAGTGGTACTGCGAAAGCTCGCGCGCCTGGAGCAGATTGTTCAAGGCCTCCATGGGTATCGCTTCTACGCTGCCAGTCTGCTCATGTTCTACGATGGAGATAATTCGGAGGATTCCAATGATTATGACACTGCCTACGAGTCTCTGACCGATGTCGCCACAGACACTGAAGAAGTGGCTAGGAAGAAGAGGAAGAATAAGCGAGAGATTGATTTCAAGATGGCGGACTTTGCCAACAGTCTGACGCCGCTGGACCGGATCAAGGATCAGAGATGCCCACCGACACATCCGGACGCTCCCGATGTCGGCTTCCTGAAGGGCTTGCGGAGTCTGAGGAAGTACTTCCTGCAGATTCAGAGAGATGTCCGAGCGGAGCTTGACCTGGGTTACTGGGTCAAGCACAATGGAGCCGAATCGATCGAGGATGAAATCGACGAAGGGATGCTTAGTTTATGAGGACTTTACAGGGGACATGGAGGAGCAGCATAAACAGGCGTTGGGCATTTCAGTTGCACCTCATGAGCAGGCTTATACCCCCAAGGTCGGAACACGGAGAAACAAGATTGAAAGTATATCCAGGCGAACGACTTACCTACTATTTGGCTATGCATACATTCACCCAAAACCAAGGACATGGCGTACCGAGAAAAACAAAAAGGGACAAAATTTGCAACTCCGGGGCGAAAAGGAAGGGAACCTGGAGTTCTAAACTGACGATGACGACTTATCTGTTTACGGGGCGGTTCCAATTTCATTTCTTTCTTCATTATCAAAGGGAGTTGTCTTTTTTGGAACATGGAGTTTGATACCTTTTTTCTTCTTCTTTTATCACCTGTTATTTCGTCTTTTTACTTATTTGTGTGTTTTCGGAAAGGCATGTTCATCGAAGGGAAGGAAAAAGGTCGTCTAACAAGATTGGAGGAACTGGCCGCGATGGCTATGAACTGGCGACTTTGGGGGCTTTCTATGCTTTATTTATTGATCATTTGCTTTCATCCTTGATTGATATCCCGGGGACCGAGATCAAATTGGGGTGGGGGAATGGGATAGGGTTAGAGTGTTAGATAAAATATTCATTAGAAGGGCCTTGAGTGACTCACTCACAGTTATTTTTTTCCCAGCTCTGGTCTGTGTGAAGTGTTTGATCTTGGGGATTGAGATGAGGAGGAGTATGGGCGAGCAGTTACTTCGATGAAGGTGAGATGAATCTGAGATACTCGTGAGAGGACAGGCTTTATGCTCAGGTCGAGCCTAGCAAATGGAACGGTGCTTCATCTCTGACTTTAAAAGAGTTCAGCATTTTCATCTTTACTCTTCCTGTCACGGCGTTTTCCAACCCGACCATAGTTCCAACTGCTATCCCAGAAAAGCCGTGACTATCAATCGTAGTTCCTCTCTTTGCTGCTTACTTTTCCAAACTTTTCAGCTATGGACCCCAACACTCACGAGCGGACTACCTCAATCGATTCCTGGAGACGCTTCATTCCAAGCCGTCTTGAACGTGACGATCCGTTTGAAAACGATGGGTTCGAACATCGACGACCTTCTACGCATCTTGTTCGACTCCCCTGCCCTCCCTCCTTTCAGCTGTCTCACGAGAGCTCATTATTACTCTGGACTTTGGTTGTTACTGACAAAAGCCAATCATTATGTATAGACATTCCGCGAACCTGAACAACCTCAACCCAAACGCCCCTCCACCCGCCAAAGTTTCCTCCGCGCAGCGACGCCGTTATTCAACCGTCTTTCGACATCTAGCGTTGCTTCTGCTTTTCGACCTGCAACAGCGCTGGGCACACGACATGACAAAAAGGACAGAGACACGGACGATGATAAGCGGAGAAAGAGAAAAGGTTTCCTTTCTACGATCTTCCAGAGGAAGAGGAAGAGGGAGGGGAGTGCAGAGCTTGAATCGGAGACAGGAGTTGGTAAGGGTGTGCCTGTTAGGTTGAATTTTCTGTTTGTTGGGGCCAGAGGGTCGGGGCAGACGTCACTTCTTTTGTAAGTTTGTTCTTCACTCTTGATTTTGATTTTGTGAGTTTTGGAGGAAGAGAACTGACTTTGTGGACAGTCGTGCTCGATATGGCTACTTCCCTGAGGTATGAAAGACACCCTTAGTGCCCGTTTCTCGACTTGGCATCACGTACTGATATAGTGCGTATTATAGGCCAGCGCTATTGCACGAACATGCTACGAGGTCTACATCAACGACCGGATCTACGACTCCAGACCTGCGAGCGTTGAGATGTAGGACACCTCAGGCGCGCCGGACCTCAACACTGTCAAGCGACTTTCGTATATGACCTGGGATGCTGTGTTTCTGTGCTTTGATGTGACGGATAAGGTGGGAATGTACACTATGATCTCATGGGTAGGTCCTGTCTTGCTTTGGTGAAGTTCAGGTTGGTTAGGGATGCTGATGATGAAGTGTAGTGGCGGCATGCTATTATTGAAGGGTTCGTGTCCGGACAGAGCTTCCCGCCGCTGGTTCAGCTCGTGGGGATGAAGAAGGATCTGCGAGTTCATGACTATGAGGAGGATGATTCATATCACGGGGGAGGAGTTGGGGTCGCGAGGACGTCGTCGTTCGCTGCGTTCCCAATATGCTACGTCGGTGCTTCCGAGGTGAGCTCCATCCCTGGGTAAACATGGGTACATGACAAGAAACAACTGACATAGGAGAATGAATAGGCTGATTGGCAAGCGAAAAGAATGGGCGCGCATCGATACGTAGAGTGTTCAGCGCTGACGGGAGAAGGCATGGAGGAGCTGCTCGAGGCGGTAGGGATGGACGCTGCAAGGCAAGCTATTGCGCGGGAGCATGGTGGTTGCTTGGGGGCGGAGGGAGATGTAAAGAGACCGTCTAAGAAGAGACGAGTTGCGTTGAGTTGAGTTGAGTTGAGTAAATCACTTGCTGGATTCTATGTGTGGCCTGTTGCCATGTTTTGATTGTTTGTTAGAAGGCTAGAAGTAGCACAGAAATGAAATAACACCCCTTTGACTATCGTTAGGTTACTGCGGGCTTTATCATAGTGTAAGACAGAACTGATAGCGGATGTGGAATGTTTACTCCGAAGGTGTAATAAGATGCAGATACTCGTATCCAACCGGCATGCGACCCTGGATTCACCTACAAGCAGCCCGACGGTGGGGAGGAAGCGAATGATTTATTATATCGTCAATAAGTATGCCCACTGCACACCCATATCTCACCATTCTGGCCGAACTCGACAGTTGTAGTCGTAATCTTGGCAGACCCCATGTCCTAGCCTGAATCCTCTCGCCTAACCCATCTCTGAAGGATTCAACCCACTTGGACATGCCGCTTATATCAGTCCTATTACAACGCAGAACGGCCTGCTAGTTACCCACACATGTGGTGGTATTGTAGAATCCTCTTCCTTCACAGAGTCACAGTCAGCGACCAGGCTGCCAGTATTGTCGGCAAAGATCAGCATCATTACTTTACTAGATAGGCCCTTGGGGATTGGCTCTCTAGACCCCGTACACCGTTTGCAGGTCGACTTTGTTTCACTCCTCACTTTGACGTCACATTCGAGTGTACGATCCGTGCCGCGTCGGCCCGTGTCCTCTATTATAAGAAATGTCAGTGCCCCATGGGGGGGGCCCAACTTGGCGATGGCCCTAGAGCGGTTGAAACGTGTACACCAGCGTGGTGTAGACACCGCACAGATTAGGTTCTCACCTTCGAATGATTAATTCATTTCATCTCGACCGATAATTGTTTTCCATCGCTCATGAGCACCTAGTCTCTGAGATTTTCTCAAAAAAGTGCAGCTGGACTCTGCTACTTCCGCGAGGATAAGAGAAGCAGCTTAGCTTCGAGAACCATGGAGGAGCTGAGCCCAGTGCCGTTGGCACTGCGGACAAACCCGCCTATGATCACTGAGACCGAGTTTCTTGTTAGTCTATCCTAATTCTTTTTTCTGGCGCTAAAATCTCTCTTCGCTTCTTTCTGCTTTCTTGGGATCAATCCAGCTGATCCAGTCTTTCTTAATCAAACAGTCAGTGATATGGGCAGGCACAGCAATCTCCTTTGGCTTTCTCGCCACCAGAATATTCACCCGTTACAGAGGCCCCAAGGGCCTGCAATGGGATGATTTGCTCGTCACATTAGCTTGGATGCTAGCACTCCTCTCCGCTATCTGCTGGCAACTTGTCAGCGGATTCCTCTACGACTTTTTACACGTACGAGCCGGTCTACAATCACCGCACCCCAACCAAGCGAAAGAGATTGAGCACCACTATACTGGGCAGCTCATTGTCCTGATTTTCTTCTATACTAGTTTATACCTAGTAAAGTTTTCATTATTATTGTTCTTCAAGCGGCTGGGCCGGAACGTGCAGAACCAGAGGTATTTTTGGTGGCCGATCTGTGTTTTCACGATATGCTCGTATATCGTGTGCATCAGCACAATTTCGTTCAAATGCTTAACCAGCGCCTTCAGTGTCATTGCAGAGAAGTGTTTTGTACACAAGGCTATCATGTTCACTGCTGTCACTTTTAAGGTTAATGCTGCCTTAGATGTGGTTACTGATTTCTCCAGTAAGTGCTAAAGCAGGGTCTTCTGGCTCTTTGTTTGAATACGCTAAATTAACTGCTGTCTAGTTATGATGTTGCCATTCACTATGCTGTGGAACGTGCAAATGAAATGGCAAAGAAAGCTGGCGTTGATGGGAGTCTTCTCTCTCGTTATTATTACTATGGCGTTTGCTATTATAAGAGTTACTATAACTTGCAAGTACTCCGGTCAGCATGAAGTTTCCTGGATGTACATGTGGACTAGCATTGAGCAGAATATTGGTAAGTTCTATTCACTGAGAGACTTCTTTACTCCCTTCTCCCTCTCTCTTTGTCTCTCATCCGCGGTTCTTGGCTAACTTTCCTGGCTTAGCTATCATCGTCTGCTCTATCACAGCCTTCCCAAATATCTTCAGCAGATCCAAGGGAAGCCAGCCTTCATCACAAATCCCAAATACATACCTGGGTAGCAAAATGAGGAGACTCACGAGTAACTCGAGCCCTCCAAAATCCTCAGATGTTAGGAGCAAAGACTTGGAGTTCAGCGACAGAAGCGGAGATCTGCGCAACCCAAGCTTGGATGTTGTAGGAAGAAGCTTTGACTTTGGAGTAATAACGTCAGAGATTACGGAACCAGGGGCTCAGGAGGACCTAGGAGTTATGACCATTTGTGAGTCTGAAAATAGGCGGGTGATGAGGTTTAACCCCGATACGGCGCAGTATGACTATACTCGCCCGCCACCGCCTGTATTCAGGCCTCAAACTAGCCTTTAGACCCAGAAGAAGTAATATAAGAACTCTTCAGAGTATCAATTTTCATAGTCCCTTAAGCTGAACATGCAGACGCGATTATGAACCTGCTTTCTCAGGAGTGATTCACACGTCGGACGAGATGCGTTGTTATAGTCTAGTTAGGCTCTAGGTCAATGAAGATGGACAGCACTCGGTATCGGATTTAAGGGAAAAAAATAATAATTCATATAAAATGTTAATATTAAACTAATGTGTTTCGGTTTACTTCCCTATTTTAGACTCATGTAACAGTTAATATAAGCTTTTATAATAAGGCGATTTTAGTAGAAAAACCCCTTCGGAAGGGTGGCCGCGGAATCGTGGGGTGAGATCCGTAGTACGGTATGTATGTAGTAGTAAGTTGTAAGAAAGACACCCCACCAAGTTTCGCTCTCACCTTAACTTCAACTTCACCCATGCCACGTCTCTTATACGCCTCTGTGAGCGCACACTGCGGCTTCGAGCTGCACTTTTCATTCAATTGACATGAAGATGCACTCGAATTCGGGAAAGACACGGGCCATCTTTATTGGCGTGGGCGCTGTGAGCATTGTCCTCGCATTGGTAGTACCCAGACTGTCTAGGTCTTGGTGGACCGTACTCGCAGCATACGCGCTCCTCAACCTGCTAGTCACCAACGGAGCTCTCATATTCCTCATTGTAAGATCGTTTATTCCTTCCAAAGCAACAAGCTGACCAGCTCTTTGCAGAAGCGTCATATGCACCTGGTGAAGCGGCGGCAACAGAACCCAGTCCAATGGCAGCGGCGCACCACAGCTCCAGCGCCAGGACAACAGCCGCCGCCTCGCCAGCCTGCGGAAGACTACTACCTAGTCGTGCTTGGATCGGGGGGTCACACCAAGGAGATGCTCATGATGATGGATGACGGTTTCTGTAACCTGTCGAATCTTCACCGTCGGTATCTGGTCTCGTCGGGCGATAAGATGTCGCTGAACCACCTTGAGAGCTATGAAGCTGATCTGAGAGTTCTCTGTGAAAAGAACGGGACGCAAAACGGGTCCTACGACGTATGCTTTGTTACTCGCGCGCGGCGCGTTCATCAGTCTCTTCTCACAACGCCCTTCACCGCATTGATGAGCCTCTACGATATTGTCTTCAGCACCTTACTGTCCCCGCCGGCAAATGACGTGGGCAGGAAACTACAGTATCCCCGCATGATATTCTCCAATGGGCCGGCTACGGGGTTCTTTGTCGGACTGGCCGTGCATCTCCTCAAGATGATTTACCTTGTCCCAGAGAACAGGTGTTGCTTTGTGTACATCGAGTCATGGGCACGCATTTCGACGTTGAGTCTGACGGGGAAACTATTTCATTACACGGGCATTGCGGACGCCTTTGCCGTACAGCATAGTCAAGTTGCAGAAACGTACGGAGTTCCGAATGTTGGTCCGATGGTCTTCAACTCACGGAGGGAGACGGGGGTTTAGTAGCTCGAAAGATGACAGCAAGTAGTCCTGGCAATGTATTGTTCCAAAGTTGTACATGGTGTAGTATTAATACAAATTGTGTATACATACAGTATTGGATCTCTAAATCTCAACACTCTTCGCTCATGCAGCCTGAGTCTGAGCCACCGGCTGCTGCTCCGCAACCTCCGCCGCCGTATCCTCAATTTCCACCTCTTCAGCAGCAGCGGAAGACTCACCGCTTCCCAACTCCCGCTTCTTAGCCTCCTTACCAGCCCAGACCTTCCAGTTCTCGAACTCGGCGTCCTCGAGGATCATACCCACTTGCGATCTGTTCATGCCAAAGTAGGCGCCTACGTATTTCGCTTCTTCCTTGGCTAGTCGCTTCTCGATCTCTTCTTCTTGGCGTAAGCGGTAGAATTCGCGTCGGGTAATGTCGTAGGCCTTTTCGACGCTCATTTCTTCGTTTTGGATTCTCCATAGCTGGCGCTGTACGACACTGTTCACAAATCAAGGTTAGCTTCCCTCTCCACAAAGCGTAATAGGCTCTAACGCTCGAAGGGGCTTGCGCTTACCATTCGCCAGACAGAGGCATCCCCGGCTGCCTCAACCCCTTACTCCAATCCACAAGCTGATAGTCCTTTCCGTCAGCCTCAACAATGACCCTCGGCCTAGCCAACTCCCAAGGATGATCTTTGTAAAATGTCTTGCGCAGTTTATCCTCCGGGAACTCAATCAACTGGGGACGGTAGAGATTCCTGGGCTTGGCGCCTCTCTTGGGGTTCTTCTGGTTCTTGAGTTGGGGAGGTAGGGTGCGGACGAGTGACTCGGAGGGCGGGCAGGAGTTGATAATGTCTAGCCATGGGGGGCGCTCTTCATTGATATTGCGCCAGCGGCCTTCGCGGAGGACGGGGTTGGTGAGCTCGTCCATTTTGGTCCGCCAGACCTTGGATGGGCGGATTTGGCGGCCACCCATGGTTGCGGTTGGGTCTGTTCCCCTTCTCTTCGCGCTCGGATGTCCTTTTTGGTTGAAGGTCGCTCTTTTGGAGAGCCCTTCGAGTCGTTAAGCCTTTCACAGGTTGTGAAGGCTGGTTCCTGGGCTCGTAGAAGCCAACTGGCTGTTTAGGCGTGGTTGTTCTGCCGTCCTAGGGTGCAGTTGGAGATGAAATTTAGAGCCAGTCGACGGCCGAAAACGCGGTACGCAAAATTGATCGTGTTCCAGCTTTCGAGGTATAGCTATCACGTGACCCTACTTACACGCCCAAACGGACATCGCCTTGTTTCGTCTTTTGTATTAAAATTTTTGTACTTGATGGAAATAATGAGGTAGTCACACTCTTCAAGTCCAGTCTTGCTATGTCATGCTGTTGAAGTTTCTGGCTTGAGTCTCAGTATTTACTTAGGAAGTCTTCTAAGCTAAGTACGAATAGTAGTAACTAGCATCAAGATGCGCTAGGCATCGTCAACTCTGTAAACAATTATGTGTAGCGTAGTAATTGAAATATGGAGTGGATTCAATCGAAATTGAGCAATACTTTAAGATTTTAAGGGGGGAATCGTATATTTAACCCATCATTACGTTTGAATAGAAGTGTCGTCGGGTCCGATGATAATACCGATGCTGAGATAGGCGACAAGGTGCAGATAAAATTGTGGAGAAGGTACGCGACCCTGGTGCAGTTGTAGGAAAATCCGTCTGCATCTCGTCTTTAATGATACTTCTGAATCGACCTCCAACATTTTCCTTCGGATAGCTCCCGACACTCGACAACAAAAACAAAGCGATCGATTCGACGGCTTGGTCATTACAAAAGCACAGCATCATGAGTACGAGCCCATGAAAATCTCCAGTCGAGTGGACGGAACCGTCTGCGGCGCGGTACTGTCGAAGCGGCCCTCGACCAGCCTGACGAGAGCAGTCCCTGGACGCCGAGCTTTCTGCGCAGCTAACGAAAGCCCGCGGAAGAGCCAGAAACGACCGCTGAGCGGCTCATTCTTTTGCTCTCGGACTTCTCTCTGGCTCTACTCAACTTTTGCCCCTGGGCTCGACTCTAGATCTCCTCTCCGGGCTTCTCGTCGACGGGATGCCTCTCGTACGTACAGTACCGCAGCTGCCGCGACGGCACCGAAACCGCCGGAGCAGCCTTCGCCGCATACATCGGCCTACGAACCGGGGGTCCTGCTGTCATACGTTCCGCCGGAGGACCCTTCTGACACTGTGGAAGAGCACTTCAACTTCCATCGGGACCCCTACAGAAGAGGATATGCTCCCGCCGATGGGCCAAAACTCCAGGTGTCAGAGACAAAACACGATGTCGAGTATCCTCGGAAGCAGGACGTCTACTCTGGGAACGACGAAGTAAACTTTCTGGTGGGAAAGCTATGCAGCGCTGTCAGTTTCAAGCTTCGCCACCCATATCACGCGAAGCTCTCCTCGATACACAAGATATACAATCGATTACCCGAACCGCGGATGTTGAACCTCACAGGACAATGGCGGAATAGGTTATTAAGGGTCATGGGCACGCCGCACAAGAGAGACATGGAGTCGATGCTTCGGTACTTTGCGCTGGTGGCCGATGTCAAGAACGCCGGACTGACGTTGCGGCGTAGCCATTGGAACTACGCGCTTGCGTTTGCAACTAGCTACAGCTCACGTGCTGGTGTACAAGAGATGGAGTCTGCTTTGCGCCTGTGGAGAGACATGGAGCGGGATGCTAAGATGCTGGGGAACGATGTGACGTTCAACGTTCTTTTTGATGTCGCAGCCAAGGCGGGCAAATTCAATCTTGCTGATATGATTTTCAACGAGATGGACAGTCGGGGTATTGAGTTCAACCGGTTTCATCACGTCAGTCTCATTTATTATTTCGGCCTCAAACTCGATTCCGGGGGGATACGTGCCGCCTACAAGGAGATGGTTGACTCAGGCGAGATGATTGATACTGTGGTACTCAACTGTGTCATTTCGGGCTTTCTGCGTTGCGGGGAGGAAACAGCAGCAGAGGAGACGTACCAAAAGATGAGAGATGGCAGCGTTTCGACTCAAGACTTGCCACCTCGTGACTATATGGTGAACAAAGTGGTCACCAAAGTCTTGACGATGTTTTCCAAGGTCGCCAAGCATCACCCGCACATGAAGAAGACACTGCAGGACAACATACATCTCACGCCGGATCTGCGCACGTATAGGTTACTTGTTGACCATTATGCTATCAAAGTGGGTGATCTCGGCAAAGTAGCCCAGTATCTGGATGAGATGAAGTTTCTCAAGATCCCCGTCCATCCGACCATCTTCCTAGCCCTTTTCAAAGGCTTTTATGTCCATGGCGGATATGAAGGCTCGGCATGGAGCCGGCAGCGCCTCGAGGGCGTTTTAACAGCGCTCTACGATGCTCGGGACGAACACGCCCGCGGGTTCCGCATCGATCGATGGCTGGTTATCTGGGCGCTTCGAGCTGTTAGGAAATGCTCCACAAGTGAGGCTGTCGAACAAACCTACGAAGCCATGGCGCAACGTTGGGACATACCTATGGAGAGACATAACTTCATGCATGGGCTGATGGAAAACATTGTAAACGACAAAGATCTGAGTACCAACAAGCCGGAGCATACTGGCACATTACTTCGGTCATAAGAAAGAAAGACGCGGCAAACAAAGATTAGTAGACGCCCGTCATGTACCAACAGGATTTTATGGGTGTATATATAGCATTAGTACAATAATCAGCGGACATACGAGACCATGTTCAAAGCATATTCAAACACATAATGAGACATATAGAGACTGTCACACGTTTAATAATTTTGCTTATTCGGAATTTGTTGGTCAACAAAGAAAATTCGAGGTGTCCGTGCTGTCTATTCACGTATTGTACACATCCATCGGGACCGCCATCCCACGCTTTTATCGGCCAATTCGAAGCAAGATGTCCAAAAACGGCATTTCCCGTTTACTGTTGCTTGTTGCTCTGGTAGACTGCCGTGATTGTTAGCATTTCCGAACCGTAACTTCGATCCGACGATAAAGGACGCACCAGAGATGCCGAAAGGAGCGAGGAAGCCAGTGGCCACAAAGGTCCAGAAACCGACGGGGAACCACTTGCTGCGGGGGTTGAAGGGGATGTTGGTGTAAGGACCCTCGGGGTAGTGGTACGGCGAGGAGAGACGGGCGCGGGTAGCGTGGAAGCCACGGCGGGTGACCAGGGAGGTCGTGGTGCGGGTAGCGGCGCGGGAGAGCATCTGAAGAAACGGGGTCAATTAACTCTGTCAAGGCTTACATGCGGTTCGAGTTGTTAGACGCACCTTGGCGGTAACCGTACGGCGGGGAATCGTGGAAGAATGGGAGCTGTTTGGTGGATGAGTCTTGGTGATAGCCTCAGCCCATTTCTCGACATGAAGTCGGGAAGAAAGTCTTGGCGCCGAGGGTCACGTGCTATATCAGCTGACTAACGTAGCTCTACCTAAGGTACTAAGGTGACGTCGGCACTCAAAGCTGCAGGTGGATCTCGATGCAGCCACTCACCGCCTGCCTTGGAACCAGCTGGGATTTTTTTTTTCTGCCACCCACCAGCCCACTTTCCAGGCCAACGCTCTTTGCGCCTTGGAGAGATCGATCGAGAGTTCCAGGCTCACCACCTTCCCACCACAAACCACCAAATTTCTCTTTTAAGCACCCGCGTGAGGAGGTCATACAGGCAAACAGTCGCCTCAATTCGGAGGAGTTTGTCTTTGTCTTGGAAAATCAAAGTCTTTTGGAAAAAGCGAATATTTCCAAAGTCTTTGTTTTCTGCGGCTGAGCAAATCCTTTCGCCTGGACAACTTTCCTACCTCCGGCAGCATTGACGCTTTTTTCAACAGATCGAGAACCGTGGGGAAAATCTAGCCAAGATGGATGAGATGTTTGATGTGTTTGAGGGGAAGGCGGACCCTAAAAGCGCTAGTGAGGAAGACAGCGCTCCCCCAAAGAACCGGAGTAAGGACAAGAGCAAGAAGAGAAAGGTGGATGAAGCAATGAATGGCGCTGGCGAGACCGCAACGACGACTACCAAAGAAAGCACCGATGTCGACATGGAGGATGGCACCGACAATTCAAAGGAGGAGGAGGAGACGTCAGAGGAGGAGTCGGATACACCCAGCCAACAGGACAACAAGCGTCGCAAGAAGGAATCTGGTGCTGCCCCTGTCATGACGGATACCTTCCAAACGGCTGAATCGCGTGAGGTTGCTGGTGCAGCTACTTTCGTTCCCCAGGACTCTTCGCTGGTTCTATCACACAACATTCAGCATCAAGTCGCCCTACCGCCTGATCTGGATTACGAATATGTGCCTTTGTCGGAACACAAATCACCAGAGGAGCCCGCCCGGACGTGGGATTTCAAGTTGGATCCTTTCCAGAGTCTTTCAGTCGCCTCTATTGAGCGAGATGAGAGTGTTCTTGTGTCAGCGCACACTAGTGCCGGAAAAACAGTCGTTGCCGAGTATGCTGTTGCCCAATGCTTGAAGCGCAACCAGCGAGTTATCTACACAAGTCCCATCAAGGCTCTCAGTAATCAGAAGTACCGAGATTTTGAGGCCATCTTCGGCGATGTTGGCCTCATGACCGGTGATGTCACTATCAACCCGACTGCAAGTTGCTTGGTGATGACGACAGAAATTCTCCGATCCATGTTGTACCGCGGTTCAGAGATTATGCGAGAAGTTGCTTGGGTGGTCTTTGATGAGATTCACTACATGCGTGACAAGACAAGAGGTGTGGTGTGGGAGGAGACGATCATCATGTTGCCGGACAAAGTGCGCTACGTTTTCTTATCTGCGACCATCCCCAATGCCTTCCAATTCGCTGAATGGATAGCAAAAATCCATCACCAGGCCTGCCACGTTGTGTACACAGATTTCCGACCAACACCACTGCAAAATTACTTCTTCCCTACCGGTGGGAAAGGAGCGAGAATCGTGGTGGATGAGAAAGGCAACTTTAATGAGGCCAACTTCAACCAGGTTATGAAAGAAGTGGAAGAGAAGAAGGGTGCTGATTCCGCCGATGTCAACGCCAAGCAAAAGGGCAAAGGGAAGAACAAGAAGATCAACAAGGGTGGACCTAACGAGGGCAGTGACATGGCCAAGCTCATCAAGATGACAATCAGGAAGAGACTGAATCCGGTCATTGTGTTCAACTTCAGCAAACGTGAGTGCGAGAACATGGCTCTGGCCATCTCAGGCATGAGCTTCAACGAGGACTCAGAAAAGGCTATGGTACGCAAGGTCTTCAGCAGTGCCATCGACAGTTTATCCGACCAGGACAAGGAGCTACCCCAGATTTCCAACCTCCTGCCTTTGTTAGAGCGAGGAATTGGTGTCCATCATTCCGGTCTGCTGCCTATCTTGAAGGAAACTATTGAGATTCTTTTCCAAGAGTCTCTTATCAAAGTTCTCTTTGCTACTGAGACATTCTCTATCGGTCTCAACATGCCTGCCAAGACCGTAGTCTTCACTCAAGTCACAAAATGGGACGGTGTCAAGCGCCGTCCGATTACTTGTTCAGAATACATTCAGATGGCTGGTCGTGCTGGACGACGAGGTCTCGATGCCCGTGGTTTGGTTATCATGATGATTGATGACAAGCTGGAGCCCGATACAGCAAAGGAAATCGTCACAGGGCACCAGGATCGCCTGAATTCCGCTTTCTACTTGGGATACAACATGATTCTTAACCTTTTGAGAATTGAGGCTATCTCCCCCGAGTTCATGTTGGAGAGGTGCTTCCATCAATTCCAGAATGCTGCTAGTGTCCCAGCTTTGGAGAAAGAGTTGATGTCTCTTCAACAAGAGCGAGACGGTGTGACAATTCCTGACGAGTCTACGGTCAAAGACTATTACCAGATTCGCAACTCGCTCAATACGTACACGAAGGATATGCGCCATGTCATCCAGCACCCTAGCCACTGTCTAGAATTCTTGCAGCCAGGTCGGCTGGTCCAGATCTTCAACCCGAAGGAGGCAGCCGGTGGCGTGGCAGGAGGAGTGGACTTTGGCTGGGGAGTTGTTACGAACCACTACGCTCGAAGACCGCCGAAGATGGGAGAACCGGACCATATTCCTCAAGAGAGTTATATCCTGGATATTCTGCTGCCCATCTCTTCCGAGAGCGCGGAGTTTGTGCCTGGCCAGGTCACCACAGACATGCCGCAAGGTGTCAACCCTTCTACTACGGACGATAGTACCATTTATGTGGTCGTGCCGTGTCTTTTCACATGCATCAAGGCCATCAGCCAGATCCGAGTGTTCATGCCGAAGAATGGTCTGAAGAGCGACCAAGACCGCGACCAGGCTCGTAAATCGCTACAAGAAGTTCGCCGAAGGTTCCCGGATGGACTCCCCATCTTGGATCCTCTTGAGAACATGGAGATTACCGACGAGTCGTTTAAGAAGCTCCTCCGCAAGATCGAGGTGTTGGAGTCAAGGCTATTGGCGAACCCATTGCATCTATCGCCCCTCTTGCCGTCTTTGTGGGACCAGTACAGCGAAAAGGTGTCCTTGACAGACAAGATCAAAGAGAAGAAGAAGCAAATGTCCAAGGCGCACAGCATCGCTCAGCTGGATGAGCTGAAGTCTCGCAAGCGTGTTCTGCGACGTCTCGGGTTCATCAACGACGCCGAAGTAGTGCAGCTGAAGGCTCGTGTTGCCTGTGAGATCTCTTCTACGGAAGGACACGAGCTGTTGCTATCGGAATTGCTCTTCGACCGCTTCTTCAATGAGCTGACGCCCGAGGTATGCGCGTCGGTGCTGAGCTGCTTCATCTTTGACGAGAAGGTAGAGGCGGCAGCGCTCAAGGAGGAACTGCAGAAGCCTTACCGTGAGGTGCAGGCCAAGGCCAGGATTGTCGCCAAGGTCAGTCAGGAATGCAAGCTCGAGGTTAATGAGGAGGACTACGTGACAGGCCTGAAGTGGCAGCTCATGGAGACCGTTCACTCGTGGGCCCAAGGCAGGCCATTTTCAGAAATCTGGTATGTATCCCGTTTTAAATTTTTATCCCTATCTGAAGAACCCAGCTAACAGGATTTCCAGCAAAATGACCAATACGTACGAAGGCTCGTTGATCCGTCTCTTCCGTCGTCTCGAGGAGCTGCTTCGACAAATGGCCCAGGCCGCCAAAGTCATGGGCAACGACGATCTCACCAAGAAGTTTGAGGAAAGCTTGGCGAAGATCAGGAGAGATATCGTGGCAGCGCAGAGTCTGTATCTGTAAGCTTGCGCACGGTGTACTTCTTGTATGTGTTGAAGATGTATAGCTGTCTTGGGTGATCAGGGCATCAGCCTTCCTTTTTTTCTTCTTCTATTTCCATTTCTATATGGCATCATCAATTGCAGGCTGGGGTGTTTTAGGAGTATCAATGACATTGAAATTCGAGACCTGGAAAAAGGTTTCTTTTGCCCGTCGTTGCCGCAGCTTGGCTCCCGACGGATGGGGTTAAACTAGAATTCCAAATCTATAAAAGTCCGTAATAGTTTGAAGGCCTTACCTTCTCTAACGTTGCATTTTCCCAATTACCAAACGCCATTCTCCCAGTTGTGTAGTGTACACATACACTACGCACCCTTTGCTGTTACTGTACAGGTTCCCCCATGATTGCTCCCGACTGACAACAAAATTCATTCCCCGTGATAACGCCATGCCTCCGCTTGCTTGACCCATACCTTTTGATTATCCCGTATCCCCCGATATACTCATGACAATGCCTGTCGTAACACTCAACACCACCCCGGCCGCCACAAAAATCTGCCACCGATCCCCCCAAATCCCCTCCTGCCTCAATGCCCACGTCAAGCTTCCCAACGGAAAGAAAAACCCAATGACCATGGCCCGTATCAACACATCCAAACTATGCGCCAGCCCCGAAGGATCATCCGAATCGTCCACCCCTGCTTGAGGAACCTGCTGTCCAGCATTGGAGTCTATCCAAGCGTCTTCTAACCCGCGGAGCGTGTCGGGGGAGGGTGGTGCGTCTGGCGGGTAGCGGTCGGCATGGATGGAGGCAAATTGAGTGCGGAGGGTGGAGATTTCGGAGTGCGTGAAGCCGGAGGTTAGGAGGCGGTCGAAGCCGCGAGGTCGTGGGCGGGTGGATGTTGGTGGTTGTGGGGTGGAGGATGATGTGCCGCTGCCGTGGTGTTGGTTGCTATCTTGAGAGGGAGGGTCTTTGGCGGCGAGAGCTTCGGCGGCGAGATCTTGTTCAGATAACTCATCGGCGATAGAGCAGTTGACGTAGATCCTCAGAGGAGGACCACCCGCGACAGCCTTCCCCTTGCCCTTGTCCTTTGTATCACTGGCGTCATTATCTGTTGATGAAGCGGGTGGAGGAGGAGGGGGTTTGAGGACAGAGCTGAGGGCGGCAGTGTCGGGGAGGAGACGGCCTTGGTAGATGAGGCGGAGGCGGGAGCGGGAAGCTATACGGTTGCGGAGGAGGTGTTTGAGGGTGAGGACGGTGGTGGATTGGGGGGAGGGGACGTCGAGCTCGATGTCGGGGATGGAGGTTGAGAAGCGGATGGTGAGGTGGAGTGGGGAGTAGCTCATGGCGATGGCATGGTCGGGCGTGTATGAATCGGATTGCGCGCTGGTATTGAGTCGTATAATTGGATTGTTTGTGCCGTGGATGACGAGGCCGACGGTGATGGGATGGTGGTTTGGTGAAGCTGGAGGTGAAGCTATGATGGAAGATGGCTTAACCGATGCCCATCACTAGTACTACTGCTAGTTTAATAGATTACTGCTAGTACTAAGTAGTAGATAATATCCAGTGAATGACGGGCGCCGTTCCTGGAGCTGCCATGGCCAGTGGATTGTGGACGGACCCTGAATCGGGACCCACGCGTTGCCGTTAATAGAGCCACTAGTACTATTATAGGCAAGCACTTACTAGCTTAGTACTAGTCTAGTATTCCATTAACTTCTTTTCGTGACCGCCTGGCAGAATCCCCAAGAATCCCAAGAATCTCCCTCTTGGGAGCATCATTATCCCCCTCCATGCTCATCCCATCTCATCGCAATATACCCAGTTCCTTCTCGTCTCTTTTTTTCCCTTCTCTGTTTTCTTTTCGTTATGATCTTTTCCATTTCTTCCTCCCAGCTCAGATCAATAATATCTCCGACATGCAGCGCCTGAGACCCAAGTTGCTGACCTGCTTCTACTGCGGCAGGCGTTCGGATACCCGCTTCGATGGCGTCACGCGCCAGTTCGACTGCAAGCACTGCGAGGCTACCAATTACTTGGACTCGGTATGCATCTCCTTTCCACTTGCCTTACCTTACCTAATGGGGCGCGCGTGTGTATCTTTACTAATCCTACGTGTATATGTATAGAAAGGAGAGATTACGGATCCTCCCGTCGCGACCGATAAAGTAGCCGCCGCCGCACCCACAGCTTCCATCGGCAACCAGCCACGAGCGGAATCGCAACCCTCTACTTCCGAATCTGTCTTCTGCGATACATGTCTTAAGAACCAGCGGTTATATGTGGCTTCCTTGGCGCAGTACCTCGAGACTGAAGATGACGACGATGTGGCCATGGATAAAGACTACTACCGGTTTCGCCAAGGGTTGGAGAAGCGGTATCCGAGGAGTTGCAGCGCTTGCGACGTCAAGGTGCAGGCTTTGATTGAGAAGGCGAATTATACGGCCAAGACGGATCATTTGCGCAAGATGATGCAGAATAGCTGGAAGAGCAGGCATAGTTTTCGTCGGGGTAGAACTTTGATGGACGTGCTGCATCAGTTGGCGCAGTGGCTATGGTGGATGGCGCTGGTCCTGCAATGTCTGTGGCATGGGAAGCTCGCTGTGGGATTATTGTCAAAGGACGATAGCGGTATGTCAGACCCGGATGAGGCAGGCTTCTTGGTCTCAACCATTGCCTGGGCGCAATTCGCTGCTTCATATCTGCCATCGGATAACGTCCTGCTACGAGCAAGCGTCACAGCGAGCGTCGCTTCTGCGTGGTGGAACCCCAAGTTTTTGCAGGTCAAACGTGGCTTTAGCAGGCATCTCTCCGGGTTTGGGCTATGGTATTTCTACCAGGTGTTGATATGCGTGGCGCGCGGCGCAATGTGTAACTTGGACCTGAATCAACCCAAGAACGCTCAGATGAGTGCTCATCTTGCCATGGCCTCCATTGGTATTCTGGTAAGCATATTTTCCCTTTCTCGCACCCTTGTTAATGCTCGTGAAACTTACTTTTCAGATTCATTCCATGGCTATCAAATGTTTCAAAACAGACACCACGCCTCTATTCGGCTCTCGGCAAAGGTTGAGTTCGCCAGAGCAGCGCCCGCCTTCTACTCAGAAGTATCCCTCTGCTACCCATTCGCAAACACAATCTGCACCGACCGAACGAATAAGAGCACCAAGAACGACCAACACATCAGCGGAGATCCGACAACGTCGAAAAGACGAGACCAGGACGCTGGCTGAAGCCCTAGACGACGCCTTACCAGATCCCAACGATCCTTTCGCACCGAAGAAAACCTCCAGGATTAGCGGCGACACAACCTTTTCCTATCAATTCGAGCCGCCAGTTGTTCAAAGGACGAGGAACGCCCCTGATCCAGATGCCATGGACTGGACACCAACGGCGAGTCCTCCTCTCCCACGAGCGTTGAGGTCGACACCCTCAAAGCAGCCGCGGCTCTTTGGCGACACGCCAACAACAGATGACGCTGGTCCGTTTTACTACAGGAATACACCCCAAGCACCCATGGACCCTGCACGCAAATTACGAAACCCGCCAAACCAACCCGCTATTTGGAGCTCAGCAGAAAAGGAGAAAGACACAGCGCCTAGTTCCATGTTCGGAGCAGCATCACAAAAAGCAGGGACGAGTCCCAACGCACAACAGAAGCGGAACCATGTCGAGTTCGGCCAGGGAAGGTTCTTTGCACCAAGAAAGGAGGCTGCGGAGGATGAATCGCTTGCCAATATCATGGGGAAGGGATTCTCTTTGAATGATAAGCCGCCGTCGCCGGCTAAAGAGAGAAAAGGTTTCTGGGGATGGGGTATTTGAAGATATATATATTATAGAAAGGAGGGCTTTTTCTCGTTTAAGTACATGTTTTCTATGGATTCGCATAGTGGAAGGGGTGGTTTTGGACTCGCATTGTGTACGGCGTTTGCTCGGTCTGATGATATATATATAAAAGCAGCTTTGGTTCTCTCTCCCAATATGGAGGAGGGATGTGTTAGGATCAGATGCGTCCGCCTTTTTACTTTCCAGCTTAATGCTTGTGTTTGTAGATCATGTATGATAGATACCCGCTGTCGAGCCTATCGTATAAGAAGAGAGAATAGCATCTCTTTAGTAAAGAAACAACTAAAGACATATTTCCCAGCTTAAAAAGACTATTTTCATTTCACAAATGACACAGTAGTCGCTATGTATCTTTGCCTTGCAAACTCTCCCTCAGTGTATCAACATCCCTAACCGCCCAGATATACCTAATCCTCCCGCCATCAAACTTGTACATCGCATGCTCCGGAAACCTCATCTCCCGCCCCGTACACTCCACCCCCATAAACTGCCCCTTCGGCGTCCCCGTGAGCACAATCCTCGACGCCACCTGCTGCATCTCCTCGTCCACAATCAGCTCTGTCAGCGTGAGTGTAAGCCCTTCGACTATGCTTGCGTTGTTCTCGAGAAAGCCCTGGAATTCGGGGAGTGTAGCGTTTTGGAGGTTGTGGGTTATGTTGGGAGCGACGGAAGCTTGGAGGTTGAGGGCGGTGGTGGTTTGGGTGTTTATGGTGTGGAGGTAGGCTTTGTATGTGTCCTTGAGATCGAGGGAGGAGGAGGATGGAGATGGGGAGTATTTCAAGGTTGGAGTGCGGGTGATGTGGGCGGTGTTGCTGCGAAGGGATTCCATGTCGGTAAGAACCATCATCCGAGTAATCTTTCCAGACCGGTCGAACCACAAGAGCGGGTATTCAACCCATTCGACAGGCTTCCCCGTAACTTCCACTCCAAGATATGGCTTTTTCAACGTACCACCAAGGATAACCCTCGCCGCGATCGCCCTCGTTGTTACATCGACGGTAATCATATCCGGCTCAATCTTATCCACAGAAGCACTCTCAAGTGTACCCAAAACATGCCGCACAAATTCTTCCCGCTCAACCTCTTTATCCTCAAGAGTAACTGTTTCAGCTGTCCTGGTGGAAAGGCTGTCGGCATTGCGCTCATTGAGAGCTGCAACCCACTGGCTGTACGCTAGCTGGAGCTCCTTCCGGGAAGACATGGTAACTTAGTTTACCGCAAGATCAGGAAAAAGAGCGAAAGTTCACATATTATGATCTCTTAGAATAGCGGTAGTCATTGCGGGAAACATCTCCTTTTCATGTGCCTGATAAGCGTAAGTGATATCGACTAACACTGCAGACCCGCTCCGTGCCGTGCGCCGTATCGGGAAGTACGCGCCGCTGAAAATGTCCGGCCCTGGGCTTGAATAAGAAACCCTTGAATGTAGCCTGCTATTTTAATACAAGTGGCCATTAATTTCAATTTTGAGGAAGCTGATTCAGGCTTTGTAATGCAGTAGTTTATAGCCCCTAGTTCTCGATGAGTCCCATCTCTGAATACTTCTATGTACTGTTGGGGAGCGTTCTCGGCGCTGTTAAAATGAAGCAATTTGGGTGACATGGTTGGAAGATAAAATAAATTGTGAGCCAGCCAATAGGTGTCAAGCTCAGCGGGATATTATTATCTACTCTTGGAGTAAGATGGCAGGAAATCCATGTACGCTTCATTCTGACTAGCAACGCGAGCAGATCATCACAAACCTACGAGAGTAAGCTTGTCGACCAAAATCTTAATAACAAAATAAAAATCACAGCTCCTGACCTTTAAATATCAAAAGGGTCGTGGCTAAATGGGTGTGACGTCGTATTATCCGGTTCAACGGTCGCGCACCCTCCAACAACCACCCTTCGACACCATACCTATACATACACACACTCATCTTCCCCCTCCACCCTCTTTCCCTGATCTCATACCACCAACCCTCCCTAAGATCTGCCAAGAGAGGTACAAGTCCAATAGGTTTACTTCCGGCTCCTCACCATTCACTACGGTGTCCTCAAAAGCAAAAGCATTCACTAAACTCAAAACATCGTCAATCAAGCATTAGTACCCCTCCTAGCCCATCCGGGGTAGGAGCCAGCAACAAAGGACTACCTTACGTCTGGGGAAATAAAATTTTAACCTTAAAATTAAACACCATGTAAAAAAAAAACGTCCCCAGCCAAAACAAACCTTGCACTAATCTGACGCGCATGTCATTTCAAGTCGTCAAATCAGTTACAGCCATTTAAAATACCCTGGAACGCCGAAGCTGCTGAATGCACGTTGACATGATTATGACAGGCAGCGCCTCGCCATCACGGGCAACAGGCAAGATCTCACATGACGTTTCTTTACTTTGCTTCACACAAAGACCCATAGATCGTCAGCACCAAGCTATACCAAGTCCTCGTTAGTCAACGTAATAGGCCTCCTCGGCCATCGGCACGTCCGTTTCTTGGCAGCCGGCGCTCACTTGAGTCGCACGAGGAGGCCTACGAACCCCATTTCGACTTGGCGTGGGCAACGGAAAAGAGTGGGCGAAGGATGAGGCACATGCACATGCAAGCAGTGGCCCCATTGCCGCCTCGGCGACCCCTCCAGCCATCTTTTCACGGCGTGTTGCCGCGGAATTGGAGCAGGTCTAGCGGGAGGGGCTTGGCTCATGGCGCGGGCCTGTTGGGCTGTTGGGTTGCGCTGTGTGGTGGTACGAGCAATCTCTCTTAGTTGGAGATTCAAACTGATGCGCGTGGGCATGAGTTCAGTTACGGATTTGCGCCCCGCCCCCTCCCAAAAAGTACCCCTCCCCCTCCATCTCGATACGTCACTGGCCAGCGTCTCGTTCAATCGGATTTCGCTGATTGAGCTGCTGCGCTTTCGCCAATTGATGATTAGTTATGCTTGATATGCGTCCACGGCGATACAGATGCCGTCGATGAGTCGGGTAGGTTAGTTGGTTGTTTGATTGGTATGCAGGCTGATGTCTTCTTGTATTAAAATTTGGTTCCTACTACTCCAAGATGTGCCCATGCCAGCCCTTGACTTTAAAGGTACCCAAAGGAAAAGTGGATTGCTAATGAAGATTGGTGAAAGAAGAAAAAATTTAACAGAATAGCATGAAGGTGCTTCCTTCCGCTTACAACACGAGGCTGGCCGTGAGAGTTCGCTCATAAAAGTAGTGTGAGAGCACACCGATGAAATTAAAAGCCCAAACTAAAAGCATGGAGAGGCCGAGGAGAGGCTGCTCACTTATCAAGCCCCTAGCTGGAGATGTAGTTAAGCACTGAGTCGACGATGGACTGTCTCCTCTCCTCCTTGTTGACGACGAGGGACATAGCCTTGATGATCTGAGCGTCGCTGGCAGCACTGGACGGCAGGGTGATGGGGCCGAGATCATGGAAACCCAGACCACTGAAGAAGATATAGCCAAAAGGCCCACCAAGAGTCGTCAGGACGCCCCCCTTCTGCTTAGACTTGGTAATGTGCTGGTGCACCAGATCCTTGGCGTAGCCGTGGTTCTGGTGGTCAGGGTGCGTTGCCAGGAGCTGCAGGTACATGTGATTCGGGTAGCGATTGAAGAATTCACGGCGGGCCTTGTCGACCACCTCAGTGTAGGCGTTCAAGCGAGAGTCGCTGACGGTCGTGTGGTACTCGGTCTCTGTAACAAGGTGGGGTTAGCCTTAGCGCATTCATTACTCGCGATGAAAGAACAGGTCGCTGCACAGACGGCGCAGTCGTTTCCGTTGGGCAACAGCGCAGCAGTTATGGTTTGATTGTGGGGGTAGAGGGGCCAGGGTTCGTGAAAAAAAAAAGGAAGAAAAAGGCTTACTGTTGTTATCGTCTCCCTCAGCTGCAGACATATCCCAGACAGCGACAGCGACGATCTGAGCAGGGCCCTTCTTGCCGCCAAGGTCAACGACCTCGACAACCCAGTCCTTGTTGGAGGGGTCAAGGTGTTCCTTCAGGAGAGCTTCAATCTCGGTATAGTAGCCCTCGTCTTGGCTGCTCTTGGAGGGCACGAAGTTGGTCCAGAGGCGCTCCTTGTTGATGGCGGCCAGAATGACCTTGATGACGGCGGGGAAATCCTCGGGCTTTGCTGGGCGGGTTTTTGTTGTCATGATTGCTGTTGAATGTGGATGTAGATATAGATATGTGAGGACTAAAAGTGTGAGTTGTCGTCACAGTGTATGTTCAAGTTGTTCAGAAGCAGTGCTTCAAGGTGGGCTGTTGCCGGATATACTTCAGAGATGGAGGCAAGAGCGAGCTGATGATGTTGGGGTAAGAGTAATGTACTTGGTAGTGGATGATCAACAAGAAAGGGAGGAAGCAGGAGCACACAAAGCACAATGTAGGGAAAGAGCCGTTATATACCTTCCAAGTAACTGGCAGTGGGAAGGAAGGATAGTACCAAGTACGTACGTATTGGCTTAAGCTCAGTTGCTACCGTGACCATGACCGTGATCAGACTAGTGCTAGTGCTGGTACTTGGGAGGCGGAGGCAGGAGCAGCCCATGTATCATCAACTAAGGCAAGGGAAACGGAGCTGAAGAGAAGAAGGCGCGTGAGCGGCGACTGTCCATCGTCCATCGTCTAAGGTACCGTCCATCGTCTCCATCCTCCCAACCGCGGCGGCCACCAAGATCCACAACGCCGATGGCATCCATGTGTGGTAGGGGACCGGAGGGAGGCGCCTCAAGTTGGGAGGCAGCTCGGAGGCTTGTAAGGCGCTTGGCATTGTCGTCGGCTGTCTGGACACTCTCTGTCTGATGACTTTGCGCCTGCTTCGCCCGCTATTATGGCCGGAGCGGGTAGGGTTGGCGCTATCATGAGGCCTCGATTCAGGTACTCGACGTACCTGTATGCCTGCCTGCCAATTCAAGTTTCGCTGTTAAGGTAAGGTAGATAGTGATGCCCATAAATTGCATCACATCAAGTGAGGGCTAGCACCAGTACCTACCTTTCTCCAACCATTTCTGTAAAAAGAAACCTGGAAGGTACAATGAAGGGCTACCTACTGACGAGAAGCAAGTACACGAAGCAAGTACACGAAGATGCCGCCTAGCCGCTGCCCTATAATAGGACCAGGGCTGCACCTGCCTGGCGCCACAGCACAAATTTGGTAAGAATAGTACGAGTAACGGGCAGGAACTCAGTCGACACTTACAGCGGAAGGCACTGTCGACCCATCGCTCCGCCGTACAATTAACGTTCCGGCTCCACGTCTTTTCTCAACCCGGGTCCTCACATGCCGGTTCCTGCTCGTCGCAACAAAAGATTCTCTCACAATGGCGAAAATACCTCAGCAAGGACAGCGAGCGAACACGGAATGCAGAAGAAAATTTTATTCGTTTCCCCGGTCCTAGTCTGATACGTTATGTTTCGCATGGCGCAGTTGGCGGCGGCGGCAGAGCCAACACGGCGGCCCCAACCGATCGGCGGCGACGTCCTACTTACAATCTACAGTAATTATTACTAGTAGACTGGACACTGCTAGCAAATTCTTCGGCACCGGTTAGCGCCACCCCGTTGTTCCATCGTCTCAACCAAGCCCAGCCAGACTGTGATCTTCTGCACCCAAGCTTTGCCTTGACCCTCTTTGGAAGAGAGCTACGGGCACTGACACTAAGGCTAGCATAGCAGTACACTTATGCTTATCCAAATCCCCGTTTCTCCCCTCGCAGCAGTGTTTGCTTTCGACCGGGCCCGGCCTCGCCCAGACTTTGTATGGCGTCTGGATTCGACTTGCCTATGACTCTTGCGATATCGGTATGCCCGTTGCAATTTTTTTTTTTTTTTTTTTTTTTTTTCCTCGAGAAGCTATCACGGAGCTAGACGAGCTGCAAGTTATCGAAAAAGGTGAAAGCTCTAGCAACTTCCTGGGGTTTCATCAACGACTAACGGCATGACGTCGAGGGGTCGCCTGGCGCCCAGGCTTGACTGTTCCACCAACTAAGTCCCGATGTAGTCAAAGACGGGCAGCCGAAAAAAAGCGATACCACAGGTGGGTTTTCCTCTTTGTTTTTTGGCCGCAAAAGCTGGATGCGGGTGATGAATGATGATGAAGAGGTAGTCTCTGGTAGGGTGTGGCAATGGCAACCTAGCCGCGTGTTCGTGTGCAACAACGCCGAATCATCGAGGATATCTTAGTACCGCAGTTGTCATCCCCTTTCTCGTGGCCATCTAACTAACTGCGAGCGCAGTATTTCGTACAGCACATCACATTACATCAACCACCCCGCTACAATCCATGGCCATCCACCAATCCATCCAGCCTATCCTCGGAGACA
This sequence comes from Waltergamsia citrina, assembly GCA_022814615.1. Lineage (NCBI taxonomy): Eukaryota > Fungi > Ascomycota > Sordariomycetes > Hypocreales > Bionectriaceae > Waltergamsia > Waltergamsia citrina. The sequence continues at coordinate 106,110 of JAKLNE010000011.1, read as the reverse complement.
GAGCTTTACCTGGCGCTCACTTACAGTTTTCCCCTCATGTTCCCTCGCTCGGTTTCCTGGCTGTCGACCATGGCCCGTGCTCTCTGCATATATGTACATCGATCCATCCATCCATTCACTTACATGTATATGCCCTTTTGCAGCCCGTCGTTGCAAGTTGCTGTACTCCACAAGAGCTCAGCAAGCTGCATATCCAAGCCAAGGGTCCTCACCAACCTGTCGAGTCCCTAAAATAATACAGTTCATGCAGCCGGATTACGTATCTGACGAGCAGTCCGCAGACAGAGATCTGCGGAAGCCTCGCAAGAAATGCCGACCATCCATGATCAGTATGCAGAAATGTAACATAGATCGACGCGTTACTCCTCAGACTTCTGATCCGTCAGGCCGAGAAATGCAACCTCGACGTAAGATTTTGATTGTTTTCTCATGTTTTATGAACAGGAGGCAAGATGGTAAGCTAATCAATCATTCGATACGGATACTTTCTGATGTCCGTAAGCAAGCTCACCTCGGGTCTAGAACCATTCTTTCTGTCATTTCAACTGGTTTTTCAAAGACTTGAAAATTTAGCTCTAGACCCTGAAGTAGTGCATTCTTGTTCGACGCTCAGAGCCAATGTAGTATTTACCCGCGTTTCGTCCATCCTCCCCCGTGGGTGCTGGCTTGAAGGATGGGGTTTCAGTAGATTAATCCTCTTCTCATCTCTACGTCTAATCTATCTCGGGCAACTCGCTTTGCGGTATCATTCCCGATAGAGCCTTTCTCTTTCAATCCTTGCCTTCACCTCATCCCCCACAAGCCCTTCCAAGCTATCAACACCTCCCTCTGCGCTCACAGCCTCCCTCACTCTCGAACTACTCACAGAACCTCCCACCCCTTCCACCAGCTCAATCCTATCCACCCATTCCTTCATCGGCCGACCTCCCGCCCTCTTTACATTCACTCCCTTAGCCAAATCCCCCAAATACCCTCTCTGGTCCGACTCCTTCCCCCACTCCCCATCCGGCCTCATCGTAACCCTCAGCCTCGACTTTTCAAAGAACCCGTCCATTGCGTTGACCAATTCCCAACCTTGCCCGTTGCCGTAGTACTTTGGGTTGAGGATCCGTATTAGTGTGTCATAGCCGACTAAGAATGTCATCTCTACTTCATCTCCGTAGAAACCTGAGGACGTGATGGCGTGGGCTTTGTCGTGGAAGTAGGGTGATGTGGTTACGCCAATATCTACTATTTGTTCTTGCTCTTTCTGGTGTTGATGCGATTCTACTAGTAAGTTTCGTCCGAAAGCTTCCATCATGGCTAAGCGCTGCGGGAAACTCGCCGGCTTGGCCGCCTTGTCGGCATTCTGCACTGACAACAGCAATAGGACTCTATCCGCTGCCGTGTCAACGGCGGACTGAACCATTTGTGCGTGTGCGGTGGTAGGAGGGTTGAAACTCGAGTCTAGGATGATGAGACGCCGTGGTTGATGAGGTTGGTGTGGTGGGCGTGGTTGTGGGTTGGTGGCGGCATGGTGTTGTTGGTGAGGGAGACTGCAGAGGATGCGGAAGGCGTCGGAGGAGGTTGTGAATGAGGTGAGGGAGCGGGTGAAGAAGTCTAGTAATGAGCGTGATGGGAATGTCATTTTTTCTCTTCGGTTGAACGGTGTTATTGGGGTTTGATGTGTTGAGTGGTTGTTAGATTTATGTTTACGACTCTGGGGATGCGTGGTTTGTATGTGGGGTCCGATATAGAGATGCTTGAATAGGTGGTTTTTACTAGCAGCAGTATCGATAAATTCCATTGTAAAGATCTTGTTAAGCTAAGACTATGGCTCCCGCTTCCATTGATTGATTGCTATATATATGAGATAGAGATGACTCGCCCCCTCCAAAATAATAATACATCTTCAAGACTTTGCTTGTACTACTAGCTACTAATCATTTGCATGTCCAGCATCCATAACCCCCCTCGAGAACCATTCAGCCACAGTCCCAAACCTATCCTCACTCCCCTCCAAATCCCCCTTAAACAACTCATGCCTCTCCGCACGCTGTTTCTGCCCCTCCCTCATCTTCCGAATCACCTCGTTCTCCCCAGCACATTTCGGACACTCAGCGCCATCATCATCGCCGTCTGCCCCGCCACGCAGACACCGCTGATGGAAGCTATGCTTGCAGAGGAAATGCACTGCTGGTAGATCTAGGCCCTGCCCGCAGTCGGAGCATCTTGTGGCTTGGAAGACGGCGGGTTTGGAGCCTAGGTCGTCGAGCTCGGTGCGACGTTTTTCTGTGTCGGTTCGGAGGTTGGAGATGCGTTGTCGGTTGGAGGCGATTTCTTTGCGTTCGCGGGTGATGGTCTCGTTGAGGTATGGTTTGATCATGCCCATGGTGGCAATGCCGCCGCCGGATGATTGACCGACAAGAGTTTGGATGACCTGCAGAGGTGCCATGAGTCCATCGTTATCAATCTTGGACAACACAGCTGCCAACTCATCCCTCCCCGCCTCTTCGAGAATCCGCGGGTCGGAAGTAAGATAAGCCAATGCAGCCGGATATAGCTGCGGTTCTTCCGGACCATATTTCTTCAGCGCCTTAAGGGCCCCTTGGGTATCTTTCGCCGAGGTGTACGATCTGAAAATGTCGAAAAGCAGACCAGCCTGCTCCTTGACCAACACCGTTCCATCCTCGAAATTCGACAAGTGCGAAAGCAGAAGGACATTGGAGCTCTCCATAGGAACGTGCTCTCCTTCTATCAGCTTCTTCGCTTTCGCTTCCCACTCCTCCCTTGCATGCTGGCCCTTCTTTTGGCGGGCCTTGTACAGGTACATCTCGAATAAGGTTGTGTAGAGGTCGGTGCGGTCCGTTTGTTTGAGTTCCTTCTCTTCCAGGCAGGCCTCCAAGAATATGATGAATTCGTCGGGATGGTCGATAAAGGAAGAGAAGGCTGTTCTAGGCGGCGGCGGCGTGTACTCCGGAGCCGGGAAGTTCTCCTCATCAAGGACGATAGATCCATCGCCGAGAGTTTGTCGTCCATTGGCCGGTGTTCCTGATCCTGATCCTGTGGATTGGTTCATATATGGTAAGGGAAGCAGGTTGGATAGATTTTGAACAGCATTCGCTGCGCCAGCGGCGAAGCCGGGTGAAGAGACATCAGCGTCCACAGCTGGTAACGGCGATCTCTTGGGCTTGTATTTCCCGGTGTAGTAATCGACGAATAACCTCGTAGCATCATCTGGACAGTTCTCAATCAAGACCCTAGCGTACTTTTGCAAGGATGGATATGCCTAGGAAAGGCCAATCAGTTATTGTGAGCTTCTCAATTCGCAGGATGAAATCCAACATACCACTTCTGGATCTTGGTGCCAGATAAAGTCCAAGGCCTCTGAGTACTTCTTCGAGTCTTCGATCAAGATATCCACCACTAAATCCGTCTCGTCGTGTTTCCGGGCCAGATAAGCGGCTTGGTCGTAGTAGCCTCCTTGTCGACACATAGCAATGGCGGTGTCCAGGTCGAATTTGAGATCGCCGGGTGACTTGATGAACTTTTCAAGCTTCTCGATATCCTTCAACTTGGCATAACAGTTGAGCAGCAGAGTTGTGTGGTCAGCTGTAGCTTTCCTATGCTCGTGGAGCTGTTCGAGGTACTGGATGAGGTTGTGTATCCGCTGACTATCGAGGAACTGAAGAAGCCAAATTAGCATTGTTTGAGGACATTAACAGTAGGAAAGGTTTACCTTTCGAATGACTTGAGAAGGCTCAGTAGTGTCGATAGCTCGGATATATTGGATCATGGCTCCATCAAAGTCTGCTTTCTGGTACAGATGGTCGCCAAACTTGCGATAGATCTGGCTCTGCTGGTCTGTATCAAGCCCAGAACTCTGGGACAGTTCGATCGCCAAAGGGAACATGTTCCTCTGATATAGCATCTCCAGCCTTTGCTGTAAAGATTTCTCTCGATACCGGTAGATCTGGATTTCGTTAATTTCATATCTCCATAGGGAGAAAGCGCAGTCTTACCTTTCCGTCCTCCGTCATCGTAAAAAGGTCGCCCCAGACTTGAAACACGAATCGCACCGGTGATATCAACGTCTCCGTATGTCCGATAATGCGCAAGTCCATTTCCAGCATGACAAACGTCGAGGCGTTGAAGAGCGCATCGCTAGCACCACCAAATCGCCGCCGCATAGAGTCCGGCTCTCGGTTAGCCTTCGACGGCGGACACGCAAGGGCGATATATTGGCGGAACGAAGTTATCGAGCTCTTGGGGGATTCGTATGCTTTCGGCGGTCCACGTCCGTCAAGGGTGTAGGTGTAGATAGCATCTTCTCGAGCGACGAGAATGTCGCCTGTGTTCTTCTCGAGCGTCATGCAGCCCCATCCGCAACCGACATCTTCCACGGTCTTGGGAGGTAGCCCTTGGCCTTTTCTCGATATGCCGACTTTGAGAATCCTGGACGTTGTGGACACGAATAACGTGGTTGTAAGCTTCTCGTCTACCGCTAACTCCACGCCTGTTACGGGCTCTTCTGACTCGAATACGATTCGCTGTTTTGTGCCTAGGTCGTGGATGAAGTCGCCTCGGATCACGGTGACAGAGCCGTTGGCGAAGCCGACTGCGATTTGTTTGAGGTCGTCGAGGGTCGCGAAGGCCGATATCTAAGCTCATGTTAGCATGTTGTATGTCTTGGCCGCGGATATATATGTCGAGACTGACCGGAAACTGTCGTCGCGCGTTACTGATGCTCACGGTACTGAGACAGGTCGGCATATTCGTCTTCTTGACCAACTTATCCAGCGCCCACACCTTCAGCACTGGATCGCTGCTCATATCCTCCTACAACCAGACGAATTAGCCATCAGCAACTTAAAAAGACAAGACCATACTGCTTACAGCCACCGTAACCAGCAAGCTCGTCCCCTCCACCTGGCGCATATGCGTTATCCGACCAGCATCGTGCGCCTGGAAGCTCCGCACCACCTTCCAGCTCTTGCCGATGATACTGACAACGCCATCCTGCGATCCAAGGAATAGGCTTTCGGACCCCGCGCAGACGCTAGATATGTCGTTGCTCTCGAACAGTTGTTGGGCATCTTGGTCGGTTACATTGATCCGGGCGACGTCGAAGAAGTCAAACGACTTCCACTGCAACAACGACGTCAGTAAGTGGGAAAAGACGTATGGAGACCTTGCAAAGAAGATTTCACTACACGGGGATGCAGATTACTTACCGAGATGGCCATGCTGTCGCATTTGGTGAGCTTCCCTAGGGATATACTCGTGTGGTGCAGGCGGGTTGTTCGTGGTTGGAGCTGAGCGCGATGACGATGGTGGGTCCTGAGCTGGGAGAAGCTCCTGGCCGGCTGCACTGCTCTAGGCAACCAGCTCTAATAAGCACATGTCAAATAATCTCCACATCAACCTTTAAAATCCATGCAATACAGCAAGCTGAAATGTATACCAAAATACACGGCTCGTCATTGACTGGTGATCCAAATGCTCATGCTAAATACACGATCAATAGATTCTGATGAATAATAAATAGAATAAAGACTTTACTATCAGCTCGGCCCTGCCGTTGTCTACCCTACGAAGTTCTGGCTTTGTTATCGTAACACCACATGCTGCGCCTTAAAGCCCGTTGAACAAGTGTGTCTAACGGGAGAAGAGTACTACATGCTAAGAAAGATGCAAGAAATAGCAACCATAACACTCATCATTCCGTATTAGGATCGTTGCATACTAGTAGTAGGGATACCGCGCTTCACGCTATGGCGTGGTAGGAAAAGGGTATCATGAGTCTCTCAATACTAAAAGCTCGCCTTTGCTCCAGAAGCTGTAAATGCAGACAAACAATCCCGATAACAAGCCAAATAACGCAAATCCCCTTCGCCGTGCCATGTCCTCCCAAAAAAACCGTTTAAGCCAAGCCATGACCCCATCCCCCTTCACTCATCCTTGCTTCCCTCAGTCACTGTCTCCTCCTTGTCAACCTTCCCAGACTTCTCATTCGTTGCCAATGGGCTATATGGGGCAGCATTAGCGGCGCCGAGGCTCTCTGTTCTGACGTGACCAGGTCGCCCGCTGCGGATGCTGGCACCGTCGCCCTGCTTGGCGTAATAGCTGTTGCGATCGCCAGACACAGCCGGTGGCACGCCGGTGGATGAGTAGATGCTATTCCTCTCAGCCCCGATTCGTGAGGTGCTGCCGTGCAAGCCGGGCGTGTTTTGCATCCCCGAGGATTCGATATTAGCACTGAGCACGCTGAGAGGCAAGCTCTCGCGGCTCCCACCCCACACTGAGGAAGGAGCAAGGGCCCTGACGGAAGCGTCGGTATCCATAGAACGACGGCGACGGCGCTTGCTCGAAGATGCTAGCGTCAGGATAGAAGCATTGTCGGTGAGAAGGCCATTGGCAGTGGCGGTCGTGTAGGTGTTGGGAACGCCGTTGGGTGTAAGGTGGGCGGGGATGGCCGAAGCAGGAGAGGTAGTAGGGAACGGTTGGCTGAACTGGATCGACTGGGTGTTATTCTGTCCTGAAGTTGCAGCATTTCCGGTTGCATGGCTACCATTGGGAGCCATAGACTGAATGGTTGTGAGAGTCGTTGTCAAGGACCGAACCGATGGAGCAGGGCTCGAGAAGGTACTGTCGCCTCCTTTCCTAGAATCGAAGCCTCCTCCAACAGTGCGACTGGTCCCAGCGAAGGAACTTGTTCCATGGCTGGGCGCGTTGATTGAATGTGATGCTTCGTTGTCCGTAGATGCTGTACCAGCGCCACTTCGCCCGGTGATGGGAGGAGGATCGAGGTCATCGTTCGGTAGGCCGTTTAGGCCGTTCGGGTTGTCGAGTGACACACGACTGCCAGTCTGGCCAGTCGTAACCGAGGCCGCGCTCTCGTTATTGTTGGTATCGTTGTTGTTATTGTTATTGTCGTGATTGCGGCCTACATGGCCTGACTCCGGGTAAGGATTATTGACTTTGACGCCACGTTTCTTTTTGCCATAGCGCCTTGGTCGTTCGCTATCGGATGAGGATTTGAAGTTGGTGAGCTTTTTGACCCAAGTCGAGAATGGTCTACGCCGATGGGGTTGTCGGTCTGCGGCGGATTAGCCATGAACCCTTGAACCGTTGAAATATCCCGAGGAACCCATGATTAGGGCTTTGACGAAGAAGAAGGAAAGACGACTCACCATGCGACTCGGGGAGAACATCAGTCGTTGCCATGAGGGCTGGAGGGGGGAAATACACAAAGCGCGTGAAGGCTAACTACTTGTGAAGCGTGTACTGTCTGTCTGTCTGTCTTTGGGCAGGAACAGAAGGTGCGATCGGGTGCGATCGTAGTGGAGGTCCCAAGAGGGTCGATATGGGTCAATGAGGATCACTGGCAGGTAATGAAGCGTTACTCAGCAGTAGCGATGGCAATGACGACAGGAAGGGTATAATTCGAGGATCGGGACGGATGGGAGATGGGGAGAAGTAATAATGACAAGGCTCAGGGTTCAGAAACGAGAGGGATCTAATTAGAAGGCGGCTGTTAGCGGCTCCGCCCAAAGGGAGGAAGAGCCCAGGCACTAACTGAGGGAAGCACTGAAGGAGGCACTGTTTGTCTCAGTCTCAGGCCCAGGCCCAGGCCCAGGCCCCATCACGTGATGGCGTCATTACACGAGTGAATACGACGGATACCTTACCTTAGTACTCCATTTAGTATTAACTGGGAACATATACACTTATACTGACAGTACGTCTCGTGTATTGTACTGTACGATACTAACTACGAGATTTATACCCATTATGTTCTTAGATTCTCATCCCCACGCTTGACATAAAAGAAGTTGCTGTCATATAAAGATCCTACACGCCGTGCGAAATCGATGAGCTCAGGCTCCTTCCCGGACCCGGACCCATGCCACCGTCGAATCCCCACGTGAAGCAGCAACGGTGGATACAGAACGGACACTTAGTACTTAGCCAGACCCTGGAATTGAACGTCATTGGAGTCACTCTGGAGTCCAAAACGACGGCTAGTACGGATTGATTTCCCTCCCAATCCTTGCATGCCGAGTTTCTTGATCGTATCAGACATCATGATCGAATAGCTCTCTTGAAACGGCCAATATGAAGAAGCCTTTCCCGCCATGTCTATCCAAAGACTTCCCGACCATGTCGTGGACAAGATCACATCATCAACCCTCATCACCTCATTGAATGGCGTCGTCTCCGGTTTGCTCAAAAACTCGCTCGATGCTGGGGCAACCAAAGTAAACGTCACCATTGACTATACTCGCGGCAACTGCATCATCGAGGACAACGGCCATGGGATTCCTCCGAATGAGTTCAAGCAAGACGGAGGACTTGGCCGGCCACACCGTAAGTTGCTAATAGAAGCCTAATAATTACTATCCATATACTAAGAAGCCTCAAGATACATCAAGATTTCCTCCTTCGCCAGCTGTTTTCGGGAGCCGTGGGACATTTATCGCTTCACTCGCTGCCCTGTCTCTACTCACAATCTCATCTCGACATATTGACCATGTCTCGCACAACGCCTTCCTTTTACACAACGGCCAGGTGCTCTCCAGAAACATTCCCGCGTCTCAAGAGCAAAAGCTTGGTACATTTAGTCGTGGAACGCGCATCGCAGTTCGTGATCTCTTTGGGTCGATGCCCGTTAGGGTGAAGCAAAGGGCAATCATCACCTCTGAACGTTCCTCTGTTGACAAGGAATGGGCGCGGCTGGTCAATGATGTTGTTGGCATATTGTTGTCGTGGACGGGGAACGTGAGTCTCTTGCTCAGAGAGGCAAGCTCGCAACACGAACTACATCTGAAGCCCCTGAATGAATCTGCACCCTTGACCAAGGTATCGCGGTTGTTCACGCAAGCGTCATTAGCCGACTCCGCGCACAAAGAATCCTGGGTATCTCTCTCGGCCTCATCAAAACATGCCTCGATCAAAGGCTGTGTGTCACTCATTCCAGTGGCTACGAAACGGGCCCAGTTCATCAGCTTGGGAATTCACCCTGTCACTAATGAGAATGGAACAAATGTGCTTTATGAAGAGGTCAACAAAATCTTCAACAACTCTGCTTTCGGATCATTGAACGGAGCGCTTGAGAGTCGCCGTGGAGAGAATGACGCTGATGCTCAGGAGAGCAAGATCTTCAAATTTCGTAAAGGCATTGAGCGGTGGCCCATGTTTTATTTCCAGATTCACTTGCGAGACTCAACTACGCCGAGCGATATCGAGCATGTCCTGGATAACCGACGCAACGGACTCAGTCGAATCTCGGACCTTCTGAAGGCCATGTGCTATGGATTCTTGAAAAAGCACCATCATCAGCCTAAGAAGGTCTACATGTCTACACAGGAATCGGCGTTCTCGACGTCGAAATCCCTTGGTCGGGCTAAAAGAAGACGAGAATCGCAACAATCTTCGGCCAAACCTGTCCATTCACCTACACATACCTCTAGGAGTCAGGTATCTACTAGTCATAGCGACCTGTTTCATGGATGGCCGCGCGTGAAAATCGGTCACGCTACAAGACCCAACTCTGCACAGCAGAAAGTACCCGAAAGGACAGCTTTACTAGGATCCTCTCAGGGAAAAGAGCGTCTGGTTGGGTTTGATGGACGACTACTACGAGCGCCGTTTGATGACGAGGAGGAAGCCATCGAGACAGACCTGCAAGGCAGCCAGCACTTCCTCGAGGACAAGTCGACGGACATGCCGGAACCACTAAGCACGTCCAGTGAGCCAGCGGCGGCAGTATCCGCAGAAGTAACCACACGCCGCTACAGCCTTACTCAGCGTCCGAAAAATCCTCCCAGTGAATGGCTGCAAGGGGTCCTTCGATCCTGGGATAATCCTGTTTTCGAGAATGTCCCCGCTCCTATCCCGAAAGCTTACGACGAGACACCAGACGCCGCAAACACTCGCTCGTTTGGCACGCGCTCTAGACACTTTGCCGCTAGTCAGAAGGACTGTGGCGTCAACTTCGAGGCAGGGTCTCTGAACCTGCAAGGACGTATATCGAAAGATGCCTTATTGACCGCAGAGGTCTTGTCACAAGTTGACAAGAAGTTCATCCTGATCCGGCTTTGTCTTGATCATGCGACGCAGCAGTCTGAAGAGACAACGGCACTCGTCATGCTAGATCAACATGCTGTAGACGAGCGGTGCAAATTGGAAGATGTAATGGATGGATACTTTGTCGTACGGGCTTCTGATGGCGCTGCCATTGCAGAAACAGAGGCATTATCGAAACCACTGCGATTCGAAGTTGGCGACCACGAAGGCCATATCCTGAACAACGCACGGGCATACTTCCAATCATGGGGTATCGTCTACCAAGTAGAAAAGGGAGAGCTCATCGAGGGGACCCGCTCACCTACTATAAGAGTCACAAGCCTACCACCAAGCATCCTCGAACGCTGCGCAACAGAACGTCGACTGCTCATTGATCTACTACGGAAAGAAGCCTGGCAGCTCGAAGAAGGATACCGCTCATCTCGAATCCCCTCCGCTCCGGCCGACGCCGAATATCCGTGGGTTTCCCTGTTTAGTCAATGTCCGAGGGGTATACTGGAACTGTTGCACTCGAGGTCTTGCCGTAGCGCTGTCATGTTCAAAGATGTTTTGACGGAGGCTGAGTGCGGGGCTATGGTTCGGAGGGTGGCAAGATGTGCGTTTCCTTTTCAGTGTGCTCATGGAAGGCCGAGTATGGTGCCTTTGGTGGATTTGGGATCTAAGGAGTCGGGAAGCAGGATAGGAGGGTGGCATGCTGATGCTCAAATTGTGGACTGGAAGAGGTGGATGAATTGAATCACGAGTAGGACAGACGGAGAACATTATTTGCATCATGATACCCATAGTGTCTTTTCTTGCTCACATTCATATACAACCGTGCCTAGACGCACACGATTAAGCCTGAGTATCCATTTGGAACCCCAAAGGCAGTGAACCATTCTGATATTGTGAAATTTTCTTTTTTTCCATTTTGGGTTTTCCCTATTCCAACTAGCTTCCTGTAGCAACAAGCAACCAAACACTTTCACATGGTCTTCGCTTCTTACTCGTGCCTCCCTCCAAAACCGATATGCCAACCCTTCCTAGCCAATGCATCGTCAGCCACGACGAGGCGATGCAATAGTAGTAGTAGTAATAGTAAAAATTAATAACAAGCAAGCAAAGGCCGTATTATGCAATTGTTCATGAAATGCTCCTCTCAAACGCCGGGTATAGAAAGGTTTCGTGTCCAAAGAAGAGCGGACGAAAGATAATAAAATGTACAAAACGTTTCGAAGTTGGTGCAGTAGCGTTATTCCGTCTTAGTTCTTCGCAAGGAATGCATCGTAGCCGAGTTCGAACAGATGCGTTTCCTACAAAGAGGTGAAATGCGCAAGGATTCTGAAAGAGGTCATTACGAAGGCTTGGTGGAAGGCTTTATTTGCCCTTCTCCTCTTCCGCCTTCTTCCTGGCCTCGATATCTTCTTGCTTGCGCTGCTTGGCTTCGAGTTTGCGTTGCTTCTCTTCGTCTTCGGACATTTTAACCCATTCTTTGATGTCATGGTCCCAGCGGTGTCTGTAGCGGGAAGAGAAACAGTTAGTACATATGTCCAATAATGATCCACGCGAATGTCTCAGAATTTATGAGGGGTGGATAGGAATTTAAACTTACCCAGACCATTCCTCAGCGACAAGACTCTTCTCACCATACTCGTCGGAGAGAATCTTTTGGAAGCTGTAAGGGATACGGGCCTTGACACCCTCGAAGGTGGACATGCGCATGGGCCACAGGTCCTGGGATTCGTAGCGGTGCTTGTTTTTGCAGCTCCAGATGCCGGGCTTGTCGTCCTCGCGCTCGCGGACGCCGGTAATGTCGATGAACATGCCATTGTCCATGTCAATCCAGCGGGCGTCGATAATGTTCTGGCCGTCGCCCTTGGTCTTGTCGACATGGTGGGGGTTGACATCGAGCAGGTAGTGTTTGGTGATATCATCGCCACCGTCGGGGCTCTCGGCTTTGAATTCGTGCTCGGTAACGTTCATGTTGTCGCCGAGCCATTGCATGGTGTCGTTGGAGATCTGTACGTCGAGATCATAGTCCCAAGGCATGATCTGGCCATTCCACCACCAGCCGAGTAGAGTTCCGTGTGCGATCCACGTCTCAACGCCCTTGTCCTCCATGATGGTCAGGTAAGAACGAACAAGGTCGCGCAGAACGAAGCGGTGTTCGGCGTAGGGAACTTCATCATCAAAGAAGCGGCTGTCGTAGTGGCTGCGCGCCATGCTGCCACCAGGCTCGTGGAAGTATTTAGGTGTCTTCTTCTTTTTATCCTCGCGAGGTTTGAGGACGGGCGCTAGGTCGTTGGCAGAGGCGGAGACATCGTCATCAAAGTAGAAGCTCTGCACATCTTTGGGCTTCGGGGCGGCGAGGATTGTGGGAGTGAGGGCGACAATGCCAAGCAGGATGGCATTCCGTAAGCGCGTCATGGCGGAGGTTGAGGCTGTGAAGTGACAACGACCGACTAGTTGCAAAATTACGTTTGGATCGAGAGCAAAAAGGAACAACTAGAGATGTAGTCGATTGCGAGGTTTGCGATGGCAGAGGAGAAAAAAAAAAGTCGCCGCCGTACTCGTAATGTCAATACAGGGGGAGGCGGCGAGTGTCGCGTGCCCGGAGGCGACCTGAAGTTGACAGGGGTGTGGGGTTCGTTCGTACTCGTCCGGAAGAAACGGGCGTGTTGGAGAATCAAGTATACCGATGGTGGAAAGGAATTGAATGCTAAATGCGACGCACCGAAGAAAAGCACGGGTTGGGTATGTAGGAGGAGCAAAAGAGGGAAGATCAAAGAAGAGAAGGAGAAAGAGGTGGAAAAGGGTAAGAGTAAGAGTAATTAGAAGGGAGAGTGTGAGAGAGGATGGGAGTGAGTGGAATTGGTTGGCTATCAGGCGTTGATTCTGCGGAGAGGGTGACGGGGGGGACACGAGGAAGGAGGTTTGCTGGATTGCGGGATTGCGCCTGCCTGCAAGAATGCTCGTACCTTCCGCAGCAGAAAATTAATTACATATACGAGTGAAGCACACACTGTACGTATAGGAATATTACGCAACGTCTCATTCCTCTCATAGGCTGACAAAGTAAGTAACACAGAAAAAGTGAAAGTGCCCAACTCCATTATCGTAAACTCACACTCGTAACTGTCTGCTTTGCAACGCTCAACAACACTGTGTTGAGAAAGAGTACATGGACTGTGCGTAGGGCCCCGCAAGGATTCAATGAATGAATAGGAGGATCTGCAATGCTGTCTGGGCTCGCCTTGGCGCATCCCGAAGTGAAAATTGGTCCTTATCCGTGCCTATTGAAGCTCATGCGCCGCAGAGGGAAGAGACTGTTTTGCTCAACCCTTCATTGTCTCTGATTGACGAGCGGAACACGCGGGCTCGTGCGAGTGTAAGCCAACGTAAGTAACCAACCAAGTTATGACTTAATCGCCTACCCAAGATGACACCTCTTCCGGATTGCCGCAGCCTTGGCTCTCGCAACTAGCACAAAGAATAGTGGCAATTCATCAGCCTGTTCCACCACGTCCAGCCGGGTTGTACTGCAGACGGACCATTCAAAATTATTGCGGCGCGGCTGTGTCTTCTTCATATTGTTGAAGGCGTGGCGTGAGTGAGGGTACGTAATGGTTCAAAGTGGCGCTAAGCCTTGTTGGGAAGTGAGTCGTGTGCCCGGGATCCTTGGTGGTCAGAGCACTCGCACTTTCCTGGCACTGTGCTTTTGGCTGTCCCACCCGCTGAAGTTCAGGCGACTTTAGGCTTTAGGGGCGCCTAACATGAAACGCCTGGGCGGCGGATAATCTGGGAATGATCAAACGCAAGCGCTTACGGCACTAATTAATCGTAATTACTGGCCACTTAAGGTACCTAGCCATGAAAATATTAATAGATCTGTCCTTAATCCTTTATCGGACTTTAAATATCATCCATGCGTTACCGACCTTTACTATTTACTAGACGAGACCAGCTCTTCATTGTACCACTAGTTCCTCTATTAACTACTAAAGAAATAATAGTACTAGCAGGTCAACGGACTATTGTTTCAGAAATTTCGCCTGAACCACCTGTACAACTAATACTTAGTAGTAGTAGCAGTCCTCTTTTGCACAAATTCTGCAGCAATACATGCGGGCCCTGTGAATCAGCCTTAAAATCCATTATGGTAGGCCTTATCCACCCTTACCTACACCGTACAAGGGAGGGAAGAAAGTCCCGGGACCCTGCACGTCGCTCGCTCCATTTTAATGGAGGAAAACAGGGTCGTTCAGGGTCAACAATGGTACTAAGTCCGATTGATATCAAATTCTAAACGCGGACCCTTCTACCCACTAGTAACATTAGGAATGTACTGGGTCCGTGAACCAAGTGAACAATACTCCGTAGCGGCAACATGAACAAGCTAACTCGATGAAATTTCCATACATTTTCTTTTCCCAAGTGTAAACGGGCATACCCGCTATTTAGCAAATAGCGTAGAAAGGAATTAAGGATTTTTTTTTTTTTTTTTTTTTTTTCCCTTAAACATGAAAAGACATGCAGTTGAAAGATAGAAATACTTCCTACTATGATTCTATGCTATGTGACTTTTCCCTTCACAGCGCACTTGAACATATCCATTCAATATTGCGACTCATAACTAAACTCATTACATTACCCTACTCCATGTCGGCGCGATGCATACATCAGGCCCATAGACTCTACCTACGTACTCGATACACTTTTGTAGATGATCCGATCAAGAGACTTTCGGCCCAGATGACATGCGAACTGAAAGCCTCTCAATTGGCAAGCCAACTCAGCCACTAAATTACTCTTCCCATGCCCTGCAAGATATTCATCTTAAAACCTTCTACCGGCATTGACATTATGTAGGGCTCATTGAAAGCTTATAATGAAATCCTGGAAAGCACGTAGTATATCGGTACTTTTCGAAAGCGAACGCCCAAGGATCTTTCTGCTGGATTGGCGGCCGGATTGGCACTCGGCGAGGTCGTTGCAGACCTATAGCATTACCTATCTAGTAAAATGAAGGAGACGCAGGCTCATGCCTTCTTGGAGCGTCCGTCATCGTATGTCGATTGGTGAGGTTGAGTCGAATAGGTTGATATCGTGAGTATCGTGGTGGTCGATCTTCCTTAAAAGATTAATGGCATGAGCTTGGCATCTTCTGGAGGATTGTATCGCTCATAATTCAGGTGGAAAAGACCTTGCTAGATGTGGAATAAGCACTCAGTAGCCGTTGTGCTCCAGTCGGTGCATATTGTCACTTCTACTCAGGAGTATACGTCGCACATGAGTCCCGCCTCTCGTGCCACGTCCTCAGCGCTATCTTAAATAAAGCAAAGGTGGTCTATCCATAAAAAAGCCTCCTAAAGTCCTGGTGGCGTTTATAGTATCGGGATGTTCAATCGGTAGGCCCTTCTCTTGGTCATATTGGAGTGTTGTGCTCTCCGTGCAAAGATCAGGAGATCTCCAGGGCCCCAACAGGAGCTCAGGGGCAGCATAACTGCTTTATATCGTTTGTGAGATGCAAATAGATCCGCATTGAATCTGGACCTTCCAGGTCAAGCGGATCAGTCGGCGCCTGAAGGTAATGTTGTTGAGTTAATCCACCACGGTATTCAGTATATTCCTCAGAGCAATTTTGAAGCCACCGCCTAGCGATCTTTAGAACTTCGTTGCTTCTGGAACACTCTTTGCGCTATCTCATTCGTGCGAATCCGATGGTTTTCTTTTTTCCCTATAGATTGGGTTTCGGACTACTAGGCATAAGATTACGGATCTAATCTGCCTCACCTGTCAGCGGTCGTTTCAATATTGGAAGAAAGAGCTATTAAACCCTGGCGGATGATATAAGACTTACCCATAAAGGCCTATACTTCAAATTGAAGCTCAGCTCGTTAGAACTGATCGAGAAGCAATTCCTCCAGCGCCATCTTAAGCGAATCTTGAAGATTCCCTCGTCCTTAAGGGGCATACTAAAGAACTACTAACAAAACCAGGCCCCTCCTGCTACCTGCAGCTTACGGGGATGATCATTGTACATTAGTGACCTGACTATTAGGTTTGTCTAAGTATCAGAGAAGCGACTTGTATTGAGTTCGAATTCAATATTTTCTCAAACCAGCTATAGTCAACAATTACCATGTGCTCGCGATAGTAAATGCTAGCTGTACGTCTTGACTGCATGCTGCGTTGCCACTCACCCTGTAGGCTACCTCTTAGCCGCCAATTACTAGCATACCTAATACACTCTATACGAACAATACTGACCTTCGACTAAAGTTCATTCTCGAACAGCTCGGATTAATATCCAGCCCAGGGGCGAATAAACTATCAACAACAAAAAAAAAAAAAAAAAAAAAAGGAGTGAGTTTCCTGTTGGTGAAGCACGCACTCCCCACCTGTACTAATAACGGTTGGTTCCCCAGGGTACCGTATCCGCAAACGTACCAATAAAGAGATGAGCCCAGCTTGATCATATCGTGTGAACATTATCATTATCGTAGTGACCCTTAAATTCCATCGCCCGGTTGATTTTATATTATCTCGACATGACAGGATCGTTCCCCTAAGCCGTTCGCTCATGCAAGAGTGCCTTTCCAGCGACCAGCACCGACCGAGCGGGTCCGGCGTCATCTTCATCCCACCCTTTGTCATGCCCCCCGTACATTCAGTGTTCCATACTTAACACCAGTCAACCATGACCAAACCCCGAAAACAACATTGCTGGGAATGCCGCCGCCGGTGCCTAGTCTGCGACTCCGTCAAACCCGCCTGCAACCGCTGCACCCGCGCCGGCGTTCAGTGTCCCGGCTACGGTCCGGCCAAGCCCACCAATTTCCGGTGGCTTACTCCGGGCGCCGTGCTGTCGAGACGTCCACGTCGCAAGCGCGAGAAGGCAAGTCCTGCTCATAGCGTTGCTGATTCCTCCAATTCCGATGATACCTACTCTGATCGGGATGGAGTCACGCGGCGGGCTTTGGCGATGACTCCGCCAAGGGTGGTGATGGCTATGATTTCGGAGCCTTATCATTTGCCAGAGGCGGCTGAGTATTGTAAGCTTGCTAACCTCCCCCCTTATGAATGATATATCCAAGGCGGGAATCTGGAACTTATCGTACTAACTCCGTGTCCAAGTCAACACATGCATCTATCCAGACCTTCTCCCCCTCCTCGAGCTGGGACAGAATCCTCACGTGTATCCTCTCACCCGCCCCATGGTTCAAGCTGCTCACAAACGCCCTGCCTACATCCAACTTGGAAGCGTCTGCGTGGCTCTCAGCCATCGCATCAACCGGACCAGGGGCACTTCCGAATCTAACGCCTTGCTCATTGACAAGTTCTACCGGTACTGGGGCGTGGCTGTGGCCTCTCTCAATGATCACCTTGGTATAGAGAAACGGCGGAATAGTGATATGGTCATTGCGGGCATGTTAACCCTTTTGCTTGCCGATGTATGTATCTTTCCCTACATATAGACATTATTTTCCAGAGCAGAAAAAGAAGAGCTGACTCCATTCTGAACAGGTTCAACACGGGTCACCCCTCAACTGGCGCTGCCACTTAGAAGGCGTCCATAAGTTAATCGCCCTACGCGGCGGCTTTCCCTCCTTAACAGCCGTCGATAGTCTCAGACCAGTCCTCATCTGTTTCTGGTAGTAAGTCCACTACTGTCTTCTCTTTCCAAAGTAGAGCTGACCACGACATTTGCAGTCTCGCCGTGATTGGCAACACAACATGTCCTGCGTCAGACATCGCCGAAGCAGACACACACATGGATGCACTGGATCTCATAATGAGTCAGTACGACACGGAAGCCTCGCCATTCGGACTGTGTCCTCTACCATTGTTTGCCGAGATCATTAGGATCAACCACCTTCGTGCGCGGACTGCGCAGTGCACTGATATCGCAGA
The DNA here is from genome assembly GCA_022814615.1 of Waltergamsia citrina. Taxonomy (NCBI): domain Eukaryota; kingdom Fungi; phylum Ascomycota; class Sordariomycetes; order Hypocreales; family Bionectriaceae; genus Waltergamsia; species Waltergamsia citrina. The sequence goes on along the minus strand of JAKLNE010000011.1, from coordinate 88,149 downwards.
GCTAGAGATCCTGTTGGCAACAGCGCAAGATATCCGCGACCGCACTCGATGTTTCTGCCCGGAGGAATGGGCGTGTCAGAAGGAGCTTTCTCGAGATGACTGGGAGCGCTCGGGGAGAGTGTGGCACGCTGCTGTTACACTCTACTGCAATATGTCCCTTCGCGATCTCTTCTTGAACTGTTCCCTGCAGGCAACTGTTCAAACGTCCTTCTCCGCTGATCGATCCACACACAGCTGGGTGCTCCGTGATGCGCTACAAGAAGCACTCTTATCCCCCAGAATCAAAAGGTTCATGATTTGGCCACTAGTCGTGCTCGGAGTGCATGCTGTTCATGAAGATCAGGCTACGCGAAGCTTTGTTTCAACACAGCTGGCAGATCTAAGCCGAGAGCTCGGGACATATGTGCCGCTTAGGGCCAAAGAAGTCCTAGAGACATTTTGGAAGTCAGGGAGGAAAGACTGGGATGGTTGTTTTGACAGGCCGTATGTATTTACGACACAGGTTTTAGTGAATACTGGGCGGTTAATGCCTGCCGAGGACTAGACTTTGCAGCATCCTACTCAACAGCTATCATACAATATAGCACAAGAAAATTAAAATACACAACAGCAAAATATTCGAATATCCGCTTACTTCGTAGCTGATCTAACATCAGGCCATAGTCGGAAGCACACAGCCATACTTCCGAATCCGCGAGCAGGAGTAAGTTAAGCCATCATGAAGCGCGCTTCTGCAATCGCAAGGCCTACTGGAAATTGAGCCTCCAAGGTGCATGACGAGAACGCAAAGTAATTGAAACTTTGGATATATCGTTCTAAGTCTTCATAAAACAATTACTAGATAATTCAAATCTAAACTTCTGCTGCTATATTCTACATGTACCTTTCGTACGGATTTCCATCGCTCTAGGACCTTACATCCTCGCGGCCATCATGCCCAGTCATGACCTAAGCGCATTCCCACCTCTGCCTGTATTATAGAAGAATGCATCTGGAGAAATCCAGGGATCTCTAAGGGCGACAAGCACCTGTCAAGCCCACAACCCGTTGGATTAGGACCTTTCAGTAAGCTCAACAGGCTCCTGAACCGGACTCTTCCTCCGAAACAGCAGCCCAAAAGTCACCACATTACCAACCTTTGCCCCCACTGACCTATCATCCTCAATCTTCTTCCCAGTTACTTCAATCCCTTCGAGAGACAGATGAACATGGCGATAATGCGGGAGGAAACGACCCGGATGCCACACATTCCAAACACACGAATTGACAAAGATAAGCGCAGCTTCAAAAACATAAAAGAAGGCCTCATATCGGAGTATCGGGCTCATCTCGCGCATAGCCTCGAGATTGTCTATTTCAGCTTTTCCGTGTCCGGTGGTGTGTTCGGCGAGACGGTAGATGCAGCGGACAAAGATGAGAGACATGCTGGCGTATAAAACCCCTAGCATGGTATTGACCGAGTTGGAAGAGCGAATGTTGCTATTGCGGTGGCATTTCAGGTGGAAAAGTCCCGCGAGACAAATGAAGATGAGAATGAGGCCGACCTGAATGGCAATGGCAGCAATGGTCAACTGGCTACCGAGCTGTTGTCTTTGCGGCGACGAGGAGTTGGCATAGAAGGCGACACCGAGGGCGTTTAAGGTTTCGACGACGGCCATGAGACCGCCAAAGGTGACGAGTACGCGACCAGGGGGCATAGGGGCACAGCCGGGGACATATTCGAAGATTCGGCCGAGAACGTGGTAGTTTGCGAGTTCGAGAAGTGGGCTGCGATGGAAGAAATGTAAGCGACTTGTCATGGAACTGTGGGAGAATATTGAGAGTTTGAGATTTGCGCACGTACGGACAGACGTAGATGAATACTTGGCTAAGAACAAAGACCATCAGAGGAACATTGGTAGTTGTTTTGTAAATATAGTCGGTGGCACCGTAGGCGCGCATAGCATATCCAACAGTCAGGAGTGTCGCGCAGAAAGGGTGCATCCCGATCAACTTCCAAGCCTTGTATCGTCTGCGGATATCAGCAACGGACTTCTCTTTTCCATTCCTTCGTCGAACTTACTGGCACTGCCAGATGTGGAAGACAGCTGAGATGGCATAGATTGCGGCAAAGGCTATCGGAGCATATTCATTGGGGGCGTAGAAGTAGAGACTGTACAAGACTTGATACACATTAGAGGTTGTCTAGTCATTGGTCCTTTTGGTACTCACTAGGTTCGCCGTGAGCCATGATGGGCGACACAACAGAAATGATCCCAAAGTAGTGTGATCAAAGAACGGCAGAATGTAGGAACAGGCACTTTAAAATCTCCCACAACCGACTCGATAATGGTAAATGGATTTTCTTATAAGTGCCGTAGATAAATCGAAACAAGACAATGCTAACAGTTACGGGCGCTTAGCCCTTATAAGTCGGGCTCCTCCCAACACTGCCCCCCTGATCTTACTCTCAATCGCCTCGGGGCCTCGGGGCCGCGAAGAAAATCTTGACAACCTTGAAGAGCAGTCCTTGTTCCAAATAGGTAAATATATCTGCCAAGACAAGGTATAGCACCCGTAGACTACCATCCGTCGTCAGCCCTGATAATCCGCCATCCGCAGCGTGTGCAGGGGGGTTATTCCCGATTAGGAAAAAGAAAATGCCAAGACAATGTCGACGCAACCCCTTGTTGACCACATCCTTCGTATGAATCTGCTGATTGGCCCGGTCACCATACAGCTGCTTGACTAGGAATTTCAAAGCCATTCTTCCTTGAACAAGCTGCAGGTCATATGTCTGATTGCGCAAGCTTGTCGATATTGTCATCGCGGCCTTTGCTCTGCCCGACTTGAAATTTTGAATGGGTCGGCGTGTGCGGTACCCAGCCTACCATTTCTTTGTCAATGCTCTTCAAAGTCTAAGGCTGGTATTTAGATGAAATACTCCGTATGGGAGTCTTTTTTTGCCAATTGCTCTGCATCTGACGCTGTCGACGCCAGAAATCAAAGAAGCCGCAAATTCTAGTCTTTGCGGTGGGCGTAGTAACTTTCCCCATTTTCACTTATTTCCAGCCAAGCTCTCGCTAATGTCGTACCCTGTACATGGAGGCGAGCAGATAATTTTCACCTTCAACTTTCTTGCTGCATGAAGCTCGCGTGATGAAGGGGACAAGAGTATTTGGTCTGACTGTACTTTCATGAGTAATTTTCTGTGGTCAATGTCGGTCGTAGAATGAGCTTGTCTTTAGTGCGCAAGCTGGTATTCATCATTAGTACGTTGTACTTGGTCTTAGACTAGGTTCGAAATCCTTGATCACAGGTAAATAGATACACAACAATTTTCAACCCTGGGGATTTCAAACAAGATCTCGACAGTTTTCACACTAAACGCTGGTCTATTCCCACTCACGACTTGTGGTTATGAGTCTTCTCGAGGTCTCTACTGTGGTGAGTGACGCGCCAGCCACGATGGTTCGGCTCAACGCCTCTCAGGAGACGGCCAAGGCCAGTGTGGGGAATCGTCGTCCCTCACGTCCTCTCCGCATTCCGCTCGGCTCTCTGCACCCGCAGACCTGGACTGCTACCCAGCTGGCTGGCACAGCCATACAGAGAAAAGAAATGGTGCATGTCTCCGCATTGGCTGTTCCCTTACTCCGCATTGTGCCAGAATTTCAGGGACCTTCTTCCGGCCCCTCTGCACGCCCTTTAACTCAATCTCTCTACACTGGCGCGCTACCTGCAACCACACCGTCTCAGAAGGAATACTCCCACGACTGCACAACTTGACGGCCTGAGGAGCTCTTTTCTACACCCATGCAGCCCCCGACTCCGAGTGACTCGGGCGATGTGCCCCGGCAGGGCAGTAGTTCCCATTCGTCCGAACGAGCCAATCCTCGGCCTGCAAGGTCCAAGAATGGCTGTCTCACTTGCAGGTAAGTACCCTTCTCGCACTGCAGCTTAGGAGAAAACTAAGGCAAAGAACGTACTGACGCCACTGCAGACGTCGCAAGGTGAGATGCGACGAACAACGTCCGCGGTGCTCTCATTGCGAACGTCTCAACCTCCAGTGTTCGTGGCGACCAGCCTACGCCCCGACGCAGTGGAAGTTTGTCGGGACTGACCTCAGCCGCGTCGCTGCTGATTCTTTAGGTCCTCCTACGATGGCTCCTGCTGCTGCAGCTGTAGATCCATCTTGTGGGGGATCGTCAGTATCGCCTGGAACTTTGGCTGCAGTTGACCAGTCGGCGTGGCTGCAAAGCCCTGGCGGCGGCGTTGACCAGCTCTTTGACTATGCTAGCTTCATGTGGACGAATGGGACGACATCGGATGTGATAGGGCAGACAAGCCCGGAACGACCACGAATAGAGATGGATCCAGGAAATGACTGGAATGTCAGTACTTATAGCACTCCTTTGCTCATAAGGTATCGCTTACTAAAGTTTTTAGCAGATGTGGTCAGGGGAAGACTCCCAGGCGGGCTGGCAGAACCAGGCTTTCATTCAGGATCATGATCTGCTGCACTACTTTGTGAAGACGATAGTGCCACCAATCCTGGCCGAGGTAGAGACGCAAAAGCGATGGTCAACAATGCGGCAGATGCTCATGTCCATGTCCAATGCGTCGACCATGGTACGTGGAGCCATTTTGGCCTTCTCCAGCCTGTTGTATTACCGCCGAGAGGCACCGTGGATGCCATCAGCCCAGCAGCACTATGAGACGGCGCTCAAGGAGTTACTCGAAACGCATACGGACACAGGCACTCACGCTAGCTTGCGAGAGCATCGTCTAGCAACGCTTTTCTTCCTCAGTTACGTGGACATTCTCGAGGACAGAGTGGCCGGGGCACACGAGCACCTGAAGCGAGCATATGGCATCTTCCAGCAGGGGAAGAGCAGTCATCGTCAAGGCAAAGGTGGTTTTCGGCCCGTAGAGATGCGGCTGTTGTCTTGGATTCGATTGCTGGATGCGCGGGCCGTGTCTGCGGGAGGGGAAGGGCTGTTTTTGTCCGATAAGGGCGAGGTTGAAGCATTGATTGTACAGCCGCCATCGTCTCTTTCACCTGGTAGTGATGCAACTGAGAGTGTTCACGAGATTAAGGAAGATGGCGAAGGGGGCGATGGAGACAATAATACGACAACCGGGGAGAACGACATGGAGGAAGTACTGTTCCAGGTGTTGTACCAGCCTGGAGTGGTATTTTTTCAAAAGGTCGAGAGCTTCATGGGCCGTATCTCGATGATCGACCCGTGGCATCGTTCACGAGGAACAGTCGAAGACGAGACGGAGGTGATGCAGACAGCAGCTCGAATCTCACGAGATCTGGCCCAGACATACGAAGATCGACCAGCGCTGATGGATCCTGCCGTGGCGGGACGATTGACGGCGCCTCCTTCCTTGATCGCAGCCAGTTTGGCCGTGCCCATCACTCGCGCCTTCCGCACATATCTCAGCAATTATTACGCCAGCAAGATCCACCTTCACCGTGTTGCCTACAAGCACCTTCCTCTGTCACGCGATGCTGCTGATGCGCTACGCCAGATTCGGCGTCTAACGCACCTTCTTGTTGACGATTTGAATCTGGGTGATTCGAATGGGGAAGGCGCACTCCCGGTCAGCCAGCTATGGCCCTTACTCATGCTCGGCTCGGAGGAGGAAAGTCCAGACGAACGCGCCTGGATTCGCGACCAAATCTTACGAATGGAAAAGGTGGCCACCAATGCTCGTATCACCGCCCGCGTCCTTGACGAGGTCCAAGCCCGACAAGATGCTGCAAAGGCACGCGTTGATATCCGCTCTATCATGCACGCCATCTTTGACTCATGTTTTGCTATCATGTAATCTATTAGCATTTATGTCTACCAATGTGTATTGGGTTATTCTATCTTAATTCATCATATGTCGGTTTACTGCCGTCAGAGGCTCCTTGCCGCCTAGCACCGCCAGCACGTTCTTCATTGACAGCCCCTCGAACCCGCTGCTCGTCTCGAACGCTCCACCCGCGTTGTGAGATGTCAGGGAGGCATTGCGCATCTTCCGGAGACGCTGGTTCACATTCGGCTCATCCGTGTGCACATCTAGCCCGACAGCCCATACCCGCCCGCTGTCCATGGCATCCGCCAGAGCCTCCTCATCCACTAGGCTACCGCGCGCAATGTTGACCAACCGCGACCCTTGCTTCATGTGCCCGAGGGTCTCACGGTTTATCAATGTCTCGCCGTCCTTGGAACCTGGCGTGGCGAGCACAGTGCAGTCCGCCTCGGCCAGCAGTTCCTCTAGGCTGCCCACTCGCCGCGCACCCCCGATGGCCGCCTCTTTGTCTGGCGTCTTGGGAAACAAGTCATGATAGATAATGTGCATGCGGAAGCAACCCCACGCCTTCTCAGCGATGCGGTAGCCAATATTGCCCAGCCCGACGATCCCCAATGTCTGGCCGGAGGGGTTGTGCGCTCCTAGCGGCTGGTGTTTGTGTGCGTCGGCGAAACGTGTCGGATCCCCTGACTTGGCCGCCTCGTTACTCCATTGGAGGTTGCGGAAGACAGAGATGATGTGGTAGATAGCCATGTCGGCTACGGCTTCAGAGCTGGCTGCTGCACCGTTACAGTACAGAATACCAGCTTTGGCTAGCAGATCGACATCGGCCCAATCATACCCAGCACCTGCAGACGCGAAGACACGCAACGATGAAGGCAGTAGTGGGATCATCTCAGCGTCCCAACGTCCCATCTCGAGCCCCGTATTCCAGTATGGTCGGTACACGGCCTGGAAGTCGCCCCATTTGCGGTCTCGCAGGGCTTGAAGCCAGGCATCCCGTTGACGCTCTTCGAGTGTCGGGTGGATAACGGTGAAGGACTCTTCGAGCTGCTTGTAGATATCGACATTGTATTCGATAGCGTCTCCAAGATGGAGGACAACCGGTTTAGAGGTCATGATGGCGATTGTTTATTTCTGCGTCTAGATGCTTTTCGATCTACTATGGTCGGTGATACAACAGATAAAAGGCAGCATAATATGCCCTCGAATCTAGGCCAAGGCGTTTCTGCTTCAAATCCCGAAAAGCCGCCACAGCGCAATGATCCATCCAGTCCCCGCCGTGGTTGTTCGTCAGATGCCCAACGCCAATCGCCAAAAAGACCCCGCGTCCGTCGCAAAAAAGCCAAAGTATGAGAATTCTGCCGAGGAGAGACGAGACCGTGACATTTCCCCACGGCGCGTACCCATGCAGTCGGCATGGGTTCCATTGCCTCCACTCGGTCGGCAGCGCTAACCCGGAGCGGTTCGGCACTCCCGATCGGAGCCAACGCCGAGCGCGTCTCCAAGCCCACGCTGTGACCCCAAGGCCAGGCCTTGGCCTGCGGAGACTCGCTGCGGATAGCGTTGTCTGGGCGCCGAGGAAATATTGGCCGTATCGCTTAGACACGAAACCGACGGCAAGACGTGTTGACAGCGCGCAGAGTTCTAACGGTCCTGGAGCCGAGTACGGAGCTTCCACACGGCCCAGCCGACCGGTCCCCAATACTGGAACAAAAGCCCCTGCCTGGGCTAAGTGCGGGGGAAGATGGAAAACAGGTGATTCTTGGTGAATTTCTGGATCTTATCTATTGTGCTTTTGTTGTTCGTCGAGACCTATGGCGCACGTTCAATTTTCAATCAAGCAAACAACGACCAAGCCATCTTCTACGGCAAGTTCCCTTTGGAATTAAGCTCGAGCCTCGGCTTACCGCCAAATTCTATCTTACTCTACGCACCTAGACGATTTGATATACCCTCATCTGAAATTATACCCCGCGGCTCAAAGTCTAAGAACAATGGGATCTCTTGCGACATCTCAGGCAAGGCCTTACCCGCCAGGCGTCCACGTGCCCAGCTTGACATGGTTTGAAGGCACCAAGGAACAGGATATCAACTGGGACCAGCAAAAGAAGCATCTCGAGTTTCTAGTCAAATCTGGTCTACATGGCGGTTCGTCTCTGCTGAGCGCAGACCTTGTTTTGCCCAAATTACAAATTGGAAGACTAACAAGTTTGCGATAGTCGTGTTAGCTGGTACCAATGGCGAGGCCGTCACTCTCAGCTTGGAGGAGAAATCAAAGCTCGTACGCATGACCCGCGACGTCGCTGTAAGCTCTGGACGCCCCGATCTTGCCATCACCATGGGCTGTGGTGGACAATGTACGCGCGACGTCATTGCCGAGACGCGCGAGGCAGCTAAGGCTGGCGCCGATTTTGTGCTGGTGCTGACGCCGAGCTACTTCCATTTTGCTATGTCCCAAGATGCTATTGTGGCATTCTTCCAGGAGGTCAGTAACTCGTAAGGAAAATAGAGGGATGAAACAAGTTGCTGACTATAGATCCAGCTCGCCGATGCCAGTCCCGTCCCAGTCGTCATTTACAACTTCCCCGGCGTCGTGGCCGGGCTCGACCTGAACTCGGAGATGCTCGATACCCTAGCAACGCACCCCAACATTGTAGGCGTCAAGTTGACATGCGGCGGAATTGCGAAGGTGGCCCGCGTCAGAAACCGCTTCGAACCTGAGCAGTTCTCGGCGCTGGCTGGTCAGAGCGACTGGCTCACACCGGCTCTGGCAGTTGGGGGAGCTGGCGTTATTACTGGCATTGCCAACTTGTTCCCTAAGGTAATACTTTCCCAATCTGAGTCACCCCCTTATTTTTTTGCTGTATATTACCGATGTACTTGAGTTATCAGGACTATTGCTAACGCGCCATCTTCACAGTGCTGCATTGAAATCTACGATCTCTACATCGCCGGGAAGACTAAGGAAGCTGAAAAAGCCCAACATAAGCTCGCAGAGATGGAATGGGGATTCGCCAAGGGCGGTATTAACGGAACCAAATGGGTGGTTTCAAAGATACTCGGATACCCTACAGAGAGCTGCCACTGCCGTAGACCTTACCCCGAATACACGGACGAGAAGAAGCAGGCTTGGATCTTGGATACCTGCAGCATCCTGATAGATGATGAGAAACGACTGTCCTCTAAATAGACGTCACTAGAGTTAGCATATATATACGACAATACATTACAAGTTCAAGATTGCATTACGTTTAAGATTTGCCTCTGGGGTTCAATAGAACCGACTTCTCAATTTGATAGAAGTCAAGTAGTTCAGGGGCTTTTTTCATAAGACCCTGCGGAATGGGCCTGGAGCCTAAGCTTCGTGGACCCGTCTATATCTCGGAATGAATTTCACATCAGCAGTTTCTTAGTCATTCCGAACTCTTCGCGTACAATTCGCACTATTGAATTCCAGCTCTGTCCTGCGTGGTGCCATTTACTGACGAGGCTCCAACGACTGTGCATCGTGCTGGTGAATGTTCCAAGTTCTAAGTGAGGCTGGGATCATGTATCCGAGTTGCGTTAGCGTAGCCGATGCGCTTCCCCCACGTGGGGCCCCTCCAAGCTGGGGATCCCAGGTTCAAGCTTCACCCACGAATCATGCACCCAATAGCGCTGCCGATGGCCCCAGTCATGACATTTGACTAAATTGCCCCCCTTGCTGGCTTTCCTCTGGGGATTGCGGGGAGTTGAGACATAGCACACAGTCATTTACCGATCGGCGATACTACCAATCGTTTGCTTGCTTAGTTTTTATGCTTGTCCCCGGACAGTCGGAGACTTGTTCTCCTTAGGATCCCATGACCGAGGGACTGGGTTAGCTAATTTGCAACGGGGTCGAGATCTTGGTGTCGGGATACGGAGAAGATCCACTTGGTCTAGGCGAAAGAAAAAAAAAACAAACCATTGGCATTTCAGACGCTTCCACACTCCCTTTTGTCCTTAGGCTCCCTCTCACCCTTCTCTGTCAGCGTTGTGGTCAAGAGGGTGATAAATAAGCCCGTCACCAGGACTGATCTATCCTATCCGCCTCAAACCACCACTCGACACTGCTTGCTTGTTAGTTTCCCTCTGCGAGAACACAACACCGAAAGGGAAGTGAGCGACAGACACTATGACCAACGACGAGAAGGACGCCGCCATGGCCGTTCACGCTGCTGGTGAAGAGGATGTCTCTAAGCCTGACATGAGCGGCGATGGCTTGCTGATGCCTGAGAGTATTCGCAATATGAGCGAGGCCGAGATTCATACCATGAAGAAGAAGATGGTTCGCAAGATGGACCTGGTCATCATGTAAGAACGGATGCAGACTTTATTGACCTGGTTCGGCTTTTCGGAAGAAGAGACAGTTAACAGAAGCTCGATAGGCCGATTATGGGTATTCTTTATATTCTCAACTATGTTGATCGCTCGGCCTTGGCTGCGACGAAGGTGTATGGCATCATGGATGATCTCAACATGAACAACGCGCAGTTCGCCACAGCCATTTCCATCCTCTTCGGTAAGTTTACTTAGTCGTGACAACAATTTCTTCCGCTGCTTGAACCTCGCATCCAACTAACAGTTGTCTCTCAGTCGGTTATATCCCTTTCCAGATTCCCTCCAACATGATCATCACCAAAGTCTCCCGACCCGGCCTGTGTAAGTAGCCCTGAATCCTTCCCATAATTGGGTCTGTCAGGCTAACACCGGAAAAGATATTTGCTCCGCCGCTGTCGTCTGGGGTACCGTCAGCTCCCTCACTGCCGCTGTCCAAAGCTACGAAGGCCTTCTGGCTGTGCGTGTGTTTTTGGGTGTCACCGAGGCCGTCTTCTTCCCCGGTGTTATTTACTTCCTCAGCGCGTGGTACACTAAGAATGAGCTCGGAAAGCGTCTTGCCGCTCTTTTCATGTTCCAAATGATGGGATCTGCCTTTGGTGGTTTGGTTGCCGCTGCTTGCCTGACCCTCGATGGCCGCTATGGCATTGCTGGTTGGAGATGGCTGTTCATTGTGTAAGTTGGCCTTAATAATGTCCCATAAGTCTGAGACAAGAACAGATGCTAACTCTGCAATAGCGAGGGTGTCATTACCGTCGGCTGCGGCATCGTCTTTGCCTTTTTCATGCCCGAGTACCCTCACAACGCCAAGCTCCTCAAGCCCCATGAGCGCGACTTTGCTGTCTGGCGTATCGAGAACGAGGCTGGCGCCGGTGAGGCCAGCGAGGATACGACTACCATGGGCGGCTTCAAGGATGCCCTGCTCGACTGGAAGATCTGGACCCTTGTCTGGTGCATGCACATGGCCCAGGCCATGGGCTCCACGGTCAACTTCTTCCCGTCTATTGTTGAGACGCTTGGCTACGGCAGGATTGAGACTATGTTGTTGACTGCGCCGCCGTTTGTGCTGGCCACTGGTATCTTCTACGGTGTTTCGTGGCTTAGCGATGTAAGTAATTCCTAAGCACTCTGACCAGAAAATGGATGGAGACTAATGCATTGGACAGCGTAAAAATCTCATGTACTACATCATCGTTTCGTGTCTCGGCGTCGCAGTAGTGGCCTACGCCATCGCCATGGCCACCACCGGAACCGCGCCGCGCTACTTCGCCATGATGCTCCTCCCATCCGTCTGCACCGGCCCCCAGATCATGATCTACAAGACAATGAATCTGCATATGGCGCGTCCGTACCCCAAGCGTGCCGCCGGCGTGGCCATGATCAATGCCATCGGTGGACTGTCCAACATCTGGGCCAGCTACTTGTACTACAACCCTCCTCGCTACTTTGTAGCTTTCGGTACGCTGCTTGGATGTGCTGCTGCTTTCTTCCTGGCGATTACTGCGTACTTGATTCATGTGCGTAGGATGAACAGGTTGCTTGGGGGCACACCTGAGGATCAGGCGAAGGTTATGAAGGGGGGTGTAACGAGGCAGCAGGTTGAACTGGGCTGGCGATACATTGGGTACTAGCCACCTGGTGTCGTGCAGAAGTAGCAGACACGCACGGTGAACATATATATATCTACCGCCAATCATGTTGAATAAGTCATTGGGCAACAGGCCTTTAGAAAGAACTACTTTGTTTTATAAGAAGAGAGATTCGGCCCTTGCTGTTTTACTCCTTGGTGATCGAGAAAGGGCAACTCAAAGCGTGCAACGCGGGCAGAGTCTTAGGACAATAGGGGTTCAACTTGATAAAGGTATTCAAACGATATTAGTAAAATACTTGCCCATAGTACCTCACTGCAGTGACTGTTACAAGTGACATGTTTCCGATTTATTCATGTTCATAGGCCATAATCGAGAGTGCAATCGTTTTAGACGGTCTGCTCAGGCTACACACCCTCTACGAGTATTTCTGGAGTTGTTAAGCGTAGTTAAGAGAGAAAGTGGAGCTTATTTTGGCGGTGTTTCATTACAGAGAGGCTGTAAACTCTTCTTTTAAGGGGTAATATATCCTCCTTCAATTACGTACTTCGAGGGACTAGAGAAGTTTCAGTTTCGCAATAATGTCATTGCTACGCTGCCGGCGGACACTGTCGCTGTGGGCGATCCGATCTCCCTCCGGCTTCTGTTAGAGACTGGGTCTAAGGCGCTGGGAGTTGTTGGAGAGAGTGACTGAACTGGGGCTATTATCCATCCTGAAAACAATCCCCCTCTTGCAAAGGTAGGACTATTTATATTTTGTGGCTTTATAGTGGCATGCAGTTGAACCAATGATTGCATAGGTCCACAGAGCGTGTGTGTGTTGCTCTCTTACAATATGTACATGTAAACTTTAGTATTATGCTACGAAGGCTTGGTTGCCTGTGACACAACAACATACCTTTTCACGCATAAATAAGGAGCCAAAATTTCCAATTATTTAAGCTACCCCCCCCTCTTGCATAATAGATCCCTTCGACTTGCTTTTTCTTTTTTTGGTCTAGCAGTTCGACTTACAAATAAGAATAGCAAGCTATATCTAGAGTCAAGATGACTGATGGTATGCAGAATCGCATGGTCAATCAATCGCTTCAACTAATCCGTCGAAATGTAGCAAGGAACAAAGCCCAGCTCCCAATTGTTGTGTCCGGACCTTCGGGGGTTGGGAAAGGGTCACTGATTTCAAAGCTCCTTGAACAACATCCTGACGTCTTTACGACTAGTATATCACACACAACCCGCAAGCCAAGGCCCAGTGAAGTCGATTCGGAACAAAATACATATTACTTTGTAAATTTCTCTGTATTCCAGTGTCTCATCGACCAAAACGCTTTCGTGGAGCATACGTTCTTCTCTGGCAATTACTATGGGACTAGCTGGCAGACAATCTTGGACCAACAAGGCAAAGGGAAGACACTGATACTAGACCTGGACATGAATGGAGTTAAGAAACTCAGAGACATGAGCAACCACTTTGCCGTGCGTTGCGCATTTATTGCGCCACCGAGCCTCCATGTCCTTGAGCACAGGCTCAGAAGCCGCGGTACAGAAACAGACGAGAGCGTTCGAACACGGCTGGTGCAAGCTGGGTCTGAGATGGAATTCGCGGATACTCGATGTGAAAACGATATTTTGATTATGAACGATAATCTTGATGATGCTTATAGGATACTTGAGGAATGGGCACTCAGAACACAATAGGCTGTAACGTTAACTTGGAAAGATTCATACAGGGGAAATTCAATGAAAAATCTAACTTATAAGCTATATTACGTGTACATAGTTTCTTTCTTTCAATTGAAATCTTTGTGAAATAACGACGTCCCAATCACACACAACATGCGCAGAGCAGCGTTGCGGAGACGGTACCGTATGTAACCTTCGTAGAGAGATTAGATCTCGTCCAGTGCTCTGTGCGCCCGACCAAGATCCATGAATCACATTCTTAGACAAGAGTATTTCTTTATTAAATGTAGTGCTGCATATAGCCTTAAAAATATATGTCCTTCACAAATAGCATGAAGCTTCATTTTACAAGCTCTATGCTGTACTTGAGCGTGAATCACCACAAGAAGGAACATAATCTTTGTGAATTGTAACTAAGGCCGGCCCCGCGGAATGGCCCCAAATTGTCGAACGTGCTACTACTACTACTGCCAAGGTCGCTACTGCGATCATTGCGTGAGCTTTTCTTCTCCATCAAAGTATAACTGTTAGTCATATGACCTTGGGAACTAGGCTGGTCGGCGTGATTAGTGAGACAGTCGTTACCGGAGGCCTGGAGACTAGACAGGGCAAGGCCAGAGAAGGTGTCATTAACAGCGGCGCAGGTGTAGCCAGAATGCGAGGGTAAATTTGCAAAAGTAGCCATTCATCTCCCACAGCGTTTCAGTTAATAGATTTCAGTACCTTGTTATTGGATGCAATCTCTTTCTGAGGCGGCAGAGCAGAGGGTACAGGGCCTCAATCGAGCTTAAACATCATTTAGAGTAGGCGTCTATGCATAGCAATATATAGTAGACGCTAGTTGTTACCATGAATTGAAGAGCTTATAGTAAGCATGAACATAGCGAAACATTGATTGAGAGAGGGTACCTCTTCTAAGCAAAGAGGCTCTCGAGAGGAATAGTTAAATAAGTGTAACTGTCGTCTGACCCATTGCCTCAAACTTATTTTGGATAATTTCGATAAGCTGCAATGCCGAAGTACTGTAATGACAGATCAGAGGCATGCTATGTTTCTTCATATGCTGAGTATAGACTCGCCATCCTTCATGTGCCCGTTCAGAAACAGAGCCGATACGCATGCACTCAATTTGCACAGCACCTATTCGCCTGAAACTGTGTGAGTTGTCCTTGCATTCGGTTAAAGTGATCCCTAATAGTAGTGAGCGTGCATAGTATAGCGGTAACACGAAAACTTTCTGCTGTGCTACTAAGTTGCGATCTGCTTTAGGATTATCCAGGTCGAAATGGGAAGCATTGGTAGTCCAACCATCTTCATACTTAATCCCAGCAACACAGAAGCTGTCCAAGCGATCCCCTGTAAATTCAAGGTCAGAGACCGGAAGCAAGACTCCTGAAAGCGTTAAGTTTCCATTAGCCTGCAGCACGGCACTGCCAGCCTGGTCGGGACTAGGATGCTTAAGAATCTTAGCGTAATAAACCGATGGTTTCTCAGCCTCTGGGAACTGTATCTCCGCTTCCAATGATAGCCATGACCAGGACGGAGCCCGAAATGCGGTTTGACCCGGGTCCTTACGTGGTCCATCGATGGCTGCCCATGGCAGATCAGTTATCATAGTGCTTTTCCAAGCCCCTGCTAGGCATTGGTCACCTCGAGCACTTTCGATTCGAAACACAACCCCCGCTAGCGCGATGAGCTTATCCGCTAGCTTTGTTAGATAGCATTTGCTATACCTATTCACTAGATCGTGCCATGCATTCTGGAATAATGCATGAGATTCGTCCCTTGCTTGGGGGGATAGGGCGGCCAACATGATGTCTGGGAGCATATTTGCAGCCAAGGCAACAGGAAGCTTCTTGGGAAACATCTCAACTGCTGTATGCTCTTTGCATTCCCATGCAAGCTGTCTCTTGCCAAAATGGAGTACTCTTGGTGCTAGTAATCGCTCCTGATAAACCCACGCTCGGGTTGACAATGGTGTATTCTCAACCTCGTAATCCCATAGATCGCCGTCAATTAAGAAGTATTGGCATGGAATAACAAACGCCCTGAAGCGTTTTATTGTATAGACCTTCCGGCAACGGCTTGTCTTACAGCTTCTCCTAGCTCTAATCCTCGTACCTAGCTTATGCTCCTTTGCTCTAACCTCATTCGCTATAAATGGCATAGGAACGAATGGATACCATTCCTCTGTATCGAACAGAGACAAAGTGCCAGTATCAGGTGAAAGAGTAGCGGCAAGATTCAAGAAGGAGTTGCCATAAACTTGACGCATCTTAGGCGCCTCCCGGTGCCAATCTCTCAGGTCACTGTCCTGCTCGATACAGAGAGAGTCAATCCACAGATAGCTTACATGAAGCTTTCTGGCTATTATCCCAGCCTGTTGAAAGGCTGGTGGAAGGGAAGCGGTGTCGATAAGTTGCTGGAATTCTTTGCTTGTTTGGGACGTCAGTTGACGATATTTCGCGCGCCCCCATCTGTGACTAAGAGTCATATAAGGACCTGTAGGCTGTTTGAAATCGGTAATTACTAATTTCATAGCTGAGCCATCTTCGTTCAACTCTAGCAGTCTGGTTGGGTACCACAATGTGTTTTTGTAACGGCTGCACTGCTTGTGATTTGTAACACATTGTTCGATCCAGCTTCGAACTAGCGATATGTCAAGTTTAGACAAATCAGAACGACGCTTAGATGCCATACTAGGTGATGCCAACTCCATGTATTCTTCGCCTATTGCTTAGTAACCTACTCAATAATACTAGCGTATTTCAGGAAGAATAGACACCTACCTTTGAAAGGTACAAATTGGCACCGAATACGACAGGAACTGTTGACCTCAACACCACAAGTGCTATCTGGCTTCATATCAAGATCGCAAAAGCGGACTGATAGCTGAGATGATGTCCCAGAAACCGCATGGTGTTGGAAAAAGTCTCTCGAGTAAACAATGTCTAGACCAGTCAAAGTCCCCCAGGACTGGAATATATTTGGAAACTCCGCCTCAAGCCAAATTGAGAACTTGCAGCATATCCAGCACCGCTTCCGAGTAGTCGACTCATGACGAGGATGCCTAATAGTTAGACTTTTGCACTGCGGAAGATTATGGTGGTGCAGAGTCGACATGGCGCGAGCGCACAAAGGACAAAGGGCATCCATTGCTTATGAGAAGTTATTTCAAGAATTTAATCAGAAATGAGGATTGAAAGGATCTAGAGGCTAACTGTGTCGGCTGACAAGTTCCAATGCGGAGCTTTGAAAGCTGTACTGCCTTTGTAGCCTAGGCTAGGATCGTAGCTTAAGCAAAATAAAACACATCTGCGCGTTATAAAAAGATACACTTAGGCAAATTACAACAGCTATAAATAGACAAAGAGGGGAACCCCCTCATTGTTAGCTGTGCATGCCTTACCATTCAGTGGCACTGTCATAAACGTGCAGCCAACAACGCTAGAAGCATCCTGGTCATCAGAGGCGACCCTGCCGAGATGCTGCGCCATGTGCAGAGTAGCGGTTAACGTAGCCACCTGTAAAAGTTTTCTGACATATAAAGTAATTTATTTAGTTAAGTCTGTATAAGAGGGAATGACCCGAGGGGCTAGAGCGGGAGTTACTATGCTTTTACTTCGGCAAAGCTCTTGGCCGGCGTAGGCGGGGTATACCTTTATATATAGTTTAATAATTCGCCCATCACTATCTACCAGATCCAGTGACTAATAACAGTCGAATGTCTGGTATAAGTATAAGTGCTTTTATCCTTCCTAGATAACGAATAATACACACAATAAGAAGGAGAAGCATCCTCAACAAGGTCAGAGGTCAATGAAACATTCGTACGAACAATAGGCCAGAGTGTAAGCAGATATTCATGCGAACAGTGGGCCAAGGTAAATGCCATTTAGACCGCAGTGAATTAAGGACTCTATGTTAAGTCAAGGGTTTTCGACCCCAGACGACCCTCTGCCTGAAGTACGCATGGGTGCCCGGAGATCGAAGCTCCCGTCGAAAATGCGCTAGGTACACCAACACCTCCTCCCGAGACCAGCCCAGCTGACCAGCCATGAAAAGTACCGTACCCTCCGGATCCGTCTCGAACACAGCTCGCATGTAGACACCAATTTCCCGTAGGTCCTTGTCTTTAGGCCAGCTGCCGACGGGGTTCTGAGGCGTCATCGTCAGCATCCAAAATATAAGTTGGGTTTCTAGATTAGATGTGGGAGGTAATGGGCTTGCCTTGAAATCTTTCGACTCGATATCGACAAAGCCGGCCTCCTCCATTGCCTTCTTCTGGATATCATCTTCGAAAATTGTGAACGGCCGACCTATGGAACGTCCACCTTCGACGAAAAACTTGCCCCACTGGTTCAAGGCACTCATCTCGTCAACGGTGCCGTCATCGCTCTCAAAATGTGATGACGGTTCATGGCTTTCGACATAACCGCCGGGCTTAAGGCTCTTGTAGGCCTGCTCGAAAATGGCATTCCAATCAGCAATACTGCCAGCCAACCATCGCATATGCACGTAGTCGAGCGAGTTGTCGTCGAACGTCCATGGCTGTGTACAGTCGTCGATTTGACTGCATAAGGCAAATAGGTTAGCTCCACCAAGCTCTTATGCCTGCGAGATATGGATCTACTGACAATTCTAGGTTTGATGGGATCCAGCTGGGCTGGTTAGGGGCAAGATCTGTCCCAATAACGGAGGCGTTTGGGAATCCGTCGGCGAAATCGCTTTTTGCCACAGATCAGCGATGATGTTTATTTATGTCGGCTGGGAGGCGTACATGGCCCAAATACCTGATCAACATATGTTAGCTATCAGCAAATGCAGGCAATAAAAGCACAACTTACCTGTCCCAGTTCCAATATCCACAGCTTTCTGTTTGAGAAAATCGATCAGTCGAAGGCAAAACTTGCACCAGGGGCGAGCTCTCTTACATGTATATCCGGCTTGATCGGGGCAAGATATAGCTTATGCCCCAACAGCAACGTCAGGACATGGTGGCTGGGAAGAAAGATAATGTGTAAGCCGTAACTCAGCAGGCCAAACTGGAGATGGCACTTGTAACGAACTTGATATCCAATGCATCATTCTGCGCTTCGTCGATAGATCCCCAATATTTCGCATTACCTCGCTCGCTATGATAGGTCCTGCCATTGATTGTCCTGTACTTAAGCACGCTGGAAGCCAGAGATGCCGTCGAGTCGTCCTTGCCGTCGAAGGTTGAATCGGTGTCGTCTTCTGAATCCTGTCGTGGGAGTACCCAGTCAGTTCTATCTCGCTGATATCTGCTTCTTTACCCACGCCGACTACTGACCTGTGGCAACTGCGCCCAATACTGTGGAGGTAAAAGTCCTGTTTCCGTTTGAGAACGTTCCTTCGGTGAGGATCCCTTTGAAACCGGCGAAGCCATCTTGAGATTGGAATCGTCTTTATTAGGCTAGGGTGAGACTGGAGAATGTGCTCATTTTCGTTGAAGAAATATGGGAAGGCGAGGACATAGCGGCCATCTGTTTAAAGAGGTGGGGCCTGGCCCGGACCTAAAAGGTGTTGGCTCTGCATACTGTTCCGGGGAAGCAGGCTAATTGCCGAACCTATTAGGCCCATGATTGTGGACACCTGAGTGAACGGTTATATTCAAATGAGATAGCGTGCCGCCTTGGCGTTACGACAAGAGACGGATCCGGCATGGTCTCGACCTTTCATGGTGCAACTCCAGTTGAGGTCTTTAATTACCAACTAAAGCTATTATCAAGGTTAGAAGAAGGTAGGGATTCAATTGAAGTAGCTACAGGTCTGTCTATGCGGCAAGGCGATGACGGCTCGCTTAAGTATATCAGGGCCAAGGTTGGTGGGTTGTTGGCCGACTTGGGAGAGAAGTATTGATCATCGTTCAAGAGGCCAGAGTCATAACAACAGCGGTGTATCTTAAATAATTATGAACCGAGTAACATAATATTACGAGTTAACAAATCGCAAGCTGTTCTAGTCATTAACTGGTCTCTTCTTGCCCACACACCCACCGAAGGCTATTCAGCGCCTGCAGATTCTCCATATTGGGCGTTTTTCGCATTGTGCCCCTCACAGCCTCCGCAACCTGCCGATAAAATGGCCCATTCCTATAGTCTCGGTTCACCATCTCCCAGTGCAGAAAGCTAATAGGAAGCCAATTGGTTTGCCCAAAATCGATTATAGTGAGTGCGCTGTGGGGATCTTTATGATTCTCTAACAAGAAATTACCCTCATTAAAATCTCCGTAGCACAGACAAAGAGGCTCCCTAGAGAAGTCTGCCGCAGCCTCGGGGTTGACATCCTGATAAAGATACGGCAATTACAGGTGAGAAATGATCAAAATAGTTGTTGGTCAAGTGGTTATAGATAGATCTAAGGGGATATACATACCTTGATTTTGTTGTTGATATAGTCTTGAAGGCCCTCCACCGTATCGAAGGCTTGCGGGGCCTCAAAATCCGTAACACCCCAGATAAGGTGGCACATACGAAAGCCATCACCAGGCCCAGGGGCTATTGTTCCGTGTGGTGGCTTCAATAACGACATGGTAACAAGCAAGGTAGCTACCCTTGATGCCACGATGCTTTGAAACAATGGGTCCTGCTCGTGAATTTGTATATCACACAGTCGAGTTCCCTGGATGTAGTCCATAATTAGAAGGCCCCAAGGCAGCTCTCGAGGATCGAATCCGGGCCCCCAGAGTCCCTTTGTCCTATCCGGAAGCGACTGAAACTTCTTTTTAGCTATTGATGATCCTACGTTAGGGGAACAGTGGCTAATATACTGACATAGACTCGATGAGCTCTGGGCATTCGATGGCCTGTAGGGAACAGGCAATGCTTTTGTACATAGCAGTGCATCTCATATTCTTTAACCATAAGGTTGGCATCAGGGTTGAATTTTACCCAGAGGGTCGGTGGTTGTGCTTGGGGCGGGAATGGAAAACCATTCTCAGGCGTCTTCTGGGCATGCAAACCAGACTGCTCTTCTTGCTCAAAATGGGCGAAGAGGGCGTGCTTGATTCCATCGAGGTCATCTGCCGGGTTGTAAGCAGACGACATGGTGATGGTCGGTTGATGAGAATGGGACAAGACGGCACAGAACAGAGCAGGACAAGGTAACCGCAAGAGAATAAGATGGTGGTTGAGATAATGGTTGCGATGACAATGGTATAGGGTGATTAACGGAAATTACTCATTTTAGCAGCCTTGTTAGTTATTAGTTGGGTCAGACTTCAAGAATGGTTGTTCTTAACTTATTACCAAACTTAGTAGGTTTACTATGGCCTAAGAAACGATCAAAGACTAGATGGTAGTTTCTTATTTTGCGGTCTTTGGAAACAATTAACCAGGCTTGAACACCAACTGACCTCATGTTGGGGGATGAATTCCAGACTAAGCCTCAGAGGTGAGGATACACAGCAGTATATATTTTATAATTAGAAGCTACTGATCATCAATCCACACTACAGTGACTGCTAACAGTCACGTGATGAGTCTTCCGTAGTATAGTGGTCAGTATGCGAGCTTGTCACGCTCGAGACCCGGGTTCAATTCCCGGCGGGAGAGATCCGCCAGCCGATTTAATCGGTTCTAAATTTTTTTTTTTTCGCCAGTTTTTCTTTTTATTCAAAGATACACGTTCTTTTCAACCGTCTTGTTTTTTTTGTTTCCTTAGATTATCCCTATGATTCAACTTGACGATGCACCCTCACCTGTGGAACGGGCAATGTCGCTTTAATTATCAAATCGTGTCACCAAAAAGTGTATTAGCACGAAAGAAGAGCAATTCTTAACAATGCTGTTTACATAAATGCACGTTTCATTTGAAGTTCCAATGACTACCTACTCCAATCATTTGAGGAATTCACAATCTTCTACACCAGCGTCCCAGGCATTCTGCGCATTTTATCTTCGCTTGTGCTGGCCTTTAGCTCTGGCGAGTGATATTCCGATGAACTCCGCGATGTCCAGTCAGCGTCGTCGTTGTCAAGCGCACTCCCCTTGCTCATCTCTCTCCCTCTCATTTCGTCCTCTGACATAGAACGCCCTTCATCGCCCTCTTCTCTTACCACGTCGTCCTGTATTTCTAGTTGCGACAGCACCGACGCCATCTCAATGGTCGCATTCGTCTCCCTCCGGTCTAAGTCAATGTCTTCAAACTCGGAGTTCACCCGCGGTAACGTAGATCTCGGTGGTAGTGGAGGCGGCACGCCGTTTCCGTACACGACGGGCTTGAAGTCGGCGCCGGTCGACCGGGGTCTTTCATTGCCGTTGAAATCGCTCTGTCGAATGGTGTCTGACCGGGAACGATTGACATGATCCATGGCGTGGACGGTTCGTGGCGTTGCGTCACCTTCACCTCGCGCTGCAGAACCTGGAGAGACAGTGCCATCTTCGCTGGTCCCTAAGTGGGATGCCCTATTGATCTCGTGGGATGCAGGTCGGGCCCCGTCAAGGCTGCGCTTATAGAATGTCTTGAAGATGGGGCTGGTAGGACTCGGATGGTATACGAACTGATCACTCGACGGCCTAGACCGAGTGCCAGCTTCGCGAATTTCAAGTCCCTCCTTTTCGAGAGCGTGCGCGCCAAATGGATCTGGATCGTCTATGTCGGGAATACCAAAGATCTTGCCATCGGACGGCGGGTCGACCTTGACATCTCCAGGAGGGGGAAGCTGTTCCAGCTCCTCCATCATCTGCGAGTCGACATCTTCACGGCCCTCAGCGGCTTTTAGCGTCTCCATGAGCATCTTGATCTCTGGTGGTGGATGTCGAGCTTTACCAGCTAGGATATCGGCCACGCCGATCCTCTCACCGTAGAATCGCTCGTTCTCATCTGTGCGCTCAATGACAATAGTGCCGTCTACCTGCACGCCGGCGTAGAACCCACGCGACTTTAGGTATGTAAAGACAGGCCTGTTAGCCTGCTTCCATTTCCCATCGTTCTCTAGGACGCCGCCCATGCCGACGGGACCAGCCACGGCGCTGACCTCCCCGCCAAGCGTGCAGCGGACCTTTGTGAAGGCTTCAAGGGCCTTGCGGTTATTGATTACGAGCACGCAGTCGTAGATATCGACTCCGACGAGGAAACCCAGCCCGGCCGTGTGCAGCATGATTCCCGATGGCGGCGACCACGACCCGTCCTCCTTGCGAGCGATGAGCACACCGGAGCCCCCGGCACCAGAAAGCCACAGGCCGGTGCGCATGGTGGTGAAGATGGCGAGACCGACGGCATTCTGAATCACTTTTTCGGGGATCTTCTTAACGACGCGCTGCTTTCGTTTGGGACCCTGGTCGTCGGCCGGGAGCTCCTCTTCAGTGTAGAAACCATCCTCTGTATAGCAATAGCCAGTCAGTCATGTGCCGTAAACAAGGCTTGAAGAGCATGGACTTACTACAGAATGATCGCAGAATTCTGGCGGCCTTGTAGCTCTCCTTGTCGAGCGTCGTTGGCCAAAAGGCCTCGCTGCCGATGCGATTAGAAAGGCGATTCACGGGCTTGCCGAGCTTATCCGCCCATGCCCAGACCTTGTCGAAGCCCTTCTTGCTCTGGGTCTTGGTAGTGTCCCAAGACGGGAGTTTAGATGTCACCTTCTGCATCTTCAACTGGATATTGATGGTGCCAGCCTCAGAGCTGGTAAAGAACCATTGAACCGCCGCTCAAAGCAGGTATAGAATATCAAACGAAAAGATCTCACATTGGTAAAGGAGGACATGAAAGTGAGTAAGCTTGAGCGACGAAATGGAGGAGGGCGTGAAACTTTATTATCATCTTGGTGAGCGTGTAAGTGCATAGTCGCTGTGGTCATTCCAGGGCATCCGCACGTCCCGAGTGGCTGGCGTGGCCAGCAACAAACTTCCGGCCAGTGAGCTTAACTATTGAGGTCTAGAATAAAAGTATTTCTTTAGGCTAGTTAAATACTGGTATTATTTTCTGAGACATATTAAGGCGTATTTTAATAAAGCCTGTATTCTACAGAAAATTTACAATACTGAGCGCTGTGCCTCGTGGAACTATGGACAATAAACTTACACGATCAATCAATAGGCCTACAGAAAGAGAATAGAACAGCTTTGCGAATGAGCCGTGGAACAATTATAAGCAGACAAGAATCGCCACGTTGGATAAGTATTAAGTCATTTAGTAAATATCCCATTAGTGTGAATAAGCTAGTATGTGTAATTAACCGAGGATCTCGTCACTGTTCCATGTTAGTGAAGTGTTCTAGAAGATCTCCGGTGTAACGCAAACTTGGACTTACGTGTATGTATCATCAGGCATTCTGATACCATCATTGATTGAAATACCCATCAAACGGCCGCCATCCACAGTGAGCATGGCGTAATTCATATAACCTCCACCAGCGCCGGACAGCATCAGAACAGGACCGACCATCTCTTCAGGCCTTCCAGCCCGGCCTGCCGTGCAGCGCATAGCGGCCTTTTCAGCCTGGTGGTTGATCTTGTACTCGTGCTTGCCTGCTGTCTGCCCAGTCATCTCCGAGGGAAAGATACCGGGGCAAATAGTGTTGACGCGGATCTTCATGCTGCTCTGTGTTAGAATTTGCCCTAGATAACAAAGAATCGAGTGAATAGAATAAAACTCACGGGTGTAAACGACCGGCCAGGAGCCGAGCCAGGTGGACAGCTACCAAAAGCGTTAAAAAAAGGGGGGAAGCTGCTTGTTTGACATGGCCAACTTACTTGCAGCCTTGGAGACGCCGTATGTGATGGATCCCATGGATCTATTTATGCATGTTAGATCAAATTCTCCGCTAATCGGGTTCAGTTCCCGGCCTACCTTTGGTTCCCAATGGCAGCAAGAGATGCAATGACGCAGACGTTCGGGTCCGCGGCCTTTCTTAAGAGGGGAATGAAGTTGACAGTCAGGAAGTAGACGCCCATAACGTTGACTAAAGGGTGCATAAGTGAGTATCAACGCAGCGATGGTTGAGATCAATTCGAATCTTACTCTGATTGCTGCGATCAAAGTCCTCCCTGTTGTTCGTCAGCAGTGGAACATAAAGCCTGAGTGCAACATGAGTGGCTCACTCCTCAATTCCCTCAATCAACATTTTTTCGACTTGATCAGCTGAGATTGTGTCAGTTACTGAGAGTAGCTAGCAGATAAAAGCATCTGGTCCCAAGTGTTGAAACCTACCATTATTGTGATCCTTTGCCATCACACGCCAGGGGCTGTTGACTCCGGCACAGTTAATCAGAGTATCGATCTTAAACAAGATGTCAGCCAATAATTCCTTGGCGAAGAAGTAGTCATCTGAATATGGTCACTGCTGGGACGTACATGTGACTCGTTGGCTTGCACCGCCGCAACAATGCCCTGGCACCCCTGCTTGGACTGTACATCACCCTGTATCCTTTAAGTTGATGTAAGCTTGGGCTTCCATGAATCGACATGCTGCCACTTTTTGGTGTATGATAAGAATCTTACGTATGGATGTCCCCTCCGATCTGCTTGGCGGCTGTATCCAAGGTTTCCTGTCTCCGACCACAAATGTAGACTCTGGCACCATTGATGGCAAAGCCTTCCGCGATAGCCTTGCCTAGGCCGGAGCCGCCTCCGGTAACGACAACGACCTTGCCCTTGACCGAAAAGAGGTCCTCGAGCTTGAATGAAACTTGCTGCTCAGCCATTGTACAAGATTTGGTGGATGTGGGGGGGATGCTCTGGTGAAGCCGGGGTACACGGTACAGTTAGTAAAACAGTCGTAACAGCATCAGCGTATCAAACCAGGTATTACGGCTTGTATGAGTATCTTCAACGCAAATAGTCTGATGAGGCAATCGGCACGGAACACCCAATCGCGTCTACCGTCGGGAGCCGTCGTCTCACTCGGCTCTAGAACCTCGTCTGGAAACGCCTCTCTTGCGACCCCGCGAGTCACGCCAAGGCGACCTCCGCACGAGCAGCGCCGGTGCATCGGAGGCGATCTCCACATTTGCCGTATTCCGACTCAAGGCCGGGAATCTGATTGTCATGCGCACCGCATGAATCAGGTTAGCGTAGCCGACGACCATATCCTCGCCCTTGGCAAGCCCCATCGCGTCGGCGTCGAAGCTGGGGAAAACCGGACCTCGATGTTTTTGGAGCGAGCAACATGCATGTAGACGATCATATGAAACTTTGACAAGAAAGCCATCATCATAGGCAGTGGTGACAATTCAGGAACAAAGTTATCAGATCGGGTAGTAACGATTATCAAGCCCGAAGATTCATAATCTCATTGACATCTCCTATTCCACCGAAAGGAACATACTCGTGAAATCATCTTTTACCCCACCATCAAACCCCAAATCAGCCATCATAACGACTTACTCCAACCATGGCCGTACCTACAGTTGAAGATGGCCCTAAGGTCGTTAGCCTGACCAACGAGGAGCGTGATAGCGGCGTGATGGGCGATAAGAAGCTGTATGACTGCATTGAGGCTTTCTTCACGGACGGTTTAGTAGTCATTGACAATGCCATTGATGTCGATATCATCGACCGGCTCAACTCGCGCATGCTCAAGGACACAGAGAAGCTGCTCTCCGGCCAAGGAGAGGTGCATTTCAAGTATGTCTCTCACATTTCCTACTTTATTTCTGGCATGTCTTCTAACTGACTACAGCCATCTCAATGAGAACGCAAAGACTAAAGGTGCTGCGGCGGGAGGTAACCTCTCCCAGGTACCGCCGTTAGAGAAAGGTGAGAGTTATGTGTCCCCATCGGGTCATGATACATGCTAACACGACGAAGAATGGATGTTCCCTGAGGTCTATGCCAACAAGCACGCCACACGGGTCATCTCCAACATCATCGGCCCCAAGCCCGAGGTGCACTTCATCCGCACCAACACCCTGCTAGCAACTGAGGAACGTCAACACGTCCACGCAGATCTGCGCTTCGAGCACCCGGAGCATCCCTTCGCCATCGCCTTCAACACCTGCCTTGTTGATTGCGGTCCAGAGAACGGTACCACCGAGCTGTGGCTCGGCACCCAAAACACCAACCTCGACGACCATGCTGAGCTGGGCGAGCCCATGATTGCACAAGACAAGCTCGATTCTCGTCGAAAGGTCCGGCCTCCTGTGTATCCCCGCCTCAAAAAGGGGTCTGTAGTCCTGCGTGATCTGAGGCTGTGGCATGCGGGTATGCCGAATCCCACGCAGAACACCCGTATTATGCTCGCTATTGTTTACTACGCTGCGTAAGTTGAATACAACAGTTCTTTATACAGAGACATGAGATACTAACTAGCTATAGGTGGTACAAGAATGGCGTTGTCACACAAATGCCCGAGTCGCTGCGACCTACTGTCGAGGCCCTCGAAGAGTACGGCCAGCACAAGTTGGCGGTTGAGTATGTGCCGGACGAAGGATATGACTACCTGAAGATTAAGTTTAGCAACAACTTCAGCTCAACGTTGACACCGTGGGTATGGGAGAAGATCCAGCACATCAAGACAGTCAAGGGCTATTAGCAGTAGGCTTGCAGTGGCCTCAGTTCCATATTGAATAAAATCTGTAAATCATCACTTATTAGCGTTCTTATAAGCACTGGTATCTCCATCTGTCCCGGGGCTTTGCAAGGGCAGACAACAACTCGTCTCCGAAATGCACTCAAAAGAAGTGAGAAGAACATATCGGTAGATTTATCCTAATGTATTACCAAAGCCGTAGTGAACCCTCTAAAGACTTCTTCCATAGGAGCGTCCAATCTGTATACCTCCGGAGGTCATTCTCCTCCCTCAATCGTAAGTCTGGTATTTCAGCCCAACCCTTAATCAGAGCCTCCCAACGCGGCTGCATATTCGTCCGACAGTTTGGACTATCACACCAAAGCACATGCCGGTTCATTTTATAATGGTGTGTTGTGGAAACGCACATCTAAGGCTCAAGCTTGATAGTTCTATATCACACCCGTCAGGTACGTGCGATCTATGCATGCATCTATACTGCTGAGTATAAGGCGCTTAATTATTGCTAGCTTCTCCTTAATGCATTTAGATGTTATAACGCCACCAGACGCCAATCCTCTGGCTTCTTTACAAGCCGCCATGACTATTTCCCATAAGGATCCAGATAACCGGAACATATTCTGTTCGTCAATCCTTCGAAATCGCGCGTGATGGGTCTTGATTGGGACTCACTCATAGTTGCTGAAGTGCGAGATTTTACTAGGCGAGTGACGGTCACGACTGTAGTAGGTAGACTCATCTGCTTTTTATCTACTTCTCTTTATGCTCGTCCCAAATGCACTAAGCTTATATCTAGGCGTTACCCCTGATATTAACCCATTCAACTCCCAACCACCGCTTTAGCACTATGCACAACAACAATACATGATGGTAATAAACTTGGTACACAGAGAATTAATGAGAGTACACACAGGAGAGCACGCAATATCAACACATATCGACGAATCGTTAGGTATAGATCTCCTAAACACACATACTATAACACAAACGCACCATGCTCACCATGATGACCCCTCCCTCCCTACCTCTCTCCAACCCCCCCTCATCTCATTATACATTGCCATGCATGCTAATGCTACAGCTGCGGCCCATCATCTCCCCAAGCCTCTGACAAAAAAAAAAAGGCCCAGTCACTACCGGGCAAAAACCTTGACAACGCCATCTCCCCCACCACTGACAACCCATTTCCCGTCTTGGCTCCACACCACAGAGCAGACACCTTCGCCACGCATGATCCGATGCGCCGTCATCTCCTGGGTACACGATCGCTTCTCAAGACTCCAGAAGCGCAGGGAGGCATCGTGCCCGGCGCTCACGAGCTCCAGGCCGTCGGGGCTCAGGGATAGACTGGAGATGGCGTCCGGGTGCGCGAGCATGTTATACGTACACTGGCCTAGGAAGAAAAGAAACGTCAGCTGAAGGATAGAATGAGTAGTTTCCAGGGTGAATCTTACCGCTATTGGCGTCAAAGAATCGGACAAAGCGATCCTCATGACCAGAAATGATTGTGCCCTCGACACCTGAGCCTGCCATAGACCTGCCACCACCAGTGGGGCCCCCAGAGCTACTATCTTCCTCGGCCAGGCCGCCGGCCTGTTGCTGGTGAGCTTGCTCCACGCCAACTGTGGTAGCAACAACGACGTTCACACTTGTGTTGATAGAACCATCGTACGTCTCCATGCTATCCATGTACCCAATCTGCTCGCCCGTTCTGGTGTCGTAGACAATGACAGCGGCGTCAGAGTAGGATACGATGAAAGACTCGCCTGAGGTACCAAGGGGTGAGATAGAAGTCGGACTCGCGGTGGAGCCATCGGAGCGTGAGATGTTATGTACTAGTGTTTGATGGAAAGGCGAGTTGGACGCCATGGTGGGCTGAGGAGAGTTGGAAAAGCCGCTGCCCGAGCTCATGGAATTACCGCGAACGCGACCACCTCTGCCGGACACGCTCCTGTTGGTCCCCGGCTGAGGAGAGCTCAGCTGTGGTGGCGCGCTCACTGACCATAATCGGACGGAGCCATCAGCAGCACCAGATGCCAGGAGAATGCGGTCAGAGCTGCCGTATGGGCTGGAGTTGCCGAAGACGGATCCCAATGTGGCGGGCAAGACGCAGAGCGCCCACACAGCGTCGGTGTGTCCCTCCAAAGTAGCCTTCGGGTCTACCCTACCTCGCTCCCACACGCGAATCGTCGAGTCTTGTCCACCGGAGAATATCCAGCCATCACCCTGAGCGCGTCCGCCAGTGGAGAAGTTGGGAGAAGGTGACCATGAAGTGAGGGAGAGAACCGCGCCTGAGTGGCCACGGTGGGTGAAATTGGCAGTCACATCTAGATCAGACGCAGCATTGCCCATTGAGCCAGAATGACCATCCAAGCGGGGAATATGGAACCGCTTGATCATGCCGTCGTCGCCAGCTGTGCAGATCTCAGGCTCGCCAGGGCTGCCGCCGCCGGAGAAAATAACGGTACGAACGGCGTTCAAATGGCCCCTCAGCCCAAATCGCAACTTAAAGTTCCCAGTCTCCGACTTCGACCCAGCACCCGCGCCTAGATCGTGTTCAGCGCTTCGTCTCCTGGACATGGAACTTTTCCGTCGTTGGTGAGTCCCGGTGGCTCTGTTTGGGGATTTTGGGAGGTTGTCTGCATTGGGGAAGATGTCGGTATCTGGGCGATTCGTTGTGGACTGAGATGTCTGAGCAGTTCCAGGCTCGGGAAAGGTTCCCTCAGGAAACTCCCAACCTTCGGTTTCGGGGCCAGCTGGGGGCTTTTCTTTTGGCTCGGACGCATCTTCCATGCCACCAAGCGTCTCGGCAGCCTGTCCAGCTTCGGGCATGTTCTCATCAAGCGATCGAGTTGTAACTGACACGGGGTTTGCCCAATCGTTCTGATTGTGATAGATTACAGGCTGATGCTCGTTGTTGGATCGAACCATGGGCTGCGGCTGAAGATCTTTTTGCATCATGTTAGGCTGGCTCTGCTGCATCGGAGGCGCATGGTTCGGTAGCTGCTGATGCCTTGAATCCATCTCACCCATGTGGTTTTGCGTAGGACGCTGGTGCAAGGGGTACTGGCGCTCCATGGGCTGGGCTCCCGGTATACCAAAAGCGTCCACCTCGCGCAAGTCCTCCATCATCGGCAATGGCGGCGAGTCACGAGGGGGCTGTGGGTTGGCGGGCGTGACCATGAGGTACATAAACTCAGACTGGCACTGATCAAGGAACGTTTTCAAGTCATGGCGCTGCGTTTCGTCGTCCGGTTTATCCAGGTCGATGCCGTCAACTCCAGGGACGTTGTGCGTTTCCGACGCGGCTGTACTCACCTACATTAGCTTTGAAAGTATCAGAAAAACGGTACTCAGATCTCACCTTTCAGCTTCTCCTCAATCTTGGTCGCGCGATCATTCTTAGCCGCCTCATCAGCGTCCGTCGCAGCAGAGCCTTTTAGCTGAGCCGACTGCTCCTTCACCTTGCGCTCGAGGATGGTGACATATTTCCGCAAAGCCTTCTGCGTGGCGTCCGCCCTCCTAGCTTGGCCCTCGAGGTTGGCTATGCGCCCTCTCATCTCCTGCTTCTCAATCTCCCAAGAGTTACGGTCGCGCTCGTGCCGGTGCCACTCGGTTTGAAGGAAGCGCATCACGCCCTGGAGCGTGTACTCCGTAGCCGGCGGCTGGTTAGAGCCGTGGCCCTGCATCTGGGCGCCCATGTTGTCCATGCCTCCAATGCCGTTGCCAGCATTTGGGCCCATCGCGGCGCGCCTCGCGGGATCCTCAATTGGGTGATGGCATCGAGAGGCAACGGCTTAGGGGTGGTTCGGACGCAGCTCTGCCCAGGGAACCGAGCAGCTGATGAATCGTCTAAAACTCGTCTCCTCAGAGTAAGGCAAGCGTGGGTCGCGTCGAGGGCGTCGTGGTGTGCTTCGGCAAGCTTTTAGTCTGGGGTTGATGAGGCTGTTCCAAGCTATTCGAGCTTTTGGATGTGATAGACCGTGACCTGACTGACCTCCTGTCCTCGTTGGGTACGGAGGTACCTACCTGACCTTACTAAGGAAACTTGAACTTTGGCGCGTTCTCAGTGCTTTCCTACGGCTTGTCAGGCACTGGTAGCCCCTAATTAGCAGGCGTGATTGATTGCTGTCGGAGTGTGCTGGCCTTTTTTCACGGGAGACTCCACTTTTTGCACCGGCTACAAGCTCTTTTCTGACATTTCGGCCAATGACAACGTCTGCCGCCACGTGAGACTGCATGGATCCGAAACGGGGGGATTCACCACTGGCAGTCTTCCAGCGATAACGATAAGGCCTGGGCGAACCAGAAATTCAAAGATGGGCATTAACTGAGCTTAAGACTTTAAAGTCTGTCACACTACGCGACAAGTCCAAGACAGGTACAATGAGGACGTTTTGCAACCTGTACAGCCCATGGTGAAAGACCACTCTATTTAACATGTCAAAATGGCAAGTTGCAGACCTCACTACTCCTCGCCGTAGGCGCCCGTCTTGGCATCACACCCGACCGAAGGAACTGCTAAACCCGGCTCATGTCCGTTCCCAACGCGGACTCGAAGAACCCGGATCAACGTTTCTTCTTTTTTGAATCGCCGAATCCCGCCGACTTTAGATGGCGCGATGAGAAATACGATTTCGTCTTTTTGCATTTGCGCCTATTGCCTTGAATTATCTACGTTGAATGGCCATTGTGTTGGATTGAAAAGGCAGCCTCCCCGCTGTGTAATGTGATCGCGATTCGCCTCCACGGCCGATTCCGGAGGCGTGAAACGGAGCGCCGGCTATCGACAAGTTGCTACAGAAAAGCTGCCTTCAGGGTCCGACTTTCAACATGGCATCTCCAGCCGAAAAGCATGGTGAAGAAGTTTCTTCCCAGCCTGGCGAGAAAGGGGCTGTTGAGCCTGCTCCCGTTGGCGGGACGGCGTCACAACCTGCCTCGGGACAAGTCCAAGATGGCGGCGCAGTAGGATGGCTGCAAGTCGCAGCGTCCTTTGCAATGTACTTCAATCACTTGTAAGTCCCATTCCGAGAGGCTTTTACATATCACGGCGACTAACGTGCTATACAGGGGCATATTGAACAGTTTCGGCGCGTTCAATGTCTACTACAGGACGGAGCTTCTGACAGAGGTTTCTTCGTCAGCCATATCCTGGATCGGTTCCATTCAAGTCTTCTGTTTCATGGCCGTCGCCGTCATTATAGGCCCTTTATTCGACATGGGCTATTGTCGGGTTTTGATTGCCGGGGGCATCTTCTTTCAGACGCTAGGCTTTATGCTGATGAGTATCAGTACGAAGTATTGGCAGATCCTTCTCACTCAGGGGATATGTGTTGGACTGGGTACATGCTGTCTGTCCATACCGTCCATGGCTGTTGTTCCAAAGTACTTTTTCAAACGAAGGTCTCTTGCCATGGCAACAGCTACAATGGGAAGCGGCCTAGGCTCGACGCTTATTCCACTCATGTTCCAGCGTCTCACGAAACAAATTGGGTTTGGCTGGGCGGTCAGATCTATCGGCTTTCTATCCTTTGCCATGTGTCTGTTCGCGTTGGCTATCACCAAGCCCCGCAAGAATCTACAGAAACCGGCGTGGCAAAACGATGGCTTCTCCTGGCGATGGTTCATTGACCTCTCAGCTTTCAAGGAGACGTCATATATCATATACTGCGTTGGCATCTTCTTCAACAACCTGTCCTTCTTCATCCCTAGCTACTATCTCCAGAGCCACGCCATTGCCAACGGGATGCAAGGGATGGGCCTTGTCACCTACCTCTTATCCATCATGAACTCAGCTACCCTCCCCGGTCGAATTATCCCCTCGTATATAGCCGACAAAGTTGGCTCGCTGGACACATACATCGTGGTGACTACGCTCAGCGCCGTGACCATCTTCTACTGGATCAGTGTCGTGAACCCAGCCGGCAGCGTGGCCTTTGCGGTCATGTGGGGTCTGTTCTCAGGAGGCGTTGTCGGGCTATCCAACGTTGTGATAGCAGATATGACTCCAGACCTCAGTCGTCTGGGCACAAGGCTTGGGATGGTATCCATTTTGAAGGGTATCGGCGGGCTGATCGGACCTCCGATATCTGGCGCGATTCTCGATAACACCAAAAAGTACCTCGGGGTTCAGCTCTTTTCAGCTTCTAGTATGATGCTCACGGCGTTCTTGATGCTGTTGCTTAGGGTAGTGCTCAATAGGGAAGTGCTGAGAGGAGGTAGAAGCGAATGTGCAGCGCTTGGCAAGAGCAAATTAGACGATGAGGTATGATGGCAGTGGACTCGCGAGTGTTCATTTCGAGCGCGACTTGACCACAAAAAATTTACTCCGGGCACATACCAACAATATATAGAGCAGTATATACAGCAAATCCGTGCCATAACCTACTCCGACTGGCCAGTAGACCAGGCAATCCGTTACTTGACACTACCCTAAACCAGACTTCAAAAGGCTTAAATCTTGAAAATTCTAGCATGAGAGCTTAGGTGCGAAGAGACTTGCAGTTGTCCCGGACACAAGGCATTGTAGACTGTTTAAGCTTGTTAAATATTAGGCGAAGATAATCAAGACGATACCGTTGTTGGCCGGGGGGGGGGGGGGGGGGTTATACCCAAAAAAAAGTTGTAGGAACCAACGGGCAATAAAAAAGGGCACCCCCCCGTATGGCCAACCACCCCATTAA